>VDFB02271358.1:473457049-474657049 GCA_007258455.2 Sequoia sempervirens | reverse complement strand
TAGTACTGCCATGATCCTCGGAGCTTGTGCTTTTGTTCTCACCTCGGCGAGATCTGCAATGAGACCAAGATCGACTGTTGCTCAGTGTCATTGATGCACTTGATGCCCTATGCTCAAGTGGGACTATTGTCTCATATAAATCTCTTTAATACTACTCTCGCATCCCTGCTCTGAGGAGTGCCTATGTTGTGTTAGCAGTAGATCCTATACATCCAACCACAAAGTCAGTAACCCCTTGATCTACCTCTTGAGCCTGAATCACTAGCCTATCCCTCTCTAGCTGTAGGGTGTCTCTCCACCTATATCCCATCTCTCTCAACTCATAGAGATTGTACCTTGGCCTCCAGTGCTTGCACTTTGGCATGTAATCTTGACACTCCTCATCCCTGTGCTTGGAACCACCTCTGATGGGAACATCCTCAAAACCCTCCTCTCCATCCATAATCCTCTCATGGAGGATTCGATCATCCTCACCCATCTCCTCATCCTCTAGCTGCTCTTCATGTCCTCCCATATCCACATGCATGGTAGCTACAACTACTAACACCTCAAGCTCCTCTCTCTTGGCCTCCTCTACCTTGACCTCTACATCGGGCATGTCCTCCTCCTGTCAACCCTCCTCCTATCAACCCTCCTCTCTCTCCTCCTCCCTCTCCTCATCCTCTTCCTCCTCTTAGATAGGAGTAAGTGGTCTCCTCCTCCTCCTCAACCTCCATTAGACTCTCCTACCATCCCCTCCTCTTCTCCCATCACCACCATCATCACCCACTCCACCATCACCTCCATTGTCACCCTAACCTCCACTATCTCATCAGCCTCCATCACCTCTCCCTTTGCCTCCACCTCTCCTACCTTGAGGTCCCCATCCTAGTCTAACAAATCGTACAGGTTGATCTAGATCTATCAAAGGAATAGGCCTATGTACCCTCCACCATGCATCATACTCAGGAGTGGTCCCTACATTTGTTGGTCCCCCTCTCCACCCCCATTGTTGTTCATGTAATCCATCAATGGCCTATGCTACTATGGTAGCTAAAATCATTGAACCCCATGGTGTCACCTCCTTGGATGATCGAGCATACATTGCTACTCCCTAAGGCACACGCCACTGCTCCCCAAACTGTCATGGGCCCCAACATAGCAAATACATTTTGATAATATGTACTAACTATATAGTATGTCTAATCAGATATCTCCCCTGATGGCACCAAGATAGATGTTGACCCTCATCTGGCCACTGATGACAATCCATATAATGCCTCTAGATGGAACTCACCAATGTGTGCAACCCATGTCTCTAGTAACCAATATCGTCCACATAAGTCTATGTCACTGCCCCTGAGTACATATATATGTATTGTGTAGTGATCTCCAAATTCCAATCAACTAGTGGATAGAACACTGCAATGTGCTCCCAAGTCCAGACCATCAACAGAGTCACACCACAGCTCATCGACTATCCTCGCCTATAGACTGTCATGTAATTGAAAATAAACATGTGCGAACCCCAACCTTGGTACCTGCAAAACAAGGAGAATAAACACCTAGTTAGATATTGCAAGCCAAACAAGGATTCCCCATGAAATCCATTTACAACCTCAAACTAGGAATGAAAATAGTGAAGAACACAATGAAAATGATGAAATAAAGATTGAATCCTAATTTAAATGTGCAAACTCATGATCCCATGGGGGAATTGGTGCCAATTTGATGTGAAAATTGGCCCTTTCCCAATTCCTATGATGCAAGCTTCGAATGTTGAAGAGATTGATCCACTTTGTTGGTGAAGAATGGAGACTCCAAGTCAAAAATCTGCAAAACCTAACTATGACTCAATGATAATGGATGGAACTCAAAAGATATTTGAGCATGGTAACTTTGCTTGGATTGTGGATGATAAAATGAGGATATGAGCTCTTTATTTATAGGATTCCAAGATGGATGAAGGTCCAAATTTCAGCAATGTGGGACTAACATTCATCCAATGATATGGTGCCACTTGTCAAGCTATGAATGGATGATGGATGTGCAAGATTTGGGGTTTGTGCCAATAAATGCCAATATTTGAAATTCAAATTTGTTGAAATGACATGAAAGAGGGAAGGGAAAATGCAATAAATGCCATTTGGCTTAAGGAAAAGGACATGTAAGATGAAGTTATTGCCTTGTTGGATGTACAAGTTGACTTGGAATTTTTGAATTCAAATTGAGAGAATATTCCAAAAGATGCCTTATAAGGAAAATAAAGATTTAATAAATGAATCAAATCTATTTTCATGTGCAACTTGCATTATCTAGAGGATGTGACATGAGATGAGGTTAAATTAATCAAGAGTTAATTAATTTAACAGGAGATTAGATGATGTGACTTATTTGACTTAGATTTATGGATTTACTTAAATCAAACAAGAGAGGAATATGATAAGAGGCTAATTAAATAAGGATTTTGATTTATTTAATTAAAAGGGACGGTGTTAGATTAAATCAAATAAGGTTTTAATTTATTTAATTTAATGAACAGAATTTAGAGATTTAATCAAATAAATTGATTATTTAATTAAATAGGGATAATTAGATCAGATGGATTGATTTAATTCACAAGAGAGATGACTTGATTTAGATAAAGTGATTTATTTAATCAAGAGAGGACTATTGATGAATTTAATTAGATAGGGAAATTTGATTAAATGGTTAGACTGAGGGATGATTTAGGAAGAAACAATGTTAGTAAGTCAGGATCGAATGCACGATGACAATCAATATATTTTCAATGTCTACATTTTGCCCCTCTTTGAAGCAATGCACTCATTGCGTTGGTTCAAGGAATAAACGATCTCTATCAAAGCCAATTTTTTTTGATATTAAAGACTTGCTCCATTGCTGCATGGTGAGAGAAAATATGCCATTATAATGCCCCCTTGAGAGATCTGACGAAAATTTTAATTTTTTGGGCGATCTAGCGAAAAAGGGTGACAAAGTACCTGACATGTCTGAAAGGGGTATGGGAGGCTAAAAATGTGTCTAAATGCAATAAAATGATGAAAAACAAGCCTCAAATGGACAAAAATAGGTTCAGGGGTCCAAAACCCTAGCAGGATAGCCATTTAGGGTTTAAAAACCCTAATTTTTAGGCTTAAAAGGGGCCCAAGGGGTCACTTTCAAGTTATTTTCTCACACCTACGTTAGCAAACCTTGAGATTTGAGCTCTGACCCTCTGGTGATATGGTGCAATGACAACTTCCTCTACACATTTCAGACTGAGTTCAGACCTACCAGCAGCCACCTGGCATTGGGGCACCGGTATGTGACCTTTACCTAAGCTCAATTTTTTCATTTAACACATTTATTACTACTTTAAAAGGGAGCTCACCTCCAGCGGCGCTATTATAGCACCGCTCAGCTTTTGAACTGCACCACGCTAGGCCATTTTGTGCCACAACGGTGCTATTTAGTGCCGCAGTGGTGTAGTTTGGAGTTTAGAAACTTTGCCGCTAGGCTCAGGCTCAGTGGGTCGGTTTGGGAGAAGTGTGTCACGGCGATGCCCTTTTCATGAAAATTATGATGCTGGGGATAAAGTACTCTGCGGCGGTTCTATCTGGCTTAATTTAGGGGTCCAACATCAGAGTTTGAGGAAACTAAAAATATGACGCCATCACAAACTGTGCCACTAGAAGCAAGATTGGAGCGTTTGATCAAAAAAATTTCAAAGGTTTTAACATGGTGACTTTCCTTGATGCAGGACAGACCGAGGGAGCTCTACTCTCAGGAGCATCAGTCGTGGGATTTGGCTAGCGTCCTACGGGACTTGAGCAAGAAAGACCAGGACTAACTGGGAGCTATAGGATTATAGCATATTTCATACATAGCACCTATGCACACCCACCTTAGGATGTTGTTAGCACTGGCCGAGAGGTGGCATAGCGAGACATCGTCATTTCATCTTCCAACTGGCAAGGTGACTGTCACCTTGGAGGACGTTTGGCGCATTCTACAATTGCCCATTCATGGCCGTCAGGTGATCTATGACATGGGGGAGGGACACAAGTTCTGCATCAGAGTCCTCACTACACGAGACATTATCTATTGCGAGGGTTAGATCAAGCTGGAGAGATATAGAGTTATAGCACCTCCCTTCCACTAGGTGATTGCAGTGATCATTTTAGGTTTGGTTGCCTCAGACAGATGAGGGCGGTATTTCAGTCTAGGTTGGGGATACTGCTGGGAGAGGATGGTCCAAGGCAGGTCAGTTCGCTTCACATGGGCGCCTGTCCTTCTTGCCTCAATCTACCGAGATCTTCACGAGTATGTCTTCGTGGATGGCAGAGCGCTGGGGGCTAGAATGACACTACTTCATGTCTGGGCATGGGAGCACATTTCTGTGCTACATCCATGGGTCGTTCCAATTCTGATGGGGGCAGAGGATGCCCTCATGACACTATACAGAGGTGGTGTGTCCTTCACACACACTGGCGAGCATGGAATTCCCTACTAGAGGTGGGTCCTAGATGAGATTCTTGTGTTTACTTGGTGTCCATATCTTGGTCGGCACGGATGGGCTGACGATGCTACTCAACTCTTCTATTGCCACCAGGATCGATATATGTAGGGGCGAGAGCACATGATGATTGAGAGATACCTACCTAGGTGCATACAGTGTCAATTCAGAGAGCCGCAGGATTGGCCAGATGACGACTACGTAGCCATTTTTGCACATAGGCTAATACAGGTGTCATGGGGCCACGATATTCCTACCTTTGAGGTAGTTGAAAACTTTTGACAGTTGGTAACCTGACCGTGGGCTTATGGTCAGGGCTTGGTAGATCGAGGGACCACACAGGCCTACAAAGACTGGTTCAGACTTCCCCTTCGGTTGACCATTCTAGGTGAGGATCTAGAGGTGCACAAGGTCAGAGGCAGAGGGAGAGGACGAGGATGAGGGCGAGGAACGAGGGTCGAGATTCAACAAGATCCACCATTGGTGCCCCCAGTCCCACCAGGTCATAGGGATGTCCACATGTAGGATCAACAACATGATCTGCCAGTCCCACCACCACGAGTTGAGAGTGAGTATCAGGTGCATGCGCAGCCACAGGCACAACCAACAGGGCAGGAAGATGCACAGGATGCCTTGATTTTATAGTTGTAGGCCCAGGTTCAGGTAGTGACAACAGAGAGAGACTAGGCGAGGGCTGAGAGAGAGCAGCTCAGAGCAAAGAGGGATTAGGCTGTGAAGTAGAGACAGGCTACATAGTTATAGGAAGCTACAGAGCTAGGTCGCAGACATTAGATTGAGAGTATGATAGCCTCCTCATCTCAGGGTACAGTGTTGATGCAATCTTACAGGGATGCTATCCGAGAGATAGAGTACTACCATCAGGCTTACCATGACACCATACCTAGAGTAGATTGGGTCCCAGAGTATTTAGAGTGGGCCAGCCAGAGACCACTAGAGGGTCACGGTGGCAGGGGTGAGGGCAGCATTCACAGAGATCGAGCATGATCCAGATGATACACACTTTGTGCCTTATGGGCTCATTTTTGATAGCCCGATGGACATTTTGTACTGATTGACATATATGTGTATAGTGATCCGATTTATTTTTTGTACTATGATAGTGACATGATTGATGACATATATGAGCCGATGATGATTTTGATGTATTGCAATGTGTACTCCTTTATGCATGGACGATTTATTTCTATATGCTTTGCAATGATGTTTTATGGATCCATTTATTTCTAATGATGTTTATGCAATGATTATGACTAACAAATCTATATTATGCTGGCCTATGATATGATGGTTTATTTTATGCTAATGCAATATGTGATATGGGTTTTAATATGTGAAATGATATGATCTATGGTATATGCGATGATGTGTGGAATATGCTTATTTATGAGATGATTTATGGGTGGATGTAATATGATGTGATGGTCGTGATATGATGCAAATGAAATGGTTTTATGAGATGCTTAGAATAACAAATGTTATTATCCTAAATGATGTATGTGATGCAATGATATGTTAATGCAAAGTGATATGTTGATGTGTAATGTGAACGTAATGTGATGATATGATGTTATTTATGTTATGCAAGTCTAATGCTTATATACCTATTTGTTTATGATTATGCATAAATGATTATGGAATGATTCTATAAATGCTTATGTGATGATTTAGATGGTAATATGAAATGGTTGTGAAATGCCAATGAATGTTTATGCAATGATCGATATAATGCCCTGAGATGAAATGTAATGGGTGAAATGCAATGACATGGACGCACCTATTTATGAAGAATGTATATGATAAACTGCAATGCGTATGTTTCCTATATGATATGCTTATGCAATATGCCAATGATTTGTGGATGCAGGATTGATGATGATGATGGTGATGATGATCAACTGTCATAGTACCTTGTTAGTGCGGTTAGTAAGAAAATAAGAAGTCATTTCAACAAGACACAAGATGATGCAAATGCAGATGATGATGATGATGATGATGATGATGATGATGATGATGATGATGATGATGATGATGACGACTTGCCGAGGGATTAGGATTTTCAAAGGGCCAAATTTTCTTATGTTTGATAACACACATGGTACAATGCATTGAGGTATAGAAAACCAGGATGGCGTGGTACCCAGCGTGATGGACTTTGACTCAACAATCAGATAGGAGTATTCTTGTTCACACCTGACATATGAAAACCTTGCTAGGATGTACTTCAGAAGTTTCAGACACCTCAAACCAAAACATGGAAAGGTAAACCTATCCCTATCATAGTCAACAAGTTTCCCTAGACGTCTTCCATACATACCTAGCAAAGCAAGTATTCGCTGAGGTTATATTACAAGAATGTCCAACAAGCACAGTAGACCAAAGATAATGATCATTTCCCCATTCCTATTTCTCTAAATCCTCTGTTTTGGGATATCATCGACACATCATTGGAATGAGTGCAAATAAGATAAGTCAAAAGATAAAGACCAAGTAAACAAACAAACTGATGCTCTTCAATACCGCTAACAGAGAGAGGATGTGTTTTTCTAAGGATAACAATCGAAACTTATTGCCAAAAGATAATGCCCATTGTAGGAAGGATTCATCCTAGGACATGTTAGTGGATGGTAGCATGTCATTATGTTTATCCAAAATGTTCTTTCTAATAAATAATGCCCCTTGTCGGAAGGACTCATCCTAGAACATGATGTTATTAGATGATTGATATGGGATTGTTTGGATGATGTGTTACCAATATAAAGAGATGACCAATTTGCTTACGCACTGACTTAGGCTTAAGACCTAACGTTTTGAGTTCTACTTTTAATCTGATAGACTTCGTTCTAACTGTGTCACCAAAGGTTGATAATGATGATCAATTTATTATGAGTGGTGTTATTGCGGGTGCAAGCGAGATGAGACGAATGGATTTTTTTCAAATATTTGGATGTTTATGATGTTTTTGCAATGTTTTGAGGCTGTTTTTGGTATTTTTCAAGATTTTGCAAATGTTTTGATTTTTTATTTTTCAACTTTTTTTGGATTTTGGGAGATTTTAACCAAGAAACTAACCTAAAGACCTATCCTAGGGGTCTCAAGGGCTGATCAACAAATTAGCTTTTCCTACGTTATACACGTGGAGACCATGTAGTTCGACTCATGACTTGACCAATTTACAGATGATGATATACATGATGAGATGCCAGTTTATTATGACAGACTCCTATAGGACTGACCTAAATGTCTCAGGGGATGATCAAAGATCAACCTTGCCTACGTTCAATCTTAGAGATGACATAGTTCGAAAAGACGACTCTGTTTTTGGATTTTGACATGTTTTGATGTTTTTGGATTTTTTGATTTGAGGATTTTAAGATCATACATGAATCCAATCCGATATGAACATGCCCCCAACATGATGCAATAGACTACTCCGATAAGGAAGGATAAATTGATCCTGAGGATGGGTTGAGTAGTACTAGGAGAGATCATGATACGAAAATAGGACCAAACTATGGTGCAGATTGGAGTGGATGAGTGATAGATGGAGATATGGGTGCAATGGAAGATGGAGGGATGATGCCGAACAAGCCACAAAGATCCTGGTGGATGGAAAGTGATTATTTATGCAAGGTACCTATTTTCCAGGTTTTCATCGAGGTACTTGCCCAAAGTGCCACCGAAGTGGTTTTCACTAGAGGACGATTTTTTTGATCATTTTTCTGATTTTTTGGATTTTTTTGTTTTTTTGATTTTTTGTTGTCACTAAGATGCCTATTTGCCAAGTTTTCACCTAAGTAACCATTTTTTAAAGACTTTTTCTGATTTTTGGATTTTTTGGTTCTATACCTTGAAAGATTTAGGCATAAAACTTTTTGAGATGGGAGCTATTCATTGGCTCCTTCAGAGGTTCCCCTTTGTGTGTTGATAGTTGATATGCCCCTGATTTATAACTTGTTGTAATGATGAAAGGTCCTAACCAATTAGGTTTGAACTTTCCTTTGCTGCTTGGGTTAGGGACATTCTTCTGATTTTCTTTTAAGACCAGTTCTCTGACTTGGAAAGTCCTGATTTTCTTGTTGTAGCTCCATTTGAGTTTATTTTGATAGACTTGCAAATGATTTAAAGCATCTATGTGTCTCTCATCCAATAGCTCCAGCTCATTTAATCTTGATACCCGGTAGTCCTCATTCGTGATGAGGTTTTGCAGTGATATTCTGAGGGATGGGAGCTCGATCTCAATGGGAAGTACGACTTTTGATCTATAGACCAAGGAGAATGGGGTGGTACCAGTGGGTGTGCAGATGTTGGTTTGATAAGCCCAGAGGGTGAGATTAAGCTAAAAATGCCAGTCACGACTTGCGTCATTGACTATTTTCTTGAGGATTTTAAGGATGGTTTTATTTTTGGCTTCTGCTTGGCCATTGCCTTAGGGATAGTATGGAGTGGAGAAGCGATGCTGGATTTTGAATTTCTCACACAAGTCGTGAACCTCCTGGTTCTTGAATGGTGTCCCATTATCTGAAATAATGGCTTGTGGGACACTATAACGACAGATGAGATAGTTTAGGATAAATTTTGAGATCTGCTTCCCAGTGATATACGTCATGGGTATGGCTTCCACCCACTTTTTGAAGTACTTAGTTGTAGTTATGATGAACCTATGGCCATTAGATGAGGTGGGTGAGATTTTACCAATGAGATCGAGTCCTCACTACGAAAAGGGCCATCGTGTGATAATATGATGAAGCTCTTGAGTTGGAGCATGGATGAGGTCCCCATGCTGCTAACATTGTAAACACCTTTTAGCATGATCATGAACTTCTCTTTCCATTGTGGGCCAATAATACCCTATCCTCAGCAGTTTCTTAGTGATGGTCATTCCATTTGAGTGTGAGCCATAGATACCGTTATGAACCTCTATTAGAGTGGTTAATGCTTCCTCATCATTTAGACAGTGTAGTAAGGTACCTTCTATGCTTCTACAGTAGAGGGTATCACCTAGGATCACAAATTTGGATGCCTTTTTAATAAAGGTTTGTTTTAGGCTCGATGGTAGGTTAGCGGGTATGACTCCTATTTGAAGATATGTATAGATGCCATGATACCAAGGATCACCATGACCAATGATTTCACACACATATTTTGATTTTGGTACCACAAATGTGGGAACGAGAAGCTTCTTGATTAGAAATTCATATTTTGGTACGTTGTGAGGGATGTCTAATAGGGACCCAATTGTAGCCATGGCATCGGCTACTCTATTGTTGGTTCTTGGAATCTGCTCAAATGTTATGTCAATGAAGGATTCTTTAAGAGTCTCCACCAATTTCTTGTATGGAGTGACCTTATCATCCTTAGTCTGATATTCATTATTGACCTGATTTATGATCAAATGAGAGTCCCCATACACCTTGAGAGCTATGATGTTTCATTTCACTACTATCCTGAGGCCGATAGTCAAAGCCTTGTATTCCATGATGTTGTTGGTGCAAGGAAATTCCAATTTGTATGACTTCGGTATGCAATCCCCTTGTGGGGTGATGAAGAAGACACCAGCTCTTGATCCATGTTGTGTGTATGAACCATCAAAGTATAGTTTCCAATGGTCAGTTACACTGAGGTTAAAGATGGATTCATCTGGGAATTCTGAGACAAGAGGGTTCTCAGAATAAATGGGTGCTTTTGCTAGTTGATCTGCAATAACTTGTCCCTTAATGGCTTTCCGCTCTACATACTGGATGTCGTACTCTGATAATATCATTACCCATTTTTCCATTTTTCCTGTGAGCATTGCCTTTGATAGTAGATACTTGAGGGGGTCAATTTTGGCAATGAGCTTTATCTTGTGTGCCAACATGTAATGTCTAAATTTTTGGGATGAAAACACTACTGCAAAGCAAGCTTTCTTGATGAATGAGTAATTTAGCTCATGACCGACCATTGTCCTATTGATATAGTAGATAGCCCTCTTTGTTCTGTTTTCATCATGTTGAGCAAGAAGAGCTCCAAGGGCTACTGATGTTGCTAACAGATATAAGATCAATGGATTTCTTGGGATGGGTGGCATTAAAACTAGTGGTGTCAGTAGGTATTCCTTAATTTTTTTAAATGCCTCTTCACACTTTGTATCCCATTTGTACGCCACTCCCTTGTGGAGTAGGTGAGAGTATGGGTTCTGCTTGTCTGCCAGTTGTGCTATGAACCGTCGGATAGATTGAAGTTGACCTTGGAGGCCTCTTAATTGTTTTAATGTCTTTGGTGCTTCCATCTCAAGGATTTCCTTCACTTTTTTTGGATCCACCTCAATACCCCTCGTGGAGACTATGTATCCTAGCAATTTACCTAATTGTACACTGAAGACATGCTTCTTGGGCTTTAGTCTAACTTTGTACTCCTCCAGTCTGTCAAAGATAGCACTTAGGGTTGCTATATGATCTTGTCTTTTTCTTGACTTAGCTAGAATGTCGTCTTCGACTGTTCTATGGATCATGTCATGGAATATCAGTGTCATGGCCCATTGATAGGTTGCTCCTGCATTCTTTAGGCCGAATGGCATCATGTTCTAGCAGTATGTCCCCCATGGACAAGTGAAAGCCATCTTATGTTGATCTTCTTTTGCTATCATGATCTGGTTGTATCCTAAAAATCCATCCATTAGTGATAACATCTCATGCCCTACTATCATGTCGATGTTGGGAAGTGGGAAATCATCCTTGGGACATGCTTTGTTCAAATCTCTGAAGTTTGTACAGATTCTAATGGCTTCGTTAGGTTTTGAAACAGGTACCAAATTTGACACCCATTATGGATAATCAATTGGTTGGATAAATCCTACATCTAACAAATTTTTGAGCTCCATTTTGACTAACAGAGCGATTTTAGGAAACATTTTCTGAAGCTTTTGTTTGACCAGCTTTGCTTCTGGATACACTGCTAAATGATGAACCACAGTCTCTGGATCAAGCCCTGACATGTTAGCATAACTCCATGCGAAGTTTATTTTCCTTTCCCTTAGGAATGCTGCTAGGAGTTCTTGCTCTTCTGATAATAGTGATTCCGCATAGAATGTGATATGTGGGGCCTCCTCTGTTCCTAGGTTGAAAGGATTGCATTTTTTGGCCAAGACTGTTGACTTCTCCTGATGAATAGATCTTAGAGGAAGATTGCATCCTTCATCCTTAGGCACCTCAGAGAGATTTTCACCATTGGATACGTCCTTTCTTTTTACTTTTTTCTTGTCTAAGAGTGCCATAGTGTGGTTTTCACTCAAGGACATGGATATGATTCTTAGTTTCTCACTTTTATGACTGAAGGATTCAATCATTTCCCCATAATAGGCATGTGTGTCCAAATCCATTATAAACCCTACCTTGTGATCTCCATCTAGAATGTTATCCCTCAATCCCATGAATTCTAAGAGTGCCTCATCGTTTTCGAATGTATCGAGAACTAGTGGTCCTCATTGGTCATAGTCGATCAGTTGGGGGTACACTAGGTGGATCTCATGATTTGGATGGTCTGTTTCAAAGGAGAGGGTACTAATCATACATAAGTTTGTGTCCTCAAATAACCTAGGTAGATTGGTCATGGTATCTTCTTCATCGCTACTAATATAGGGCTCAGTTATAAAATTATGTGTGTCTCTACCTATGACTATTGGTGAGTGTACTTGTACTAGTACTGGCTGAGGAGAAATATTAACCGTTCTAACTGGAGGACTTCGGCCACATATGGTTATTCTCAGAGTGGTACATCCAAGACCAAGATTTGTTATGGGTCGTGTCTCTGGCATGATAGGTATTATGAGCCCATTGTCATTTTGTCCCAGTCTTTGATTTCTGTTGTAGCCCATTGCAAGCATCATTTGTAGGCCCTTGCTTCTTTCGTCCATTGGTAAATTAGTTGTCGGTCTTTCATCTTGACACAACATGTGAGATGGATTTGCTTCAATAACCTCATGAACAAAATCTCCAAATGTGTGAACCCCAACCTTGGTACCTACAAAACAAGGAGAATAAACACCTCAAGTTAGATATTGCAAGCCAAAACAAGGATTCCCCATGAAATCCATTTACAACCTCAAACTAGGAATGAAAATAGTGAAGAACACAATGAAAATGATGAAATAAAGATTGAATCCTAATTTAAATGTGCAAACTCATGATCCCATGGGGGAATTGGTGCCAATTTGATGTGAAAATTGGCCCTTTCCCAATTCCTATGATGCAAGCTTCGAATGTTGAAGAGATTGATCCACTTTGTTGGTGAAGAATGGAGACTCCAAGTCAAAAATCTGCAAAACCTAACTATGACTCAATGATAATGGATGGAACTCAAAAGATATTTGAGCATGGTAACTTTGCTTGGATTGTGGATGATAAAATGAGGATATGAGCTCTTTATTTATAGGATTCCAAGATGGATGAAGGTCCAAATTTCAGCAATGTGGGACTAACATTCATCCAATGATATGGTGCCACTTGTCAAGCTATGAATGGATGATGGATGTGCAAGATTTGGGGTTTGTGCCAATAAATGCCAATATTTGAAATTCAAATTTGTTGAAATGACATGCAAGAGGGAAGGGAAAATTCTAAATGCCACTTGGCTCAAGGCAAAGGACATGTAAGATGAAGTTATTGCCTTGTTGGATGTACATGTTGACTTGGAATTTTTGAATTCAAATTGAGAGAATATTCCAAAAGATGCCTTGTGAGGAAAATAGAGATTTAATAAATGAATTAAATCTATTTTCATGTGCAACTTGCATTATCTAGAGGATGTGACATGAGATGAGGTTAAATTAATCAAGGGTTAATTAATTTAACAGGAGATTAGATGATGTGACTTATTTGACTTAGATTTATGGATTTACTTAAATCAAACAAGAGAGGAATATGATAAGAGGCTAATTAAATAAGGATTTTGATTTATTTAATTAAAAGGGACGATGTTAGATTAAATCAACTAAGGTTTTAATTTATTTAATTTAATGAACAGACTTTAAGAGATTTAATCAAATAAATTGATTATTTAATTAAATAGGGACAATTAGATCAGATGGATTGATTTAATTAACAAGAGAGATGGATTGATTTAGATAAAATGATTTATTTAATCAAGAGAGGACTATTGATGAATTTAATCAAATAGGGAAATTTGATTAAATGGTTAGACCGAGGGATGATTTAGGAAGAAATGATGTTAGTAAGTTAGGATCGAATGCACGATGACAATCGGTATATTTTCGACGTCTATAAAACCATCACCAATAAATTTGGTTCCCATGCATAAGATGTCTCCCTGGCTAACATACCAACAAGCAGCTCCCTCCATCTGGCAAGAAATCCATGTCCTTGATGATCTAGGATCACTATCCCCACTATCGCAGTGCATAGAACATAGTCTAATCACCCATACCAAGCAACCAATGTCTCCCATCTGATCTCATATCAATTGATACCTAGTTGTGCTATATCATCATATACATAATAGGTAGCCAATGACTAATATCCTCAGGTAGGCTCATATCTAACTCTCTCTCCTTGGATCAGTAGACACAGGATCTTGTAGACATCCTCCAAAGTGATGGTAGCCTCCCCTATAGGTAGGTGAAAGGAACATGTCTCTAAATACCAACGCTCAGCTAGTGCAGTCAACATCCCTATGTTTTCCCTAATGATGAGCATGAACGCTGGATGATACAAACCAAGATGCTAAAACCTATGCCTCTAACCACTAGTCAACTAATCTAGCAAATGATAGGTCTCTGGTGGTCATGACTCTCGAGTATAAATTGGATCTAGATGAACCTGTCACTAACATGACAATCATTGTGTCAATCTATTTTACACATGTCATTAAAAAAAGTCAAGCTCAACCTAGAACAACTTGGTCAATAGTCAATTGTGTCACTTAAATTCACTTGCATCACATTTTAACAATTGCATCACACTATCTACAAATGTGTCATTTCTAGGCAGTTGTGGCTTATCCCTTTGTGATTGTGCACAATCACAGTCAAATGCATCATGCAAATGTAGGTGCAGTTAACCAACTCATGAATGTGTAACATTTTAATAGTTGGGTCACAAAAAAATGAGAAACCTAATCTAGCCTTGGCATGTCTACTTCAATTGCATCATTTCACAGTCAGATGTGTTGAATGTGATAGCATTTGCAACTATCGTGGAGTGACACAACTAATTGTTGAAATTAAAACCTACCTAAAAGTGTGAAAACAAAAAATGACAAAGTGGGTTGAAAGAGATTTACCAGATCTCCTATGCCCTTCGTCCCTCTAAATGTACGAAATCAGTAAGCATATTGATCATCATGGGGAACTCTCTCCATCTTCACTCAGAGCTCTAGTTTTCAAAGTCTAAAAGTGCAAAAATGAACATAGAAATGCCAATTTCCTATTTATACACCCCCCCCAAAAATAGGGTTTTCACCTAAGGCTTTATAACTAGATGCACCCTTTTGCATGTTTTAACACAACTTTGGCTTCCTTAAACTTGTCGAAATTCAAAGTTGACTTCTCCATCACTTTTCTAGCTATCAAATTGACTTTTTAAAACAATTTTTAACATGTTTTAACCATTTTGCATGTTTTAACACAACTTTGGCTTCCTTAAACTTATCAAAATTCGAAGCTGACTTCTCCATCGCTTTTCTAGCTATCAAATTGACTTTTCAAAAACATTTTTAATTTTATTTTTTTTGAATTTTTTTGAAAAATTTGTAATTTTTTTTTGAGGGGGCATAACCCTATCCTACTATCACTAGGAAATATTTTGATCGATTTTCTTTGACAGAACATGATAAGCAACATTGTATCAAAGAGGGGCAAAATGTAGACACTAAAAATTGTCTCAAGCCTGCAACCCTTAAATTCTTCTTAATTCTTTTATCTTCATTTTTCATAATTAAATAATGTTGATTATTTAATTATTTTATAAAGTCATATGTCCTATATTAATTAAATAGCTTTAATTATTTAATTAAGTCATTCTTACCTTTATTATTTCTTGATTAATTAAATAAACTATTATTTAATTAATTTCTATGACACTTTCAACTATAATTAAATAATCGCTTTAATTATTTAATTATTCCTTAACCTTTTCTCTCTAATATTAAATAAATATTTATTTATTTAATTTAATCCCAAAATCTTGAATTTTGAATTGAAATTATTTAATTCAAAAGGATTTATCCTTATCATATTCTTCTATAATTTGATTATCTCTTTGTTATCTAATTAGTCATTTATCACTTAAGTCTAGATAAAATTTGATCATTTAGTTATTTGGTGAGCTAATATCTGATTGTCTCTAATGAACAATCTTTTTTTTATTTTTATGAATAGGTAGTTATCTATATTAAATTAAGAAAAATATACATATTCACAAAAAAAGATGGGTGGTAAGAAGGCACACCCCGAGAGTCAAATGGGCAATGCCCAAAAAAGGAAAAAGATCACATGGGCCTAACCTGGAAGTCTAAGATTACAAAAAACATAAAAATAGGGCCTTAAGCAACCAAAGCAATGCCAACACAGCCAGGAGGATCTCTGTCATTGATGTTCTTCCCCCATACATCAGTGGGGTCTAGAGTGACATCAAGAGGAGGACCCCAACCATCATCAACATCTTTTTCCTTCTCTTTATCTTTATCCTCGTGTCGGGGTGAGATTGCAAGCACCAGACATAGAAAGATTTTACTAGTATTTGACCAACTAGAGCTAGAAGTAGGAGGGTCATCAGAGGGCCACCCAAAACTACCACCACCACTCCCTAAAACATTGCTAGAAGGCCACCCCTGGCTAGCCCACTACAGAGGAGAGCAGATTCGCCGAGGAGTCCAAGAATCCTACCAAAGTGGAGGCTGAGAGTGGGTGTGTGCAAAACCACTCCACTGTCAGCCCTGAGAGGGCGTCCAACCACAAGAAGAAGTGGGCGAAGCGGGGACCTGAGCAATAGTACAAGGGGCATTTCCCCAGTGATCCAACAGAACTTGAAGGTGAGCAACTTCAAGTACAACTTTGTTAGCTTGCACCTAAACCTGAAGAAGCACATTAGAACAAATAATAGCTTTAGGATACAAAGATACATGAATATCCATTTGAGAATGAGAAAAAATGCAAGCATTTTTGTCTTTCCAGATATTGAAGAGAATTTCCACCCTAAAAGTGTACCAAAGCTGGGTGAACTTTGCAAGAAATATGGGAGAATCTCCTAGCAAAACCATATGCCCAGGAGAAAGGCTCTAGCCTAAAGGGCCGAAAAAAGTCATGAATCCAAGTCAAGCTGCTGAGCACTGGAAAAAAAACTAGTAAAAATGCTTAAAAGTCTCAACTTTCCCACAAAAAGGGAAATGAGGGTCTTGGATCCCCAAGTGAACAAGCCAAGAACCCACAAGAAAGCCTTGGAAAAAAATATACCAAGAAAAGCGTGCAAGTTTTGACTCAACACTTGTAGACCAAGTGACAACAAATATTGTACCCTAGACATGAGTGGGAGATTAAAGAAGCCACCTCTAGTTCAAACTCTGAATCATAGGAAAGTGTGGTGAAAGCCACCTATAACCAAACCAAGGCTTGTAATTCCTGAAAGGGGTGTCTAGATACCACTTCCAATCTTTCCACCAAGGTTTGGTCCCATGAATTCCAACCTTATGAAGCATTTCTGCAAGAATAGCATTCACCAGATCACCATAAGTAGCATGGTCCTAGTTATGAAGCCTATTCTGGGAATGAAAATCTTCCCAGAACATGATACACATGATGGACCTATGAAATAACTATTGTAGGGTCTAGATACCCTTCTTATGGAATCTGAGTGCCTTAAGCCAAGGTGACTTAGCCAAGGGTTGACCATTACAAAAAAAAGAGGTGACCACCAAATATTCAGCTGGTTGAGAGAAATCCCATCTTGAAAATCAGAGCCAATCCAATGGAGCTAGGATTTGACAGCGTGCTAGGCTTGCTAGATACTCTTGGCAACAAAATTCCCAACAATTTGGACTGGTTCCTCCATGACCAGAAGGTTTTGAAAGCCAATCCCCTTCTAGGTGGGTCTATGGACAGGGAAGCCTGATTGAATACCATGCCTGAATTTTCCAAGCCTCTTCCCTAGTACAGGAAAGGATAATCCATTTAACACATAAAGCAGTCCCTTGTCATTGAGTAGAAAGCAACCCAAGTCCTCCATAATCTCTAGGAAGGAAAAAAAATTCCCAAGCCACATAGTGAAACCCTCTGTGGGACACAGAGGAGGCCCAAAGAAAGTCTCGAAGCAATTTTTCAAGCTTGTCATAGGCAGCTTTGGAAGGGGACCAACAGGAAGAATAGTAGACATGGGTGGTCACCAGAACATTGGAGCACACCTGAAATTTCCCCGCCAGAGAGAGGGGCTTGGTAATCGAATAAGAAAGCTTATGCTCAACTCTAGAGAGCATAGCTTGCCAAAGTTCAGTTGGGGACACCTAGAAAGAAAATGGAATGCCCAAAAATTGAAAAAATCTCTCCTAGCCTAATCCACTTCCAACCATATTGCTGCAACCAAGGAGGAGAAGGCAAGATAGACTATCTATAGCACAATTTTTTGTGCCACTGAATGGCAAAACCATAATCAAGACAAAAGATGTTAAGGCACTCCAGGGCTACAACAATTGTATCTTCTTCCTCTAGAAGAGTGAGGAAAGAGTCATCAGCAAAATGGCCTTTAACTAGTTGAGCTTGAGAGTTGGGTAGAGAGATGCCCTTGAAATGCTATTGGGAAACCATGTTGGCCAGAAGGTAGCCAAATCCCTCAACTGCAAGCACATACAGAGAGGGGGAAAGCGGGCACATTTTCTGAATGGAGTGAAAGAGTCCAAAGATAGAGGATTGATGA
Organism: Sequoia sempervirens; assembly: GCA_007258455.2. Taxonomy (NCBI): domain Eukaryota; kingdom Viridiplantae; phylum Streptophyta; class Pinopsida; order Cupressales; family Cupressaceae; genus Sequoia; species Sequoia sempervirens. The sequence continues at coordinate 474,638,635 of VDFB02271358.1, read as the reverse complement.
CCATTAATGGTGATGCAAGAAAAGGCATCTGAAAAGAGCATTCAAATAGTTTGAATGAAGTTGGGCCCAAAACCCAAAGCTTGCAGCATGCCAAGAATAAAAATCCACTCAATACAATCATAGGCCTTTGCAAAAGTCAATTTTGATAAACATGGCTTTCTAGTTTGAACGCTTGGCCCATTCCATGCCTTCCCAAACAACAATAATATTATCCAGAATAAACTTGGATTTGATAAACCCAGTTTGCTCTAAGTGCACAATCTGAGGTAAAAGATGGCAGATCTTCAAAGCCAAAGCCTTGGCGATGATCTTGTAGGATACATTGAGAAGTGTGATAGGTCTCCAGTTGTAGATTTCTTCTGGGTCACCAGACTTCGGTATGAATTTTATATTATCTTTGTTTATTAGGTTACCTAGAGAATTAGAATGAAAAGCCTCTAAGTAAACATGATGCATATCTTGCCCAATACAGTCCCATAGGGCCTTGTAGAATTCACAAGGGAACCCATCAACCCCTGGGGCTTTGTCATCAGCCATGGAATGGACCTCTTTGAGATCATTAATTTTTTACAATTGATCATAAAAAAAAATTGGGCTAAGGAAAGCCTATTTGGCACCACAGCAAGGCAATCTTAAAGGGCTTGTTGTCACACAGTTGTTGTGCAGTGAAAACCTTCTCACAATGACACACAAAGGCCTAGAGAATTTCAGGAAGCTCAGAAAGCACTTGAATGCCATCTTTAATTTCTTTAATTCCCATTAACAGTCTTTTTGTGTTGATCACTTCATCAATCTTATCTTCTACATGCAATCTTTATGCTTCTATGTCTCAACAAATTTCCACCAATGATTAAATTACTATTTAAATTAATCTCCACCATTCATGCTTTATCACTTACACTAATTTAACCCTAACCCTATTGCATGTTACATCTTTTAATCTTGATTGTCAATTAACTATCTCTCAATCTCAGCATGTCATTCAAAAATCATATTTTCTATAAATTAGCTTTACCTCTACCATTTTTACTCCTGAAATATTATGAGTTTTGGAATCTCAAATTTAGAAATCTTCAATCTTTTTCTATTATCATTGTCATGAGGCCATATTTTCAAATTTAATTAAAATATTAGGGAAAGTACTATACTACACCAAATGGAGAAGGGTAATGGAGGTGAATCATAGAATTGCATGCGTGTTTGGTGAGATCTTTCTTTTATGAAGGTTTTTATCTTCCATTTTTCTTCATTATTAGCTTGGGTTTAGTTTGATTTATGCTTGTATTGCTAATCCTGGAATTCTCCCTATGCTACATTCATATTTATCTTTTTCATTCATATGAAATAAACATAGTACACCATTATAACTAGTTATAACTACTATATCAAAACTAAAAATCACATCAAAATAGACTAATCTGCACCACACATGACCTTAGTTCCTCCATATTGACTAGGATTGACTTCTCTAATTAAGTACAAAATTAGGTTTACCATGTGACCTCCTAATTTCCATTGGTAATGTAAATTACAATTTACACACTCAACTGAACATTTTAGTCCATTATAATAATAGTCATAGTTGAAAAAAATTAAAGTAAAATAAATTCAATCCATAAGAATATTAATCACAATTCAAAAAATCATCACAATTACATTTGGCAACATGACAATTCCCTATTAACACCATTTTTTAGCATAGAATTAGAATCATTCATCAATTCGTAAGATATCCTAATTAATCACTAAATATGAATTCAATAATTAAACTATTTAGTTGGAAAAGGGATCCTATGACTAGTCTATAGCTCACAAAAATCTATCCTTTTCCAATTAACACTAGAAGCCAAGTTGGAAAGGGTATGAGATTGGCTAACAACCTAAGAGGAGAGCCAATCTATCCTAGATCTAGTTCTTTTATTTCCTTGGGAATTTATTGAAATTAATGTGGATTTATTAGATTAATTCAACTACAAAACTTGATTTAAAAATATAAATTTTCTATATTGATGGAGTTGAATTGGTAGGAAATGAAAGAAGATCTAAAAAAGGGAAAAAGTAATATGCAATCGTGATAGAAATTTGAGGCTAAAATAGCCAATCTAGGGCATGGTGCACCCCAAACTGAGTTCCTTCTTTTCTAGATCTAACTTCACAAGCCTATAATTCCCAATTTGTCTTCTGTAATCCTACTCCAAAATCTTCATCTTTAAATATGAACCTAAAAAATCTCAACAAGGAGGAGGAAGGGGTAGCTATATAGGAGTTTTCCTACATCAAACCCTTGTTTTGGTATTTCTACCTACATAAATAGTCAAATTGATTGAATGAAACAATGTTTGTGCTCTTAACCTTAAGTGCATCTAAGGATGCAATGAGATAAAATGCTAAAAACCATACTCAAATGTTTCATAAAAGGATTCCTAAATTATATAAATAAGATCAACCCAAGAGGAAGTCAAATACCCTTAGAAAAATCTAAAATGCAACATTACCTTTCTTAGGGAAACAAGTAGATCAAAGCTTGAAGATGAGAGAAAACTAAAAACAAGTCATTAGGTAGTTGAAGGAAGCCAAAGTAATCTCCAAAACCTAGATTCCATCATGTATTCCATGGGACCAAACTCCAATAATTGTAGAAACTTGATTAAATATGAATTTCGTCTTGAAAACTTGTAAATTCAAATGTTTTTGGCAGAGTGTAGTTGTCTTGTAATTTCTTCCTTAATTTTGAAATAATAATTCATGTTAATATAGTTGAAATTTTAAAGATAGATTAAAGTTTAGGCTGACTCATTTAAATTTTAATTTTTAAGATTAAATTACCATCAAGGCCCAAATTTAAAATTACATCTCCAAAATTAAATATTGACAAAACTAGGAAATCAAATTTGTATGGAAAAATAGTTGGTCTAGGGTGTGGGGTGCCCTAAACTAGATCTTTCACACAAAAAAATTTGATTTGGGTGTTTAGAGTTTGCTAAAATTAGGACTTATCCAAGGTGAGGGCAATTTTTCTAGTTAATTGGATGATGTCTAGTCGATAAAATGTTTTCTAGGGTAGTAAAGACACATTCTCTTGGGTTGATAGGAAAATTTAAGGCTAGGGAATTTCTAAATGCATTCATATAAAAGGTCAATGAAAATGATTCCAAATAGAGCTTAAAATTGTGCTTTCACCTAAAAGGGAGTACAATTTTTGATGCTACATTTAGCTCCCACTTTAGTGGCCATATGACACTACATGCATATGTAAGATAAAGTACTAAAAGTAAATCATATCATAAAAGGATACCCAAATGGATGTTTTAGAGGATGTAGATCATTCACTCGATGAGAGAATGAAGCTCTAAATGTAGTAATATGCAAAACCAAAAGATTAGGGAGCACAACCTACAAAAAAAAATTGTTATATCATCTTGCATATTTGAACAAATGTGTTAGTCTAAAACTTATAAAGATAATGAAATTTGAGGGTAGATATATGCCCCCTTGATTTCACTTTCTTTATGGAGGTGGAATCGGGGTAGAAATCTTGCCACATCAAACTGATTAGGGTTTTGATAAAAAATATTGTGATAGTGTCATGAAATCATAATTCCATATACAACAAGCATACAACATGAAAGAAGGCAAGACCATGACTTCAATGCAATAGATGACATCAAAATTTAAGTTTGGTAGCTCAAGTTATGTTGATTTTAAGAGAGTATGGTATGAGAAACATAGTACTAATTTTAACTATAAGTGATAGCATTTTTACCTTTTTGACATTCATTTTCATATTTGTAGTTTTAGATCTTGGATAAATAAGACCATCAACCCTAGGAGAAAAAATTTCACAAGATGACCATACCAAGCTTTGAGACTTGAGGCCTTGAGGGATCATGTTGTATGAGACACACTAGTTCAAGAGGTGAGTTACGCTTTCTCTTTCTATTTAGTGTTAATTTTGATTTTATTCATTTTATTTTTATTTTTAAATGGGGTGCCTTAGACCATCGTGGGTTCCCTAGACCTCTGAGGGTGCCGCTTGCCAACATGGTTTCCCTAGACTAGCATGGGTTTCCTAGTCCAAAAAGGGTGATCCTAACTACACACAAAGCTCTAAGGCTTGAACTTTTGATACTTGATGCTTGTCTACCTTTTGAATTCAATATTAATGAATCCTTTTGTTGGTTAATCGAAACCACCACACATGCGAGAGCATCTGGGAGGAAACTTTATTATGCTTCTTCATGATCAATTTGCATAAATTTCTATTATAAAGAAGCATCAATATCCATAATTGGTCTCTACTGGGTGTACATCATGCCTATGATGAGGTACCATGATGCTATGCTCATGGCACTCAAGGAGTGGTGGGATATTGACACCTCTACTTTTTTTCTTTTGATGGGAGAGATGACAATCACACTAGAGGATGTATACCATATCCTTTGACTACCTATCTAAGGTAGGAGTGTTAGAAATGATAATGTACAAACCATAGAGGAGATCCTAAATGATTAGAGATATTGGATTGGTCATGATCTACCTCTAGAGGGAAAGGATGGATCCTACTATGGTGGCTACTATATTCAAGTGCCAATGTTCCTCTTCTTTGATAGATTTTGATTGCAATAGTATTATTGGTTGTATTTCCAAACGAGTGAGGAATGGATCATTGAAATTATGAAGGTGTTGTCATTGATTTCAACTAGTTAACTTGCTATCAACTATTTTCTATTATCATTGATGTCATTATTGGCTGTATATGTCAAGGATATTGAGAAAATTCTAACAAAAAGGTTGCAGGTATTAAGTGTTTTCTCTAAGTTTTTCTTTGATATTTTTTTCTATACTAGTGAGGAGCTGAGGTATTGTGCATGGTTGTTGGAAGCTACTATATCTAGATTTTGGTTTTCTAGATCATTGTACAGTGTGAGTTATGTTCACTAGTTGTGAACTATGCTTTTTTGTGTATCTGGATGAGGTCTGAGAGAAATGTAATTGCTCCAAATTTCTTCTTGTTTGGGTTTTATGTCTTTCAGTTCTCAAGATAAGTTGATGAGGTTGTGTTCTAATGAAATTTGTTATCTGGAAGACTGGATAGTGTTAAGGTTGCATGTGCTTAATTGATTTATGTGTTTTACATGGGTATTGACTGACCTTGTGTTGAACACTACTTATGAAGTTCTTGGAAGCATGTTGAGGTGTGTTGGGACTTATGTAGGTCCTTCTTAAGTGTGTTTTTGGGTCTCCCTCATTCTAATTCCACTGTAGAATTGTTTGGCACCAACCTAATTTGAATTAGTAAATGTAAATAGTATGTGGCTGACTTTGGATGAGTTTCAAAGTTGAAGATGCTATAAATAAAGGTTGAGATGTATGTGCAAGATGAATGTAAGAAAGATAGATGGGAGATAGATGCAATATTGTGTGTGTGATGCACGTCTAAGCATATCAGTGCAAAATCTAACTACTAAGTTTCTGGAGGCAGTGAGATGAAGGTGTACTCTATCATTCAAGCATGACTGCCAGTGTGTGATCAAACTATGGTAGAAATCATAGTTGCATTGATAATGTTTTTCTCTCTATAAAAAATATCTTCTATCTTCTTTGTGATTTTGTGGTAGTGAGCCCTTTGGGTGGTTAACCCTTGTTGGACAGTGAGTCTTGTTCTAGATAGTAGGTCTTGTTTTGGTAGTGAGCTTTTTTGGTAGTGAGCCTTTGAATTTAGTTTTGATATTCTCTATATTGTGTGGTAATCCTCATCATGGTTTTTCCCTTATTGGGTTTTCCACATAAATCTAGTGTTATTGTGTGTATGGTTTTACTTCTTTCATCTTTTTCTTTTACACTTAATGATTAATCATATTAGTAGAGTAAAGGATTTGTGAATGACAATAGATCTAATCTCTAGTGAAAGTTTTAAAGGTGTTACCCTACAATTTTACTTGCTTTATAAAAGTTATCCACCAACTTATAAGTGGCTTAGTCCTACTTAGGAGGTACTTTATGTAATTGTTCGAACCTGTGCAATGTTTTGTATAGTTCACTAAACCCCTCACCTTACCACTTAAGCCTGTTTTATATCACTTTTTTTGTATTCTCTACCCAAGTGATGTTTTGTATAGTTTGTTGAACTTTCTTTTACTCCCTGCATGATGATTAATATTTAAGCAACATCTTGACATGCTATTCAAACTCAGGTGCACTTTGTGTAGTTTGTTGAACTCTCCACTTTACTGCTTATAGACGTTTGCTTTCAAAATTTTGAATGATGGTTATATTAAAACTGGCAAAGCGATAGCTACAACATGTCATGGAGAAATTTAAGATATTAAATGCTCATCTACTCCCATGTTTTTCTATGAATTTTGAAGAAAGTTTATAAAGTGTTGGAAAAAACATTCTTAGTGTGACGAAGTTCTTCGAGGATGAGCCAAACGGGAAGCAAAATTTTAGTTGTGGGTTCACCATTAAAGGTATTTATAGTACTTGCTTGTTTCAACTTACTTTCCTGGAATATCTCTACCTACATTTTAGAAGGTTATCTTTTGTTGAGCTATATAGTCTTATTCATGGCGAGGGTTAAATATGTGGGTTATGAATATGTGTTTGGGATAACCTATGAGGGCCCAAAAATTAGAGGTACATGTCTAGGGACTGTGAGTTTAGATGAAATAAGAAGCAAATCTAGTAAACCAAATCTACCTCCCATCACTAAACAAAAAATTGATAGCGGATTGGTTGAGGTCGCCACATTTCCTTTAGTAGTGCAATGCCCTGAACTCATCCTAGAATGCATTAGGCACTATAATTCTCAGACACGAGAGGTTAGGATATAAGATAATCAAATAGTCCTGAAATTCTAGAGGTCCACCTTCATGTCTTGTCTAAGAATCCTAGAAAAGGATGACTATTCACGAATGAATATGACAAATTGTCAAATTGATTTTTTTGCAAAGAAAGGGGCTTACAAGAATGAAATAGTAAAGAATTGGTTGGCTAATCCTAAGAAGGGTAAATCCCAATTGCCCCGTAAACAACACAAAACCCATTTTGTGGAAGAGGTGGCCGACATTGTGGTGTTACTACATAGGGTAAGGGGAAATGAAGATGTTCATGGATTTGAGGAATGGATCTAGTTCTTCATCCAGAATATGTTAAGCGGTGAACAATTCTTGGATTGGGAAAAAATTATTAGTGACCGCCCACATGAGTTGATGACATTCTTTAACCTCAACAGGTTCTTCTATATGTCCTCATAATTGATATTTTCCATCACCAACACTAGACCATGGCCTGGATTGAGACCAAGTGATTTTCCTCCAAAGAAAGTACCCATTTATGATTATTTTGATAAGTTGCAACTTCATAAGATTTTTCAATTTTTAAGGAGAGTGACTAATACTTTCACTATGAGGAAGGTCATGGAGTTACAGGGACATCCTACAATGAGGCTATCACCTAAAGTAATGTAATTTGTGGACTTCTATGGCAGCCATTTTATTCAATTTCAAAGATTCTCTTACATAAGGTGTAATACCCCTCTGTTTTGCTTTCTAGCCAGACAGTGTGTCCTTGGTTGCTTTGATGTGCTTTTTGGTTATTGAGATACTTTATCATGTGTGTTATTTGATCGCTATATATAGAACGATAGTTTATTAGTGTGATGTGATGTATTTTATCTGATGCTTTGTTTGACATATTTAAATTGGGGTAATGATGATTAGTTATTGTAACATGTTATTGCATGAGATATTTGTTCATGATGGATCTGTCAGTCTATGATGAGTGTATTGGTGAAGGGGATGAGATCGTATCACTCACTTGCGAGTGCTACGATTCTTTGATTTCTTCTTCACGGTGTGTTTGATTATATCATATATATGCATGTTCGATGTACTCTTTATCCGCAGGTTGATAGGTACAAGACATCGACTCCACCTAATTTCACAGGTTTGAGCATGTCCATTGGCCAACAGTATTCAATTGGGAGATAGTAGCTAGGTTTTCCTTGCCAAGTCATCACCTTAGTCATAGTGTGTCGTCGGGTTTTAGTCGGGTTAAGTTGCTTCTTGTTGTTCATCTCTCCCTGATTTTATTTAATTGCAAGTGGAAAAGGTAAATAAATGGCTTTATGTCCTTAAGTTGCTTATTAAATTTATCTGGTTATGATGTTAGAAAGATTATTGAAATTATTAATTAATTTAATTTAATTAATAAAATAATCTAGTCTTGGATTAGATTTATTTTATTGATTAACTAAATCAATTGTGTGGAATTGAATTAAGTTATTCTTTTGGGATTTTAAAAGTGTTAAATTCTTTGAAAAGAAAATTTTAAAAGTTTAAATGCTTCTTGAAAAGAAATTATTAAAAAAAGCTTTAAATTCATTTTGAAATAAATTTTTTAGCATAAAGTAAATGATTTAAATTTATTTGAAATTTAAATTGTGTTTTAAAGTGTTAAAATGCAAATATCTTGTAAATGCATAAATTAAAAGATTTCAAGTTATTTGAAATTAAATTTTGTGTTAAGTGATTTAAAAGTAAGATATTTTGTAAATGCATAACAATATCTATATTGTTGAAAGATATTTATAATTGGAAAAAGAAAATATCTTGGATATTTTTAGGGCATTGACTTTATTTGGAGAAGAATGAAAGGATGGGGGATTATTCATGCTTGGGAAAAAAGAAATTTGGTGTGAAGAGGAAAGGGGGTTCTATTATTTTTGGAGGATGCATCTTGAGATTGGAGTGAAGATTTGAAAATGGTTTTGAAAGAATTGGATTTACTCAACACCAAATTCTCCTTCAAGCTTCAAATAGGTTTTCTTGTTTCTTTTATTGTTTTGAAAATATGGTTTTTGTTTTGAAAACTGGTTAATCATTCTTGAAAACCCAATTGAAATCTTGAAAAAATTTAGATTGGTTTGTAGAAAATCAAAACTTACAATTGAAATCTTCAATTTCAACAATAGAAAATGGAAGGAAACAAAATGATATTTAAAAAAACCCTATTTTGGATTTGAAATAGTTCATATCAAGTTTGAAATTTAAACCAAGAAATTGTGTGAGAAATTAGTTTTATTGAAAAGTTTATATAGAAAAGTTGCACAATTTGACTATAAAACAATGAAGTTTTATATATATATACATATATATATGATGTTATATATATATATATATATATATATATATATATATATATGTATATATATATATATATATATGTATATATATATATTTTATATATTTCCACAAAATGAGTTATGCTGGAGTTTTTTCTTTTTTTTATAAAAATAAATAAATTGTTACATAGAAATCTCTGTGGGGAGCAGGGTTTTTTTTTTTTTGAAAATTTTATTCAAATAAAATTAAAATTAAAATTAATGTTTTTTTGGGTATGTGGGGGTGGGTGCAGCCTTGGCTCCCACAGCTGCCCCATCGAGGGGCACTATTGTGGCAGCGCTTCCCCACAGCCCGTGGGGAGGGTGCTGCCACAGGCAGCGCCGACCTCCACAGGGGAGGCTGGGTGCAGCCTTGGTTGCGTCCTCCTCCCTTATGGGGGCCCGCGGGCCAAGCAAAAAGTTAATTTTTTTTTTAATTTTAATTTTTTATTTAATTTAATTTAATTTTATATTTTATATTATATAATATATATATATACTATATATATAATATTCATCTATTATATATATAATATATTATTAATTAAATAAATGTTTTATTATTATTACTTTTAATTAAACGAGATTTGATTTAAATGAAGTGAAGTTTGATTTGATTTTATAAAAATATATTTAAATAATATTTATATATATTTAAACATATATATATATATATAATTGTATATACGTTGAGTATATATTTATATATATATATGTTTAATATATACTTATATTTAAATATATTGATATTAAGAGGGATATTTTATTTAATGATGCAAATATTGATTTGGAAGAGAATGATGTTTATAGAAAATTGATTTTGACCTTTTTGGGTAATGAAGGAAAATGGATAATATGCACGTGGTTTAATAGATGAATATTTAAATATGAGAAATGGTTATTTGCTTTAAATGAAATGAAAATTTCTTAGGAAAGCAATTATTAATTAATTATAGTTCTAATTGGTTGCAACGAATGTACAATAAGATTAGTTATTTTCATGAAATGTATAATCGAGGAATTTAAAATATTGTGATCATAGTCAAGTTATTGATTTTATTTTAAAATAATATATATTTGAAAGGACAAATATTGGATTTAAATGTAAGGTGTTTAACAGCAAGATTAATTGTTTTTTAAAATGATTTGTTTTGCAAAGGAGAAATAGTTATTTTAAAATGATATGTTTTAAATCGAAGAAGTATATGTTTATTTTATTATTATTTAAACTCAATTAGGGAATTAAAGATTTTGGTTTAAATTTTATCTTTTGTCTAAAAGAGACGTTATTAAATCAATTTATTAAGGCAATAAATTACTGAATGTTAATGAAGGAACTGGATTTAGGAAATCCAAATATAGATTTAATTCCTATTTGGTTGCCCTTCTTGAATGTTCACTTCTTCTATTTTCACTTTGGGGAATTTGATTTGAAGGGTTGTTAAGTCTTCCAGAAGGGGTTTAACTTTTGGGGTTGCTGTATTATGTTAGTCAACCATTGTATTGCCTTGGGTAGGGCGTATAGTTGTATCCTATTGTGTTACCTGGTTTTCATGAATGGGGATGGTTTGTGCCTCCTTGGATTAGGAGTGGGTTATGTGATTTGTGCCTCCTTTGGAAGGAATGGATTTTTACTTTTGTTTCCTCCAGTGTTTGGAGTGAGTTTCATTATGTGTTCCTCCTAGAGTTGGAGTGGTTTTATCTTGTTGGTATGCACTTGGGATTCCCTTGGTGATTGGTTTTGTGTTGGTTTGCTGTTAAGTAGAAGAGTGGCTTTTGTTAGGGGCCAGAGCCCAAAGAGGTAAACTAGGAAACCTTCAGAAGTGGTTTAATCAAGTGATAACTAAATTAATGTACTTAGAATTTTAGGTAGTATTTCACATTAATTAAGATAATTAAGCCTCGCTCATGGATGCAAGGGATTGTATAGACTTGGGATGGGACGGGAAGGCCTGGAATTGAAAGGTCATCTATCTTGTCTTTGCGAGAGGTATTTGATTCCCCATGAGTGAGTATGGGGGTTGGGATTCGGTAGAGGCCACCAGGACAACTCCTAGTGGGGGTTGGAGCCTATGAAGATTCCCAGAGGACAACCCATGTCAAACTATGTGACGACACTCTTTCTATGACAATAGTTGGTATTTGGTGTTATGTGTATGGCCTTCTTATCATACTCAATCTATTTTATTTTTGGAAGCAATGTGACCTATGTCAGCGATGTTGGAGTTGTACTTGTGTTATCCTTATGGTTGTATGGTTCATGTGATTGGTTGTGTCAATGTGAGTTAGCCTGTGTCTAGGAGTTGATGGTCTTGTATAGGATTCCTTGTTACTATCTCCTAGCACAGGGGGTGATCCTTCGCGTATCACATGGCTGGGTGGAACATGCACCTTAATCCGTTGGGTCATCTTCTTGTTCGTGTGGACCAGGTTTCCAGTTGGAGAGCTCATGGGATCTAGTTCTTTCATGATTTATTCTTTTTTGTTATTATTGTAATTTATTACCCCTCTTTGTATCGAGGTGGAAGATGTAATTTGTAACCTTGTTTATTGGATATACCTCATTCGGGGATTGAGTGTTGTAATTATGTTGTAAACTATATTATTGGAAACATGTGGTATCTCTTATGCCTTGATGTAATTTTATCATGTATGGAATGTTTTCGTTCTTAATTTATTAAGTAATTAAATGTGATGTTTCCATTCATGTTTCTTGTTTGGGTTTTAAGTAATCTCAGTCTCGTAACCTTAGAGGTTGTTGGCAATGGATAGTGATCTTGCATGTTAATTGTACTTAAACAAAAAAAAATTAGTACGTTTGAGTAGTTAATTGCAACTTCCTCTAGGGTTGCATGGCAGGGCATTACATAAGGGTTAGCAGATATGCTGGATTCCCTATAAAATTGCCTAAATACCCTGAAGATAAGCGGGTGATTTGATAGAGCTTTTGAGATCCTTGCAAAATTTCAAGCAAATCATGACTTGGATCATGGGTGAAATCACAATACTATGTCTCACTTTTTTCCCAAGATGGACATTTACACCAATATTTTTAACTGAATCTTCATCTTTTGAGACCTATAGCAACTAAACCATTAAGAATTTGAAGATGATCTGAATTAGTGATTTGTGGAAATTTGTCTTTAGATTCTAAATATATTTTTAAATCTTTTTTTTGAAATAAATCATGAATATTTCAAGATCACCTTTAATAACTAGTTTTAAATAGAAAACAACATTTTCAAAAAGTAACGTTTGTGTTGTACAACATAACATTTTTTATGTAAAGGATAAAATTCTAAATTTTGGAATATAGATTCTCAACATCAATATCTAGGGAAAGGATATATTTTCATATTTTTTGTTTACATATATTATTTTTAATTAATTTTTGAAGTCACTGTAACTATAATTTGGACATGCATGTGTGTCGTACAACCTAACTTGTGTATATATTGAAATCCAATTTTTATTTTTTTAGTGAAACAAGGACATCAATACCTAGGGAAAGGGTATTTTTTGAATTTTTCTTACAATGGTTCACTATTTTTCCACCTCTGTAGAATGAAGGGCTTGATGTTTAGAGAATAAACTATGTTTAGTAAAAATTAAAAATTAAATACAAGATAAAATGAAAACATATCAAAACTATAATTGTTGGAAATCTTGTTTTGAGGGATACAATCATACAAAATATCATTTAGAAATGACATTATTTAATCAATCAAAAGGTAAAGTAAATGTTCTTTTTCAAGCATTTTGATAGGTGCAAAGAACATTCCATTGTATAATTTAATACTAGAGGGGTTCTATCCAAGGGGGTTTGATCTAAGGGGTTATTATCTATCCCTCTTCAATTAAAAACCTTTAGATGGAACCTATCAAGGATAAAATCATTAGTTTTTTCTAAAAAATGTGATTTCAAGTAAAAATTAGCATGTTCAAAAAGTGAGACACACTATTGTGCCAACACCCTCATGATTGTTAAACTTAGAGCCCAAGGATAGGTTAGGATCTTGGTCTATGAACCCTCTTTGATAAAATTTTTCCCTTAAAACCCTTTGGCATTTTAATTTTTCATTAACCCATTCAGTCGCTCACTAGTCATTTGAGTTATCACCTGAGCCTTTGAATGTGTATATTCACCAACCCCCTTTATCTAGGAAAGAAAACCACCTGTACATTATCCCACTTCAAATAACCATAAAGTTTGGTGAAATATTTCATCGCCAAAAGACTTATGTCTAATTCACTTTCTTGAGGGGTTGAATGTCATCATCCTAGTCCATGACACCCCTTTTAAAATATCTTTTTTCACGTGTGATATATGCATCTAAGTCAGACAACCATCCATTGCTGAAGATCCTTCAACTGATGGGTTTCTTTCAACAAAAAATTACCTGGTCAAGGTTTTCTTTTTTGCATCGCTCATCACCAAAGCTCTTCCAACCATTGGTTCAACTTCAACAATGAGTGATGGGTATGGTGGTATGTTGTATCGCCCATCATCAAAGTGTTTCTCTCACCTTTTCTAGTTTTAGTGATAAGCAATGGGCGGAGAGATTGAATGGTATGGTGGCCACGTGTTGGGCTCGTATTTCATTACTTCCATTGCCCATCACCAAAGATATTCCTAACTTCAAATCTACTATAGTGATGAGCGATGGCTTGGGTTGCTTAGAGACATTGCTAGAATGTTTTCATCGCTGAAATGCTCAAGAGGATCTAGTAATCTTTGGTGACCAGTGGAGTTTTGTTCAAAGAATATTCCCTTTGAATTTGAGTTTTGGCTTGTTGATAAAGATGGAAGGAGATGTTGAGGAGCTTCTGCACTAATGGCCATGTTGAGGATGATAGCGCCGGGATGTGGATGGTTACGTGGTGGTTTTAAAAGAACCTCATTGTTGTTTCCAAGTATGGACAGGAAAGAAAGTCACAATCCTTAATGGGCCTTGATGATCGAGTTTTAAATCCTAAATGATCAACGACTAGGATTCAAGATGGAGAAATTGATTTTTTCGCTCACTCAAGTGAGCCGGGGTGGCCACTAAATGCAACTTGCCTCTAATTCCTCTATTTAAAGAGGATTTCCTATAGTTTGTTCCATCATCTATAATTATCAGGATGCTGAGATAATTGTTGCAAGTACTAAAGGAGTGACATTTGAGTATTGAGCTAATCATCACAAACGTGGTGGTATGATATCCCAAGGTCTGTAAGCATGCAAGCATGCATTATAGTTTTACATTCTAAGTTCCTAGGGTAGTATTGTTGTTGTAGCTCAATTTTACTTTGTATTATCTTGTGTGGGGCTCATTGGGTGTCCATTTCTATGAGTGAATATTTTCTAAGGGTTTACACTATTTTTTTCTACAAGAGAAGTTGTCGGTCAGTATTTTATTCTAGGTAAAATGGGTCATCCAAGTACTCTAGTCACATCAGTTAGAAGGTCTAGGCAGCTAGGTAGGTAGGAACCTCTAGTGTATGTGTATGTTGCTAAACTTGGTGCAACAAAAATTCCAACTGTTCCAAAAGGAAAGAGGAGTGTTCAAAAGAAGGCTGAGAAAGTTATTCTCCAAAGTACTTATAATCTGAGAAATATGACCATTTCAGAAGAATTGGTCAAGTTTAGAGGGAAAAGGCTTGTTAAGCCTATGAAGGAATTGGAGAAGGAAACTAGTGGTTTTGGGGTTTTTTTGGGGAAGCATGATGTTTCTATAGAAGTTTCTAATATCTCTTCAAGTGATGAAGGAGGAACGGGCCCTGATTGTGGCCGTTCTCCCATTTCCTTGGTGCCCTATGGTGATTTCGATGAAGAGGTGATAGTAGCTACTCCAATTTTAGTTAGGAAACTAGTTCGGTGTGTCTACTCAACCACAAACAAGGCTATGTAGCAACCACTTTTCCTTATGATGTAGTGTTTGGTTTTTTGGACTCTTGTGCTGCCTCGACTCTTTTGTGGCTGGTTCATTGGTCTGTGTTGTTGGTATTGATGGAGACTTCCCTAGTTTTTGTGTGAACGTGTAAATTGTGATGGTGACACTTTTGGAGGGTTGGCTTGCTTCTTTTCAACCAATCACCTAGCACTCGTTTTGTGTTTTGTTTTCCCAAGCCAAGAAATGATTAAATATAACAACCTCGAAGGTGACCCTAATGATGGTGAGATTAATTTTGAAATGTTGTATGAAATGTAATTGCATTTTGAGTGGAATGATTCTTTCTCCCTTGTGCTATAAAATGGATTTCATGGCTCATTGAAAGGGGTTCTAAGATTTTGAGTCCAGTATATGGTCTTGGTAAAGGTTAAGTATAGAAAGGATACACTATAAAAGCTAATGAATAGAATAGTAGGTTTGTCTTGGGTTTGAGTCTTATATGTAATAGTCTTAAAGTAGTTTTACACAAATTACTGATATAGAAACAAATCTTATCTCTGAAATGTTTACTCTCCAGTTGTAAATTTATGCAAGTCATCAATGAAAATATCAAGTGTATTATCATTTATCTTCAAATGTCGATTGAATGTGTGCCCTTATTTTTCTTTAAATCAAAGGGTTAATTAAATGCTTGAATAGGGTTACATATTTGTGAGAATTTGCAAAGGATTGGATAAGGAGTTACATTTTAGATATTGTGATTTTTTAGATTGCAAGGCATTGTGAAAATAGTCCAACATTGTTAGAGTTAAATAATTTGTGTATTACTGGGTATTGCATATTTTACTCCATTGCCCAATTGATGAAGCACTAGTTTTTTTGTTAGGGAATTGTGTAATTGAATGAGTTAATAATTTACCTGGCCATGGATTTAGAATAAGAACACAATTCACTTAAAATATTTTAGTTATGAAGCATGAATTTGAAATACTTTCTTGTTCTTGGTAAATAGATGATTATTTACTTAAAGATCAGCCAAATCTTTAGTAGTTTCTGTTTATTTTCAAATTATAGGAACCAATTTGTGCATTGAAGTGTTCTCCATTAAATATATCACAATGAACACAATAAGGAACACCCTCCTAGGTACCACAGAGTGTAAAGTGAAGGAGTAAAAGACCCTGGAGTCCTTTACTCATTAAGTTGGAAATTCATCTTGAGGATTCTTGATTATAGGAGTTGGCTACTCTTTAGAGAATTCTAAGGGTGTACTGGAAAAATAACCAACATGATCATCAAAGTAAGCAGGTAGTTGGTTGACATAAATAGATTGTGCCAAGGCAAGAAAAGATTGGCAGTTCGCTTTCCTTTCAGTTTTGATTCTTACAGTTTTCAATCAATGTCTGATGCCCTAAATATTGAAAAGGAACTATCTAAGTATATTATTCTTTCATATGAGGAGCGAGTTCCTTTTGATTTAAAATATTATATTAAAATTAATTTGAAATTAAGCCCTAATTTTTATCACCAGCCTAGCCTTGAAAATTATTATGCTAACTATTTTAATGAATATGAAGTTAGGAGGAGTTGGATGAGATTGATAATGGAATAGATACTTATCTATGATTTGAAATGGGATCTATAGGGCATTGTGGAAGATGGGTTTGACATGGTAGACCCAACGTATATTGAATTGATAGAAAATCCACCTATACCTACCATGGATAGGAGTGGTAGAGATAAAGAGACCATTGAGGCAAGAAATACCGATGTATTGACTAGAACACGAGAGTGGGTGACCAAGAAAAGATAAAAATAGTCCTAACCCCACACCAAGTCTAAAGAGTCATGACCTAGCGAGTGAACATCTCAAGCTTCTACAAGCGGGCAATCAATTGGTGATACTTCCCAGTCATTACCATTAGGGGCTCAAGGAGATGGAGGTGAAGATCCACCAGACAAGAATGTGTTTTCACAAACCAGTGGGGAATATATCTTTAACCTACCTATTCTAGAAAAATAGAATGAAGGAGATGAGGAAGAAGAGGGTTTGAAAACCTTAAATATCATTTCCTCTCCCTCTAGGATTAATCATCTGTCAAACAAGTAGGAACATCTCAAAAGTCACAAGCAATTTCATTTGTAGAGAACAATTCTCCACTTACTAGGACATTATTCAAATCTCCAGGTTTTAAGACAACCAAGGTCTCAGTGACTCCAACCTGGTTGGAAGAATCTTTGTCAAGAAAGGAAAGCCTATATAACCTAGTGTACCTAAGCAGGATATGGTGGGCCAATTGTTACAGAGAACTCCAGCCCCAAAATTGAAAAAGTGAAATACTACTGCTAGGTTGATAGATGATACAAAATCGGGAAGCCTCCAAATAGAGATTGTGCACCCTTTAGTGTAAAAGGATGTTACCCAAGTGGTAGCAAGTGATTTTTAGGTGAACATAATAGACCTTTTCCCTCCTACTAGAGATGGACATGTTCATATTTTTCAGGTGTCTACAACAAGAATGGTGGAAAGATAAAAAATGGATAAAGAAAGTAAGAATGAATTAAAGGCCTGGGTTTGAGACTTGATTGAATGTCCAAGGTCTATCTTTGAGCTTGTTCCTCAACCCCTTTCTCAGGTTGATTCATATGTAGAATCTCTAACTATAGTTGGAAAGGACGCCATGATTAAAATTAAGAGTTGTAAAACTTTGAGTAAGGTTGTAGATGATTGGATTGAGGCTCTAATTCGAAAGGGAAGCTTTGTCATTTTTGAATCCATAAAATGCTTCCAAGAAACAAATTCTTTGAAGACCACTTCGAGGGATGAAATCATTGCAATTGAAAAAGAGGAGAAGTTATGGAACAATTATCAAACTGAATGGAAGTTGATGTTAAGCTGGGATATGGAGAAGCTAGTTGAAGAAAACATTATACCCAATGCTACAAACACCCATTACTTGGCATGGAACAAAGGGGTGGAGTGGAAGTTGCATATTGTTAAATAGAGTTTACAAAAGCTTAAGGAAATCATTGATGAGTGTACTACTATTTCAGAAGAAGCACTGGGAACCTTGGTGGCTCTTGGGTTACTCCAAGATAGAGGTGAGATTAGGAACGACATGGACATCAAGAGTCTAATAGATGGTTTCCAAAAAATGGTTAAGGAAACATTTGATTCACCTTCACTCAATGTTGAGCACTTACAAAAGCTTAGCGAATTACATTTGGTCACATCCCAAGCAATTGATTTAATGAAGGTTTGTGAACGTTGCACGGAGATAGCTAAGGAAAATCATCTGACATGGAAGGTGAGGATGAAAAATGTGTTATCTATTAGAAACCCATGATCAGATCTGCAAATTAGAATAACCTTCCATAGAAGAGAAAATAAAAAAAAGCACAGAGGTTGCAAAAAGATGTGCAACATTAATTATTCGAGAATTCAATTAATTACAAGATATGATTTCCTTTATAAAAGCAAAGATGCAAACCTAATCTTATCTTGAGCAACAAGATAGCTTGATAAGATAAAGATAAAGCCTAAAAAATAGGAATTAAATAATTACCTAAGTAAACTTATGCAAAGTGTAATTAATAATTAATTACACCAACACCCCCCCATAAGTGCAACTTAGGGAGAAGAAAAATAAAGCAAACTACTATGGGTCCCGGCAACTAGGCCATGTTAGGTACCCATTTACAGATGCAAATGAAATGCAGAGGTAGAGAAGGAAAAACCCAGTGGGACAAAACCCCCTACAATGTGATGACATGCTGTAAAGAAGCACTGGAAGAACACTGTGGAGTAACATTGGAACTTGATATAGGCAAGCAAGGAAATATTCTTCTATATACTACTGAAACCGGATGAGAGTCACTGATTGACTCAAGGAATCATGATAAAGCAACAAAAGACCCGATGCCACGGAACACTCGAAAACTCCAAATGAGAACAACCCTGGAATCTGTGAAGCAATAGGAGATGAGATGATGACATAATCTGGAAACCATGTATCTCGATGCCGATGCCAAACTGTGACTGAAACTCTTCCATGGGAAGGAGTACCAAAAAAAGACTCTGGAACAATAACCACAAAAACATGGCCCTCAAATTGAGATGGATCCAATGTGGATCATTAACCATAGGCTCTCAATCTGAAGTGTGAACCAATGAATCCGACATGTGTCAAGCAAGACAAGAAATGTGGCCAAAAAGAAACTAAGAGACCAAATAACCCATATGGGTTGCCATCAAAACAAAATGAATATGGATATGCAAAAAACCCCCTTGAAAGGAACTTTATCATAGTTCATTTATTACAATAACCCACCGATTGTAAAAGGAGAGCATACAAACATGCATAAGCAGAAAATAGAAATTGATGTCAAATCTGTGTAGAGGACAGAATTAGCTTTCCGATGCCGCAAGAATGACGAAAAACGGATCACTGAGTCAAAAGATATGTCCCCTGAAGCAAAATCTAAACATCTGACTTCAACTGGAAAAATATCCCATCAAACAGAAAAATTTCTAGAAATAGACTACACCATCAGAAAATTGGGATCTCCAGCTTTTCGGCGATATCTCGTTTCAAAAAAAATGCCTCCGGGATCAAAAGTTATGATCAAATGAAAAAAATAGCTGTATTGGAGCAAATCAGGGTACAGGTAGACTAAGTGGGCGCAAAAATTTAGCTCCTTTCAAGCTAGTCCCTGGTCGGCCATATGACCAGGGGGCGAAATTTTGCAAAAAATAAACCTGCCACTGGGCGGGTGGCGGGTGGGCTGGGCGTTGGTGGCACTGCTGATGGGGAAGCCCCCCGCGGGATAGCCCGCGGACATTGATGTGACCGCAGCGAAAGGAGGGGGGCGCGGGAGGAGTTAACCAGCGGCCAGCGAAAATAAAAGGCAGCCGGCGATGAAGAGTTTGGCAGGCCGGTGGGTGGAGGAAGCAGCCGGCAGTGGCCAGAGTAAATGGAGACGGTCGTACTCTGCAAAGGGACGGCGGATGGGATAGGGTACGAAGTACCCAGAAATTTGCAAGCCGCAGGGTTTAAAAAAAAAACCCCATTTAATATAATAAATATGCCACCAATTATAATAAGCCCAAAATTTTGTTTTAATAAAGCCCGAATTTTTTTATATAGACATGCAGAATTTTTTTTGAAATTTTTTTATTCTGCAAAATAAATATCGTACCTTGTACCTGGCGGGCCGTATGGCCTGTTGGGTAAAATTTTTTTGCCTCACGAACAACTGACACCGAACATAGGCGTGTTATATGTTATTTTTCATCTCTCAGACACTATGGATCTGATGGTGAGGTTCAATCTGCCTGAAAACGCACCAGAAGCTTCGCAACTCCCAGATCTGACAGATCTTCAAACCCTCATAACTCTGGCATAAAATGTCAGAATTAGGCGAAACAAAAGTCGATCTTGACTTTTTTGATAGCCCTGGACTCGAAAATGAGCTTAGATTTCCTCCAACATGCACTAAAAGCAACCATGCAAGAACACCCAAATAGAGAGACAAACTTGAGGTATGAAACCCTCGAGGAATCCCAAACGAACTCTACAATGAACCTCTCCAGAAATGTGAGAAGGAGCTGCAAATCAAGGCTCTGATACCATGTTAGAAACCCATGATCAGATTTGCAAACTAGAATAACCTTCCATAGAAGAGAAAATAAAAAAAAGCACAGAGGTTGCAAAAAGATGTGCAACATTAATTATTCGAGAATTCAATTAATTACAAGATATGATTTGCTTTATAAAAGCAAAGATGCAAACCAAATCTTATCTTGAGCAACAAGATAGCTCAATAAGATAAAGATAAAGCCTAAAAAATAGGAATTAAATAATTACCTAAGTAAACTTATGCGAAGTGTAATTAATAATTAATTACACCAATATTATCCATCAACATAAGGAGTTGTTACACATCCTTAAAGATTTCTTGGCCTGGTGAAAGAAACCTTTGGTAACCTCAGAAGTAGGAAATGAAGTGACACCATCATGATGGCTTAGTTTTTTTTTTTTTTTAATTTGTTGTCTAGATTTGAATTCTGGTCGATCTGGACAATGTAGAGGTGGATGCTCATCTACCTATTTATTTGTATCTAAATTCATATTCTCTCTCTCTAGACACTTTGGAACTAGTCAATATGATATTTTGTTGTGAATGGAATTATTGTTTGTCTTTGTGCATTTAGTTTATGAAGTTAATTTGGGTTCTTAAATCTCTGTGTTTGAGAACATCTTAATGTAACATCTTATCTTTGTGTGAGTGATGCAGTTTCCTTCATAATTAATTGTTGAACAGTTTGGATAATTGAGAGGGGGTGAATTAGTTATTATAGAAATTTTGTATTGACTTTAGTTAATCCAATAAAAACTTAAACCAATCAGATATTAATGAACATGAAAGCACAAAACAACACCAAGCACAATGGACACTAGAATTTACATGGAAACCCAAGAAGGGAAAAACCACGTAGAATAATAATTCTCAATTATAAAGCACTGATTAAGGTGACACTAGTTAAGGTAATTTTTACAAAGGCTCATTGTAGGTAAGGCTCACTACCAGTTGGGCTCACTTCCCGGATATTATACCCAAAGATATAAAGGATCAATACCAAAAGAGAAAGGCTCACTACCAACAGAAAATGGCTCACTGCTAGAAGAATGATGAAAGGAAATCCATCGTTGAAATAACTATCACCAACAATGACACTCAATAGAATTACATTGTTTGCAGCCTTCGGTCATATACTTTCACACACTTCACAATGTCTATATTTTTAGATTCACATTCATCACACTTTCTTTCATCGAATAAAGTCAATGCTTATGTATACCATTCCATGCCATCACAATCTCCTAGGTCAGCCATAAACAATGTCTTCATAGTATTCGAAGTTGGCCAAATAAAATTTGAATTGGGTAGCCACAAAATAATTCCTATCATGAAGAGGAACAAAATGTGGACCACACAGAACCTCCTCACTCAATTCAACACATTACAGTGATATCCGGAAATAGAGTAATCATGTTACAATACAAATAATGTTCTGGGGAATAATAACCAATTTCCAAATTGGTCTAGACCCAAAAGAATGTGTCTCATAATGTTGCAAGTTGAATGGGACCAGGACAAGCACGACCAAAAGATAGATCATCACAACACAACATCTAGAGCTCAACAATTTGAATCACCAAAGCATTAGAATTAATCAACCAAGATATGTTGACATCAATGACAACCATTAATAACAACAAACAACATCACATTCCAACAAGCTCCCCCTTTTTCATTGATGACAACATCCATCAAAAAGAAACCAAACAACTCAAGTATCAACATCTTCTTTTGTTCTTTTCTTCCCCCCCTTTGACATCAAGGACAAAGGGAAAAAAAAATCCCCTTGAAAAACTTACTCTACTCCCCCTATGAGGAAGCCTCCCAACATTGATCCAGATAAGAGTGAAAAGTGATATTTTGGACCAATGCACACCTTGGTGCATATGATTGTAGATGAGGAGGGGAGGAAACTCCTAACTACTAGTGAAGATACTCAAAGGTATCTTTTCTCAAGGTTTTTGTAAAAATATCTGCAATCTACTCTTTTGTAGGTACATATTCAATTCTAACCTCATTCTCAAATATATTCTCCCTCAGGAAATGATATCTAATGGATATATGTTTCATTCTGGAGTATTGTACCAAATTATTGGAAATGTTTATTGCATTGGTATTATCACACATGATTGAGATAGGTTCATCAAATGATATGCCAATGTCCTTCAACATTTTTTTGATCCATAGTATTTGAGTGCAACATGAGGATTTTGCAATGTATTCAACTTCAAAAGTAGATAAAGATACACAATCTTGTTTCTTACTTGACCAACCAACCAACTAGGAGCCAAGGAAATAAGCTCCACCACTTGTACTCCACCTGTTATCAACACATCAATCCCAATCAGCATTGGTGTAATCTGTCAAAGTGAAATATGAGTCCTTTGGATACCATAACCCCATGTCTTCTATACCCTTCAATTATCTAAATATCCTTTTTGTTGTAACAACATGTGATTCCTTTGGTTCTTGCTGAAATCTAGCTGCTAAAGAAACATCATACATAATGTCTGGTCTAGTTGCAGACAAATATAAAAATCCTCCAATCATTGACTTGTACACACTTGCATCAGCTTTAGATAAATCATCTTCTTTTGTCAACTTGCATCCAATAACAGTAGGTGTGAAAACTAGTTTAGAATTATCCAATCCAAACTTCTTCAACAATTATTTGGTATACTTGGAATGAGAAATGAAAATTACTTTGCTCGTCTAATTTACTTGTAGTCCAAGAAAGAAATTTAACTCACCAATCATAGACATTTTGAATTCCTTTTGCATTTTATTTGCAAATTTTTTGCACATATCATCATTTCCTCCAAAAAATATTTCATCAATATAATCCACAACAATCAGCATTTGATCTGAGTGAGTTCTGTAAATTACTGTCAGTAGATCCCTTTTGAAATCCTTGTCTAATCAAGTATTTGTCTAATCTACCATACCAGGCTCTAGGTTTCTGCTTCAAACTATATAAACCTTTCTTCAACTTACAAATAGCATTAGGGCCACTTCTAGCTTTAAATCCCTCTAGTTGCTCAATGCATATTTCTTCCTTCAGTTCTCCATTCAAGAATGTAAAATTTACATCCATTTGATAGACTTTGAAATCCCTAAAACCTGCAAAGGCCAAGAATATCTGGATTGCTTCCATTTGAGGAACAGGTGCATATGTTTCTTCAAAATCAGTACCTTTGAACTGAGTGTAACCTTTGCAAACCAATCTTTCCTTGTTTCTCACTACCTTTCTATTTTCGTCTGGATTGTTCCAAAATACCCACTTTGTTCCAATTACATTTTTATCTGCGAGTCTAGGTACAAGTTCCCAAATCTAATTTTTCTCTATCTGATCAAGCTTTTCCTTCATTTCCTTCACCCAATTTTGATCATTGCATGCTTCTTCCATAGTCTTTGGATTATTTTTCGAGAGTATACACAATAGTACTTTCTCTTGAGTTGTTTTACTTCTTGTAGAGTAACCCAAAAATATGCCTTCATTAGTTCCGCTCTCAAACTTTCCAAGATTGTCCTCATCTCTCTGGATGTAGCACTTACTTCCAAAAAATTTGAAGTACTTTACTGTGGGAGCTCTTCCATGCCATAGCTCATATGATGTCTTTCCATATTTCCTCCATAACAACACTCTATTAATATTGTATATTGTTGTGTGTATTGCTTCTCTCTAGTAGATCTATGGTAAACCTGCTTCCATGATCATTGTTCTAGCTACTTCTTGAACTGTCTAGTTCATTCTTTCTACTACACCATTCTATTGAGGTGTTCTAGGGGTAGATAGCTATCTCTTAATTCCATTTTTTCAAAGAAATTGTTGTATTCATTAGAAGTAATCTATACTTGTCTATCAGATCTTAGAAACTTGATTCTTTTGTCAACTTCATTCTCAACTCTTTCCTTGAAAATCTTGATTTTTTCTAAAGCTTCTAATTTTTCTCTTAAAAATGAAACCTGGGTTAGTCTGGAATAATCATCTATTAAGAGCATGAAATATATCTCACCTTGTAGGCTTCTTGTTTTGGTCAGACCACATAGGTCAGTGTGTACAAGGTCCAATAAACTAGTAGATGATTATTCTTTTCTTTGGAATATTTCTCTGGTCTACTTTCCTTCTTGACATCCTTTGTAGATAGTGTTGTTTGGTTTGGTTAGTCTTGGAATATCACTGACTACTCTTGTTGAGCTTATCCTTACCAAATTGTCAAAGTTGATGTGACACATCCTCTGGTGCCAAAGCCAACTATCATTGGACTAGGAGAACAAGCATCTCTTTGTATCTCCTTCCAGTTGATGAATATTCCTATAAGAGATGAAGTTATTAGCTCAACACCCAAGACCACTTGCAAAAACAATGAAAACCTTCTACAAGAGGATATGCAAGAAAGAGCTTGCTTGATATTAATACCTATCAAATGATGAGGTATGAAGTATGATACAAATGACTACAAAGACCTTCCTTATATAAGAAAGGTTGAAATGTAGAAATGAACATGATGTTGACAAATGTCACAGTCCTATGACATGAGACAACTAATAAACTAATTACCTAGGTAATGATGCATTAGCTAGATAAGATAAGTTCTAGAAAATCCAACTAAGACTTCTAGAAAGAATCTTATAACCTAAGTAAACTTATGGAAGTGCAATTAAATAATTATTTACACCAACAATTCCCACTTGTTCTTTTTCTAGCTGCCATAATAGTTCTGTATCTCTTCTAGATCTCACAACCATCGTCTTAAAACACCACATTATAGCCATTTTCACACATCTATCCAACACTCAACATATTATGATATAAACCCTTCACATAGTAAACATTGTCAGTTTTATGCTTTCCATCAAATGTAATAGAACCAATTCCAATAATTTGTGTTGTTTTATCATCACCAAATCTAGCAGAACCTCCATTATATTTCTCAAGCTTTACAAACTTAATTTTATCACTGGTCATATGATTCGAACATGCACTATCAATCAGCTATGCATCTCTGTTTCTTTTAACAAACAATGCATCTTTAGTGCTACAATTGGATTTTGGACAAATATTAGAGATATCAAATCAAGGTTCATCCTTTTCCACCAAAAAAAATAGTTCTCATGATCTGCTTCATCATCTAAAATTTTGGCATTCTCATTGACATAATAGGCCTTCTTATTGATCTTTTTAAATGTTTTCCTTGTTAGCTTTTTTGGAAACTTAGTTGCTAAGTGGCTAATATTTCCACATCTAAAGCATTTAAGAAGTAACATGCATTTGTACTTTCCAGTACCTTTCTTTAGCTTCCTTGTGAAGTTTGCTTCCAACTCTTTTGAGCTTTCATCATCCAAATCTTCTTCTATCTTTGTGGCTTTTAAGGCTATTTCAAATTTCTCCTTTTCTTTTCCAAATTTCCTCATCTCAAATGCAGGAAAGGTGCCAAATAGTTGCTCTCTAGTGAATTTTTTTGGATCATAAACTTCCTCAATAGTTGAGATCTTGTCACTATAACTCTTTGGTAAGGTTGTCAAAATCTTCTCCATTACATCTTCATCTATTAGAGTCCCTTCTTTATTTCTGAATTCATTTACTGCATTGTCAAATATCTAAAATTAGTTTGCTATATCCTTACCTTCTTCCATTCTCAATTTTTCATATCTACGCTTAGTTGTCAGCTTCTTTGATAATTTGACTCTATCATTTCCTTCATAGATTTCTTTAAAATTTTCCCAAACTTCATAAGTAGTGCCCAATGAAATGACTTTTGTTAACTCAGTCATAGAAAAACCACTAAATATTGCATACCTTGATTTTTTATTCTCTTCATAGGCTGAAATCTCATCTGTAGTAGAAACACCTTTTGATGGTTCAACATATTTTGTCTCAATAGCTTTCCAAGTCTTGTAGCCTAGAGAGATCAGGTAACCTCTCATCTGCACTTTCTAGAAGCTATAGTCAGATCCATCAACTACAGGAATCGTCAGTTTGTGCACCATCAGATCTACCCCAAGTGGTTAAGCTCTTCTTCAAGGAACCAAAGCTCTGATAGCAATTTTTGAATAGTCTGGATAACTAAGAGGGGGGTGAATCAATTATTATAAAACAATTTTCTTGATTTTAGTTAATTCGGAACAAATTTAAACCAATCATATATTAATGAACATGAAAGCATAAAACAACACCATGCACAATGAACACTAGAATTTACATGGAAACCTAAGAAGGGAAAAACCATGGAGAATAATAATTCTCAATTATAAAGAACCAGTTAAGGTGACACCAGTTAAGGTGATTTTTACAAAGGCTCATTTTCAGTTGGGCTCACTGCTTGACTATTATAGCCAAAGATATAAAGGCTCACTACTAAAAGAGAAAGGCTCACTACCAAAACAATGATGAAAGGAAATCCATCCCTAAAATAACTATCACAAAAAATGTCACTCAATAGAATTAAACTATTTGCTGCCTCTGGTCATATAATTTCATACTTCATAATGTCTGGATTTTTAGATTCGCATTCATCACACTTGCTTTCATCAAACAAAATCAACTCTTATACTATTCCATGTCACCACAATCTCCTAGGTTACCCAGACATAATGTCTTCATAGTCTTGTAAGTCAGCCAAGTACAATTTCAATTAGGTAGCTACAAAATCATTCCCACGGTGAAGAGGAATGAAATGCGGACCACACATAACCTCCTTGCTCAAGTAAACATGTTACAATGATATCTAGAAATAGAGTAAGTTCATTACAATGCAAATAATGTTTCAGGGCACATTAACCAATTTCCAAATCGGTCTAAACCCAAAATAATGTGTCTCATTATCTTGCAAGATGAATGGAACTAGGACAAGCATGACCAAAAGATAGATCATCACATCACAACATCTAGAACCCAACAATTTGGATCACCAAAGCATCAAAATTAATCAACCAAGATACGTTGACATCAATGAAAACAATTAATGACAACAAACAACATCACATTCCAACATTAATTTGATTCCTTAGATGGTATTGGGTGTATATTTCAATCTTGAATAGTTTAGCTAAAATTGGTCTTTGTGCCAATCCTTCTTGCTTGCCAAATTTTGCATATGATATTTAGGAATTTTCTTGATATTGGGCTTACCTTTACTGCTTTCTGGTTAAAACAATACATGGTGTTAATTTTTGCATTCAAATTCATTGAAAATCTTGTGAGGGAGTTGTACCTCGACAAAACTCAAAGGATATTTGTCTTTGCTTAAAGGTTAAATATTCAGAGCTATTTGGTTCATATTAGCACATTTTCGAACATGGATTGTGATATCTCAAGGTTCCCAATCTATTACCCAAAAAAAATTTGGCGACTCCACCAGGGAGGGACTTGTCAAGTTCTGGTTGTCTTCTCTAGGCATACTTTATGAGTAATTCAATTAAACCTAGATTCTCATAGATTTACTAGAGGGGAAGGAAGTAGGGGATTTTCTAATCCTATTTTTGAAACCTTAGAAAGAAATATTTTTTCCTATATCATTCCATCTAGGTGAAGGGTTAGAGATAGAAGAAAACCAACCTCACCTACTAGAACACCTGGAAATCACTCAATCTCCCTTGAAGCACTTATTTTACACGGGACTATTTTACCAGTTGTAATTAATTTTCCCCTCAATATGGCTCATCGAAAAACCCAACAACCCATCCCTTGGGGCATTGGTATTGGTCCTTTGTAGCTGGGAAATAACTTGCATGATTTACCTAAGGGTTCTTGTAAGAACTTGCCTAAATTTTGAGGAGATAGAAAGATTTCACCAGAAGAACACATTGAACCTTCTTCACCACATGTGGCATGCTTTCAATACAAGAAGAGGATGTAGCAGTCAGATTGTTCATAGATTATTTAGCTAATGTAGCGTCACAATGGTTTTATCAGTTGTCTCATGGATGTATTAGTAATTGGGCCACTATGCGTAATAAGTTTGAAGCAAGATTCAAAAGTGTAGATGATGACCTAACTCTGATAGCACAAGTCACTTAGATGAAGAAAGAGGCGAATGAGTCTATGGGAGACTTTGTAGCCAAGTTTAACAGGATATTAAATCGAATTATTGTTGCTAAGATACCTTCTTCATAAATGATTTTTTTTCTTCATCAATGTGCAACACCCTGATATTGGTCTTCTCTTAAAGAGGAAACCATTGAATACTCTAGAAGCTACACAGGCATTAGTTGTTGAGCTACAGGATGATTTTATTTCAGTTGGCAAATGGAAAAAAGAATTGCATATGAAAAAAGTGCTTTCTACTACTTCCTTTGATCCTATGATCTAGAGATTGGCTAATGACATAATTTCTCTCAAAAGGAAGATGTTGAAAGGTAACCAACCCTATCAAGATATTCCATGAAGGACAAATTTTCAGCCAAGAAACAAGACATTACCTTTGCCTCAAACTCAACAGAAGCTAACAATTAAAGCTCCTCCTCTAGAAAAGTAAAAAAAAATGTGTCTTTCACCTCACATCTGATCATGATGGTGTTGATTGCCCCAAAATCAATAGGTTTATGCAATTGAACACTACCAAAGAAGTTATTGAAGAAGTCATAGAGGAAGGTACTTCATCAAATCAATATGGCGACTCTACAAATGGATACTTAGAATTTGAACCCAATGATGATAGAGGAGGATATTTTAACATCACTTTGGATGATTCTACCTACGTTGCTATTACCTGAAGCCAACAACATCACAATAAATAAGGTACTTCAAATTCCCCAAAGGTTTTACTAACAAAAGCTAGTGCAACTTCCAAGGGTGAAAATGTTTCACAAAGTTTATTTAATACCTCTCCTAAATATCTTAGTTTACCACCCCTAGTAGGTCAAGTAGGGGTTTTTGATATTGTGGAATTTTGTAAAACTACTCAAGTTCAAATTTCTCAGGTTGAACACTTGAAGATGAATCCTAAGGAATTAAACAGGTTGATTGAATAAGTTAGGCTAGGAAATTCTTAATCACATGCAAGCCTAGATGAAGCAATGATCAAATCCTAGGATTCAACCAATAGCACTGCATCTAGTAGTAAAACGCTCTCTCCATCAACCTCTAATGAAAACCTTACCTTTTTTATGTATCATTATTTGTGAATGGGTTCAAAGTTAACAATTGCATCACTGACTCAGGAGCTTTTGATAATGTCATGCCCACACAAATTGCTAAATCCCTAGGTTTAGAAATGACTAAGACATTCAAAAATTCTATTCAATGGACTCCAAGTAGGTTCCTTTACATGGAAAAATTAAAGATGCTCAAGTAGCACTTATGACTTATCCAAATAAGTGAATCAAACTCACCATATTGGTCACATATATATCTGCTAGTTATGGTATGCTTCTAAGTAGGAATTTTTGTAAAGAATTAGGAGACATACAATTGGATTGGTCATACACCACTATACCTATCAGCAAGGAGAAAGTGCACACTGAGCTTGAATCAAAAGCCAAGATAACTATGCTCAAGTCTAAAGATCCCAAAGCATATATCCTACATAAAGAAAATGAGTTTGAAAACTATATGCTCTTCTCAGGAGAAGAAAAAGAGGATGATGTGCATATTCTAAATTTAGAACCTGAGCTCTAGAGAATGGAGTTTGATGGAAGTTGTTCCCATGCTGGGTAAAGGGAAAGGGTCATTATTATTTCTCCTTCTAGTGAGAAATTTCCTTTTGCTTATAAGCTAGAATTTGAGAATACAAACAATACTGCTGAATATGAAGCCCTTTTGTTCGGATTAATCGAAGCTAAGGGTATGGGAATAAAGATGTTTAAGGTTTTGGGAGATGTGGAACTAATTTTTAAATAGGTATGGAATGCTTTCAAAGAATGAAAGGTTGAAGCATTATCATAATAGATTCTAGACTGCCATTGAAAGTTTTGATGCAATTTCAATAGAATCCATCCCTAGGGAATTTAACACAAAGGTCGACTAACTAGCACTCTTAGCTTCCTTGCTTCTCCCTCACCTAGAATTTAAAGATAATTCTTAAAGGATTGAGTTGATTTATCGGCCCGGCGTTCCTGACAACGTTAATCATTGGTAGGTCTTTGAAGATGATAAAAAATTTAGGCCTTCTTAGAAAATGTCAAGGATTTTGCTCAAGTATTATTTCAGAGAAGCGATAATCAATGTAGAGATTTTTGTCCTAGTAGTATGGATGGCCTCCAAGATGAAATAATTTAGTTGAAGGGGAATAAAATACCTAAAGGGTTAGTTTCTCTGAAGGATTTTTTTGACCACCATGATCGCTCTATAAAATGGAAAATGAGTGATTTTGTTGGACACTCCAATGAATTTGAAGAAATTAATATTGGGGAACCTGATTCCCCTAAGATGGTTTACATTGGAAAATATTGCTCCCTAGAGGAGTAAGAAAAATTGGTAGCCCTACTGATTAAGTATAAAGAGGTTTTTGCTTGGTGTTACAATGACTTGAAAAACTTCATGGATGGGAAGTTTCAGCACCACATACTGCTTAAAGAAGGAAAGGTTGCTTTCAGACAAAAGAAGAGGAACTATAATCCAAAGGTAACTGATGTAATCTTTAAAGAGAATGACAAAATGCTGAAAGAAAGGATCATATATCCTATACATTCTTCTACTTGGGTAGCGAATATTTGTACTAGTTCGCAAGAAAAATGGAGAAATTTGAATATGTGTTGATTTTAGGAATTTTAATCAAGCATCATTAAAGGATAACTATCCTATTCCTAACATGGACCATATCTTGCAAGAAATGGCTAGTTTAGAAATGATTTCCATGTTGGATAGCTTCTCTGGTTACAATCAGATCAGTTTAGCAAAAGAAGATCAACACACAACAATGTTCACCATGCCTTGGGAACCTTCACTTATAATCAAATGCCATTTGGACTCATTAACATAGGAGCAACCTTTCAACGGGCTATGGATCTATATTTTGGTGAGCTCTAAAACAAGATTATAGTCATCTATCTTGATGATTTAACAATGTTCTTTAAGAAAAGAACAGATCATTTGCAAGATCTAGAATGAGTTCACAAAGATGTAAAGAACATGGTATCTGTCTTAACCCCAAGAAGTCTATTTTTTCCATCACTGAGGCTAAACTTTTGGGTCACATTGTGTCAAGGGAAGATATTAGAATATATCTAGAGAGAGTTAAGGCTATCTTACAATTGAGCCTTCCTTCAAACCACATTGTTGTGAAGTCCTTTTTCGGCCAGATAAATTTCTTGAGGAAATTTGTTCCAGATTTTTTTGAAGTCACTAAGCACATTGTTGACATGATGAAGGAAAAATAGGTTTTTAAGTGGAATAAGGCTTGGAAGCAGGCCTTTGAAAATATCAATAAAGCAAATGCTCAAGCTCCTATCCTAGTCTGTCCTAATTTTAAGAGAGACTTCATCATATATTGCTATGCTTCTTAACATACTACATCCACCATACTACTACAAGAAAATGAGGAAAAAGTTCAGGAACCAATTTCCTTGATGAGTAAACCATTAAAGAAGCATGTGCTAAATTATTCTCAAATTGAGAAACACGTATTTGCAGTAGTCAGGGAAATTAAGAAATTTTGCTTCTATAACCTACATTCACAGTTAGTGGTATATGTGCCAAACCCTGTTGTTAAGATCATATTGACTCAACATGAAATTGATTGCAATAGGAGGGTAAGCTAGATAGCAAAGGTGCAAGAGTATGACTTAGACCTGAAGCCTACAAAGTTATTCAGAGGGAGAGGACTCTACAAATTGATGGTAGAAATTCCTAAGGAAGAAGAAGATTACGATTTACCATTAGTTTTTACTGTTAATCTACAAGATGAATGGTTTTCTGATATAGCCTACTTTCTCACATATGGAAAATGCCCCAAGCACCTCTCAGGTAAGAAAAAAAGGAATTTAAAATTGAAAGTAGCTAAGTATGTTATTTGGGGTTATACCTTATACAAATGTGGCATATATGGGACATTATTGAAGTGCGTGGATAAAGCTCAACAGGAACGGTTGCGTACTATTTTCCATAATGACGCTTGTGGAGGTCACTTCTCTTCCACTGTGACTACTTTCAAAATTATAAGGCATGGTTATTACTAGCTTGGGATGTTCAAAGACACTTATCACTAGATAGCCAAGTGTGAAAATTGTAAGTTGTTTGGAGGAAGACCTCAGTTAGCAACCTTACCACTTAAGCATGTAGTCATCAATGAGCCATTTCAACAATGGGGTCTCGATTTCATAGGCCCAATCAGCCCACAATATAGTGGAGGTCCTACTCACATCATCACAACCACTGATTATTTCACCAAATGGGTGGAAGTGATCCCAGTCAAGAAAACCACTTCTGAAGTAGTCTGTAATTTTCTTAAAGAAAATATTTTGGTTAGATATGGAGTTCCACAAAAGCTAGTTGTTGATAATGTGACCAATTTTTCCTCTGGTGAGATTTTTCTTTTCTGCTATGTTTATGGAATCTCCCTATCTTATTTGGTTGACTATTACCCTTAAGGGAATGGTCAGGCAGAGTCCAACAACAAGAATTTCATAAGTATTATCAAGAAATTAGTTGATGAAAACTAGAAAGATTGGCATAAAAGATTGTATGAAGCTCTATGGGTAGATTGAATGACTCCTAAGAGGGCTATTGGGATGACCCCTTTCGAGTTGGTATATGGGGTAGAAAGTACACTTCCTCTTTCACTAGAATTATTAGTTTGTAGACTACAAACTACTATTGAGGAGGCTAAATTTGGTGATGCCTTGGAGAGAAGGATTTTATATTTGACTAAGATTCAAGAACAACAGGAAGATATGGTCGATAAGATAACCATACATAGAGAAAAGGACAAGGATGTTTTTGATAGAAAAGCTAGACCGAGAAAATTTATGATTGGAGATTCATTTTTGTTGTGGGACAAATGCAAAGAACCTAAAGGCACCCATAAGAAGTTCAACGCATGCTAGATTGGTCCTTTTATAATCACTCATAAGTATGGGCCTAATAATTTTTGTCTTGCATACCCTGATAGCACCCCCTTGCCTATTCCCTATAATGGGCAAGATCTGAAAGTCTACCAACTTTGATTGCCTTACGATCCCCTTTTTTACATAGTTATTTTAGGGTTTTGGTTTTTTTTTGTTTCATCTTAGTTTGATTCTTGGGTGCTATAGAGTGATTTTTCACTTTAGCTAACTCAATTTCCCAATGGGTAAAGCTCTAATCATACTAATATGGGTCTGGGTTCATTGCTTCATCCTGGTTAATCTTCATCCCCAGTCAGATCCACTGTTACCCTATAATTTTTCCTTGCTTTATAAAAGTCATCCACCAACTTATAAGTCACTTAGTAGGGAAAACTTTAGTGGCGAATCTTCACCAATTGGTGAATAATTGAAATTAGGACCTCCAAAATGGCAAATAGTACAAGCTAAAAAGGATGTTAAATCACTAGGTTTTTACAAAAAAATAATTTTTTCTTGATTAATTCACCTATTTAAATGATGCATCATTGGAACTGATTTTCCAATAGTTTATATTGTAATTATAAATATATTAATTATATTTTCCAGTAATATTATATTCGTACCACTAATTTTTGGGAAATATAGCCACTAATAATAAATTACCATTTAATTTTGGGGCTTTTATTTATTTCCATTGATTAGCTTTTTAATCAGATGGCTATAGGTTGATTCCGTGACCTAATATGCATGTGCCTTTTAAAAGCCTTGTTGAGGCTCAGAATTTGTTTTGGGCCACACAATTAGATTTAATCATGTGGCCCAAAACAAATTCTGAGCCTCAAAAAGTATTTTAAAAGGAACATGCGTATTAGGTCATAGAATTAACCTACAACCATTCTATTAAAAATCTAATTGATGGTAACATTTTCACTTTTCATTTAGTCTTAATTTTAAAGTGAGATTTAAAAAAAAACACTTAATTTGTGTGTGCTCCAATGCATTTTTGATAGGAGCACGCCAAGGCCACTGTCCCCAAACCTCGTGAGGGGGCGTTTCCCCCTTTACCCCCACAAGGGGGCTCTTCCCCCTTGACCCTTGCAAGGGGCACTACCCCTTGACCCTGCCAATGGCTGCCTACCCCGAGCCCCTACTTCAATATTACAAAAAACAAAACAAAAATGGGGGAACTGCACTAACCAACTATGCAAATTTTTATAGGAGAGATTCGCCATTGTAATTAATCCTTTTAGTGATTATTTACTAGGATTCACCACTATGATTATTATTTTTTACCAATTATTCATTAAGATTCGCCAGAATTTTACAATTTTTTAAAATAACATGCATAGATTCGCTAGGAAAATTAATATTTTTTTTCAAATAAAAGGAAAGATTCGCCAAGATTTTACACCTTCGTCGAGGGGGGGTTTCTTAAAGTTATCCATGTCACTTAGTCCTACTTAGGTGGTATTTTATGTAATTTTTTGAACCCAAGCGATGTTTTGTATAGTTCACTAAACCCCCCACCTTACCATTTAAGTTTGTTTTATATCAATTTTTCGTATTCTCTACTTGGACGGCGTTTTGTATAGTTTATTCAAATTTCTTTTACTTCTTGTGTGATGATTAACATTTAAGCGAAACCTTGACATGTTATTCAAAATAAAGCACACTTTTGTGCAATTTTTTGAACTCTCCACTTTACCGCTTATAGATGTTTGCTTTCAAAATTTTGAAAGAAAGTTATATTGAAAATGGTGAAGTGACAACTACCACGTGTCATGGAGCAATTTAAGATATTAAATGCTATCCATTCCCATGTTTTTCTATGAATTTTTAAGAAATTTCAAAGTGTTGGACAAACATTCTTAGTGTGATGAATTTCTTTGATGACAAATCAGACAGGATGTAGAATTTCAATTGTCAGTTCACCATTAAAGTTATTTATAGTACTTGCTTGTTTCAGCTTACTTTCCTAGAATATTTATGCCTACATTTTAGAAGGTTATCTTTTGTTGAGCTATAAACTCTTATTCGTGGTGAGGGTTAGATATGCAGGTTATGGATATGTGTTTGGAATAACCTATGAGGGCCTAGAAATCAGAGATACCCATCTAGGGCCTATAATTTTAGATGAAATACAAATAAAATTTAGTAAACCAAATATGCATCCCATCACCAGACAAAAAATTGATAGTGGATTGGTTGAGTCCACTACAATTCCTTTAGCAGTGCAATTCCCCAAACTCATCCTAGAATGCATTAGGCACTATAATTCTCAGACACGAGAGGTTAGGACAAAAGATAATCGACTAGTCCTGAAAGTTTAGAGGTCCACTTTCGTGTCTTGTTTGAGAATCCCAGAAAAGAATGAGTATTCACCAATGAATATGGAAAATTCTCAAATTGAATTTTATGCAAAGAAAGGGGTTTACAGGAATGAAATGGCAAAGAATTAATTGGCCAATCCTAAGAAGGTTAAATCCCAAATGGCCCATAAATTGCACATAACCCATTTTGTGGAAGAGGTGGACGACATTGTAGTGTTACTACACAAGGTATGCGGAAATGAAGAAGTTCATGGATTTGAGGAATGTATGTATTTCTTCATCTAGATTATGTTAAGTAGAGAAAAATTCCTAGATTGGGTAGAAATTATCAATGACTGGCTACATGAGTTGATGATGTATCTTTGGTTAATTTCTTAAGGTTAGATTGTGAGATAAACTAACATATAAAGCATATAACCCAAAGATCCTATTAAGAACAATGAAAACAAGAACAATTATACCTTTGATTCACATGAGTTTTCATGATTCACCTTGATAGTACCTTCTACCTTGCTGGTTGACGTGTTGCCCTCAGATCTGTCATGCGAGCAATCTTTGACGAAGTCCTACACCAAGCTTGAAGGATTTGATCAAAGTCTAAAGCCTATGACTATGCCTAAATGACTAAGAATGTATATGCCTAAAGATGCCAAAACTCAATGAAATATGCTAACAATTACTATGAAAAGTCTAAGTGTGCAAGTGCAAGAGTGTATAAAGTGGATGTCTAATAATCTCTATGTCTGTGTGTAATCGAAAAGTGAGAGGAAAATGGCATTTTATAGAAAATGCCATTTTGAATGGACGGGTGAGATTGATTTCTAACTAAGACCTAAAATGAGAGGCCCAAATTAAATCTAATAATCCCTAATTAGGGTTAGGAAAAAATTATCAATCGAGGGGTCAAGATGTCATCTCAAAGAATCGAATTGGCGGTGGAGAATAAATGAGGAAATTATTTCAAAAATAAAGATTTTTGAAAATGAAGAAGATAAAGACTAGACTAAAGATCAGTTTTGGAAGGACCAAGAACTTGCCCAATCACTTGACTTTCGGAGGAAAGTTACCAGTTTGGAATTAAATTAATTCCAAATGTGAATTGCGTGAAATAATAAATAATTGATTTTCCAATTATTTACCAAAGTGAGCTGACAGTTAAGAATGAGATGATATTTTAAATAATTTAATTTATTTACAATGAGAGGAATATCAAATTTGGCAATTAAATAATTAAATTTAATTATTTAATATAGCAAATAAGACCAATAATTAAATAAATTATTTAATTCATTTAATTATGAAGGTTAGTGACATATTAAATAAATAAATAAAACTTATTTATTTAATAATCAGGAAGTGATCGAGGAAGGGTGATTAAATAAATTAAGAAATTTATTTAATTAAGTGGGCTTAGACAATTAATGACGTATTTAATAAATAAATTTATTTATTTATTTAATAATCATGAAGAATAAAAGAGCATGAGTTAATTAAATAATTATGAATTATTTAATCAATAGTCGAATGTGGACCAAGGAAAATTAAATGTCACAATTATGCTAGGACGAAAGTGGTAAAAATGAAGCTTGCAGGCCTAGGTCATTTTTAGGTGTCTATATTTTGCCCCTCTTTGTCATAATGTCATGTGTCATATTGTAACAAAAAAAACAAGTCAAAGCCATGCCCTAGTGAAGGTATGGAGTATCAATGCCCCCTCGGAAATTTTTTCAAATTTTGGGTAGGTGGCAGAAAAATTTGTAAAGGGTCCCGATAAATCAATTCCATGACTAGATAAACAATGGTCCAATCAGTTTTGGATTTTGACATGTTTAAGACAACCAACGGGGTGGTAAAACTTGGTCTAATGACCCTCCAGTAATAACTTAGTTGACAAATGTCATTTTGACTTTATAAATAGGTTGACAAAAGGGTAAAAGTCATTTCACTTCCACTATTTACATTGCAAATTTTGAGAGCTCAGAGCGAAAAAGAGCGTAGCGAGGATGGTGATTCCAATCACAGAGCATCGCGGGGAGATCGTGCGGACGTTCAGGCAGCCAGAGGGCTCAAAGTCAGTGGTATGTACCCCTTTCCATACCTAACCTTAGCAAAACCTATATGTTATTGTATGCTATTGTATGACTTTGCTAGTTATCATAAGGTTTAAACTTCTTAAGATAACGAGATTTAAGGACAGTTGAGATGAAATTAGCAAAAATTAGAAGATAAGAAGATGAGATTTTAGAAATTCAGTAATTTTAGAAATTACTTGATTTGTAGAAGAATATTTCCATTTTGAATTAAATTAATTCAAAATTTGGATTTTATGAGATAAGGAGGAATTGATTTTTGAAATTAATTACTAAAAGAAGAATCGATTAACTATGCGAGACATTTTTAAATAAATTTTTTTATTTAAAAATAAAGAAATGTCACATACAACAATTAAATAATTAAAAATAATTATTTAATTTAGAAGAAGTGGTAAATTAATTAAATAAATTAGCAAATCTATTTAATTAATAGATAGGATTTAGGAATTAGTGACATATTGAATAAATATATTAAAATATATTTATTTAATAATCAGGAGGACATTAATGACCAAGATTAATTAAATAAAATGAGAACTTTATTTAATTATGAGTTGACTTTAGATAATTAGTGACGCATTAAATAAATATGATTTATTCATTTAATAATCAGGAAGAATAGAAGACCTTGAATTAATTAAATAATTGTGAATTATTTAATTAATAGTTGAAGATGGGTTAAATACTACTAATAATGTCTAAAAGAAGATCGTCGGTTGTGACTTTCATAGCAATTGTTAGCATATTTCATTGAGTTTTGGCATCTTTAGGCATAAACATTCCTAGTCATTTAGGCATAGGCATTAGGCATTGGACTTTGATCAAATCCTTCAAGCTTGGTGTAGGACTTCTTCAAGGTTGCTCACACGTTGAATATGAGGGCAACACGTCAACCAACAAGGTAGAAGGTACTATGGAGGTAATCATGGAAAATTTGAGAAACATGTATAATTGTTTTATTGTTTAATTTCCTTTGTACTCGATAGGTCTTTGGGATTTATTATTGTGCTTTCAATTCATTGAATCAAATCCCAAGAATTTACCCTTAGTTACATTGGTGAACCCGACGTTTTGTAGAAAATTTGTGTGTTTTCTTGTTTGTTTTCACTGTTTTGTAGGTTACAGCCAAGAAGTCATACGAAATTTCATCACCTTCTTCTAAGCACAGAAAAATGGGTGAATTTTTTTTTTTTAAACATTTTCTAGGTTTTGTAGATCTCTATCTCGGCTTTCCAGAACTTCAAACAGTTTCAAATTTCATTAATATTTGAGAAATTTATGTCCATTTTAGTGATCACGATTTTTTAAGCTTTAGTTGTTAAAACCCGAGTCTTCTTTTGTTTATAACACTTTTGTTTTGTAGGATTTTGTAAAATGTTTTTTGGGTTTTGAAGGTCTATATCTTAGCTTTCCATAGATATCTACGCTTTAAAATTTTGTTAAGTTTTGAGAAAGTTATCATAGTTTTAATTTTCTAGTGTCATTAATTTTTTATTTATTTTTGGTTACTAATCTTTGTTGGCAGCATTTGGCAGTTACTTTTCATGGGTCAAAGGCAAAATTTAAACTTCTAACTCGTGCTCTTGCAGGTTCGAATGTCAAAGAATAAACACTAAAACATTGTGTTTGTATTTTTCTTAGATTAGTACACACTTACTTTTAGTGCAATTAAAAAGAACAATGTCTTCTAATTTGCATGACTGTGTTTGCAAAATGGTAGGTGAGTATGCTCTCACCTTGTGAAAACTCGGTGATTAGAAAACCAGACCCATTTTATCTGTTATATACCCTCACGATTTGGTAATCGAAGTATCCTCTCCCCTTGTGCACTTGTGTGATCCTAGGTGTAAGAGAAACGGTTACTAACTCTAGAATTTGGGCCTATTCTGGTGGGAAAAAGTACTCACCCCAGGACGACTCAGACCGATAGCACCCTGAGCCCAAGAGACTTCTAGCTGGTATATAAAAGTGGATTCTTGGGGAAAACCCAAGAATCATGAGTGTGGTTCTGACGAGATGGATTCGAAAGGGGACTCTCGCCGCATGGATCATGCCCCACGAATGGAATGCCTGTATTAAACACCTATTGTCTTAGTATCCAACCATTCTATTGGTCATTGCTTGATATAGTGCAAGGTATAGTATCATGCCCGAAAACACTCACTACTGATCCCCTTGAGTAGAGATAGCAATTCTTGGGAAGTCATTACCCAAAGAATCTGAATTTGGTGTGCTTGAAAGACGTTAATGAGCCATGGAGGGGAGCCAATGCCACCAAAATTTTAAGCTATTCACTCTTGAGAAGGAAAGGTGTTTATTACCAATCCGGGGTATATCGGTGGGCTATATCAAGTATACAAACCCTTGGCCTATTGGCCTTTTAGGATTGTACTTGTCTTATGTGCACTTGCTTACATTCAAAACATCATGCTTGTCAAGTGTTTTCTAGATTTTTAAACAATATACACAACATTCACAAATCTGGACACAAACAATCGACCTTAGACAACTCAGACTTTTCAACAAAACATCAAAAAACAATCTCAGTCTTTATTTTGAAGTTAGACTTTGCATTGTTCATCTTAGTCATCACTTTGAACCTAGACCTTGTATTTATAACATTAAATCCTTAGTCAAACATCATCATCTTAGTCCTCATTTGCCACTTTAGCCTTGACAACCATGTCATCTTGCATTAATCATTCCCTTAGGAAAACGTCATCATCATCTTGCATTGTAATCCTTTATTCCAAAAATACAAAAAAAATTAGTGACATAACTTGTCATCTTAGTCTTCATTGTCCTTTGGCATTAGTCATTTTCTTTAGACAACATTGTCATATTGCATCCCTTATTGTCAAAAATCCAAAAAAATTAGTCTTGCATTGTCATCCTTTATCCAAAAAATCTGAAAAACATAGGTTAGTGTCATCCTTGCATTTACTTGTCATTCTCATCATCCTCATTTGAGCAAATCCCTTTTACGGTTGAGACTAGGCTTCAAAGACAACAACGACAAATGGAAAAATTTGGACAATATTTCAATCCCA
Source organism: Sequoia sempervirens (assembly GCA_007258455.2). Lineage (NCBI taxonomy): Eukaryota > Viridiplantae > Streptophyta > Pinopsida > Cupressales > Cupressaceae > Sequoia > Sequoia sempervirens. The sequence goes on along the minus strand of VDFB02271358.1, from coordinate 474,597,496 downwards.
ACATCGATAATAACACTTATGACACAAACCAACATTGGACTTTTTCTGATCCATTTCACAACATGAATATGATATCTTCCATGAGCATTCCATATTCATCACGAAACCTTTCTGAACCATTCATACAAAGAGACCAAAATGGACGAGTATATGTAGAAGACTTAGAAGCTGTAGCGCAAAATCTTGATATAGTCTTCTTTGTAGAAAACTCAATCTTACGCAACCCTCAAAGGTATCCAGCCATGCTTTTGGACCAAGGGGCTAAGTTACCACAAGACTTTGACATAAATACTTTGCCACCTCCATCCGTCTACCCTCACTACCAAAAGTCACTTAACACCATCCATGACATTAGTCCACAACAAACATCCATTAATCAGCCTTATCCTAACTTTGACAAGGGAAGTCAATTGTCTGCTAGTCCATTCCATGTCTCCACATCATATGCTAGTCCTTCACCTATTAATCCTGTCCAAGTTTGCATCCCTTATCAACCATCTACCAACTCATGTCAAGTCCCCACATCATACCATACTGATCCGGTCCAAGTCTCCATGTCCTTTTTCAATCAACCTTACACCAATCCAGTCGAAGTCTCCATGTCATATCCTTATCCTTCAATAATCAATCTAGTCCAAGACTCCATGACATATCCAGTCCAAGACTCCATGTCCTATCCTTGTCCCTCACTTGCTATTCCGGTCCAAGTCTCTATGTCATACCCTAGCCCTTCACATACTAGTCTCGTCCAAGTCCCCACGTCTTCTCCTAGTCCTTCATTCATTAATCCTTTTCAAATCACCCCCTCACAAGCCACATCTAGTCATGAAAATTTTGTCATTACTCAAAGTCAAATCCCATTTAATAAACTTGAGGATACATGTCAAAATGAAAGTCCAAAGCATGACCTTATAATGTCACCCTCATGTCAAGAACAAGGTAGTCCATCCCGTGACCCTATCTCAAAGTCCATTCAAGATTTCCTTCAAAATAATCATGACATCCAAAACACACCTATCCTTCACAAAAATTCCATTTCCGATTATATCATCTACGACAACCCCATCTTTGACCAAGATCCTATTGTTGACCAAGAAATCCAAGATGATCCACTCCTTGACCTTTACGCCATTCATGATCAAACACTTTCTGACCTTCTAAAGGCCTTGACTATTGACACTTCCCACGATGAGACACTTGCCTCCATGGGACATAGACGATATTCCTCTAGCACAAGAATCTTCCACTAGGGACATGCTTGCATATGATCAAGTTATAGCTAAAATCATTCGACTCTATGACACTAAACATAATGATGGCTTCGACATTGCCTCGGAAGCACCAAAAGAATCATCTAAACTTGACATGTCACATGATCAGACCAAAGATATTAGTTAGGAACATGTCCAACATGACAATGAAGCTAAGACACTTTATCAACTAGGGTCATCTATCTTTATCAGAGCAGGCTTTCTTGTAGACAAAAATATTACAAGTGACAGTATCCACATACCTAATGATGGGTTAGCATCTTGCTTTCAAAACAATAAATACCCCATCGCTAATATAATCTATCAAAGCATGTAATATCAAGGCAAAGGACTAGGCATACATGAGCAAGGCATTCTAGAACCAATACAACTTCAAGCAAATTATAGACATCAAGGTCTTGACTATTCCTCAGTTAGTAAATCAAACGATGTCAATGGTACCTCCTCGATACTGGGGGCAACTTTGTCAGATACAAACGTCAAAATGGAGTCCATAAGAAATCCTTGTCATAAGATTGCTGCCAGCACCCCCTCCACCCACACCATGAACCGTCATTCCATCATAAATAAACCTTCCCTTTGGAACAAACAAAAATAAAAGTCTTAAAAAGTTAAAAATCAAATTTCAAAGACCATTGAATCAGACAAAAAGACAAGTGGACAAATGAAATTAAAATGGATCCCAAAGAAAAGTGGATCAAGCAAAGAAAATATGTCAAAAGGAAAATTTAATTACAATGTGGAGCCACAAGCAAAGAGGACTCCCACATATAACAGATGTCCACCTCCTTCAAAATGGTCAGCAATCAAGGCATATTAAAGTGTTGGTTCCAAACACCATCCCTCCAAAATCCGTCATCCACCATCCCAAGTTTGGAAAATAAAAAGTCATTCATCCAAATGTCCAAACAATATTTCCACGTCTACCATCATTCATCATAACCCTACATCTTGTCTAAAGTCCAATGATCCCACGTCACAAATCTGTCACATCTTGGCAACAACTCTTTACCACAAGGACTCTCATGGCACTCTATCGCGATGTACGTATTTTGATAAGGCCAACTTTAGTATCAAAAATGACCACAATGACATCGATCATTTGTATACAAGTGCTATGATCCTGACAAGACAACTCCTTCAGACAAGACATTATTGGCATATCATGACACCAGTCTCTACATCGGTATCGTCAGTGAATTTAGAATAGGCAGTGGTCATCTAAAGCATCAAGGCTATCCACAAAATACAAAAAAAATAAAAATTGAAAAATGTAAAAAAATTGTCACCTTGATGAAAACCTGGCAAATAGGCATCTTGGTGACACCAAAAAAATTCAAAGTCATGAAAATAATAAAGAGAAAAATTTCGTCCAACGGTGAAAACCTAGCAAACAGGCACCCTGGATAAGTACTATGATGTAAACCTGGCAAACAGGCGTCATATGTAAACTAAATTGTCTATGTAGAATTTTATACTTGGGGGCAAGTCGTCTCATTTCCCATGCCTTCCTCATGACATTTACATCCATCTAAGCCCTATCATTTCCATTTGTTTTCCCACCTACCTTGGTCTTGACATAAAACAAGCACACATAAGTCATGATTTGGAAAAAAATTTGACAGGCCTATCCTTTGGTCATACATTATCTATGAAACATCATGTCATTGCTGACATAAACCTCATTATCCTTATGTGACATAGTCCTTGAAAATCATATGAAAATTCCCTTAATCTCATATGTCCTGTCCTTTACCAAGGCCACCTCGCATTCTTTCATGCCTGTCACCTATCTTGGCTTTCCTTTGTCAAATGGTCTAAAGATAATCATTATCCCATCTAGTCCTAACCAAGTCATTCCAAATGCAACGAGTCTTATCCATACAAGCACATTATCCAAAACATTACTTGACTTTGTTCCTGGCTTGGCTGCAGATGTCAATACTTTCATCACATTATCGTCATCATACTCACGTTGTTTCGAGATGCTTTCTTTCCACGTGAAACAATGTTGTCATCACATATCAATTGGTATTCAGCTTGACTAGGGTCACAATCATGTTTGTCCTTGGATTCTCATGTGTAGGAATCATTCATAGGCATTTGTCAGGATCCTCTTAAACATCAAAAAGACAAAAACATCATAAAATGTCCTGAAAAAAGACAAAAACATCATAAAATGTCCTGAAGAAAAAACAAAAACATCATAAAATGTCTTGAAGAAAGACCTAAAAATCATAAAACATCTTAAAAAAAACACAAAAACATCCAAATCAATGTCAAAATCCTAAAAATGGTGTCAAATTCAGTCATGTTAGTCAGTCCATGTCATTTTCGAACTACGTTGTCTCTGCACATTTGCTACGTAGGCAAGGCCATCAATCGATGAGTCCCCGAGACATTAGATCAGTCCTTTTAAGTTGGTCCAAATAAAATCATGGCATTTGTCACAATCATCACATCAGTCAAACAAGTCAGACATAGTCAAACTCAGACACAAGACAGTCATTCGAAACACCAACGTCAAAATTGGTCAAAATTGGACAACATAAGCCAATCAATCATACAGTCAACATCAGTCAACTTGCCAAAACATATTAGTCAAAACAATGTCAGTCTCGTCACTCTTTGGTCCTCTTCAAGATGTGTCCTCAGATTTGAACCTCATCAAAATACCCTTTGCCTTTCTCAGGATGTGTCCTTCCTGACAATAGGCCCCATCAAACTGTCAACACCGTCAAATTGGAAAAACTCTTAAACTATCAAAACTGTCAAACCAACAAGAAATCAAACATTGGCAAACAAAATTACATGGCTGTTAATCTTTTTGGTCTATCTTGTCTTATCTTTTGACTATCTTGGCTATTTTGTCTTATATTTTTATTTTCTTGTCTTTTGATCATGCTACTAGCTACCTCGAGGATGTCCTATGAAGGATTTAGAGGTGCGATGACATCTCCTGGCCTATTTTATTTTCTTTGACTGCTGTTTGTGGATTGTCTTGACAAAAAGACTAGGGAAACTTTGCCCTTAGTATGAGTTAGGACATTCCTTGTCTGTGACTATCTATTTTTGAAGTGGATGACCTTTCACACCTTGGTCTATGTTATATCATGGTGTTTGTTATCCATTTGTGTCATTTTACCACCCAATGATGATAAAGAGCAATAAATATTAAAGTCCTATGGCAATGTTTTGAAGGATTTGGTCTAGGAACTAACATGCATCTTCTTTAGTCTTGTCATCTTTTCTCACTCATCTCATATAGGCCTTGCATCCATATCATCATCCATATCTTTTGCGCTAACATTTCTTTGTCTCTTCATATTCTAGTCTTCTCATTAATTTTGAGAGCACACCTATGTTCTTGGAGCCTGTCTGTCCTCTCGAGGGGGCATACCGTAACCCTCCTCATCATTCTTCCTCATCTTATTTTGCACAAAGGCATGACTTTGACTCATTTTCTTTGTCACAATGCAACATGCTACATTATGACAAAGAGGGGCAAAATGTAGACATCTAAGAATGACCTAGGCCTGCAAGCTCTATTTTAACCACTTTCATCCTAGCATAATTATGACATTTAATTATGTCCTTGGGCCACATTCGACTATTGATTAAATAATTCATAATTATTTAATTAATTCATGTCCTTTTATTCTTCATGATTATTAAATAAATAAATCTTATTTATTTATTAAATACATCATTAATTATCTAAGTCTTCCCCTAATTAAATAATTTTCTAAATTTATTTAATTACCCTTCTTCAGTCATTTCTTCCTGATTATTAAATAAATAAGATTTATTTATTTATTTAATATGTCACTAACTTTCATAATTAAATGAATTAAAAAATTTATTTAATTATTAGTCTTATCTGCTAAATTAAATAATTAAATTCAATTATTTAATTGTCAAATTTGATATTCCTCTCATTTTAAATAAATTAAATTATTTAAAATGTCATCTCATTCTTAACTGTCAGCTCATTTTGGTAAATAATCTGAAAATTGATTATTTATTATTTCATAAAATTCACATTTGGAATTAATTTAATTCTAAATTGGTAACTTTCCTCGAGAATTCAAGTGATCGGATAGGTTCTTGATCTTTCCAAAACTGATCTTTATTTCTGTCTTTATCTTCTTCATTTTCAAAAATCTTTATTTTCGAATTAATTTCCTCATTTATTCTCCACCGCCGATTCGATCTTCTTAGATGGCATCTCGACCACTCGATTAATGATTTTTCCCTAACCCTAATTAGGGATTATCAGATTTAATCTGGGCCTCTCATTTTAGGTCTTAGTCAAAAGTCAATCTCACCCGTCCATTCAAAATGGCATTTTCTATAAAATGTCATTTTCCTCTCATTTCTGGATTACACACGCCAACATATTACACACACGCCAACATATTGCACATTGACATTAGATACTTACACACTTGCACACTTAGGCTTCTCATTGCAATTATTATCTTTATTTGATCAAGTCTTAGCATGTTTAGACATTGTCAATCATAGTCATAGGCATAGGCATTAGATTTTCTAAAAATCCTTCAAAGCTTGGTGTAGGACATACACATCTATTTGCAGATTGCTCGTACGACGAATATGAGGGCAAAACATCAACCAGCAAGCAAGAAGGTGTTACAAAAATCAATCATGGAAGTCTACACGATTTACAGGTATAATTGCTTTCTATTTTAACTTCCTTTGTGTTTTGTAATTGTTTTGGGTTTTAGTCTTTGTTGATTTACTACTAATCCTTAATCAAACCTAAATTTAACCCTCAGTTACATGCTAAGTCATTACATACCAGGATTGGTGAATCTCACAACCTAACCTTAAGATAACGAGATTTAAATTTAGATAAAGAAGATAACTCATTTAGCGGTATTGGTGAATCTTGTTTGTTTTCACTGTTTTGCAGGTTACAGCCAAGAAGTCATACAAAATCCCATCACCTTCTTTTGAGCACAAAAAATGGTCGAATAAAATATTTTAAAATTTTTTCTGGGTTTTGTAGATCTCTGTCTTAGCTTTCCAGAACTTTAAATGGTTTCAAATTTTGTTAACATTTGAGAAAGTTATGGTCATTTTAGTGATCGTGGTTTTTTAAACTTTAACTGTTAAAACTCGAGTCTTCTGTTGTTTATAACACTTTTGTTTTGCAGGATTTTGCAAAACGTTTTCTAGGTTTTGAAGGTCTATGTCTTAGGTTTCCATAGATATCTATGCTTTAAAATTTTGTTAAGTTTTGAGAAATGTTATCACTATTTTAATTTGCTGCTATCATTAAATTTTTAAATTTTTTGGTTACTAATCTTTTTTGGCAGCATTTGGCGGTTACTTTTCATGGGTCAAAATCAAAATTTAAACTTCTAACTTGTGGTCTTGTAGGTTCGAATGTCAAAGAATAAACACTAAAACATTGTGTCTATATTTTTCTTAGATTAGTACACACTTACTTTTAGTGCAATTAAAAAGAACAATATCTTCTTTGCATGACTGTGTTTTCAAAATGGTAGGTGAGTATGCTCTCACCTTGTGAAAACTCGATGATCAGAAAACTAGACCCATTTTTATATGTTATTACCCTCATGATTTGGTATATCGGAGTATCCTCTCCCCTTGCGCTTTCGGGCAATCTTGGGTGTAAGAGAAACGGTAACTAACTCTAGAAATTGAGCCTGCTTGGGGATTTCATCACCCCAACACGACTCAAACTGGAAATGGAGCTAATGCCAAGCTACCCCCGACCAGTATATAAATGTGAATCTTAAGAGAAAACCTAAGATTATGAGTGTGGATGTGTCATACGGACAGAGTAGTACTCCCTTAAACCCTGTTGAGGTTAACCTCTTTAGGCTGGAGTGCCACCTAATTGGTGATTAATCTCTTGTCCCATGTATGGCCACTCGAATGGGGGTTCTGAACTAAACACCTTTGTGTAGTAAGCCAAAAACCTTCTATTTGCTAGCGCAACACCGGTCGGTGTGAAGGCATCCACACTTTCGCAATTTGTAGTAGAGGTGATCAATCTTCCATGGGAGTTTCATGGGGGTTGGAAGCTTGGTTGGCCTGAGAAGAGAGTGCACTGTAAGGGGGAGCTCGTGCAGCCAAGCTTCTGAATTCACACGCTATAGATATGTGGTTGGGGAAACCCACGTGGAATCTAGCAAATATTGTCCTGGCCTAACCTAGGATTGTACTTGTCTCATGTGCGCTTGCTTATATTCAAAACATTGTGCTTGGAAAGTGCTTGCTAGATTACTCAAACATTATACACAACATTCACAAATCTGGACACAAACAATCAACCTTAGACAACTCAAACTTTTCAACAAAACATCCAAAAAAAAAAAAAATTAGTCCTCATTTTGAACTTAGACTTTGCATTGTTCATCTTAGTCCTGATTTTGAACTTAGTCTTTGAATTGTTCATCTTAGTCCTCATTTTGAACCTAGACTTTTCATTAATCATTTTAGTCCTTCGTCAACATTATCATCTTAGTCCTCATTTGACACTTTGGCTTTGACAACATCGTCATCTTGCATTATTCATTTCCCTTAGACAAACGTCATTATCACTCTGAATTTAACAACATCATGACATCCACCACCTTTTCTTCCCTTCACCAACATATGGATAGGCTTGCTAGTAAAGTTGAATATGAATTACTCTATAGAGGTCAATACAAAGAAGCCTCAGACTTTAGGAGACAATTTATCCAAGCTGAAAATCAATGTCCTTCGTACCAACAACCCATTAGTCCTAGTCCTTCATCTATCTACCCTCACTACCAAAATTCACTTAACACCATCCATGACATTAGTCTCCAACAAACATCCATTACTCACCCTTATCCTAACTTTGACAAGGGAAACCAACTATCCACTAGTCCATTCCATGTCTCCACGTCATACCCTTGTCCTTCATATACTATTCCAATGCAAGTCCCCATGTCCTATCCTAGTCCTTCACATACTAGTCCAGTCCAAGTCTCCACATCCTATCCTAGTTCGTCATTCATTAATCCTTTTCAAGTCATCCCCTCACAAGCCACATCTAGTCATGAAAGTTCTATCATTACTCAAAGTCAAATCCTATTGTGTAAACCTAAGAATACATGTCAAGACGAAAGCCTAAAGCATGACCTTATAATGTCACCCTCATGTCAAGAACAAGGTAGTCCATCCCATGACCCTATCTTAAACTCCATTCAAGGATTCCTTCAAGACAATCATGACATCCAAAGTACACCTACCATTGACCAAGAAGTCCAAATCCATGACAACCCCATCTTCGACCAAGACCCTACCATTGACCAAGAAGTCCAAAACGATCCACGCCTTGAACTTTACACCATTCATGATCAAACACTTGCCGACCTTATAAAGGCCTCGACTATTGACACTTCCCACAATGAGACACTTGCCTCCACGAGACACATAGACAATATTCCTTCAGAAAAAGAGTCTTCCACTATGGACATATTTGCATATGATCAAGTTATAGCTAAAATCATTGGACTGTATGACACTAAACATAATGATGGATTTGACATTACCTTGGAAGCACCAACAGAATCATCTGAACCTGACATGTCATACGATAAGACCAAAGATATCAGTCAGGAATATGTCCAACATGACAATGAAGCTAAGACACTTTATCAACTAGGGTCATCTATCTTTGTTAGAGCAGGATTTCTTGCAGATGAAAATATTACAAATGACAGTATCCACATACCTAATGATGGATTAGCATCTTTCTTTCAAAACAACAAATACCCCATCACAAATAGAATCTGTCAAAGCATGCAATATCAAGGCAAAAGACTAGGCATACATGAGCAAGGCATTCTAGAACCAATGCAGCTTCAGGAAAATTATAGACATCAAGGTCTTGGCTATTCCTCAGTTAGTAAATCAAACGATGTCAGTGGTACCTCCTCGATACTAGGGGCAACTTTGTCATAAGATTACTGCCAACACCCCCTCCACCCACACCATGAACCGTCATTCCATTATAAATAAACCTTCCCTTTGGAACCAACAAAAACAAAAGTCTTACAAGTCAAAAGATCAAAATCAAATGTCAAAGGCCATTGAATCAAACAAAAGGACAAGTGGACAAATGAAATTAAAATGGATCCCAAAGAAAGATGGATCAAACAAAGACACCAAGTCAAATACAAAATTCAATCACAATGTGGATCCATAAGAAAAGAGGACTCCCACATACAACAAATGTCCACCTCCTTCAAAATGGTCATCAAACAAAGTATATAAAAGTGTTGGTTCCAAAAATCATCCCTCCAAAATCCATCATCCACCATCCCAAGTTTGGAAAATAAAAAGTGATTCATCCAAACATCCAAACAACCTTCACACATCTACCATCATTTGTCATAACCCTATATCTCATCTAAAGTCCAATGATCCCACATCACAAATCCGTCACATCTTGGTAGCAACTCTTTACCGCAAAGACTCTCATGGCACTCTATCACGATGTGCGTATTCTGATAAGGCCAACTCTAGTATCAGAAAGGACCACAATGACATCAATCAACTATATACAAGTGCTACGATCCTGACAAGACAACTACTTCAGACAAGACATTATTGGCATATCATGGCACCAATCTCTACATCGGCATCGTCAGTGAATTCAAAATAGGTAGTGGTCATCTAAAGCATCCAGGCTATCCACAAAATCAGAAATACAAACAAACAAAAAAATTGAAAAATGTAAAAAAATCACCACCCTGATGAAAACCTGGCAAACAGGCATCTTGGTGACACCAAAAAAATTCAAATTCATGAAAATAATAAAGAGAAAAATTTCGTCCAATGGTGAAAACCTGGCAAATAGGCATCATGTGTAAAATAAATCATCTATGTAGAATTTTATACTTGGGGGCAAGTCATCTCATTTCCCATGCCTTCCTCATGACATTTACATCCATCTAAGCCCTATAATTTCCATCCATTTTCCCACCTACCTTGGTCTTGACATAAAACAGGCACACATAAGTCATGCTTTGGGAAAAATTTTGACAGGTCTATCCTTTGGTCATACATTATCTGTGAAACATCATGTCATTGCTGACGTAAACCTCATTATCCTTATGTGACATAGTCCTTGAAAATCATATGACAATTCTTTTAATCTCATGTGTCTCGTCCTCTACCAAGGCCACCTCGCATCCTTTCATGCCTGTCACCTATCTTGGCTTTCCCTTGTCAAATGGTCTAAGGATAATCATTATCCCATCTAGTCCTAACCAAGTCATTCCAAATGCAACAAGTCTTATTCATACAAGCACATTATCCAAAATTTTACTTGACTGCATTCTGGCCCGGCTGTAGACCGCCATACTTTCGTCACATTATCATCATCGTCCTCATGTTGTTTTCGGATGCGTCCTTCCCACATCAAACAATGTTGTCATCACCTGTCAATTGGTATTCAGCTTGACTAGGGGCACGATCATGTTTGTCCATGGATTCTCATGTGTAGGCATCAATCATATGCATTTGTCACGATCCTCTTAAACGTCAAAAAAAATAAAATCATAAAATGAAAAAAAAGACAAAAACATCAAAAAAGTCATGAAAAAAGACAAAAAAATCATAAAATGTCCTAAAAAAAAGACAAAAAACATCATAAAATGTCCTAAGAAAGACCAAAAACATCATAAAATGTCCTAAAGAAAGACCTAAAAATCATAAAACATCCTAAAGAAAAACACAAAAACATCCAAATCAATGTCAAAATCCTAAAAATGGAGTCAAAGTTAGTCATGTCAGTCAGTCCATGTCAATGTCAAACTATGTTGTCTCTACGCATTTGCTACGTAAGCAAGACCATCAGTCGATGAGTCCCCGAGACATTATGTCAGTCTTTTTAGGTTGGTCCAAATAAAATCATGGAATTTTTCACAATCGTCACATCGGTCAAATAAGTCAGACATAGTCAAACTCAAACACAAGACAGTCATTCGAAACGTCAATGTCAAAATTGGTCAAAATCAGACAACACAGTCCAATGAATCATACAGTCAACATCAATCAACTTTCCAAAACATATTAGTCAAAACAATGTTAGTTTGGTCACTCTTTGGTCCTCTTCAAGATGTGTCCTTAGATTTGGACCTCGTCAAAATGTCCTTTTCCTTTTTTAGGATGTGTCATTCCTGACAATAGGCCTCGTCAAATTGTCAACACCATCAAATTGGAAAAACTCTTAAACTGTCAAAACTGTAAAACCGACAAGAAATCGATCTTTAGCAAACAAACATTGGCAAACAAAATTAAATGGCTATTAATTTTTCTTATCTATCTTGTCTTATATTTTGACTATTTTGTCTATTTTTGTCTTATCTTTTTAGTGTCTTTTCTTTTTGGTCATGTTACTAGCTACCTCGAGGATGTCCCATGAAGGATTTAGAGGTGTGATGACGTCTCCTGGCCTGTTTTATTTTCTTTGACTATTGTCTGTGGATTGTCTCAACAAAAAGACTTGGGCAACATGACCCTTAGTATGAGTTAGGACATTCCTTGTCTGTGACTGTCTGTTTTTCAAGTGGATGACCTTGCACACCTTGGTCTATGTCATATCATGGTGTTTGTTGTCTATTTGTGTCATTTTTACTGCCCAATGATGATTAAGAGAAATAAATATTAAAGTCTTATGGCAATTTTTTGAAGGATTTGGTCTAGGAACTAACATGCATCTTCTTTAGTCTTGTCATCTTCTCTCACTCATCTCATATAGGCATTGCATCCGTATCATATAAAGCATATAACCCAAAGATAACTAGAAAAATCATACAATAGCATACAACCAAAGAGTTTATCTCACAATGTAACCTTAATAAATGTAACTAAGGGTTAAATTTTTGGTTTGATTCAATGTAAATAGTAAATCAATGAAGACAATAAAACCCAAAGCAATTACAAAACACAATAGAAGTTAAAACAAGGAACGATTATACTTGTAAACCACCGAGGATTCCATGATTCACCTTTGTAACACCTTTTAGCTTGTTGGTTGATGTGTTGCCCTCAGATTTGACGTGCGAGCAATTTGAAAATACAAGTCTAAGTCCTACACCAAGATTTGAAGGATTTGATCAATGTCTAAATGCCTAATATCTATGACAATATAATTGAAATGCCTATGCCTAAATATGTAAAGACTAAATGAAGTAAGATGACAAATGCTACAATTTCTGTAGAGTCTATGTGCATCTAATGTATGTGTGTAATCCAAAAATGAGAAGAAAATGATATTTTATAGAAAATGCCATTTTGAATGGATAGGTGAGATTAACTTCTGACTAAGACCTAAAATGAGAGGCCCAGATTAAATCTGATAATCCCTAATTAGGGTTAGGGAAAAATCATTAATCGAGTGGTTGAGATGCCATCTAAGAAGATCAAATCAGTGGTGGAGAATAAATGAGGAAATTAATTCAAAAATAAATATTTTCAAAAATGAAGAAAATAAAGATCGGACTAAAGATCAGTTTTGGAAAGATCAAGAACCTGCCCGATCACTTGACTTCTCGAGGAAAGTTACCAATTTGGAATTAAATTAATTCCAAATGTGAATTTTGTGAAATAATAAATAATCAATTTTCAGATTATTTACCAAAATGAGCTGAGAGTTAAGAATGAGATGACATTTTAAATAATTCAATTTATTTAAAACAAGAGGAATATCAAAATTGGCAATTAAATAATTAAATTTAATTATTTAATTTAGCAGATAAGACTAATAATTAAATAAATTATTTAATTCATTTAATTATGAAAGTTAGTGAAATATTAAATAAATAAATAAAACTTATTTATTTAATAATCAGGAAGAAATGACTAAAGAAGGGTAATTAAATAAATTTAGAAATTTATTTAATTAGGGGAAGACATAGACAATTAATGACGTATTTAATAAATAAATAAGATTTATTTACTTAATAATCATAAAGAATAAAAGAACATGAATTAATTAAATAATTATGAATTATTTAATTAATAGTCGAATGTGGACCAAGGACATAGTTAAATGTCATAATTTTATGTTAGGACGAAAGTGGTTAAAAAATGAAGCTTGCAGGCCTAGGTCATTTTTAGGTGTCTACATTTTGCCCCTCTTTGTCATAATGTAGCATGTCACATTGTGACAAAGAATAAGTCGAAAATATGCCCCAGTGCAAAATAAGATGAGGAAGAATGACGAGGAGGGTTGCAGTATGCCCCCTCGAGAGGACAGACAGGTTCCAAGAATGCGGGTGTGCTCTCAAAATTGATGAGAAGACTTAGAATATGAAGAGACAAATGAATGTTAGTGCAAAAGATATGGATGATGATATGGATGCAATGCCTATATGAAATGAGAGAGAAGATGACAAGACTAAAGAAGATGCATGTTAGTTCCTAGACCAAATACTTCAAAACATTGCCATAGGACTTTAATATTTATTGCTCTTAATCATCATTGGGCAGTAAAAATGACACAAATGGACAACAAACACCATGATATGACATAGACCAAGGTGTGCAAGGTCATCCACTTGAAAAATAGACACTCATAGACAAGGAATGTCCTAACTCATACTAAGGGTCATGTTGTCCCAGTCTTTTTGTTGAGACAATCCACAGACAACAGTCAAAGAAAATAAAATTGGCCAGGAGACGTCATCACACCTCTAAATCCTTCATGGGACATCCTCGAGGTAGCGAGTAACATGACCAAAAAGAAAAGATAGTAAATAGATAAGACAAAAATAGAAAAAATAGTCAAAATATAAGACAAGATAGACTAGAAAAATTAACAGCCATTTAATTTTGTTTGCCAATGTTTGTTTGCCAAAGATCAATTTCTTGTCAGTTTTATAGTTTTGACAGTTTAAGAGTTTTGCCAATTTGACAGTGTTGATAGTTTGACGAGGCCTATTGTCAGGAAGGACACATCCTGAAAAAGGCAAAGGACATTTTGACGAGGTCCAAATCCGAGGACACATCTTGAAGAGGACCAAAGAGTGACAAGACTGACATTGTTTTGACTAATATGTTTTGGAAAGTTGACTGTTGTTGACTATATGATTGATTGGACTGTGTTGTATGATTTTGACCAATTTTGACATTGACATTTCAAATGACTGTCTTGTGTCTGAGTTTGACTATGTCTCACTTATTTGACCGATGTGACGATTGTGACAAATTCCATGATTTTATTTTGACCAACCTAAAAAGACTGACATAATGTCTCGGGGACTCGTCGAATGATGGTCTTGCCTACGTAGCAAATGCGTAGAGACAACGTAGTTTGAAAATGACATGGAATGACTGACATGACTGACTTTGACTCCATTTTTAGGATTTTGATATTGATTTGGATGTTTTTGTGTTTTTCTTTAGGACTTTTTATGATTTTTAGGTCTTTCTTCAGGACATTTTATGATATTTTTGGTCTTTCTTCAGGACATTTTATGATATTTATAATCTTTGCTAATTTAAGACCTAAAATGAGAGGCCCAAATTAAATCTGATAATCATAGTCTAAATTTTTGTGTCTAATATTCTCTGTGTCTGTGTGTAATCGAAAAATGAGAGGAAAATGGCATTTTATAGAAAATGCCATTTTCAATGGATGGGTGAGATTGATTTCTAACTAAGACCTAAAATGAGAGCCAAGATTAAATCTGATAATCCCTAATTAGTGTTAGGGAAAAATTATCAATTGAGCGGTCAAGATGTCATCTCAAAGAATTGAATCGGCGGTGGAGAATAAATGAGGAAATTAATTCAAAAATAAAGATTTTCGAAAATGAAGAAGATAAAGACTAGACTGAAGATCAGTTTTGGAAGGACCAAGAACCTACCCGATCACTTGACTTCCGGAGGAAAGTTACCAGTTTGGAATTAAATTAATTCCAAATGTGAATTTTCTGAAATAATAAATAATTGATTTTCCAATTATTTACCAAAGTGAGCCGACAGTTAAGAATGAGATGATATTTTAAATAATTTAATTTATTTAAAATGAGAGGAATATCAAATTTGGCAATTAAATAATTAAATTTAATTATTTAATTTAGCAAATAAGACCAATAATTAAATAAATTATTTAATTCATTTAATTATGAAAGTTAGTGACATATTAAATAAATAAATAAAACTTATTTATTTAATAATCAGGAAGAAGTGACCAAGGAAGGGTGATTAAATAAATTAAGAAATTTATTTAATTAAGTGAACACTTAGACAATTAATGACGTATTTAATAAATAAATAAAATTTATTTATTTAATAATCATGAAGAATAAAAGAGCATGAATTAATTAAATAATTATTAATTATTTAATGAATAGTCGAATGTGGACCAAGGACATAATTAAATGTCACAATTATGCTAGGATGAAAGTGGTAAAAATGAAGCTTGCAGGCCTAGGTCATTTTTAGGTATCTACAGATGACATTTTTACCCTCAACAGGTTCTTCTATATGTCCTAATACTTGATATATGCCATCACCAGAACTAAACCATGGCCTAGATTAAGACCAAGTGATTTTCCTCCAAAGAAAGTACCCATTTATGATTATTTTGATAAGCTTCATCTTCATAAGAGTTTTCAATTTTTCAAGAGAGTGACTAATACTTTCACTAAGGATGGTCAAGGAGTTACAGGGACATCCTACAATGCAACTATCACCTAAAGCAGTGCAATTTGTGGACTTCTATGGCATCCATTTTATTTAATTTTAGGATTCTATTACATAATGGTTGGTGGAAATGTTGGATTCCCTATCAAATTTCCTAAATACCATGAAGATAAGTGGGTGACCATTAAATTAAACAGGTAGTTGGTTGACGTAAAAAAATTGTGCCAAGGAAAGAAAAGATTGACAGTCCGCTTTCCTTTTGGTTTGGTTCTTACCCTTGTCAATCAATGTGTAATTCCATAAATATTGAAAAGGAACAATCTAAGTATAATATGATTTCATATGAGGAGTGATTTCCTATGATTTAAAAGATTATATTAAAAATAATCTAAAATTAATCCCTAATTTTTATCACTAACCTAGCTTTAAAGGTTATTAGGCTGACTATTTTGATGAATATGAAGTTAGGAGGAGTTGGATGAGATTTATAGTGGAACAAATAATTATCTATAATTTGAAATGGGATCTACAGGGAGTTTTGGAAGATGGGTTTCACATTGTAGACCCAGTGTATATTGAATTGATAGAGAACTAGCCTATCCTTGCCATGGATTGGAGTGGTAGAGAGAATGAGACCATTGATGCACGAACTGCCAATTTCTTGACTAGAACACAAGAGTGGGTGACCAAGAAAAGAACAAAATAGTCCTATCCCCACACCAGGTCTAAAGAGTCACAACCTACCGAGGGAACTTCTCAAGCTTTTGTAAGCAGGCAATCAACTGGTGATACTTCCCAAAAATTACCATTAGGGGCTCAAGGAGATGGAGGTGAAGATCCGCTAGACAAGAATGCATTTTCACAAACCCATGGGGAAGATATCTTTAACCTACCTATTCTACAAAAAGAGAATGAAGGAGATGAGGAAGAAGAGGGTTTGGAAACCCTAAATATCAATTCCTCTCCCTCTCAGGATGATTCACCTATCAGAGAAGTTGTTTGGAAGACTCTTTGTCAAGGAAAAGAAAGGCTATATAACCTAGTTTACCTAAGCAAGATATGGTGGGACAATTGTTATAGAGAACTCCAGCCCCAAAATTGAAAAATTTAAAGACTACTGCTAGGTTGATAGATGATATGAAATTAGGAAGCCTTCAAATAGATATTGCACACCCTTCAATGCAAAAGGATGTTTTCTAGGCAACAACAATTGACTTTGAGGTGAAAATAATAGACCTTGGCCCTCCTACTAGAGATGGAGATGTTTAGATTTTTTAGGTGTCTGCAACCAAAATGGTAGAAAGATAGAAAAAGGATAAAGAAAGTAAGAATGAATTAAAAGCCTAGGTTTGAGATTTGATCAAATGTCTAAGGTCTATCTTTGAGCTTGTTCCTCAACCCCTTTCTCAGGTTGATTCCTTTGTAGAATCTCTAACTTTAGTTGGAAAGGAGGCCATGATTAAAATTAAGAGTTTCCAAACCTTGAGTAAGGTTGTAGATGATTGGAGTGAGTCTTTGATTAAAAAGGGAAGAAATGTCATTTCTGAATCCATAAAATGCTTCCAAGAAACAAATGCTTTGAAGACCACTTTGGGGGATGAAATCATTGCAATTGAAAAGGAGGAGAAGTTATGGAACAATTATCAAACTAAATTGAAGTTGATGTTAAGTTGGGATATGGAGAAGCTAGTTGTAGAACATATTATACCCAATGCTTCAGACACCCGTTACTTGGCATGGAACAAAGGGGTGGAGTGGAAGTTGCAGATTGCTAAATAGAGTTTATAGAAGCTTAAGGAAATCATTCATGAGTGTACTACTATTTCAGAAGAAGCACTGGGAACCTTGGTGGCTCTTGGGTTACTCCAAGATAAAGGTGAGATTAGGAATGACATGGACATCAAGAGTTTGATAGACGGTTTCTAGAAAATGGTTAAGGAAACATTTGATTCACCTTCACTCAACATTAAGCACCTGTAGAAGCTTAGTGAATTATATTTGGTCACATCCCAAGGAATCAATCTCATGAAGGTTTGTGAATGTTGCATGGAGACAACTAAGAATAATCATCAGACGTGGAAGGTGAGGATGAAAAATGTAGCTATCCCTTAGCATAAGGAGTTGTTACACATTCTTAAAGCTTTCAAGGCCTGGTGAAAGAAACCTTTAGTAATCTCAAAAGCAGGAAATGAAGTGACGCCATCATGATGGATAAGTTGTTTTTATTTTATTTGTTGTCTTTTTGAATTCTAGTCAGTCTGGACAATGAAGAGGAGGATGCTCATCTACCTATTTATTTGTATCTAATTTCATATGCTCTCTCTCTAGACACCTTCAAACTACTCAATACAATATTTTTTGGTGAATGAAATTACTATTTGTTTTTTTTCATTTAGTTTATGAAGTTAATTTGGGCTCTTAAATCTTTGTGTTTGAGAACATCTTAATGCAACATCTTATCTTTGTGTGAGTGATGTATTTTCCTTCATAATTAATCTCATTCCTTAGATGGTATTGGGTGTATATTTCATTCTTGAATAGTTTAGATGAAATTTGTCTTTGTACCAATCCTTCTTGCTTTCTGAATCTTGCATTTGATATTTAGGAATTTTCCTGATATTGGGTTTACCTTTACTACTTTCTAGTTAAACCATACTTGGTGTTTAATTTTTTCATTCAAATTCATTGAAAATATTGTGAGGGAGTTGTACCTCAACAAAATTTAGAGGATATTTTTCTTTTCTTAAAGGTTAAATATTTAGAGTTGTTTGCTTCATATTGGAACCTTTTAGACATGGATTGCGATATCTCAAGGTGCTTGATCTATTAGCCATCAAAAGGATAAAATTGTTACAAATTATTCATCCCCCTCTCAATTCTCTTGTTCAACAATTAGTATCAGAGCTTAATCATTTAAGGAAGGTCTGGGATGGTGAGCAAGATCACTATTGAGTGTCCTAAATTTGATTGGACTGACTATGCATTTTGGAAGATAGATATGCAAGGATATCTGAAATATTGTGGATATGTTATTGAGAAAGATTGTAAGACTACAAACATTGCTCTTGATAATGGTTCGAGTATAGCTGATGAGATCAAGGCGCATGAAGTGAACAATAAGGAAAAGTTTATTTTGAAGAATAGTCTTTCACATTTTAAATTAATTAAAGTCCAATATATAAAGACTACTAAAGAGGTCTGGGATACATTGGAAAATATTCATGAAGGAGATGAAAAGGTTAAAGAAGAAAAGTTGCAGAACTTAGAGGTATAATTTGAGATCTTGCACATGTATGAAGATGAGAACACTACATCCTATGTAAATAGAGTGGATGAGCTAGAAGATGGAATGTGGGGACTTTGTGCTATAGTGGGTGAACCTAGGATAGCTAACAAGATTCTTAGAACTCTCCTTGATGCATATAGTGAAAATTTATCTGATATTGAAGAATTTTTTAGATTATAAAACTAATACTAAGGATTAGTTGTTGGGTACTCTAACATCATTTTAAATGAGAAAGCTTAGCTTGAGAAATGGATCGAAGAAAGAAACTACTTTTAGGGCTACAAGAGCTGAAGATCCAGATCAAGAGAACTTGTATGAATTGGAAGATAACTTTGTGAGAAGAATGAAAAAGGGCTCTAGTATGTATGAAGGTAAACTACCCATTTAATTTTTTAGTTGTGAAGGAAATGGTCACTATGCTTTGAGATGTCCAAAAAGAGCTAAGAAGAATAAATATAGAGTAGGAAAATAAAAAAAAGGGAAGATGATTAAGAGAGAATATTATGTAAATGAAGATGCTGGTATTTCTGATGAAGAGTCTGATTATGGAGATTTTGATGATAATGAATGCTTGTTCTTGGCTATAAAAGATAAATATACTCCTGCTAATACTGAAAGATAGGTAAATGAAAGTTCTTTAGAGAAAGTTGAAGATATTGTAATCTATGCTCTTCATACTAAATAGGAAAAGAACTATTGGGTTATTGATAGTGGTTTTTCACATCACATGACCAGTGATAAGAGAATGTTTGTTAAACATGAAAAGTATGATGGAGGCTTTGTTAAGTTTGGAGATGATACTAGTGCTAATATTTGTGGGATAGGTTCAATAAGTTTTGATGGAAAGCATAATATTGATGATGTCTAATATGTTAAGGGTGTAAGGGATAATCTCTTAAATGTTGGACAGATGTGTAGTAAAGGATATAATCTTGTATTTGAGGATGAGAGATGTGAAATCAGGAAAGGATCTGGAATAGTGGTTGTTGCTAGAAACAAGTCTAAAGGAAATATTTTATCAACTTAAGGGTGTTGATGGAAATTGATTTATCTAAAATTAATGATAGTTGGTTATGGCACCAGAGGATGTGTCACCTGAATTTTGATAATATGGTGAGAATCATTGGTGTGCAAGTCATAAGAGATCTACCAAGGACTATAAAAAATGTTAATGTTATTGGGAAGGATTGTTAGTTTGCAAAGCAAGCTAGAAGCTGCCTTAGGTTGAAGGAACAATCTACTACCAGACTACTATATTTGATTCATACAAATATTTGTGGTCCTACAAAAGTGAGAAGTATACAAGGTTACAAGTATTTTATTCTTTTGATTGATGATTACTCTATATATACATAGGTTACTTTTATTAGAGAGAAATTTGATGCATTAGATAGATTCAAGGAATTTAAGGATATGGTTGAGAATGAAACAATTTTTAGAATACAATTTTTAAGGTCTGACAGAGGTGGTGAAATCAACTCCAATGAATTTAACAGGTTTTGTGAAGTTCTTGGAATAAAAATATAGTTATCTTCTCTAAGAACTCCTCAATAGAATGGAGTTGTTGAAAGAAAGAATAGAATGATTCAAGAAGTTGCTAGATCAAAGATAAATGATGTAGGTGTATTGGAAGTTTACTGGAGAGAAGCTATTAACATTGTTGTTTATGTGTTCAATTGAGTTCAAGCAAAAGCTAACAATACTAAGACCCCCTATGAGCTATGATGTGGAAGAATTCCTACTATCAAGTATTTCAAGGTATTTGGAATAAAGTGTTATATCAGAAGGGATGAAGAAAATTTAGGGAAGTTTGATGCTAGATGTGATGAGGGTATCTTTCATGGATACTCTACTAGAAGCAAAGATTATAGATGTTTCAATAAAAGACTGAGAAAGATTGTAGAAAGCACAAATGTAAAGATTGATGAAGCGTTGAAGAATTTAATTGAAGTTGATGGATATGTATCTAATGAACTTGATTATAGAGAAGTAGAAGAAGTTATGGAAGAATAGGAAAAGTAAAATGAAGAAGAAGAAGCTATGGTGGTGTTCCCAAAGACACCTAAGTATGTGTAAAAGAATCATAAAATCAAATCATTGGAGACAATAGAAAAAGAGTATTGGCAAGAAGAAGAGCTACTGCTAAGATAAATATGTGTTTACTTTCTAAAATTGAACCTAAGATAGTTACTGAAGCATGTAAAGATGAGCAATGGATGAAAGTTATGGAAGAACTTATGTAGATTGAGAACCAAACCTAGGAATTGGTTCCTAGATTGGTAGACAAAAACATAATTGGATCAAAATAGGTATTTAGAAACAAGTTGAATGAGAATGGAGAAGTGGTTAGAAATAAGGAAAGGCCTATGTGCAAGGCCTACTCACAAGTAGAAGGTATAGATTTTCTAGAGACCTTTGCTCCGGTGGCAAGGATGGAATCTATTAGAATGTTTTTGGCATTTTTTTGCACATAATGATTTTAAAGTTTATCAGATGGATGTAAAGTCTGCATTCCTAAATGGTGAGTTAGAAGAAGAGGTCTACATGGAACAACTAGAAGGATTTTAGTTGTCAAATCAATCGAATATTGTCTATAGATTAAATAATGCTTTATATGGATTGAAGCAAGATCCTAGAGCTTGGTATGCAGGGTTGGATATGTATTTGATTCAGCAAGGTTTCAATAAAGGTCAGCAAATAGTAATTTGTATTTCAAAATTGAAAATGACAAGATCTTCATAATGGTTGTATATGTTGATGATATTATCATTGGAGGAAATGAAACAATGTGCAATTTTTTTCCTGAAGAGATACAAAAATAATTTGAGATATCTAAGTTTGGTGAGATGAATTTCTTTCATGGGCTGCAAATCAATCAAATAGAAAAATGGATTTTTATTTCACAATCAAAGCATGTAAAATAAATGTTGAAGAAGTTTGGGATGGATGATTCTGAACTGGTGTGCACTCCTATGGTGGCTGGCTACAAATCAAGTAAAGATGATGATTCACCTAAGGCCAATCAAAGAAAATATAGGTCTCTGATTGGAGGATTGTTGTATTTAACTGCTACTAGACCCGATATCATGCATGTAGTTTTTCTTGTGGGTGGATTTCAAGAAGACTCTAAAGAAACACATGTTGCTAATGTTAAGAGGATATTCATATATTGGAATGGCACTCTGCATTATGGCTTGTGGTATCCTAGGGATATTGATTTTACACTAAGTGTTTGTAACACAGATGTAGATTGGGAAAGTTGTGTTGATGACAAAAAAGGTACAAGTGGTGGTGAATTCTTTCTTGGTTGCAAATTGGTGTCGTGGTTGAGAAAAAAAGAAAGATTTAGTTTCTTTATCCAATGAGAGTTGAGTATATTGTTATAGCATCTTGTCGTACATAAGTTTTTTGGATGAGACAAACATTGAAAGATATTAGAGTAAGTTATGATGATCCCATTTCTATCTCCTATGATAATACAAGTGAAATTAATATTTCAAACCATCTAGTGATGCACTTAGGGACAAATCATATATCAATAAGGTATCACTTTTTGAGTGAAAATGTTGTGGAGAATGAAGTACAGCTTGAATATGTACCTACAAAGGATTAGGTTGCTAACACATTTACTAAGGCTCTTCCTATAGATACTTTTGAGTATCTCCATGACAAGTTAGGGGTTATTTCCCCTCCTTTCTTGAACTAGATTCATATGGAGATGCATCAGTCTGGTGGATCTATGGATCTATCTTTCTTCTAGACTGATGTTTGATGGCTATCTCTCAAGGCAAGCAGGTAGTATCTTTTGTTGTCATTTTGTAGTTGTTCGAGTGTACTCCTAAGGGGGATTATTTAGTACTGGTAATGTTCTTAATTTCAAAGCAGAAAACAATATTAAATTTATTTTTCCTTTTCCATTGATGTCAAAGGGGGAGAGAGAATCATGTGAAAATGCCTATCTACTTAGGGTGAGAAAGTGAAATCATGAGAAAGTGTGTTCAGAACTATTGTGTTGTATTTTATGGTTTTCCACATCATGTATTTCCATCAATGACAAAAGAAGATATGTTGCAAGTATGAAGGTGTTGTCATTGATGTCAACTAGTTAACTAGCTATCAATTGGTTGTTGTTGTCATTGATGTCATTATTGTTAGTATATGTTGAGGATATTGAGAAAATTGTAATAAAGAAAGGTTGCATGTATTAAATGTTTTCTATGGGATTTTTTGCTATGCTAGTGAGTATCTAAGGTATTGATCATGGCTGTTGGAAGCTACTATATCTAGATTTTGGGTTTCTAGATTGTTTTATAGTGTGAGTTATGTTCACCAATTGTGAACTGTCCTTTTCTATGTATCTAGTTGAGGTCTGGGAGAAATGTAGTCACTCCATATTTCTTCTTGTTCAATTTTTATGTCTTGCGGTTCTTAGGATAAGTTGATGAGGTTGTGTTAAAGTGAAATTTGTTATTTGGAAGACTAGATCATCTTAAGGTCGTGTGTGCTTAATTGATTTATGTGTTTTACATGGGTATTGGCTGACCTTATGCTAAACACTACTTACGAAGTTCTTGGAAGCATGTTGAGGTGTGTTGGGACTTATTTAGGTCCTTATTAAGTGTGTGTTTGGGTCACCCTAATTCTAATTCCATCATAGAATATTTTGGCACTGACCTAATTTGAATTAGTAAATGCAAATGGTGTGTGACCAACTTTGAATGAGTTTCAAAGTTGAAGGTGGTATAAATAAAGGTTGAGATGTTTGAGAAAGATGAATGCAAGAAATATAGACATGAAATAGTGTGTGTGTGTGTGTGTGTGTGTGATGCCAATTTGAGTAGATCAGTGTGAAATCTAATTGCTAAGTTTCTGGAGGTAGTGAGTTGAAGGTGAACCCTATCATTCAAGCATGACTACAAGTGTATGAGTGAATTGTGGTGGAAATATCCATTGCATTTAGATTTGTTTTCTCTTTGTAACAAATATCTTCTATCTTCTTTGTAATTCTATGGTAGTGATCCCTCTATTTGGCTAACCCTTGTTGGATAGTGAGTTCTGTTTTGGAAGTGATCCTTTCTAGCAATGAGACTTTGTATGAAAATTTTGATATTCTCTATATTGTGAGCTAATCCTCACCATGGTTTTTCCCTTATTGTATTTTCCATGTAACTATGGTGTTATTGTGTGTATGGTTTTACTTCTTTCAGTTTCTTCTTTTACACTTAATGATTAATCATATTATTAGAGTAAAGGATTTGTGAATAATAATAGATCCAATCTCTATTGAAAGTTTTACAGGATAAATTTCTTACAACTAATTCACTTCCCCTCTCAATTGTATTTTTCAACATGAACCTCCATGGGGTCCTTAAACATATGATATGAGTGATGGAGAAGCATCAAACCATGTTCAATTGAGGGAAAAGCATGTTAGCACACTTATATTTTGATCTTAGGTGATACATACACTACGAGGCACATAATGCAATAGTCTGTACACTAATCTTCAAGTTTGGACTTTTGAGAACATTCCTTGCATGTGTCCAATTGGATATCCATGGAAACACCGTGGAAATATCCTCTTGTCTTGTAGTATCCACTTTGGAGACCTTGTTAATAGGATATTTTATATATTGGCATGCCACTTTTGATTAGCTAGATGTTGAGGTCATTGTCTCAAGACCCTATATGATGTTATGATCTTAGGTAAGATCACCATAGCAGCTATCCACAATGAAATGAGATTGCTTCTTTTTTGGTAATATGAGTATATTATTATTCCATTATACTCTGATCTAATAATGAGACAATTTGTGTTCCCTCAAGTAGCACTAATCATTCGACCAATCTATCTGACATCAACTCACAACACTACTAGAATACAAGACATACCTTGTCCTACCATCACATAGAACCCCTTGAGTGACTCAAATGATGAGTAGGATTAATTTATTGTATCAAATGTAGATGATGTTAGATTTACTATTGCATACAACAAATGGTGGGAGATGACACATCAAGATCCTATATTCCCTATTGACCATCCTACTGGAAATCACAGTCTATGGCCACAACATCAAGAGGATCATGAGGATGAAGATGAGGATGATTATGAAGATACAATAGGATATGATGATGAGGTGAAGGATCAAAATCTAGCTACAGTAGTCTTGGGAGGTCCATATGAGTAGGAGGATGCTAGAGATGTTCCCGAGGAGAGACCTACATCTAGTCCTTGCATATCACATGCATGTCCTATGAAACCTAAGAGAACACACATCTATGAACACAAATAAATCAATAGTGTAGCACATACCATGCCACCAATATATAAAGGGAGTCTAGGCCTTGGTACAGTACTGGCATGACAAGATCTTGATTGGTGAGTTGGTGATCTAGGTTATATAATATGTTATGATTTTTATTTAATGTCATTTATATGTTATGCTTTATATGATTCTTGTATCCGATGTTATTATAATTTTTTATTCTTTTGTAGTTGGTACCTAAGATTGGCTCAACTTTATGGGTCGATCGTTATCAGATACGGTTCTTGAGGTGCCCCCATCAGCTAGTACATGCTAAGAATCATCCACCACAAAGTGTGGGGTTCCATGCAAATATGTTAGAGCCTATATCATGATGGAGGATGACATATAAGTATTTGATATTCTCTCATGAGGAGCTAAGAGCTGAGAGAAATGAAGATCCTTCCATGAGCAAGGCACATGCCATGTTGTGAGAGGAGATTAGCAGGGTATGGGTAGAGAGATATTGTATTCAAGAACAACACATAACAATGTGTGTGGCTAATGTTGAGATTAGAGTTGAATTATAGTTTGTATTAACATAAAGTAGCTCTAGGATCCACTCATGATCCATGGTCTCACATCGACTATCACCACTAGGTCTCGAGGAGTTTAGTAGCCATAGGCATACTAGATGATGATGTATTATTTATATGACACACCACATTTTTTAGTGTGGTGATATGATGATGTATGTAAATGTCATTATATATATATATATATAATATTACTAGAATTTTTTATTTGTTATGGTTTAGTACTATATTTTAATTTTGTTATAATAACATGCATTACATTTCCGTGTATGTCGAATTGACTATAATTATAGTCTATTAAAATTTTTGGTTAAGACTATTTAATAAATACTACAATGATCTAATTGATATATGTAAATGAATAATGTGATCTAACTAAACATGACGATCTAATTCTCTAATTAACTACTATATCTTTAACTAAGTGTACACATGTTAAACTAGGTGCAACTATGACCTAATTTAGATAAAATTAAATGCTTATTGTTGCAAGTATGAAGTTTTTTTCATTGATTTCAGCATGAGGTCTACTGGTTAGGGTTAACATTGATGTCAAATATGTGCTGATGAAGGTTGTTGAAGTTGTTGAGGATATTGAGAAAATTAAGAAAAAGAGAAGAGGTTGTAACAGGTTGTGCATGTGTAGTTAATATATTGAGGAAGTGTTGTGAGTACATGGAGCTATCTTTTTGTTGTATTTTCAATGAAGTAATGAGCTGAGAGGATGTCTCTGGTACTTGGTTTCCAAGTGCTTTTGAGAAAATTCAATAAATAAAGTAAACTGTGTTGTGCAAGTGTTTAGAGTGTGCTTTGATATTGTGCTCCCTTCTATGTTGAGGCTATGCCTATGAGGATCTAATATGTTGTTCATGATTGCTAATGTTTTTTGTATTCATAATTTGGGTGTATAGATCATTGTACAATGTGAGCTATTTTCACCACTATATCAACCAATCTTTCAGTGATGTTTTTGTGGCCTGGGAGAAATTTATTTGCTCTACATTTCTCCACTATTTGGCTTCAGGATGTGCAGACTTGGGAAGGTTCTTATAATGCTTGTATCTTTTAGATTTCAAGGTTTCACTTTTTTTGGTGCAATACAAAGTGAGTTTCATTTGTTAGTGTGTGAATAAGGTCTACCAATTATTCTGAGTTGAATTATTTGAATGATACAAGTTTGGATGAAATGTTTGAGGAATATCAAGTAGTTCATGGGTTATTCTATATTGTGTTCAAATGAATTTTGTTGTCCAAAAGTTTCAAATTGATTTAAGGAAGTGAGTACTTAATGTTTATGGTGTTTAACACGAGTATTGGTCGACCTTGTGTTAGCACTACGTGTAAATCTCGTGAAAGAATTTTCAGGTGTGTTGGGATCTATTTGGGTTCTAATTAAGGATTTATATGGGTTTCCTTCATTCCTATCAACCATAGGAATGTTTAGGTGCCAACCTAATTTGAATTTGTAAGTGTAACAGATAGTTTACAACCTTAGAGAAGGATTTTGAGGATGAGGTTGATATAAATAAGTGTGGTATTGTTGTGAGATGCAAGGACGAATGAAGAGAGAATCAACATATATGTGATATCGATGCGAGTGATTTGTGTGATGAAAATTTGAGAAGAGTAGTACAAATTTAAAGTGTTTGTATTCCTAAAGGAAGTGAGCTGAAGGTGTCCAAAATATTTCATGTAAGGCTATGAGATTGTTGGAGCATTATGGTGGATTCCTTGTTGCATTGAGAAAGTGTTCTTTTTGTAACACTTCTCTTCTATATTTTGATATTTCTTTCTATGGTAGTGAGCCCTGGCTTTGAGCCTTTTCTATATAGTGTGTCCTATTCTAGCAGCGTTCCCTTGTACCAGTTTTGCAATTACTTATATTATGAGCTAATCCTCACCATGGTTTTTCCCTCATTGGTTTTTCCACATAAATCTAGTATTCTCTTGTGTATAGTGTTTTTATTTCAGTTTTTATTATCTAGATTTCATCTTTAGTCACATTAACAAAAGGTTTAATGAATGCATGTGGATCTAATTACTATTGAAGGTTTTGAAGGTTTAGTTTTCTACAATTGATTCACCCAACTCCCCTCTCAATTGACTTGTTCATTCAACAATTATAATGATCTAGTTTAACATGTCAGACAAATTACTAAATACTATGAATAATAATTAATAATCCAATGATAAAAAATATTCTAATAATTGTAGACACCAATGTTTGTCAAGAATGATGAAATGTGAGATGAAATAGAAAAGAGAATCTATCTAATCTAATCAACATGCTTTTAAAATACAAAATGGTGTAGTTTGGTTTTGTTACCAATTTTTCGCTACAACTCAATTGGTGTTGGCTGAATATTGTTATATCTTAAAGTGAAATTACAGTTATTTTTGCATTATGCCTAAGTGTTGCTTGCACTTTGTTCATTACTTGTCAAGTGACAATTATGCATTAAAATGAGGAAATAGAGTTTCAGGAATGCTATTCAATGTCTTACAATTAAATGAAGTACAAAATTAAGCATATAAGCAATAGAGCATTTTAAATGCTTTCATTATTTCATAAAGTGATTCATATTTACATAGCATCATTTGATTGCAAGAATCCAAATGGTAATAAAACATTGCATTGAGATGCATTTTTCTTTTCGAAATGAAAAGCATAAGATGAAATCAAATATCCACACAAGCCGTGGATGAGACTGTTATAGTGCATCACTAATAGCACACTACACTATGGAAGATGCAAAAGAGAAATCACATAAGTAACAACATAATCATCATTACCTGATTGAATGATGGTTGACATTGAAATGGTGCACCTTTTGTCCTCTCGAGCTCTGTCGACCTATAAGAAGGAAAAGAGGGATGTCAGAGGCTCCGATTATGAAGATACCTATATGAACCATCAACAAATAATGCAGTCTGCTACTAATCATACACTGAAACAATCAAGTGAAAGTACAGAGAAATGAGCTGAAGGAGAAACATCAACATGATCATGATATATTGTTTTTATGCTAACTTCATTTGTTTCCTTGTGTAGGTATAGGGAAAATCATGAAGTTGATTATTTTATGAAAACCCAAGCATGCAGTGAAAAACGGGCTCCCACAAGGGTAGAGATCGGAATACTGCCCCACATACATCATAAGCAGGC
This sequence comes from Sequoia sempervirens, assembly GCA_007258455.2. Classification (NCBI taxonomy): domain Eukaryota; kingdom Viridiplantae; phylum Streptophyta; class Pinopsida; order Cupressales; family Cupressaceae; genus Sequoia; species Sequoia sempervirens. The sequence continues at coordinate 474,568,244 of VDFB02271358.1, read as the reverse complement.
TGAGAAGGATATTGCAACCATAATATTCATCAAGAAAGTAAATATACAACCAAAAGAGTAAAACAAAGTTCGTCTTTCAAGCTATCAAACCAACTGTTCGCTCATAGTAGTCAAAAATATTTCTGAAAGCTACAGGAGAACAGTGGGTTTAATCAACTTAGTCAAGTCAACTAAGTACAGTACATTGTCTCCGTGGTTTAAATCACAGTGTTATGTTTCTTATGAGTGAACAGGCATACATAATGCCTAATTACAAGAAGCACTATTCATTAAAGGAGATGAAGGTATGTATGGGTTTCAATTTTTGTTCTCAGGAAAAAGGTATTCGTACATGAAATAGTTTTCTGTTATATAATCAAGACAAGTAAAAGAGTTTCAACTTCCATCTGAATAGTGGGAGGTGACAAGGTTAAAAGAAGTGCATGATTGTGAATGCATAAGTAGCGAGATGGACCAGAAATATTCAAACTCAAATCAAAGAGATTTTTGTATGAGAGGATGATGTGAGCAGTATGAATATGATAGTTGAAAGATCTTCGAACAAATACAGATATATAGAAGGGATCTTTATTAGAATGTTGAATTTAGTAAGTGCCCAACCTCAATCAAGTTTTCATATGAAGCTTTAGATTTAATGTTTTGTTTTTATCATGTTGCAGTGTGCCCTGGTTGAGAGATAATCCAAATTTCTTCAAGGTTTTGATTTCCCACTTAGATCATCTACAAGAAGAGACAGGGTTGTGACTTCCTTCATTTTCTGAATACCACTTCAAGGTTTTGAGTAAAATGCAGTATATTTGAAGTACAAGGGGTCCATTTGGAAAATTGAATTCAAGACATATGCTTCAGAATTTCAAATACTTAGAGTTTCAATATGCTTCAGGTTTTTTCTTTAGCATTCTCATGGAGAAAATTGAGAAAAGGAAAAAATATCATAATATACAGTCATTTTTGTGGAGCAGCAAGAGACCTTTTCCAGAATTTCATATACCCGTGTGAGGGTTTTCAATAGAATGTCAAAGAAAAGCACCAGCCATGATGGATCAAGCACATAAATTGAATGCAAAATGAATATACAGATTTTGTTTCCCATATACCCACATTTGGGATTTGATTTAAAATACATAAATTACAAGTTGCAGTGACACCCATGAAGGGATCTTTCAAGAAATAATAGAAGAGAAAGAAATCATGGTGGATCAAGCCCAATAATGCTTTGAAAGTTCATATTCAGCATATACATGGCACGACCTGTGTAATGACCAGAAAATTCGATGATAATTCACAAGGACATAAAGCTTTTAAGCTCTCTATTTTGGAGAGGAAGTGCCAACGAAATCATGGTAAGGCCATGTTCAAAACACAGATTGCTTCAAAATACAACTTTCAGTGATTCCCATATCATATTTTCCGTTTCAGAATACAAACAATTGAAACAACATTTCAAATGATCAGTAATAATATCATATGTTCTCAGCCAGAAAGAGAGGAGTGCAGTGATGAAAGTAAAATACATTAGAAATTGTGTTTTGGTCGCAGCCTGTGAGGCTCTCTTTTCATCAAAAAGCTCAAGGAACAGAGAGAAAATAAATAAAATAACTGTTAAACACTTACTCCAAGCTGTCAAGGCCGAATGTGACCAAGATTAGAGAGAAAGGGAGCTCGACTGAAGGCTCAAATGGAGAATATCAGTTTTCATTCAATTTTCATAATACCCATGAGAGGGTTTGAACTAAAATACAAATTTTTCCATATACCCACATCATGTTGCTATAGCAAAAACAAAATGCAGTGTTTTCTTCAAAGTAACGAGCACCCACATGAGGGTTTATTTCAAAATGCTAAATATGCACTATTTTCTTTTGGGTCAAGCCCAGGAATCTACAAACAAATCCATTTTATGTATGAGTATGGTACGGTCAGCCATTTGAGCTCTCAACTTTAAGATTAGAGCTATATCTCATGGCAGCCAAGGAGATAATTCAAATACAAAGATAATGACATTCAAAAATCATAAATAGAATACATGTAAAGTTTGTGGCCTGGTTGGTTTCTTGCTTTCCATTATAGAGGCAAAGAAGCCACGATTGTCATAGTTTCATACTTTTGTAAGCTTCGTGAACAATAAAGAGCGAATGGATAAACAAGAAGCTTAACTTATGTGCAGAAGAAGAGGAGAGACCCTTGAGCAAGCTCCCTCATAGAGCTTCCATGTGTGAGCCCGAGCTTATACAGGATGGCCAGGAAGAATAAAGCCATGAGAATGTGAAAAGAGAGATCAGAAACCAAGAGTGTACAGGCTGCGACCTTAATGGCCTTTCTTGTTCTTTGAATGAAGCAGTAAAGCCATGGTAGTATACAAATGAAGCTTACCTAGTAAAATATTTGACTATCTGAAGGCAAGAGTGAAGTTTCTCAAAGCACACGAGCTACAGCATGAGCTCAATCATGGCGGCACTATCCTTTCAGGTAGAGCTCAATGTCTTCAAAATGATGAGTGCAAAATGAAATTATTTTTAGGGTTTGACTTCTTTTTGTCTCATGCCCTAATCCAAGCTAGGTCGAACATTATGATTGCCTTTGAATATTCATATTTGACTTTAGCATGTCAGGAATTTGAATTTAGTTTATTTTTGCATTATGAAATCAAAATCTGAAGCTAATGTTTTGAAGGGCCGAAATTTCATATGCCTAGGTTGGCTATGTTTAAAGTCTTTAGGGTTTGAGATTTTATTATGACACTCACCCTTGTGTCTTAGAGAAAATTGGAGACTTGAATATCCTGATTTTATTGATTTTGAGAGAAATCAATAAGAGTTGCAAGGTAATATCACTCATGACTTAGGGATTTTTTTTATTTTCTAAGATATTAAAGAGATCAACGTAATATCTGTGCATATCATGTATTTTGATTGATTTTTAGAAATCAATTTCAGAATGGAGAAATAAGTGATTGTAAGGGGTTGACTCTATATTTTATGATTTTTTAGAAAAATCAAGCATTATAAATGGAGAGATAAGGTTGTATTTTTTTTTTTGCAAAAGATTTTGCAATCTTTAATTGCAAAAAATAGATAAATTGTAAAATTTGCAATCATGTAAAGCATAAGCATAAAGCAATCTTTTATAAATTGTTTTATGATTTCTTGCTATTTTTAGCAGATTGTATTGATTTTTCCTCTTGGTCAGATTTGAGTTTCATCTTGGAGAGATAAGGTGTTTTTCTGGCTTTTAAAGCAAATTTAGCCCATTTTTAGAGGCTTTACAGTTTGATCATAAAAGCAGTGTGCTTTTTTTGCTTTTATGCAGTCTTTTGAGACAGTTTGAAGCTTTTTTCCTTGAGCTTCTTTGTGAGCTCGGATTAGGGTTTCTTGAGAGATATTTTGAAAAGACTTACTCTTTTTCTTCTTCCCAGTTCAGAATACAGTTTCTGGCTCTTAGCATTCTGGAACTTATAAACTCAGTTGTACTTAGTTCAGACAAATACTCTTTTAGTTTTAATAAAGCAACAAATTTCTCCTTATTTTTATCTCAATTTTGTATTGGCAATCTAATGTATTTGTGTTTTCAAACTTGAATCCTTATATGTCTTGCTATTGTAAAACTTTGTTTAGAATTACATGTTTTAGGTTGCATTTTGTGTTTAGTTTTTCCAAATATTCATGTAAATCAGTGATGAAGTATGTGCTAATGAGATTGTGAGGATTACTATGATAGAGAAACTGTTATGAGTTGTTAGGTCTGAATTTTCATAAGTTTGGTGAATCATCTGTTAGTGATAGGTTTTATTTCAAGTTATCCTTTTATCCATTTTCCCAGAAGATAGAATAATATTCATCATTCAGAGAACCAACTCACTCTGGAGATTCCTTCTTCGTTCACATCACCCACATCTGAAGAAGGTTTCCATGTTTCAGTAGATTGCTGAATCTTGTATTCAGCAGGGTGTAAATCTAATTGACAATAGCTTTTGGCATGCCCAGTGGGACACTGAAAGCCATTTTCAAACAAATTTGAATATTTTTAGTTTGCTATTTGGTGTATGCAGTAGATTTTCCATCCTTCTAAAGGCTCATTACAATATACCTGGCAACTCCAATTTTGATTTTTGCATGCTAGTGTAGCCTGCACATGAGAAAGATACAGTCAAGGTCAAGTTCTGCACCCTTCAAATATCGAGAGTTGTCCCCATCATGAAGAAGAGGCATAACAATGAGGAGGATTTTTAAAACACCCACGAGATCGAAGTCAACACCTCCTATTTTCAGTTCCTTGGTTTTATCACTAGGAGTACCAGTTCCAATTTCACAAGTACCACCAATGGTAGCACCAACGCAACACCCGTTCGTGCCTTTTAATGGAGGTACCCCATTAAACATTGTTAGCATGATGACATCCCAGTTGTAGCCCTTAGAGGTCTTCCATACTTCACCAGGGAGGACTTCACTACACCGGTTGAGCACATCCGTGATGTAGCCACGTTATGCTCAGTGCATAATATCACACAAGAAAACATTGCGCTAAGGTTGTTGGCTGTGTCACTCAAAGGAAAGGCATTACAATGGTTCAAAGGCCTTGCATCCAACTCAATCATGACATGGGATGCGTTAGGTAATGGTTTATATCAACATTTTGCTGATAAATCTGACAACCTGTCCTTATTAGAGCCGTTGAGCACCATTCAGAGGGCACCACACGACCACTTGGCCGACTTCAACTACCAATTTCAGAGAACTTTGGACAGGATTCCTGCAATAGTAAAACCTTTACCAGCACACACTTTTTGTTTTACTTAAAAGATTTGAATAGTAAAATTGCAGTCATGACTCAATCTATGGGTGGGCTTACACTCCCTAACGCCTACAACATAGCCATTAATGCTGAAAATTGTCTCATCCAAGCTGGAGACATAGCTCCTAGACCTCCTATGCCTTTGTTTCTAGAAATACAACCACTTATCCCTACTACTATACCTCCTTTAGCTATTGTGTCACCTGTTCCAGCAATAGGATATCATAACATAGCCCAATAAGTTGTTGCTCCAGCCCCAAATTAGGAGATGCAAGACATTAAAAGCATATTAAAGACCTTTGGAAATGATCTCGTGACCATTAAAAAACATGTTGGCCAAGAACATAAGCCTTATCAAGCCCCTTATTAACAAAACTAGCCAAATAGGTCTACTTTTCAAAATGATTACCAAGCCCAAAGGAGAAATTTTAACCCTAGGCCATTCCAGCCATACAATCTGAACACATCCAGTTCGTCAAAGGAATTTGTGCCGCAAAATAATGTTACCCAAGATTGTGATTGGTGTTATCTATGCAATCAACCCCATAACCAATCAGCGTGCGCCAATGGAATGAGAAATCAAGCTTTAATGGTTCAAAATAACTATGCTGGTTCAGAAAATGTTGAAGATCAAAATCAAGAATAGCAAGATAACATGGAAGTTGCCTTGATGAACTAGCAGAGCTCTGAATTCTATGGTGTGAATGGTCTAGATCAGCAAAATTCACCTATTTCAGCTAATACCAAGTCAAAAAAGAGAGCCATGGATCTGGGACAGCAAGCTGAAAATTCACAGTAGCAGCCTGCAAGCAATAAGTAGCCCATTTCATCAAATATTAATGTTGTCGTGCAACCTAAAATGCAAATTCTGCAAAGAGGACAAGAGATACCTAGCAAGGAGCAGTCAAGAATGCATTCGTAGCCTTTGCAGAGGCAAAACAATGCTGCTGTCACAAAAAAACAAGTAGAAGGTAAATTCTTCATCATTTAATATTGTTGAGCATCTCAAGAAAGCCACTGTTAGTATGTCAGTATTAGATGCTTTACACCTTCCAGGGCAGAAAAGTTTACTGCAGGAAGCTTTGGCTGAGTTGTCTATTTCTGACGACACTAATCAAGGTGTTGCAAAGGTCATGCTTGCTAATGATCTAGAGGATAGAAATGAGCAGAAAACTAAAGAGGTAAAGCCTCCTCCATTCTATTTAAGTCTAATCATTAGCGATAAAATCGTTCATAATTGTATGGTTGATTATGGTGCCAGTAGTTCAGTCATGCCTAAGAGTTTAGCTATAAGTTAGGTCTTGTCTACGAGCCTAATCCTCATAAAGGTGTAGTGTAATTAGATGGGTCTACTGTTAAAACTGCTGGTATTATAAAAAATCTAGCTCTTACTTTGCACACATCCCCAAGTTTTTCTATTCATCAGGATATACATGTCATAGACTTATCGCCGCACTTTTCCATTTGTCTTTAGAGGGATTTTATAGCCAAGTTGGGTGGATTTCTATCTTTTGATTGGTCTCATTTATTTTTTAGAACAAGGTATGGTACGAAAGTGACCATAAATTCTGAGCCTCTTACCAAATACCATATTGAACCATATTCACCAAATCCTATAAACGCTAACCTCTACGCCACCTCTGCACTGGAGGAGCAAACCATAACCTTAGACTGTAGCATCCATGTAGACAATATCAATCTAGATGAATGGGTAGCTGAATATCATGAGCTTGATCCTTTTCAACACACAGATGAGATATGATTAGGAGTCTATATGATTTGAGAACCTAATTGCTATATGCCTAATCTTTGTAAAGAGGAAGAACCATCTGCAGAAATGGGAAATGAACTTTGGAAGCTTTACTTCGATGGTTTGAGAAGTAGTATTAGTGCTGGAGGTGGGGCTATGTTGATATCACCCGAAGGAGATAAATATTTCTCAACTTGCAGATTTTCTTTCAGTTGTTCGAATAATACAGCTGAGTATGAAGCTTTGGTGCATGGTCTTGAATGGGCCCGCAAATGAGGTATTAAATGCTTGCAAGTTTATGGTGATTCTGAACTAATTGTAAATCAGGTCAGAAATTTAAATGCTACCAAGAATGATTTGCTTAAGAAATATAAGCATCGTGTATGGGATTTAATGGAGGATTTTGATGCTTTTAATATCATGTCAGTTCCTCGTAATCAAATCAAGCATGTTGATAGGTTCGCTGCCATAAGAGCCCAGTTTGATATTCCCAAGGAGATTCATAAAGTAGAGGCACATCAATATGTAAAAATAGTTGTTAGACCTTCTGTACCTGACAATAATGTGAGCTAGTAGGTTTTTCACAATGATGAGCAAATCATAAATTTCCTCATTGCTGAAGTTGAGTTTGCAGATGGAAACCAACAAAAATGGCAGCAGTAATATGACGACCAGATTGTGCAATTGAAGACCAACAAGCTTCAAAAAGGATTGGTGACCTTGGAATCTGTGTTCAATTCAAATGCCAAGTTCGTAAAGACAAATGCAGCTTGACCGTTAAAGAAGAACATTATGCAGCCATTGAAATCTTCATAGGCAAGCTTCTCAAGTTGGGAAAGGTGTGTAGTCAAGATGAACAACAAGCGTTTATTCTGTTATGTTAGAAGTTTAGTGATGTTTTTGCTTGGGAGTACAAGGATTTGAGATGTTTTAACCAGAAACTACCCCAGCATACCATTGAACTTGAACCCGATGCAAAACCAGTAAGGTAGAAACAGAGACCACTTAACCCCAAATTAGAGCACCTTATGAAGGTTGAACTGAATAAGCTAGTTGAGAGTGGTATTATTTTTCCTATCAAATACACCTCTTGGGTGTCGAATTTAGTGCCAGTTAGGAAGAAAAGTGGGGAGATCAGATCATCAATTTCTGGGATTTAAATAAAGCATCATTGAAAGACCATTACCCATTCCCTTCCATGGATAAAATTTTACAGGTAATTTTTGGTTTTGATAGATTTTCTTTGCTAGATGGTTACTCAGGTTATAACCAGATTCTGGTAAAATAGGAAGATCAGTTCAAAACAACATTTACAACCAAATGGGGCACAATGGCCTACAAGAAGATTCCTTTTGGCTTATCCAATGCTGGAGCAACGTTTAAGCGAGTGATGGATATGGCTATTCATGGCCTTATGAACAAGTTTGTTCTAGTATACTTAGATGATATTACTGTTTTTTCCATAAATGCTAATGAACACCTTGATCATTTGGAACAGATTTTTTAAAGATGCGGAGAGTTCAAAGTGTCTCTCAATCCAAAGAAGTGTATATTTTCAGTGCATGAAGGTAAATTGCTTGGAAACATTGTTTCAAAGAAAGGTATTTCTATAGACCCTGAAAGAGTCTCTACAATTCTTGAATTGCCATTACCAGCTCACAAGAAAGGCTTGCAAATTTTTCTTGGAAGAATAAATTTTGTGAGGAGGTTCATACCGAATATTGCAGCTTTGCTACAACCTATCACTTCTATGCTTAAAAATAATATGCTATAAATTTGGACCAAGGAAGGTAAGAAGAGCTTTGAACAGATTAAGGAAGCCCTCACAGCTGCTCCTACTCTCATTAATCCAAATTTTGACAAAAAATTTATTATGTATTCCTTTGGAGGAGTGGATACAGTTTTAGCTATGTTATGCCAACCAAACGAGGAAGGCTTGGAGCAGCCTGTGGAATTTTTCAACCAAGTATTGCATGATTACTAGGTAAAATATTCTTTTGTCGATAAGCATGTTTTTGTTGTTGTAAAAAGTTTAAAGAAATTTAGGCATATGTTGTCCAAAAGCAAGGTTCATTTACTGGTAGCTCATTCAATTGTTAAGGATTTTCTGCTTAACAAAGATATTAATGATAAGCGTGTTGGTTGGATTATGAAAGTAATGGAATTTGACATTGATATAGAGGTAACCAAGCTCGTTAGAGGCAAAGGTTTGTGTGAAAAAATTGCTAGAAATGAGGACAACAACTTAAAAGAAGCTGCAAATACAGAAACAATGCTAAATAATGATGTTGGAGGTGTTGTTCCAGCATCTTCTGCTACTTGGTTGCAGCAGATGATACATTACTTGCAAACTAGTGAGTTCCTCGAAGGCTTAGACAAAGAAAAATGAAGGTATTATAGATTACAAGCCATTCCTTATGCAATCATTGATGGAATTCTTTATAGGAGAGATTTCCAAGGTATCTTATTGCGTTGTATTCAGCCTGATCAAGTTGACAAGCTTTTAGCAGAGTTTCATGATGGACCTTCAGGAGGTCATTTTGCTACAAGAACAACAACCCTAAAAATTATGCGGGCTAGTTATTACTTGCCAGATTTATTCAAAGATGCTATTGCTTGGGTCATAAAATGTGAGAAATGTGCGTTATTTTCTAGAAAACAGAGGATTGCACTGCTGCCCCTGCATCTGATTCAGGTAGAACAACCCTTTTCCAAGTGGGGCTTAGATTTTATTGGTCCTATCAGTCCACCTTCAAGCACGGGTCATAAGTGGATACTTACTACCACCGATTATTTTACAAAATGGACTGAAGCTATTGATTTAAGGGAAGCAAATGAGATTTCAGTGCTTAATTTTTATCAAGATCTCATACTGAGATTTGGGGTTCCAGATTCAATCATTTCTGAAAATGGTTTGGCTTTTATTGGTTTGAGGATTTTTGACTGGTTAGTTAGAAATAATATTTATTTGAACACATCTTCCAATTATTATTCACAGGGCAATGGTCAGGCGGAATCTACAAATAAGAATCTGATTCGAATAATCAAGAAGACTATTGAGGATAATCAACGAACATGGCATGAAAAGCTGAAGTTAGCTCTATGGGCTAACAGAATAACTCCTAAAAGGGCCACTGGTTGTTCTCCTTTTGTTTTAACTTATGGTAAAGAAGCTAAGTTACCTATTTCAATTGAGTTGCCAACTTTAAGTTATGTTAAGGAGTTGGAATTGTTGAATGAACAACCTCTTGAGGTGAGATTTGCACAGCTAGTAGAGCTCGAAGAAACTAGAAAAAAAGCTCTAAGGTAGTTGAAGATACATCGAGCTCAGGTGAAGAATTCTTTTGACAAAAGAGAAAGACCACGTGAGTTCATTGTTGGAGATCTGGTTTTCAAGTTGAATGAATTTAAAAGCAGACCTGGACAACATTCCAAGTTCGGTGCAATTTGGGACGGGCCATATGTGATCACGGAGTGCAAAGAACACAATGTGTTCCAACTTTCCAAGTTGACTGGTGAGGTGTTGTCTATCCCAGTTAATGGGATCCACCTCAAGCATTGCCTCTGAGATAAGTTCTATCTCGTAGTTAAATAGAGTAGTATTGTCAATAAGTGTGTTCCGCACATTTACTTTCAGTATTTTTTCTTTACCTAAGTGTTGTTGCGCATATTTTGTTAGCCATCAGGGCCTGTTAGTTTTCTTTTAGTTCTATTTTTTGCTTTCTTTTGTTGTTGTTTGGAGTGTTGTTGTTCAAGTTTTGAGTTGCAAGAAGGGGCAAATTTGACTCCGTGCCTAATGGAGTGTTTTAAGGCAACTGATTAATGCTTAGCAGGCAAGCATTTAGCGGAAATCACCAAAATGTTACCAATTTTTTGCTACGACTCAATTAGTGGAGCTGGCTTAATATTGTTATATCTTAAAGTGAAATTACAGTTATTTATGTATTATGCCTAAGTGTTGCTTGCACTTTTTTCATTACTCGTCAAGTGACAGTTGTGCATTAAAATGAGGAAATAGAGTTTCAGGAATGCTATTCAATGTCTTACAATTAAATGAAGTACAAAATTGAGCATATAAGCAACAGAGCATTTTAAATGCTTTCATTATTTCATAAAGTGATTCATATTTACATAGCGTCATTTGATTGCAAGAATCCAAATGGTAATACAACATTGCATTGAGATGCATTTTTCTTTTCGAAATGAAAAGCATAAGATGAAATAAAATATCCACACAAGTCGTGGATGGGACTGTTACAGTGCATCACTAATAACACACTACACTATGGAAGATGCAAAAGATAAATCACATAAGTAACAACATAATCATCATTTCCTGATTGGCTGATGGTCGATGCTAAAATGGTGCACCTTTTTTCCTGTCGAGCTCCATTGACCTATAGGAAGGAAAAGAGGGATGTCAGAGGCTCCGATTATGAAGATACCCATATGAACCGTCAACAAATAATGTAGTCTGCTACTAATCATACACTAGAACAATTAAGTGAAAGTGTAGAGAAATGAGTTGAAGGAGAAACATCAACATGATCATGATATATTGTTTTTATGCTAACTTCATTTGTTTCCTTGTGCAGGTATAGGGAAAATCATAAAGTTGATTATTTTTTGAAAACCCAAGCATGTGGAGAAAAATGGGCTCCCACAAGGGTAGAGCTCGACATGCTACCCCACATACATCATAAGTGGGTTGAGAAGGATATTGCAACCATCATATTTATCAAAAAATTAAATATACAGCCAAAAGAGTAAAACAGAGTTCGTCTTTCAAGCTATCAAACCAATTGTTCACTCATAGCAATAAAAAATGTTTATGAAAGCTACAGGAGAACAGTGGGTTTACTCATCTAAGTGGTTTAAATCACAATGTTTTGTTTCTTATGAGTGAACAGGCATACATAATGCCTAATTACAAAAATAACTATTCAATAAAGGAGATGAAGGTATGTATGGGTTTTAATTTTTGTTCTCGGGAAACGTATTCGTACATGAAATAGTTTTCTGTTATATAATCAAGACAAGTAAAATAGTTTCAGCTTCCATCTGAATGGTGGGAGGTGACAAGGTTAAAAGAAGTGCATGATTGTGAATGCATAAATAGCGAGATGGACCAGAAATATTCAAACTCAAATCAAAGAGAGCAGTGTAGTGATGAAAGTAAAATAAATTAGAAATTGTGTTTTGGCCGTGGCCTGCGAGGCTCTCTTTTCATAAAAAAATCTAAAGGAACAGAGAGAAAACAAATAAAATCACTGTTAAACACTTACTCCAAGCTGCGAAGGCCGGATGTGACCAAGATCAGAGAGAAAGGGAGCTTGACTGAAGGCTCGAATGGAGAATATCAGTTTTAATTCAATTTTCATAATACCCATGAGAGGGTTTGAACTAAAATACAGATTTTTCCATACGCCCACATCATGTTGCTATAGGAAAAACAAAATGCAGTGTTTTCTTCAAAGTAATGAGCACCCACATGAGGGTTTATTTCAAAATGTTGAATATGCACTATTTTCTTTTGGGTCGAGCCCAAAAATTTACAAAGAAATCCATTTTATGTATGAGTATGGCATAGTTAGCCATTTGAGCTCTCAACTTCAAGATTAGAGCTATATCTCATGGCGGCCAAGGAGATAATTCAAATAAAGAGATAATGACATTCAAAAATCATAAATAGAATACATGTAAAGGTCACGGCCTGGTTGGTTTCTTGCTTTCCATTATAGAGACAAAGAAGCCACGGTTGTCATAGTTTCATAATTTTGTAAGCTTCATGAACAACAGAGAGCAAATGGATAAACAAGAAGCTTACCTTATGTACAGAAGAAGAGGATAGACCCTCGAGCAAGCTCCCTCATAGAGCTTCCATGCTTGAGCCCGAGCTTATACAGGATGACCAGGAAGAATAAAGCCATGAGAATGTGAAAAGAGAGGCCAGAAACCAAGAGTGTACAAGCCACGGCCTTAATGGCCTTTCTTGTTCTTTGAATGAAGCAATAAAGCCACAGTAGTATACAAATGAAGCTTACCCAGTCAAATATTTCACTATCTAAACACAAGAGTGAAGTTTCTCAAAGCACACGAGGTACAGACTAAGCTCAATCATGGTGGTGCTATCCTTTTAGGAAAAGCTCAATGTCTTTGAAATGATGAGTGCAAAATGAAATTATTGTTAGGGTTTGACTTCTTTTTGTCTCATACCCTAATCCGAGCTAGGTCGAACATTATGATTGCCTTTGAATATTCATATTCAACTTTAGCATGTCGGGAATTTGAATTTAGTTTGTTTTTGCATTATGAAATCAAAATCTGAAGCTAATGTTTTGAAGGGCCAAAATTTCATATGCCTAGGTTGGTTGTGTTTAAAGTCTCTAGGGTTTGAGATTTTATTATGACACTCACCCTTGTGCCTTAGAGAAAACTGGAGACTTGAATATCCTGATTTTATTGATTTTGAGAGAAATCAATAAGAGTTGCAAGGTAATATCACTCATGACTTAGGGATTTTTGTTATTTTCTAAGATTTTAAAGAGATCAACGTAATATCTGTGCATGTCATGTATTTTGATTGATTTTTAGAAATTAATTTCAGAATGGAGAAATAAGTGATTGTAAGGGGTTGACTCTATATTTTATGGTTTTTTAGAAAAATCAAGCATTGTAAATGGAGAGACAAGGTTGTATTTGTTTTTTGCAAAATATTTTGCAATCTTTAATTGCAAAATATAGATACATTGTAAAATCTGCAATCATGTAAAGCAGAAGCATAAAGAAATCTTTTATAAATTGTTTTATGATTTCTTGCTATTTTTAGCATATTGTATTGACTTTTCCTCTTGGTCGGATTAAAGTTTCATCTTGGAGAGATAAGATGTTTTTCTGGCTTTTAAAGCAGATTCAGCCTATTTTTAGAGGCTTTATAGTTTGATCATAAAAGAAGTGTGTTTTTGTTTGCTTTTATGTAGTCTTTTGAGACAATTTGAAGCTTTTTTCCTTGAGCTTCTTTGTGAGCTCGGATTAGGGTTTCTTGAGAGATATATTTTGAAAAGACTTAGTCTTTTTCTTCTTCCCAGTTTAGAATATAGTTTCTGGCTCTGAGCATTCTAGAGCTTGTAAACTCAGTTGTACTCAGTTCAGACAAATACTCTTTCAGTTTTAATAAAGCAGCAAATTTCTCCTTCTTATTTTTGTCTCAATTTTTTAATGGCAATCTGATGTATTTGTGTTTTCAAGCATGAATCCTTATATGTCTTGCTATTGTAAACCTTCATTCAGAATTACATGTTTCAGGTTGCATTTTGTGTTTAGTTTTTCCAAATCTTCATGCAAATCAGTGATGAAGTATGTGCTAATGATATTGTGAGGATTATTGTGATAGATAAACTATTATGAGTGGCTAGGTCTGAATTTTCATAAGTTTGGTGAATCATCTATTAGTCATAGAATTTATTTTCAAGTTATCCTTTTATCCCCTTCCCAGAAGATACTTAGAATAATATTCATCATTTGGAGAACCAACTCACTCTGGAGATTCCTTATTCTTTCAAATTGTAGTACCCCTCCATTTTTCTTATGTTTTACCGATAGTATGTTTTCACTTTGTTAGACCCTGATACTTTGTTTTGATGTATTTGATCACTGACAGTAGAGCAAAGGTGTATTTATTTTATTATGTGATGATACACTATTTGGTGGTGATTATTTTTGACATGCTTTATGTTAGCATAGATGTTTACTTGAGATGTTATTGCTATATATGTTTATGTTAGATTAATTGATATCTATTTTGTTAGTTCGATGTGATATTGTATTCGTGAGGAGAACGGAGTTGCATCACTCGTTTGCGAGTGCCTAGTGATTTCCGTGATTTTCCCTTCACAGTGTGTTTGAATCATGGATTATATACATGTATGTTATATGTCTGATTGTAGGATTGTAGGTACATGACACTGACTCCACCTTGTTTCACAAGTTTGAGCATGTCTAGGCTCAACATTAATGTTGATTGGGAGATAGTAACGAGGTTTTTCCTAGTCTAGCCTCAAACCTAGTCACAGTATGTTGTCAGTTTAGGTCTGGTATGTTTGGTTGTCACGTCTTAGTTTTCCTTGTTACTTGTTATGAAAGGTTTATTTTGTGAATTTAAGGTTAGATTAATGTTCTTTATAATATATTGCTTATTTAATTAATTTTAAATATTGTAGATAAAAGCTTCATATTTTATTTAATTAATTAAATTATTTTATTGGTAAAATAATTTAATCATTGTGATTAAAGTTATTTTAATTAAATAAATTAATTAATTCATTAAATTTACTTTTATTAAGAAAATAAATTAAATATTGCTTAAATGCTTTTGTGTGAATGGGAATTTTAAATTTGTTTAAAGAAAATGAAATTAGTTTTTGAAATTTTAAATTCAATAAAATAGAATAATTCTTGATAATTGTTAAAAGAAAATATTCGTGAGTTTGTCAGAAGATATTTTCTTGATTTTCCAAGTGTGTTAGTAAAATTAAATGCAAATTCTTGTTGAGGATTTTCTCGGAGAGAATATTGCCAAAATTGGGAAAGGCAAGAAGGTACTTCACGGAAAAGAAAGGAAAAGAGTATTGCTGGAAAAATTGTGAATTTTATTTTGGGGTTTTGACTTTAAAATTCTGGAAGAAGATCTCGGGATTAGTTTTGTTCAGTAATTTGCATCCTTTCGAAAGTGGAGATTTGAAAAGGGATTTGGAAGTTGCACGTAGCAGATAAAGCTTTTCTTCAACTTTCAATTCTTCAAGCTATAGGAAAACAAGTTCTTTGCTATTTATTTAGTTTCTTGTGTTTTGAGAAGATTGTCTGTTTAAAGATTTAATTTTGTAGAAGTTTTGTTAAATTGTAAAATACAAGATTGCTTGTAGAAGAATATTTGATTGGAACTTTTGTTCTTCTCGGTAAAATATTTCTGTAGAAAATTTGTTACCTTTCTGTGTAGAATTTTGAAACAAATCTTTATAGTAAAATCAGAGAGCAACACAGAGGGTTATGGTTAAACAATAGAATATTCTCAAAAAGAAACAAAAGAAATCTCAGTAGATTTGTAAATGAAGTTCTCTATTTAAATTTGAGGAAACAGAAACCTTTGGGAATAATATTGTTAAATATCTCTTGTAGAAAATATTTTTAGAACTTGGATTAAAAAAGAAACCCTCTATTATTGAAATTGGAAATCTCTGACAAAACTGTTTTTGTGTAAACTGATAAATCTCTCAATTTCTTATAGAAAACCCCCTCTAAAAATAATTACCTAATTATGATATTTTATTTATTGATTAAATAATATATTTATATATATATATATGTATATATATATATATATTCATATACATATACAAATATACACATATGAGCTTTTATTGTATTACTGTTATGAAGAATTTTATTTTCATTAAAAATCATAATATGTACAGCGCAGTTGAGAAAACATAAATTTTTGTTTATTTAAAAAAATATATATAAACAAGTATTGGGGCCACAGGGGTTACCCCCATAGTCGCCCCATAAGGGGCGACGGCTATGGAGGCAGTCGGCGCTGCCCTTACAGGCAGCACACGGCTGCTAACACAACCATTACCCATATGGGTGGGCTGAGTATACAACCGGCGGCGACTGTGTATAATACACAGTCTATAAAATTCATTCGCCCATATGATTTTGTTTTAATTATTTTTGAGTTACTTCATTAAAACGGATTTCAAAATATTATTAAATTTAAATTTTAAATACATTATAAATATATATTTATTTATTTATTTGTGTGTAAATATATATATAAATTTGTATATTTATATATATACATATAAATATATATATATATATGTATGTATATATACATATAAATATATATATATATATGTATGTATATATACATATATAGTTTCAGGAAAATCATTAAGTATTTAAATAATATTTTTTTTATAGATGCTTGGAAATGCATAAAATTAACTATTTTCAAATGATGAAATCGAAAAGAGAGAATTGATATATATTTTTATATGAAACTGAGAAAATCAGAATTAGACTAATTGTTTCAATTTCTTATTATATTATTATTTGAGAAAAGAATTTTAAACAAGTTGATTAAATTTCATGTTTTATATAATTGGTTTGTTTGGATTTAAGAAATCTGAATGTAGAATATTTATTTGTCTAAAATGTGTTTAAGTTATATTTCTCATTTGCACGTTGTATGGGAAAAATTGGTTATATGGGATTATAAGACTTCCAGATACTGTTTCTTTGAAAGGGAGTGTTTTATTTTATGATGGTTTCATATTTTGAACATGCTAGGGTAGTGCACGTAATTCTATTCAGTTTTTAGACACCTAGTTCTTTGAACAAGTTGTGATGTCTATTGTTATATGTTTGCTATTTGATGTTGATTTATGTGCACCTTGTCTACCCTTAGTTAGTGGACTTAGTTTCCTTGTGTTATTATTAGGGGAGTGGCTCTTTATGAGGGCTGATACACAAAGTGGTGCCAAGGTAACTCATGTAGAGTTAGCTAATCAGTGAAAACTAAATCAACACATTAGTTAGTCTAAAACCTTTAACTAGATTAATTAAGCCTCACTCATGGACTCAAGGGCTAGTTTAGACTTGGGGATGAGTCGAGAAGGCTTGGAATGGAAAAATTGATATCTAGTCATTATGAAAGATATTCGATTCCACAACAAATTGCATGAGGGGCCAGGTTTCATAAGAGGTTACCATGGCAACCCAAGATGGGGCTAGAACCTAGGAAGATTCGCCTGGGTAACCTATGCAACATTGTGATGACACTCCACCTATAATAACAGTATCCTTGTGAACTTAGTGTATTTGATCATTCAGTTCTGGAAGCAATGTAACCATTAAGTTAAGTTGGTACTTGTACAGTTTTGTCTTTGGGTTCATCTATGTCTAGGGTTTGTAGGTTATGTCTAGGGAAACTTTTTACTATCTCCTAGCATGGGGGGTGGGCCTATGGGTACCACTTGGTTGGGTGGAACATGCACCTTACACCGTTGGGTCCCCAGTTCTTGTTCATGGCGACGAGAACTTCTTGGATGGAGAGCTCGTGTGTGAAAATGTACTTTCTCATATTTATCATTTGTATAAGTGGAAACCTTATTTTTGTATCACTCCTCAAATGTAATCGAGGAGAACTTTTGTAATATGTAATTGTATACTTTTGTATGACCTACCTCATTTGGAAATGAGTATTGTAAAATGTTATTATAATTGAAATGTAAGAAAGAATGTAGTGCCCCTCCATGTCGGTTGTTTTGGACCTTTGTGTGAGTATTTGTGTGTGCTTCATTGATTACTATGTTATTTGATGGTGTGAAAAATGTCATATGTTAGTAGTCATGTTTAAATAATTAATTAAATCATAAGTGAATTGCAAGGTTAATTAAAATATAATTAGAAATTAAAATAATAATCAATTAAATTAAATTAAATGATTTAGAACAAATGATCAAATTTAACTAGTTCGTTAAAAGTAAAAATGATATTATTAGATAAATTGATTTAAATTATTGTGTTAAATTGAAGTTAATAATAATTATGAACAAAATAATCTTGAAAAAGTAATTATTATAATAAGAAATTTAAATGGATAAGGAGATAGGAAGCTGAAGTTTTTTAAAACAAGAAAAGCTGGAAAGATGGTATATGCTTTATCTTCCTCTGTCTCTCCACCTCCCAGGTAGAGATTTCAATCTTTGAAACTCATAAATTAGAATTCAAGAGACAACTCTGGGGGAATGATGTAAGGAGGAAGGGGAATGTTAAAAGAGGCGTGCTACCGGGGACATACGATGGACTACACAAACCTTTCATACAGGAGGATGTTTTGTATGCACTTTATCAGATAAGTACACCCATCACCTATTGTATTTTCTGTATTGCTAGTATTTGTGTAAGTAAATATGGTTAAATAATTATTCATGGATTTAGGATTGGGAAAATGCACATTTTGGCCCAAAAGGGAATATTGAATTCTTCAAATTGAGTGAATGATGTGTCTTTATTGCTTCTGATCTCAGATGTTAGAGTTTTACTTGTTCTTCATTCGCAACCTTGTAAGTTATACACTTTTTCAGGCATATATTAAACATGAAACCCTTGACAATGCCTATCGACAGAAGGAACACTTGGATCAGACAACAATGTTCATTTTTCTCCATTAATTTGCATACAAGGATTAAATAGATTCCCATGCATAATAGGTTATTCGACAAATAGGTTATGTACAGTCGGATTCTATGGCCATGTGATAGATAAGGCAGGAGGAATTTGGCTAGATAATATAGAAATCATAGCCTCTTTATATTGTAACTAATAGACATTTCTTGAGAAATTGTTTCATGCATTATTCTGGCATAAACTGCAATCATTATAATTCGTGGCTTCAACTCTCATCAATTAGGTGCGTCGCCTGGTATACATCCTTATTTTGTTTGCATGCTATTTCTTAATTCTCAATTCTAGGCATAGGCAGGGAGACACTAACTAGGATTATGTTTTTGAGAAGAGATCAGCTTCAAGAAAAATATGGGGTAAAACATACACAAACAACCGATTTGATACCTTCATATATCATATAACTGCAGAATCAATTTAGAGTAAAACAACAACAGAATGAATATAAACTTCAAACTGATATTCCATTAGCAATCTGTCTCAATAGAAACACTTGAACATAGAAGACTGAGGAGGTAAAATAGATTCCCAGCTTCGTGGCAACCTACCACATCTGTTGTACTTGAAAATAGAACGTTGTAGAGGTTTAAATATTCTTTCTGATTCATTGTCAATCTGTCTTAGCCGCACTTGAGCATAATATAAATTTTAAAGGGTTAAATATTCTCTTTGATATCCTGTCTCAGTCGCAACACATGAACTTAGTAGGGAGTTTAAAGGTTTGAATAACCTGCTTGATTCTCCTATCAATCTATCACAGTTGCAACACTTGAAACAATGATAATAATGCAAGTAGATGGTGATATTTCCAAATTACAATCTTCATTTTCTAATATACTTGGCAACCTATCACAGTTTCATTAATTAGAGTTGGGGCATTGTACAGAATTAAATAGTCCCCCTGAAATCATTGACCACCTTTCACAGCTGCAACTTTTCACCTTGCAAAGGTGTAGTAAAATTAATAATCCCTCTAGTTTCATTGTTAACTTGTCAGTGGCGCACTTGATCATGGTAGGGTGAATAGATTTAAATAATCTCTCTGATTTCATTGTCATCCAGTCTCAGCTGTAGCACTTAATATTTTGGATAAATAGCCATCGCCTTCCTTGCCCTTTAGGGGAGTATCTTTGTCATTCGATGATTGTGTTAGCATCTTGGTGACCTTTAGTAATAGAATGATGTAACTCAAATATTATAAATCGTTCAATTGCATGTTGACATTCGGTCATTAACCCATCTGTAACAATATATATATATATATATTTATCTATCTGTCTATCTATCTGTGTGTGGACTTTTATATGGTTAAAATCTATATTTTACATTTAGAAAACAAATCCTTATATTGATAATAAGGAAATATGTGAATAGATAAATAAATAAAGATGTATATTTATGTGTGCGATATATATATATATGTAATTTTGTATATAAATATTATGATTTCAAGAAAGAAGACCTTTGCCTTGTATTTATTAGAAAATATAGTTAGTGAATTAGAAAATAATAAATAAATAAAATGAAGAGTAGTTTCATTGATTTAGATTAGTAAAGGGAATGCGGAAACAATGTATTTTGTGGTTGAATATTTGGAAAATGTAAGTTACAATTGATAGAATAGAACTGTTGACCGAGTTCCTTTTTAGTGTCTTAAGTTTAGCAGGAAATGTTAATACTAGTAATAAGATATTGGTTAATTTATTTGTTGAATAGGTAATGGTTGCTACCAAGTTATAGGATGTTAAATTAGATGATTATGGAATATAATGAAATTAGAAATATTATGTTATTAGAAGAATCAAGTTGCTTGAAGCAGAGATAATAAAAAAATAAATAAAAATAAGATGAATTATTCTATGTGTTTATTATGTGAAAATTATTTTAAATTCATATGAGAAAAGAATATTTTTGGCCTTCTTAGATAATTTATTGTATTTAAGTTATGGTTTTGAGTGAATGATTTTCTAAAAAGAAATGTTTCGAAAAATAATTATGTAAAGTGTAGTTAGATTAGGTACAACAATTAATTTAAATAGAAGAAAGAGAATGATTAAATAGTTTAGATGATTAATTGGGTAATATTAAGGAGGTTCTTGAATTATATCATCGTAAAGTTATTAACTTGTTTTATATAAAGGAATTAAGTAATCTTGACAAATAAGAAAGTGATAGAATTAGGAATGGAGATTGTTGAGTAACAGTATAATGTGTAGATTGGAATATATTTGTTTTAATTTGTGTTTGGAAGAGTATACTTGTGATTAGTGTCTTATGGCTTAAAAAAATCAGATTATATCTTCTCTCCGCAATATTGTGATATCCTTAAATGTTGGAAATGATTGATCTTTAAAATAATGTTCTTTTTAGATTATTTCAAGTTACTTCATATTGAATGAATGGATATGTTGTATTTGAATGTGTGGTTTTATGGATTGTTTTGATAGATCCTTTCGATGTGACTTTTCATGAGTTGATTTTGAGTTGGGGATTTTCTCTCAATTAATGTATGTTGCTATTCATTGGGAACCCATATGTTTTCTTTTGGTTCTTTACCCTAAGTGGTAAATCGGTTAATGTTATCATTGTCATGATTGATGATTCTACTTGAGTTGTTAATGAGTTAAATTGAAAAGTTCCTTGAGTTATGGGTATTCCGAGAGGAGAAAATAGAGGTTTCCCTTGGATTTCTGATTTAGTTCGTATCGAAGTTGTTGATGTTGTTTGAATGGAGTTGTTGATCTTATTTTGGTGTATTCACTCATTATATTTAAATTGAAAATAGTTTTGTGGCCTTGCAATTTTTGTTGTCAGTTCTTTGATGGGAAACCCTAGTGTAAACTTTTTGAGAGTCTTCCAGAGGCTTGTTTGTTTTATTGTTGGTCAATGTCTCTCCTTTTATGTGCCCTTGATGTGGCAAGTGTTTTGGTTTCATGATTTTGAAAGGGTTGTACGGGAATCGTTGAGATTTTGATTATGTATTTATAGCAAGATGGGTAATGCCTCGCATGTTTCTCTATTGTGATCTAATGTTCTTGTTATGTTGTACAACCCTTGGTTTTTTTTTGGTTTGATGTTGTTGGGTCTCTAGGGAGAGTGGCTCTAAGTGGGTGGTCGGTGCACAAAGGGGCGCTAGGATAGCCCTTGTTAGAGTGTGATTAATAAGTGAAAACCTAAATAATTAACTAGGGGGTGGGTAGAATCACATTAAAAAGATAATTGATGCCTCATCCACCTTTTAGTGCTATCAAAGGCTAAAGGGGATTGAGAAGGCCGTGGTTGGCAAGATCGTTACCTTGTCTTCATGAAAGGTTAATGGTTCCACATGAGCAACCCTATGGGGCGGTTCCTTGAGATAGGTAGCCTAGATAACCATAGATGGAGGCGGTTCCTAGTGCTTGGTTGCCTGGATAATCCGTCAGTAGATGGAGGCGGTACCTTGCAATAGGTAGTCTGGAGAATCCATGTTAAGCCATGCGATGACACTCTCCCCTAGTTGCCCAAGTGTTTTACTTTATTGTGGTTGAATGGACTTATATTGATTTATAGAGTATTGCCTTGATATATCTTTGGTGTATTTTGTGGTCTTGTGTGATCTCATTGATATTTGATTTATGACCTTGTACCCTTATGGTACTGTGATATGATGTTATTGTATTGGTTAATTGCAATTTGGAATTGTATTATGTTTATTATTTCAGTGTTTCATGATCATCCTTTGGTTACTTGTTTACTGGTCATTGCTTTGATTTATGTGATGAAATTTATGATTTTAAGTTATTATGTTCACTCTTGGATGTTGTTGATCATGTCATTGTAATCCTTGAGTTTTATGATACTTTTGTATGACGTTGAGTCTTGTGGTTCCCTATTTGGATGTTCTTGGTTGAGGTCTCTTTCTTGTTAGCTCCTAGCATGGGGGGTGGGTCTTCGAACTCACATGGTTGGGTGGAACGTGCTAAGCACCCCATTGGGTCCCCAGTCAAGGATCGAGAGGTGCGGATTGGTGCTATTGCAGCAACTCCAGAGTTGTATTTGTCTTGGAGCCAGTTATGATACTTTGTATTTCTCTATTCATTTGTATCATGGTATCTTGTGTATGGTTACCATTTATGTTTGGAAACACTTTTGTATCATTGTACTTCTTGAGCATTGTACTGTAATGTAACGTTAAACCTTATGTGGCTATTGGCCATGGCAGTGGTTATTCAATGTGTTAAGATAATCATGCATATGTTGTATTTGCGTATACAGATGGTTTCTTATCAATGATTATCATGTATGTGTTATATTTGTTAATGTTTACTCTGTTATGGATTATATCTTTGGCTTTTATTCTTTATTGTCGTTAGTCGTGTAATGACTCTTCATGTACCCCAAGGGATGTATGTGTTAGTGAATCTACTTAAATGAAATTCATGTTATGACTTAATGTGTATTACATGTATGTTATGTTAACTAAAAATAAAAAATAAAAAGTATTTGTGCTGTGATTATTGTTTAATTGTCCTTTGGGGTTCGCACGATGGGGCGTTACAAAGAATAATATTTGTTCTTTTTATCTTTAATGATGTAATTTAATTGTTAATGAATGTATGCTCTTAAGTTTATGAGAATTAAATACATGCTATGTTTAGTTACTTATGTTAATTAGGGGATTTACATGTAGTGTGTCATCACGTATCTTAGGGAATGTTTACATTAATGAAGTTCACGTTTACACTTTAAAAAAAAAAATTACACTATCGTAGTCATTGCAACATTATTTAGGTTACGAGTCAGGGAATTACACAGATCACCCACATCTGAAGAAGGTTTCCATGTTTTAGTAGATTGCTGAATCTTGTATTCAGTAGGGTGAAAATCTAATTAACAATAGGTTTTCATTGTTGTCAAAAGCTATATGAAGAGTGTTGTAGTATAGCTATTTGGTTGCCAAAGTCCTTGAGAAATGCTTTGCATTTATCTGCAAATGTTTTTTTTGCTCATACAGTTTGAAGGATAGCCTTATGTTGTGTAAAGGCATTTGTAATCCAAGTTTTAAATCTTTTGGTCATCAGAAAGGTATTTTTGAGAGTGATGGATTGAAGTTTGTGTTGATTCTATGAGGTTATTTTCAAAGGTGTAAAGATTGTCTCTGCATATCTCCACACTTGTAGATATGGTTGTGTGGTTCAAAAGTTATGTTAATTGAGATGTGAGGATATTATATGCAAATTTTCATGTCAATAATACTCTCATAGAGAAAGTTGCAAGTGAGCATATTAGATTGTGTTGTTTGGAGACTAGTTTCATGTCAGTTGTCTTGTGCCAACTTGTTGCTGCATGAAGTTGTGAAAGGAATGTATGTGAATGTTCTTGAATATCATGTTATGCTTATTGGCATTCTACAAAATTCTTTTTAGATTCTCTAATATAGAAAGTGGTCTAAAATGAATGCTTTGTTGGATTATGCTTTTTTGGGGGCCAACTAAGGTATGTTGGTGGTGTGCACCATAAGTTCAAGTGTGAGTGGAGCTTAAGGATTGACTGAATGTGTTGTATGGTTCATGTTGACTCATTTGGAAGAGATGCAATTAATATTTTATCATTCTTGTGTACCAACAATGGATGTGAAGACCGACATGCTACATATTTCATGTTTTCTTATTTATGGCCAACTTAATTTGTATTTCCAAAGCATGCAGATGATGTCAATAAAAGATCAAAGGTGTGAAGATATTTTGGGACAAGGTTAAGTGTTTGTTGGTATTTGCAAGGAATTTTACCCTTCTTGTTGTTGTGTGTAGTCTTTTGGGTCTCCTCCTCTATATGTTTCATGTTCTTTGTTTTATCTCTAGGTGACTCATAGATGTGATATTTTTGTTGTAGGATGATATACTAAATGTAATTAATGTAATATAATGTATAAATGGTAAACCAAATTGATATAGGGTGTTGAAGCATGTGAAAAAGGGTGGTGATTGTGTAAGTGATTGAAAGAAAAGAATTTGTTGTTAATCTTGTCTAGTTTCATTTCAATCATATCCCTATGACAGAAGGAGTTTGAAGAAGTGTGCTTAATTATTTGTTGGAGGTAGTGAGATGAAGGAAATTACTTCTTAATTACGAAAATTAGTAAGCTTGTAGGGACTTGAGAAGACATTTCAAGACATAAAAAAGAAGAAATTTCATCATCAAAAGAGATTAAGCTTAATTATCAATTTCAAATAGTGGAAGATTTCCATTCTATAATAATTATTGAGTGTATGATTAGATCAAGGAGTTTTAGCTTCCTTGCGTTTAACCCTAAAACTATAATCAAGGACTTGTAGCTTCCCTGGTTTGCAGCCCTAAAACAAAGTTGTAAATGTTGTTCATTTGTGATACTAGATTAGGACAGTAGCTCCTAACATCTTTTCTCACCATATTTTTTCCTCTGTGGGGTTTTCCATGTATATCTGGTGTTGTGTTGTGTTGTGCATTGTCTTCTTCTTTCATGTTCTTTCTTATGTGGTAGAGTTTAAAGTATCTACTTGTTCTGAAGGGTTTGATATTTGATAGAATATTGATTCACACCCCTTCTAAGTATTCTGATATGTCCAAAAGATGGTATCAAAGCCAATTCCCTTAGAAGAATTCTAATAGCATGAGGAATATTTGTTATGGCACAAAAAGGGTGTCATAAGGAACCTAGGTTTGATGGAACAAATTTTCTTTCTATAAATTCAAGATGGAAACTTATTTGACCTCTTCAAGGTTTGGTGTTTGGAAATTAGTTTAGGATGGTTATATTGTTCCCGCTACTCCTCCAACTAATATGACAAAGATTAGTGCCTATGAGAATAATGGAAAGGCTAAGAATACTATCTTGAGTCGGCTAGTAGACTCTAAACTTGTAAAATTAATGCATTATAAGTCAACTAAGGAGATCTGGGATAAGCTTAGTGGAATATATGAAGGAGACATTAAAGTAAAACAAGCCAAGTTGAAAATCCATAGAGGTAAGTTTGAGAACCTGAGAATGTTAGAGGATGAAGATATTGTACAATATTTGATTTGAGTAGATGAAGTGGTCAATGCGATTAGAGGACTTGATGAACAACTAGAAGAATCAATGGTTGTTAAAAATGTACTGAGATATCTTCCTAAATATTATAGTCCTAAAGTATCTTCCATTGAGGAATATAGAGATTTAGGTATATTTTCAATGGATCAGTTACATGGTGCGCTCACTACCTATGAAATGAGAGAATTTTATAAACAAGATCCAAATAAGGAAACAACTTTCAAAGCTATTAAGAAGAAGTATGAAGCTTCTGATCAGAGAAGTGACACTAATGAAGAAGAAGAAAACTTTGTAATGAAGTTGAAGAGGGGTACCAACAAGTAAAAGTGTAAGCTAACTTTCAAATGTTTCAAGTGTGGAGAGATTGGTCATTATTCTTCTAAATGTTCCTTAAAATATTCTAAAAATAGAAACAAAGATTCTAAAAGAAATAATCTTAAAAGGAGTCTCTACTCCAAGGATGAGGAATCCAGTGGTTCAGATAATGAGGATGAAATCCTATACATGGTTCAAAAGAAGACTAAATGTGAAACTAAATATTCAAGGGTTGCGTGGAATTATTTTCATGCAAGAGATGAGGAAAAATCTTGGGCGATTGACAATGGTTGTTTGAACCACATGATAGGGGATAAGAGTGAGTTTATCAAGCTTATGGAGTGGAATGGAGGCATAGTCAAGCTTGGAGATGATACTTCAGTAAATATCTATGGAAAAGGGACAATAAGTATTGATGGAATGTGCAATACAAGATGTTCTTTATGTCATAGGTCTTAGGAACAATCTTTTGAGTGTAAGTTAGATGCGAAATAGAGGATACAATATCATATTCAATGAAAGAGGATGTGAAATTAGAAAATGAAAGTCTAGAAAATTTGTTGCAGAAGGGTCTAAGACTAATGGTGACATATACAATCTAAAGGATGTTAATGGAAGAAGTTGTATTTTGGGACAAAAGAGTGAATGTTGGATTTGGAATGGGAGAATGGGACACATAAATTTTGACAATCTTGTGAAGATCGGTTCATCACATGTGATAAGAGATATTCCTAATATAGTTAAGACAATAAGTACTTTTTGCAAGGAATATCAATTTGGAAAACATACAAGGATAAGTATCAAGTCTATAGATTATTCTTCTTCTTGACCATTGGAGTTGATTCAAGCTAATTTGTGAGAACCAACCAGAACAAAGAGTCTTCTGGCATAAAGGTATTTAATGATTTTTATTGATGATTTCTCTAGGATGACATGGGTTACATTCTTAAAAGATAAATTTGAAGTTTTTAGTAAATTCAATAGTTTCAAATAAAAGGTTGAGAATGAAGTGAATGCTAAAATTAAGTGTTTGAGGTATGAGAGAGGAGGTGAGTTCACATCAAATGAGTCTAATGATTTTCATGAAGAACATAGAATAAAGAGGTATATATCTTGTGCTAGAACTCCTCAGCGAATGAGGTTATAGAAAGATAGAATAGGAATATTCAAGAGATGGCAAGGACGATGTTGAAGGAAGAAAGTTTCCTTATTTTTATTGGAAAGAGGTGGATCATACTATAGTCTATATTCTAAATAAAGGATTGTTAAGGGTTAACAACAATAAGAACCCATATGAGTTATGGAATTGAAGACCAACAACTGTCAAATATTTAAGAGTTTTTGGAAGCAAATGTTACATCAAAAGAGATGATTTTTTGGGTAATTTTGATTCAAGAGTTGATGAAGGTATTTTTCATGGATATTTAACTTAGAGAAAAGCATACAAATGCTACAATAAAAGATTGGGTAAGATAGTTGAGAGTAAAAATGTTGAGGTTGATGAAGAAGAAGAAGTTGAAGAACAATAAGAAATAGTCGAAAAGTACTGTAAGACTCCTACCAAGTATGTTCAAAAGGTAAAGGTAAAATTATTGGAGACAAAAATAAAGGAGTATAGACCAAGAGAAGGCTTGCAAGGAAAAGTGAACAAGTAAACTTTTGTTTTTTTTTTTATCAAAGATAGAACCAAAAACTTGTTCTGATGCTAACAAGGATGAAGGATGGATACAAGAAATGAAAGAAGAATTGGACAAGATTGAGAATAAGACTTGGAAAATGGTTCCAAGGCCTACATACAAGAATGTGATAGGAACAAAGTGGATTCTTAGGAATAAGTTGAATGAAGGAGAAGTTGTAAGGAAAAAAGAAATATTGGTATGTAAAGGCTATTCATAGGTAGAAGGAATTGATTTTGAGGAGACATTTTCTCCGGTAGCAAGAATGGAATCAATCATAATGTTTCTTGCCTTTTCAACCCACAAGGACCTCAAAGTATATTATATGGATGCCAAATTAGATTTTCTGAATGGAGATTTGGAAGAAGTCTACATAGAGAAAACTGATGGATTTTGGTTATTAGAAGATACAAACATGGTGTGTAGACTCAAAAAGGCATTGCATAGTCTCAAACAAGTTCCTAAGGCTTGGTATCCAAGTTTGGACACATACTTGCTTCAACACTTGGTTTTAAGAAAGGTATCATAGATAGTAATCTTGATGTAGGCGCATCTAGAAGCATTCAAAAAATTGAGGCAGTTGACAGTGAAGTTATAGAGCGTCAGATTATTGCATTTGATTGATAGAGGCTATGGATTAAAGTGTTTGTTTTCAAGCATATCTAGTGTTTTCATGTTAATTTTCAAAGGTTTGTATGAAGATTTGATCGAGTTATGAATATCTTTGTTCTAACAGTTGTTCAGTCATTCTAGTTGGTGAACTTGAAAGGAGATGATGTGATTCTGGTAATTTAAGTGGTTGTGGATGTTTCTGTGGTGACTCATGATGCTCATGGATGTTTCTAGATCATGTTTTGTTGGTCCACATCAATCGTTGTGCTCGGGATTGGTGATTTTCCTTTGTGAGTTCATGTTTTCTTGTTCTTGGCTGATAGGGTGTTTGTACCATGTTGTGGATCTTTGAGGAGTAAATTTTGAAGGTGTTTCATGTTCGAGGATGTTCTTTTGGGTCCTTTCCTTATTGTGTCTAAAATTGGTTGGTTTTCATTGTAAATTTTTTATTGTTTAAGGTCGACCTAATTGAGTTTGCATGTTGTCTTACTAGCCATTGTATTTAGGCCGACATGTTAAGGGTTAGATGATTTGTGGATGATATTAATAGAAGAGAGAGGATTTGTTACAAAAGACACAGGGGAGATGGATTGATAAGGTGTTTGATAGTGTGAAGTATGAAGCACGGTGAAAAAATATTTTGATCTAGAAGGATCTCAGAGTAGGAGTGTGGAGCAAAGCCAAAGGAGTTGATGAAGATTGTTATCATTTAAGTTATTTGTAATCCTTGGGCTGGAATCTAGAATCTGTTAAGCTTGAGAGGCATATGTAACATGTTTTGAGATTATAATATAATGAGGAGTGAGCTTTGAAGGATGGATTTTTCCCTGTTAGGGTTTTCCCAAGATAAATCTTGTGTCTGGTGTTCATAAATATCATTAATCTTTGTGTGGTTTAGCTATTAATTTCCATTGCATTTATGTGGTGAGAATGGAGTTAGTAATTTACGCTGCAAGGTGAGACAGTCCTTATTTGGATCCTCCTACTTTGACTGCATCAAATGGTATCAAAGCATGTTTTGATTCTATTAGTTGGTTGTGAATTTGTTGGGAAGAAGACAGTGTTGAAAGAAGTGCAAAACCCTAGAAGTAATAAGTGTCATCATAGAAGAAAAATCAAGGCAAGAAAGATTCAGGTAAGCATTTGAATTTGGTTGTTTATGTGATTTGTTTCAATGGGGAAGATTGGGAAGAGGATGAAGGAAAATGAAACCCTAATATGTGAAAGGGATACTTTGGAGGAAGAATTGTGCAAAATCAAGAAGTGTAATTCAGAATTGATGAAGATGATGAAAGAACTAGGAGGAGACAAGTATGATGCTCTCGAAGAAGAACTGAAAATGTAAGAAGGAGAAATGAAGAACTAGAAGAAGATTTGGATATGTTTGAGGATCTTGAAAAGGAATTTGTAGAAGGATTCAAGCTGTTTGTAAAGGTGGAAAAGAGGAACAAAGATCTAGAGGAAAGTTTGAAAGAGCTGAATAAGGATAACAGTTTACAGAAGAAGGAAATATTTGGCTTGAAGGAACATGTTAATTAGTTGGAGCAATCACTTAAAGCATGCTAGAAGGAGAATGAGAATCTAAGATCTAAGCCTAAATTTTGTGATGTTGTAGAATTTTCTTTGGAAGGTGAAGTTGAAGATAACAATGTAAAGAAGTCTACAATTGTTGGTGATGGTATTGGTTTCAAAATGATGCAGAGAATGGGATATGAAGGAAGAGGATTTGGAAAGCATCAACAAGGAATTACAGAACCTATTGAGCCAGTAATAAGATCAAGAAGTGAAGGCCTTGGATATGATAGAGTTAAGAATTTTATTGCAAGTTTGAATTAGAGAATAAAAAGTATGTAGTGTTCACATTGTAATAGGCATGGACATGAAAAGGAATTGTGTTGGGATCTATATCCTTGTAAGTTATGTATATTAAGGAATCATTACGAAAAGATGTGTTGGGATAAAATGAGAAGGAGAAAGCCTATGATAGATTGCAAGCAGATTAATTATAGATGGATTGATGGAGCAAAGTGGAAACATGTTGCTTGTATGTTTAGAAGATTGTACAGATGGAAGAACTCATGTGTTGGAGGAAAAGAGGGAGCAAGATGCAGAGAAAGAAGACCTTATGTAGAGTAGAACAAGGATAGTTATTTAAACTATAGAGGGAGAGGTGACATAAGTCATAATTCTTATCATCATGAAGGGTACCAGAAGAGTGAAAGAGAATTTGCTAGAGGAGGAGCCTATTTTCAAGTTTGGAGGAAGAAAGAATCAAGCATTAAGTGTCATCAAGAACCTAATACCAGAGAAGCTAATGAAAGAGGGACATTAAAGGATGCAAAGATAGTTTGTGCAGATGAAGAAGAGCCTAAATTAGTTTATGCAGAGGAAGGGGAACCTTTGGAGGTATCAAGTTTTATAGAACTAGAAGAAGGTGAAGCATTGATCTTAAGGAGAAAGCTTATGTACCAAAGCAAAGTAAATGTGAATGAAGGAATAGAAAAAAATGATTATCTTGAGGAAACTTGCAGAGAAGTCTTGCTAAGACCGCTGACTAGTGAGATAGTCCAACACTTGCAAGTAGACCGCCAAACCTTGACCATCACAAGATGAACTTAGGGCAACTTGCAAGGTGGGCTTGCTCAGACCGCCGACCAGTGAGGCAGTGCAAGGCTTGCAAGTAGAACACCAAACCAATTCAAAGAGAAGAATTTGAGGTAGTTTTGTAGGGTGGATTTGAACAAAATTTTGACCTTGAGATAGTTGCAAGTACCTATGGATAGATCATTGAACTAATTCAAAGAACTTAGAAGAACTTCAGGCAGTTTTGTAAAATGGACTTGAACAGAACACTAACCTTGAGGCTGATGCAAGTACCTATGGGAAAATCGTCGAACCAATTCAAGAGACAACATTGGATTTGGCAAAGTACAAACCAAAGTGAAGAGGCTCACTTTTCAAATAACCCCAAGAGTCTAATGCAGGGGCATCCAAAAGCTTTCAAAAAATTGAGCCAATTAATAGTGAAGTTATAGAGTGTTGGATTATTGCATTTAATTGCTAGAGGTTGTGGATTAAAGGGTTTTTTTCCAAGCATATCTAGTGTTTCCATGTTAAGTTTCAGAGGTCTACATGAATATTTGATCGAGTTATGAATATTTGTGTTTAGACAGTTGTTCAGTCATTCTAGTTGGTGAACCTAAGAGGAGATTATGTGATTCTAGTAATTTAAGTGGTTTTGGATGTTTATGTAGTGATTCGTGATGCTCGTGGATGTTTATAGATCATTTAATGTTGGTCCACATCAATCATTGTGATCATAATTGGTGATTTTCCTTTATGAGTTCATGTTTCCTTGTTCTTGGCCGACAGGGTGTTTGTAGCATGTTGTGGATCTTCAAGGAATAAATTTTGAAGGTGTTTCATGTTCGAGGATGTTGTTTTGGTTCCTTTCTTTATTATGGCTGACATTGGTTGGTTCACATTGTAAATTTTTTATTGTTTAAGGCCAACTTGATTCAGTTTGCACGTTGTCTTACTAGTTGTTGTGTTTAGGCCGACATGTTAAGGATTAGATGATTTGTAGATGATATAAATAGAAGAGAGAGGATTTGTTACAAAAGATAGAAGGGAGATGAATCAATAAGGTGCTCGATAGTGTGAAATATGAAGCACAGTGACAAAATATTTTGATCTATAAGGATCTCAAAGTAGGAGTGTGGAGTAGAGCTGAAGGAGTTGATGGAGATTGTTATCATTTAAGTTATTTTCAATCCCTGGGTTGTGGCCTAGAATCTCTTAAGCCTAAGAGGCATATGTAATGTGTCTTGAGGTTATAATATAATGAGGAATGAGCTTTGAAGGCTTGGCTTTTCCCTATTAGGGTTTTCCTAGGATAAATCTTGTGTCCGGTGTTCATAAATATCATTTATCTTTCTATGGTTTAGCTATTAATTTTTGTTGCATATATGTGGTGAGCAAGAACTTAGTAATTTAGGCTGCAAGGCAGGACAGTCCTTATTTGGATCCTCCTACTTTGACTGCATCAAATCTTTACTTCGATATTGAGGATGAAATAATTTTGATAGTTGTTGTATATGTTGGGGTAAAAGCACAAAGATGTGTCACACTTTATAAAGGAAACGACCAATGTTGATCCAACTTTTGAACTTGAATCGCTAAAAAGTGGCATATATGTTTTAAATTTTAAAATGATGTAAACTAGTAGAATATGTATTTTTTAGTATATTTTATGTTTGTATTTTAAAAAAAAATAAAAAATATTTTAAACTAGTTTTTAATAAACTAACACTATAATTTAGTTGTTGATAAAATGTTGAAAATGAAGTTGCATGGGACGCCAAACTTTTTATAGAAAATTTTAATTTTTTTCTTTCAAATTTTTGGAGTATTTATAACTTGAAATTTTAGTGCGTGGATATATTTTTTTCCAATTTTGATAAATATATATTTTTAAATAAATATTAAAATGCGCGTGAATAAAAAAAAATGTTTTCATCAGACGTCAACTTTCATATTAAATATTTATCTAAAATGGAAAAAAAATTATACCATCTTGAAATAGATTCTTTTATCTAGTGCATCATATTTTTTTTTATTTTTTTTAATAGTTTTAGTATTTTTCCTTGGCATACTAATCTACCTAATATTTTGTGTAGAGAACCTACCTTTAGTAAAAAATAAAAATAAAATATAAAGAATAATTAAACTATTAAAATAAATATATTTTCGAAAACTACACTCATGGATCTACAAAAGGGTATTTTTATATTTTTTCAAAAATACTATTTACACTAGGAGTTATTGAAACTTCAAGTTTTTCAAATAATTTTTTTTTTTTTGGTAAATTGGACTCAAAGTGGTGCTCCATATATTTTTAGCCAACAATTTTAGTTGAAAATGTTGCGGAAGTATCTAACTTAGCTAGAATGAATCTTACTAGATCATATGTTTGACAAAAAATGATTTTTAGTTAGAAATAATTAAATTTAGTTGTGCTAATAAGTTGGTTGGAAGTGTGACACAACTTTGTTCTTTTACCGGTTGATGACATAATATTTGGTGGAAATGATGAAATGTGTAAGAAGTATGTTGAAGAAATTTAAAAGGAATTTGAAATGTTTATGATAGGTGGGTTATCCCTCTTTCTTGGTCTTCAAATTGCTTAGCTAGATGATGGTATCTATATTTCTCAAGCAAAGTATGTCAAAGAGATGACAAAAAAGTTTTCCATGGAAGATTGCAAACCTGTGAATACTCCTATGGTAATAGGTTATCATTTGAGAAAAGATGAGTCTTTGTTGGATGATCAGACTCTATATAGATCTATGATTGGAAGTTTTTTGTACTTAACTATTTGAAGATCTAATATTATGCATGTGGTACATGTTTGGTTGCAAAATTTCAAGCTAATCCTAAAGAAACTCACATGAGGGCAGTCAAAAGGATATTTATATATTTAAATATCACTTCAAATTATGGATTATGGTAACCAAAGGGTAATGAATTTGATCTATGTGAATAGATTAATGCTGATTGGGCTGGTTGTGTTCATGATAGGAGTACCAACACGGTGGTGGCTTTTTTTATAGGAAATAGGTTGGTCTCATGGCATAGTAAGAAGCAAGATTCAATATCTTTATCAATAGAAAAAGTAGAGTGTATTTCTCCAACATCTTGTTGTAGTCACGTGTTGTGGATGAAGAAAAAATTAAAGGATATCAAAATAAAGTATGATGATCCCATTCCTATTCTGTGTGATAATACAAGTGCTATCAATATTTCAAATAATCTAGTGGTACATTCTATAACCAAGCACATATCAATTAGGTATCCCTTTCTTAGAGAGAAGGATGCAAATAAAGAAGTGAAGTTGGAGTATGTCATATAAAGGATTGGGTTGTAGAAATTTTCACAAATGAACTTGCAAAGGATACATTTGAAAATATTAGACAAAAGTTAGGGTTAATTTACCCTCCTTATTGCTACATGCAAAGTTGTTGCATGTATCTAGGGGTAGTAATTCAAATCATATCTTTATTCTTGGACTAATGGGGGCTACCTATCAAGGGGAGAAATTATGCACCAAAAAGGGAGAGAAATTCCATTTTCCCTTTATCCTTGATGTTAAAGAGGGAGAGAATGTGCACATCAGATTGTTTTTTCCATCAATACCAAAGGGGGAGATTGTTGTAGTTTTATTTTCATTGATCTCAAAAGGTTTGTGAAGAGTGTTTTAGTCTGGGTGTTTGGTTTCTATAGTCTCTAAGAAATAATCCACATTTCTCTATTGATGTTTTTCTCTAGTGGTTTAGAGGATAGCCTTATCTTGTTTAAAGGCATGTGTGATCCAAGTTTCAAATCTTTTGGTCATCAAAAAGGTATTTTTAAGAGTGAAGGATTGAAGTTTGTGTTGATTCTATGAGGTTGTTCTCAAAGGTGTAAATATTGGCTCTACGTATCTCCACACTTGTAGATATGGTTGTATTGTTAATAAATTAAGTTCATTGAGATGTGAAGTTGTTATATCCAAATTTTCATTTCAATAATCCTTCTGCAAAGAAAGGTGGAAGTGATAGTGTATTACACTCTATTATCTAGAGACTAGTTTCATGTATGTTGGCTTGTGCCAACTTGTTGCTGTATGAAGTTGTGAAAGGGATGTATATGAATGTTCCTAAATAACATGTGATGCTTGTTGATGTTCCTTAAAGTGTTTTCTAGTTTCTCAAATGTATATGTAATGTTTTAGAATGAATGTTTTGTTAGCTTATGCTTTTTTGGGGGCCAACTAAGGTATGTTGGTGTTGTATGCCACAAGTTCAAGTGTGAGTGGAGCTTAAGGATTAGTTGAAGATGTTATATGGGTCATGTTGACTCATTTGGAAGAGATGCAATTAATTTTTTATCATTCTTGTGTATCACCAATGGATGTTAAGGGGGACATGTTATATATTTCATGTTTTCTTGTTTCTGGCCAGCCTAACTTGTATTTGCAAAGCATGTAGATGATTTCAATAGAAGATAATAGGTGTTAAGATAGTTTGGGACAAGCTTAATGTTGGAACATGTTTGTCATTATGCCAAAATATTGACCTGTTAACACTCAATAAAAAAATTAGAGATAAATAGATCCACGAGAGGCGATTACTCCATGTCCCAAATCTAAATGGAGACATTGGTGATTAATCCAAAAATACCCCCCTTAGTGTCACTCAAGGGGATTAAAACCTATGACCATGGCTCTGATACCATTTGTTGGAACATGTTTGTTGTTGTACCAAAAGATCATCCTATTAACACTTGATACAAACACCAGAGATAAATGAATCCATGAGAAGTAGTTGCTCCATGTCCCAAATCTAAAGGGAGACACTAGTGATTATTCCAATAGCTAAGTGTGTTTTGGGATCTACAAGAAATTTTACCTTTCTTGGTGTTGCATACATAGTCTTTTGGGTCTTGCCCTGTATACGTTTCATGTTGTTTTTTTTATCTATGGCCGAATTACAGTTGTAATATTTTTGTTGTAGACTGGCATTTGAAATTTAATCAATGTAATATCATGTATAAATGGTAAACCAAATTGATCTAAGGTGTTGAAGCATGTGAAAAAGGATGATTATTGTGTAAGTGAATGAAAAAGAAAGATTAATTGTTGTTGATCCTATCTAGTTTCATTTTGATCATATCACTCTGATAGATGGAATTTGAAGAAGCATTCTTAACTAATTATTAGATACAATGAGCCTAATGAGGTGGGAAAATAGGGAGTTACACAAAGTATGGAAACTAAGGTAACCTATCTTCCCACAAATCATTCAAGAAATGAGATCCCCATAAAGAATTGACTAACAACCCTTTTAGGTGAATCAACCCAATGGGTGAATCCACTGGTTTCTTTATGCTTGAGGGATAGGGGTCAAGTTCAAACAACACTTTGGGGAGAAAAACTAAAAATAGTAAACAAACTCCAAAATGCAGTCTAACACTTGGATCTCGAAGATGAAGCTCAATGTTAATAGAAATAGAAAATAGAATGCAAATTTGAGAAGGGGAGAATCTTGTGCACCTTTCACAAAATGTTGTTTCTAGAAGCCTACCTAGGACTCATTTTCCCATGGAAAAATGGGTCTTTGGTGAGGGTTTTTCTAAAAAAATTAGCAGTCTTTGTTCCTATCTCTACACTTTCAGATTCTTCAAGTTTCAGTTTCGAAAAGTCTGAAAAGACTTTGGGAGAAGATGACAACTTTTGCAACTTTCACAATTTCTTCAATTTCTTCTCTTCAAAAGAGCTTCAAACCTTCTTCAACATAAATTGGAAATCACACACACAAGAGAGAGAAAATGTTTATTTTTTTTAGTGAATGTGGGTTTGGCTTGCTCAAATCCTATTTTGGTAATAACCTTGAAATGAAATGAAACATGAAAGGGGGAATGAAGAATGAACAAATCTATGTTACCACTCAAAAAAACCATCAATGAACCTTGAAAATGTAGTTCTACAACTTGCATGAGATGACTAAAATGGATGTGGATCTTGATCTTGAATCTTACTTGAAATTATGCTTTGAACATTTGAATGGATCATGAAATCTACATCACAATGTTAGATCCATAAAAATTCTTGATGTAAGAAGACTTTGACATGATGATTGGATCTTGATTGTTGCAAATGGAAAAAGAGGATAATGAATAATTAAATAATTGAAATAATTATTTAATTGTAGTAGAAAGTGATAAATAATTAAATAAATATATAATTTACTTAATTATAGAAGACAAGGACATTAATGATGTAATTAAACAAATAACCATTTATTTAATTAATCAAAAGAAGAAATAGAAAGATAAAAGGAATTAATTAAATAATTCAAGTTATTTATTTAATAGAAGATTTTATGACTTTGGACAATAATTAAATAATTAAAATTATTTAATTATCAAGGATGAAAGGGGATTTAAATGAAGTCACAAGCCTAGGCTAGTTTTTAGTGTCTATATTTTTCTCCTCTTCGATACAATGCAATTTATTGCATTGTGTCAAAGAAATTCAATTCAAAAATATGCCCTAGTGTAAACAGGATGAGGAAGGATGATGAGGAGGTAATAGCATACCCCCTCAAGAGGACAGGTGGGTTCAAAAGACACGAGTGTGCTCTCAAAATAGATAGGAGGAAAATAGATAAGGGAAATAGAAGAAATGTTAGCATGAGAGATATGGATGTTAGCGTGGCATTAGTGGAGACAACTTAAAGATGTATATTTTGCTATGCAAGTATTTTAATTTAATCATCATTGGGTGGTAAAATATGACAAAGGACAACAAACACCATGGTATGAAATAGACCAAGGTGTGCAAGGTCATCCATTTACAAAACAAACAGTCGTAGACAAGGAATGTCCTGACTCATACTAAGGGAAAAGTTGCCCTAGTCTTTTTTCCAAGACAAATTGCAAAAAGCAATCCAAGAAAAGATGAGTCATGAGACATCATTGATTCTCTAAATCCCTCATGGGACATCCTTGAGGTAGCTAGTAACATGATCGAAAAGACAAGTCAAAAATATAAGACAAAATAATCCAACAAAGTCAACAACCATTCAAAGTGTTTGCCAATAAATGTTTCCCAACATTTTATTGTGAGCGATGGGTTGATTGTTTGACAAGGCCTGGTTTCAGGAGGAGAAACATTTCATATAAGATTTCAAAGTCTAGTTTCAATCATGTGAATATCTATATAAGGTGAATGACAAAGTTTAACGAATGACGATGTCTAGTTTCATGGACACATCCTGTAAAAGACATAGTTTTGATTTCCTTGAGGTTGGCATGATTGTTTTACTAATTTGATAGCTTG
This sequence comes from Sequoia sempervirens, assembly GCA_007258455.2. Lineage (NCBI taxonomy): Eukaryota > Viridiplantae > Streptophyta > Pinopsida > Cupressales > Cupressaceae > Sequoia > Sequoia sempervirens. Next base: position 474,529,923 of record VDFB02271358.1, on the reverse strand, counting down.
AATAATTGGACTTGAAGACATGTTGAATAATTTAACTTGTTGTTTCTATAGAGGAGGGGGACCAACCACACCAAGGTTCCAGGTCATGAAGAGCTAAGAATGGAAGGATACCTTAATATACATCAAGTTGGACAAGTGTTGAATATCAAGGATAGAGAATGAAGAGCACTCTCAATGCTTTTGTCACTCTACTAACCAAAGAGTTTGAATGGAACTAAACAAGTAGGTTTCAGGAACCCAAACTATACCTTATATAGGTCTTTGCTAAAGGATAGCAACGTAGAAAACGGATGACAGCACGACGTGTTGACATCTCATAGGTGCGTTGGCATCCATACATATAGAAAGTCCAAAAGGACAGTGAAGAGTGTCAAAAACCTACTAGAAACTTAGTGGTTGAGGTTTGAAGTGCTAACTAAAATTATAACTAACAAAATAAATGAAATAGCAACGAAGATTATATAGAAATAACAAAAATGAATGTAGTGGAAGTGAACTCATGAAGGGTCCAATTTTCCAGCAAGCTCCACATGAACACATACCTATACACAACTAATAGGGGAATAATGTAGGGCTTGTATAGGGGTTTGTTGCAGTCAAACCCCCACTTTCGTGTTTCCACCTCCACGGATATCCAAATAGATAGATATGTAGAAATACAATAAAGAAAATAATATTGGAACAAAAATGAAACCAAGCATTATGAGAGACACTATGCTACTCAAATCCAAAAACAAAGTAGTAAAATGAAAGAATTACCACCCTTGACCAAAGGCACTCAAGGCCAATGAGAGTGGAATGGAAGCCCACAACTATGGTAGAGTCAATCCAGCAACAACAACACCGAAAGTAGTCTCACAAGACACCAAGCTGCAACTTTTGTGGTAGATGAGAAGAATGCTGTGAAGTTGGAATGGTTGATAGTGCCACTAGTAGCTTGAAAGTGTAAGAATATGGAGATTAGAATGCTAAGAATGTGAAGCCAAATTGAGCAACCATGTAAAAATGTGAAGATGGATTAAAAGTGAAAGATAGCCATTTAAAGAAGGTTTAGGAGGGAAATATTTATTCAAAGGTTGGTAGGAAGGCACGTGGGCATTATGTTTTATCTCCAATGGAGAACATAATGCCTTTGCATATTACAGAGTGATGAATCTTATCAAGATGGTAGCACACCATACAAATATTTGTGCACTGTGCGCCTATCCTTGACAAAAATTCCTCCACCAATACTTAAAACAAGCGCCAAGTGGATGGGGTGTGAAATGAGGATGTGGAATTACTTGGTCAGATTTGATTTTTCTAAGGTGGAGGGTGTAAAAGGGGAATTTTCAAGAGGGGTGAAAATTCACTCCTATACATTTTCCTCCCACTTTAGTGAACATGAGTTCCAATGATTGTTTGGTAAAGTAGATTGAAAGAGTGTAGAAATGTATACCTGAACCATCAAGAAATTAGACTGCTATCTAGTGAACTCAAAAGTGCAAGGTAGGGAAAGGGCTCCCCAGGTACTCTCTCCTAAGGAGGTTTGAACAAAGTGCATCAAAGGCCTACAGAACAAAGATGGAAAAATCATGCAGGATGTAAGTGCTTCATAGGTCCTCAAACCTACAAAGAAGGTTCCCCTGGGTACTCTCTCTTGAGGGAAGCCTAGTGTGAGGGGACTCTATAGAGTAAGATTAGAAAGAAGCTTCATAGGTACACCTGCAAAGCAACATGTTAATCCATAGACAAAACATGTTAGAAAAAAAAGCAACCACACAAGTAACAAACCAAACAAACTGTCATGTAGATAGTCAAAAATTTGAAGGATGAGCTTTCAAAGGGGTCCCTCAAGAGCCCTTCAAAAGAAAAGAGGTATTCTCAAGGGATGCTCTAAAATGCATCAATATTTTTCACAAATCAATTCAACATCAAGGAATTCGAAAGGAAGAAGGCCCCCTCACAAGGGGAAGGTCAAAAATTTTCCCACAAGAAAAGGTACTCCCTCCTTAGAGGGGAGTTTTCTAAATTCTTTATCTATGAACCCATGATGAAGGAAAAGTATTCTACTAGGGGTATTTGTTGAGGAATGCAATTTTGGAAAAAATATTTTGAAGAGATTTTCAAGAAAAGATTCATTGGCCACCAAATGCATTTTATGAAAATCAAAGTGACATGATAGCACCCCTTAGGATCTTATGTGTTGAACACAAAGGTACGTGGAATCCTAAGGAGAGAAAATCAAGAATGAAAAAATGATGTTGTGGCCCACTGAACATAACGAGATGTAACTGTGGTAATGTTGTCGCACACCTGAGGGAAAACACATCAGAACTACAACATCACAAAGCAAGAAAGAAAGATAACTGCAAAGAAATAAAAGACAATAACATCACAAACAAGGGATAGGGGTGGTCTTATATTTCAAGGTCATAGCTACTCATAAATATAGATAAATAGATATAATAGTATATATGAACTTTCATCAATCCCCTACTATATCAAACCATATGAAGAAAGGCACATGAAGAAAAAATAAAAATAAAATTTTGGGTCAACATGGAAGGGAAGCCTAAATGCCCCCAACAATTTGTATCATCCCCAATTATTGAAAATCAATAAACAATAGAGGAAGAATGATGTGACAAATAGAGGAACTTTTACAAAATAAAAACACTCTCGTATCCAAGCACCTACAAGGGTGACAAGGGGCATCTAGGAATACATAATGTAAGCAAGGGGGGACACAACACAACACACACAATCTAATCTATAGATAAAGAAGAGGCACCCACCTAGTCCTCATAAACCAAGAGGTCATCATTCTCCTAATTTGGAACATCATAAGGGGAGGGAGGATGATCTTGCAAGGGAAAAATATCAAGGGGGGAACCCTCCAACCCTCCTGTAACAAGAGCCAAGGAAGAAGGCCCTTCAAGGTCTTCTCCACTCAGATCTTGTGGGGTGAATGTCAACGATTTTGTGAAAATCACTAATAGGGATAGAACCTCATCCACAAAATTGAACATACACTTCACTGGAGTGCCATGTGTTAACTCAATGGGTGAGGGAGGCAGCACCCAAGATCCACTGCTAGGCTCATCGAATGACTCAGGAGTAGTGACAAACTCTGGGGATGTCAAGGCTTTCTCTATCACTAGGATGACACAAGCTAATACAAAACCACCCTTCGAAGAAGGAAAGCCCTTCTTCGAATCCCCATTGCTAGCAAGGTTATCCTCCAACTTTTTCTTCATTAGAGGATGCAAGATCCCCACAGAAGAAGCAAAAGGCACGAAGGAAGAGGAGAAGACCATGACATACACCGTCTAGGTATTCAACATGTCCATGGGTTTTGAGAATAACAGGATGTATGAAAGGGACATTAGAAGTGGTGGCTCAAGTGAAGGAGCAATAAACACCTTCAACCTATTCAGGTGAGGATTGTTTATGCTCACAATGGGAACTGGAAGAAAAATTGAAGCTAAAGGAATTCAAGTAGAGAGGATGGGAGAGGAGGACACAACAGAGGGTGTTGAAGTAGGAACTGCTAGCTACTCTTTCACCTTCCACAAGGCAGCCTGCTTAATAGTCAAATCCTTTCTCTAATACTTTTGCTCACAAGCAAGGAATTTTTTGCAACTCTGGCAGCCAGAGGTCAAAGGTTGAGATAGGATAGAAGAATCTTGCTAGACCATCAGAGTATCCATCACAACTATTTCCGATGGAGGGAGGTACTCCTAGACAAGAACAAAAGGGAGAGATTTAAAAGATGATGGAAAATAAGAGGGAGTCAGCTCTAACACCTTAGTGATAGGCCTCTTCCCATTCATTTCCTTAGAGGCAGGAGCAGTAGGAGGTCACAAAGGTAGAGACATAGAGGATGCCCCATGAGGACCCTTCACCCTACCATATTGAATGGGTCGAGGCACCGTGGGTAAGACAGGATGTTCCAACATAGGACACCTGGGATTTCACTAGGTGGTCACCATTGGATTGTCCCACAAACTCCTATGAGCAGAAGATAGTGGTGCCACAATAGGGAAAGAGGAAGCGACAGGTAGGACAATGGAAGAGGAGGGAGAAGAACCCTGAGAATGCTTTTCTTCCTCCATTCTCAGAGCCAAGGTGGCGTCACTATCTGCCTTTCGGAAATCCCTATACGAGATGACAGAGGTAGAAGGAGGGTATCTCACCTTAGGTGTCATGCCCCCACTCTTATAATTCATATAAGTTTGGTACAAGAGGTCCATCCTAGGAGTAAGCAGACCAACAAGAGTAGGCCAAAAGTGATCTAGTGAGTAGCCCCCACCCACAATTGGTGGTTTATAGCTGGTTTTGTGGACTACATGCACCGAACCCTCATGGGAAAACATCATGAACTTATGAACTACCAAGGGAACTAAATTCATAGTGACCAAGCAGGGGATACCTAGCTTCACTTTGAAGAGCTCAAACCTCGAGATGATGTCAAAAAGTGCATTTACAAATCTAGGTCCAACTAGGACTAACAAGGGGATGTAACTAATGGGAGGGATGGAAAACCCATCATGTGTATGAATAGTGCTCCTAGATTCTTCATACCCATCCTTGTATAAGAAATTAATCAACATAATCTCCTCAGTAATGATATTCACCTGACATGTAGGGTCAATGAGGATACCTATTATGGTGTTTCAATTTATTCGTGAGGGGATGTATAAGGGAGATGGTTCTCTATTATAATTCATCGACAAGTCCTACAAGGTGAAATTTATGGGAGGGGATCCACCCACAGGTTGTGTAGATGGGATGACTAGATGTAAAAAGGAGGCCATTTCTTCGTACACTAAACATAACTATCACAGAGCCTCCTAGGGTTTCACAATTTAGACAATAACCAACTTGAGGTTTCATTTTATAATGCTTATGGAACCTTCGAGTTACACCACTAGGGGTCATAAGTTGGGTTGGAAGGCTAAGAATCTCACAACAATCACACCCACAACACTCCTAGGATACAAGGAAAGGGTCTTTTACCACTGCCAAATGTAACCAAAACAGTTCATGTCGGGCTCACTAACATGTAGAGGAGGGGGGCCAGCCACACCAAGGCTCTAGGTCATAGAGAGCTGAGAGTAGAAGGCTTCCCTAATCTAACTTAAATTAGACAATTGTTGAATGTCAAGGATGGAGAATGAAGAGCACTCTTAGTGCTTTTGTCACTCTGCTGACCCATGATTTTGAATGGAACTAAATGAGTAGGTTTTTGGAACCAAACTATATACCTTAGATAGCTCTCTACCAGAGGACAATAATGCAGAATCGAAATGATAATGCAGCACAGTGGAATCTCACAAGTTCAATGGCATCCATATGGATAGAAAGTGAAAAAGGATAGTGAAGAGTGTCAAAAACCTACTAGCAGCTTCACGGATGAGGTTTGAAGTGCTAACTAAAATTATAACTAATCAAATAAGAAAAATAACTAGGAAGATGATATAGGAGTGAAAAAAATGAAAGTGGTGGAAGTAAACTCATGAAGGGTCTAGTTTTCTAGCAAGCTCCACACAAACGCGTACCTACACATAGCCAAGGGGGGGAAATGTTGGGGATGTATAGGGGTTTTCTATAGTCAAACCCCCGCTTTGGTGTTTCCACCTCCACGGACAACTAGATAGATAGATATGTAGAAATATAATAAAGAAAAAAGTGTTGGAACAAAAATGAAACCAAGCACTATGAGAGACACTATGTTACTCAAATCCAACAAAAAAGTAGTAAAACAAAAGTTTTACCACCCTCGACCAAAGGTGCTCAAGGCCAATGAGAGAGGAATGTAATCCCACAGCTATGGTAGAGTCGACATAGCTGCAACAACACCAAAAGTAGTCTCACAAGACACTGAGCTACAACTTATGTGGTAGATGTGGAGAATTTTGTGAAGTTGGAATGGTTGATAGTGCTACTAGCAGCTTGAAAGTGCAATAATATGGAGCTTAGAATGCTAAAAATGTGAAGTTAGATCAAGAAAGCATGTATAAATGGGAAGAAGATGGATTGAAAGTGAAAGACAATCATTTGAACAAGGCTTAGGAGGGAGAGAGTCATTCAAAGATTGGTAGGAAGGCGTAGGGGCATTACATTTTTCAGAAATGGAGAACATAATGCCTCAATAGATTCCAGAGGCATGAATCCTATTAGGGCGACAGCGCACCACATAGATTTATGCATGCCACATGCACATCCCCAACAAAAACTCCCCCACTAACACTAAAAGAAAGCACCAAGTGCATGGGGTACAGAATGAGGATGTGGAATTACTTGGTTGGATTTGATTTTTCTAAGGTGGAGGGTGTAAAAGGGGAATTTGCAAGAGGGGTGCGAATTTGCTCCTGTATAGTTTCATGACTTTTGTGTTGAAGTTTTGATGACCATCTGTGTTTGAGTTGACTATGTCTACTTTATGATGACTGACATGACAAACCCTAAAGGATTTACAGGTAGGTGGCCTCGAGGGCGCATCGATAGATGGCCTTGCCTATGTTATACACACAAAGACCTTGTAGTTCGACATGACTTGACTTTGTCTTATTGAAAAAGGACTACATCATGATTTAATATTTATTTGATCAACCTAAAAGGACTAACCTAATACCTCAGGTGCTCATTGACATATGACCTTTCCTATGTTAAGTCTTAGAGGTAACATAGTTTGACTAGACTTGGACTGACATGATTGACTTTGACTCTACTTTTGGGATTTTTGTAAGTTATTTAGATGCTTTTTGGATTTTGACATCTTTTGATATTTGGGAACAATTGGTTTTTTTATCTTTTTTCTTTGTCCTTTTGATATAGTGATCTCCAATAGCAAGTGTAGGATCTAGTGAAGATGTAGGTCAAGTATTTTCCCCAAGTCAAGTATAACATCAATTTATTAGGAGTGGGAGTGGAAGGTGAAAAAGACACGGAATGTCAATCATTCTAGGTTAACTAGACATTATTATGGATGATGTGAGAAAGAGTGAAGCATAGGATAATTATGGATGGTAACTATTGTCACTAATGCATGTGAAAGCTTCCTACAAGCATGTAACTCCCTGCCAAGGAACCCTAGAGGACAACACACACTATGTCACAATAATGGAACATTTTTTTGTTAAAGGAAATAATAGAAGATTTCACATCATAATATAGAATACAATCCAATCCTGGGTCCTCTAGGGTTCCACGATTGCGCTACTCACATAACTATCAACCAAGAAACTAGAATCATTTCATTTACTACCAAGATATCATGATATTTACTACCATTTGGTTTGACGAATGCACCCTCAGTGTTCATGAGTCTTATGAATGGGGTATTTTGTAGATACCTAGACAGGTTTTTCCTTGTGTTCCTAGATGATATTTTGGTATACTCTAGGACAATGGAGGAACATGAGGAGCATTTACGACAGGTATTATAGTGCTTGTGAGATAATCAGCTATATGCTAACTTATCAAAGTGTGAATTCTTCAAGACTGAGGTCCAATACCTTGGTCATGTGATCTCAAGGGAGGGTATTTTAGTGGATTTTGCAAAGATCCAAGCGATCTTAGATTGGCCTGCACCCACAAATGTGGCCGAGATACGTAGCTTCATGGGGCTAGCAGGTTATTATAGGCATTTTGTGTAGGACTTTTTGAGGCTAGGGCATCCTATCACCTCCCTTCAGAGGAAAGGAAAGAGGTTTGAGTGGTCTGAGAAGTGTGAGGAAGCCTTTCAGTGCCTTAAGGGGAAGTTGACCAGTGCACCTATACTTGCGATACCGGATCCTATTGGGGACTTTGTAGTTTGTACAGATGCATCCTTGGAGGGATTAGGTGCAGTATTGATGCAGGAGGGTCGTTTCATTGCATATGAGTCACAGAAGCTCAAGTATCATGAGCTAAACTATCCTACCCATGATCTTGAGTTGGCGGCAGTGGTTCATGCATTGACGAGATGGAGGCACTTTCTTCTTGGGCGTAGGTTTGAGCTACATAGTGATCATAGGAGCCTTCAGTATATCTTCATGCAGCCCAACCTTAATGCTAGGCAAAGGCATTGGATGGAGTTTCTCTATGAATATGACTTCGAGGTGAAGTATATCCAAGGGAAGGAGAATGTGGTTGTAGATGCCCTCAATAGGCGAAAGCATGAGATATCTGAGTTGACTCTTATTGTCTATTTGCGGAGTCAGATTATTTTTTCCCTCCCAGCCGACAGTTGGTATCATGATGTTAGGTCGGTGATAGAGGTAGGAAGACCTCTTGAGGGTAGATAATCAAGATACTCTCTCGATGCTAATGAGATATTGAGACACAAGGGATGCATATACATTCCCCCATCATGTGAGCTTCGCACTTTGGTCATGACTGAAGCATGAGATATCTGAGTTGACTCTTATTGTCGATTTGTGTTAGTTATATTTTTGGCCAGGGATGAAGTGAGATATTGCAGATTTTGTGTCGAGATGTCTTGAGTGTTAGTGAGTGAAGGCTGAACACCAACATCCAACAGGGATTTTGCAGTCGCATTTAGTTCAGAGTGGAAATGGGATATAATCTCATTGGATTCCATTATTGGTTTACCCAACTTTTTGAGACGACATGATGCAATTACGGTGATAGTGGATAGGTTGATGAAGGTAGCACACTTCTCACCTATGCACTCTTCCTATACTGCATCATCCATAGCTAGAGTGTTCATGGAGGATATAGTGAGGTTACCTGGTATTCCGCATCAGATTTTCTCTGATAGGGATCCAGTGTTCACCTCAGCTCTATGGACGTCATTACAACATGCGATGGGAACACAGTTGAACTTCAGTTCAGCTTACCACCCAGAGACAGATGGACAGACTGAGAGGGTCAATCAGATCCTCGAAGACATGTTGCGTATGTATGTGATGGACCAGAAGACATGATGGGAAGACTATCTTTATTTGGTAGAGTTTGCCTATAATAATGGCTTTCAGAGTTCTATCGGCATGGCTCCATTCCAAGCATTGTATGGGCGACCATGTCGCACTCCCTTGAGTTGGGATCGACTAGAGGATAGAGTAACTTTGGGTCCTGAAATGTTGCAGGATATGGAGCAGCGGGTGGATAGGATTAGAGAGCACTTGGTGGCAGCACAGGATAGGCAAAAGAAGTATGTGGATGCGCATAGAGTGGATCATATGTTTTCTGCAGGCGATAGAGTCTTCTTGCGTGTGCGTCCATGAAAGAGTCCAATCCGTTATGGAAAAGGCTCTAAGTTGGCACCTTGCTTTGTTGGACCCTTCAAGATTCTCTAGAAGATTGGTCCTGTTGCTTTTCATCTTGCTTTACCGCCCAGTCTCTCGCGTGTGCACGATGTATTTCATGTATCAGTTCTTCGGCCGTACCATCCAGACATTTCTCATGTCCTTGATTGGAATGATTTGTAGGTAGAGGACGGGCAGATGGCTTTGGAGCCCATGGTCGTGGTGGAGCGCAGAACGCTCGCTCTTTGAGGGCAATATATTGATCAGGTTAGGATCCAGTGGGATCCTAGGGATGACACATCATCCACTTGGGAAGATGTAGCTAGGATGAGGGAACTTTATCCATATTTGTTTGTAGGCTTCTAGGAGTAAGCCTAACCCTAGGGGGGGAGGATGTAACACCCCTGCATTTTGTTCTTTTGATCGAACAGTGTTCATATTGTATGTTTTGCTTTGTTAGCACGATGGTTATAAACATGATTACTTTGACCGCTAATTGTTAAAGCGATGAAAACATTATGTTAAAGCGATAAATATATAAGTATATAAATTTGCTAAAAAGCTAATTAAAAAGTAGCAATGATAATTCCATGATTTATCTAAACATAATAAAATTATTATTATTATTTTTAATTAAAAATACTAACTAAATTTATTAAAAAGCAATTATAAATCATTCACTAATTTCAATTTTTTTTAACTGTATTTTATTTTCTGATTGAGAATTGGATGATTTATTATTTAAATTCATTATAGTTAATGATATGGTGTTATTTAATTGGATGTGATATTTTACTTTGTTCTTGTATGGATTAGTGTTATCTCCAGAGGTTACGAAAAGTGTGAATGCATTTCTATGGTTGCATCTTTTTGGTTCATGTTGATACCATTTGGGAATTTGTGGGTGGTACCCTGTTGTGAGTTATGATTCTTTTGGTTGAACATTGTGGTATCTATTTCTTGGTTTTGGCTTTATGGAAACCATAGGTGAGAGTGGCTCTTCTTGGGGCCAATGTACAAGTAGTCACCCTTGAAATAGTTTCCCTAATTAAGTCAAAACCTAATTAATTTACTTAGTGGGTTGGGTTAGTTATCACATAACAAGATAAAAATATGCACCTCACCCCTATTGTTCTCGCTCCCAAAGGCTAAGGGCAGGTGGGAAGACCTAGTCGGTAAGGTCACTACCTTGTCTTCATGAAAGGTAGATGGCCCCACATGAGTCACCCTATGGGGCAACACCTTGAAACAGGATGTCTGGTTAACCATAGATGGAGGTGACTCCTAGATTATAGGTAGTCTAGTGAATCCATGAAGGCCATGTGATAAAACTATCCCATTATGCCCCTTTGTTTCCCTTGTTCTTGTGCCTCTGGAGTTGTTTTAGTTGTTTGAGTTTTTTATTTAATGTTGATGTTTATGTTGTTCATGGGCTTGAATCTTGTGATGTGTGTCCTTTATGTTTGAGTTTATGGCTGAGGGTTCTTTCTTATCAACTCCTTGCATGGGGGGTGTTCCTTCGAGTCCACACGGTCGGGTGGAAATGTGCAATGTACCCATTAGGTCCCCAGTTGTGATCATGGCGTGCATGCAATTGTAGTGATCTCGAAGCTCTCACGAAGAAGATTGTATGTATGAAGAGTTCTCTTTCATTATTGTACTTTTGTATTATTGATTTTACCCTTCCCAATGTTATAAGGGAAGTGGCCTTTTAATGTAACTCTGATTTTATATTGTGTTGTATCTATGGAAATATATTCCACATTTGTAACTTTGAACTCTGAAGATGAATATAGTATTATGTGATTTATGTTTATGAATTTATATCTTATTCTTGTTGTACTTATATCATGGTTTATTGTCATTTCTTTCTTTTGCTTTACTTAGTACTGTTTATCATTAATTGTTGGGTTCATTTAAGTAACACACCATGTACCCCATAGGATTAGGTTAATGCTTTATGTTATATCTATGTAGTATAAATTTTTATTTGTTGCATTGTGTAATTGTTATTTTCAAATAAAAACTATTTTGTATTTGTTATAGTTGTCCTAGGGTGTTTGCGTGGTAAGGTGTTACACGGCAAGTCCAACAATTGGTATCAGAGCTAGTCACAGGTTCAAACCATATGCTTGTGCTAGGGGGGATTGTTTCAAGGTGTGACCCTTGGTCTTCCTTGCAGCACTAATTCTTGGGTTTGTGACATGGTCAAACCGCCTCCTGTGGTTCTTAACCGAAGCTTGTATTGGGCATTGATAGGTCAATCTTTTGGTGCAACAATAAGTCCAACAAGTACTTCTTCAAATATCCTTGAATAAAATCATTAAACATGGGTTATCATAATCATAAAGCATTAATATCCCTTAGATCATTTACACATAAAGTCATCAACAAGGGTTAGTATGCTAATATCCTAATACACCATTAACATATAATCATAACAAAATAGCTCTTAATCTCATAGTAAACACAAACAATAAACATCATAAAAAGGTGAATCATGGAGGGGCACTACATCCTCCCTCCCTAAGATTCGACTTACTCTTGGAAGTCGCAAGGTTAGAATAAAACATACACACATTAGTCCTAAAATTTATTAAATAGTACCACGTTTGTCTTTCCTTTAATGTAAATACAAGCAACATAATTAACTTACCTATGGTTAGAATTCATCAACAAGGAATAATTTCCTAACCTACTCATTTTCTTCCTTTTCCTAATTCTTAAAGTAAGATGATATTAGCAAATATTTCCTTTATCTCACATAGTTTTCACAATATGCATTCTGTAAACGATGCGACAAGATACATCATAAATCAACATATTTTATATTTCATATCAAACTTTTAAAAGAAAGAGGGAAGAGAGAAAGACATCATTTAGCTAATGCATGCTCATTGAATAAATTATTCACATATGCATTAAATATATTATAAGAAAAAAATTTATGTGGAACACAAGCACATTATCCTACTATTTATAAGGAAGGTAGGCATACTACTTCTTTGTAACAAATCTAGTTATATGAGCATTCATGGTAACATCGTTTAAGGGAAAACATACAAGATGATTAGTCAAACACTCAACCCTATCTTTAGCATTCAACAAGTACCCCAAAAACATCTACAAGAGGAAAAAATATCACATAACATCATATATGTAGTGCCCCTCCATGTTTCACCCTGACAGTGTTGTCCATATGTGGTTTGGTCCATCTTGGTTGTCGTGGTATTATTTCTGCCTACATTGTGAGGTCAGTGACTACTTGGAAATTATGTTCATTCGATTAATTTGATTGTTTAGTGATTCGATAGATTATTATATTAAAATAAAAAATCATCGAAGTAAAAGGGAAACTGTGATAATTAAAAAAAAGAAGCTTTTATATAATTATGGTATTGATAAAATAAAATTTTATTAATGTTTATTTGGTTTAAATAAAAATAAGTTATGATTTTTAATAAAGAGATAAAAATAAATATTTTAATTAAATTGTGGTGTAATATAATTAAAAGGTAAGTTAGAATTAATAAATTGGATATTATAAAGAGGATTTATTGGGAGTGACTAAATAAAGATATTTTAAATTAATATATAATGAAGAGTGGTTGAAAGAAATTGTCGAGGAAATCAAATAATTTAATTTAAAGAAGTTTCCTGCAACAACAGATTGGGGATAAAACTAAATAAAATAATTAATATATGCATAGTTACAGAGAGTGGAAAATAAATTAGTTAGGGATAACTAAGAGGGGATTTTTGGTCATCTTTTGAAAATAAATCTTCGAGCTCTGTCGTAAAAGGATTTTTCTCATTCTTGGTGTTTTCAGGTGTCTTTTTGAAAGTTTGATTCTATAGCTTGGAGGCTTTGGGTTATAGAGCTTTGTAGGCTTTCTACTGGAGTTGAGGTTCTTTAGAAGATTCAAGCTTTTGGGAGGAAGCTGAAGCTATAATGCAGCCAAAGTTGGAGGGTCCTCAAAGCGAACAATCTGGACCATGCAACAAGAGTCACACAATGGAAGCAACACAGAAAATGGAAGAAAATGCCAATTCAAACATTCTTATTATTAGAAAATTCAATTACAACTAGCCAGAAACATCCAAGCTTACTGATTCGGATCACAGGACTGATTACAACATGCTCAAAATATAATATTCCTACATGCTCCTCAATGCGAGGGAAAGTCCTACAGAGAAAATATTTAGTTTTCTAATCTCTAATTCTACTACCTTCTAGTGATCAATTACAATGCTTTATATACATTCACAAATCTAGAATCATCCACATTGGCCCAAAGATTATTACAATATTCGATTAAAGAAAATGTAATGATTGCATGCATATGTTGGCCTCAAATTTGAATTACTCCTTGGTGAATGCATAAGATGAAGTGTGGACCTAAATCAAGGTCGGGGACATCCCATAGAACAATTTGAATTACACCATCAAGATCTGCAACATATGGGAATGATCCACAAGCGATCAAATTGGCCAATAGATAAGAAAATTATTCTAGTGTCGGTTCAAGAAACCACCACATAATTCGGAAGTGATAACTTTCTAGAAAATAAACTAATCATGCTCAAATCGTAGAATAAGGAAAATGAACATGTCCAAGATATAAACATAGATCCACAAGGTCTAGCGAGAAAACATTGAGAATCACTGAATCTACCAACATGAACTGAACAGAAATTGAAACAAAGACAAATAGGAATGAAAATATTTTTGGGTGATGCAAGATTGCCAAGATCCAAGGATGCTTCTACATCAAATACCCCTGGTGAGAAAAGATGTTCCATGAGAGGAACTCGTGAACATCGAACTGGGTTTAGGATGTAGATCCCATGCTCATTCTTGATCCAAATTTCTTCTCTATTTGTACTTCTCTTCTTTCCATCCTCACTTCTTTGCTCTGCCAAATCTTGCAACTTCTTCTTCGATTTACCTTCCTTTCCCTACCTCATACTTGTACAAGGTAGTAAGGGAAATTTACTACCACTCACCTTCTTTTTCCCATCTGACCTACCTCTTCTACAAGACTTCATCTTATGTTATTTTATCTACAACCCAAGTCTTTTGCTACACATTTTTTCCTTTACATTCTTTCTGTTCCATCTCACTTTCAGATTTAGCCACAAGATTCTTCTTCAAACCCATTCCATCCTCCAATACAACCTCTACATCTCACCTCTTAGCTCTAGAACTCTTCACAAGAATCAAGTTCCTCACTTCCCCTTGCTTATTCTTCAAGGAAGCCAAAGTAAAATTTTATCCATCCTTCTCTACAGTAATTAGATTCCTTCTACAATCATATATCGCTCATTTATCAAACTGCCAGGGTCTACCCTACAAAACATGAAAAGCACTCATAGGCAGAACATCACACAAAACTTCATCTCTAAAGGGGCCAATATTAAAGTTCACCCAACATTGTTCTTTCACTTCCTTTACATGATCATCTTGTAACCAACTTATCCTATAAGGACAAGGATGTGGAATCCTCTTCAAACCAATTTTCTCAACCATCTCCTCAGATACTGAGTTATTAGTACTTCTAGTTTCCACAATAACCTTACAACACTTACCTCCTGATTTGCACACAGTCTAGAAAAGATTCTTCCTCTGTGAAGTGCCAACCTCTTCCCTGCTCTGCCTCATCAAGACTCTCCTAAGCATAAGAGTTTCTCCTAGCTCTGGTTCTATCCCATCTATTGCTTCAGTTACCTACTCCTCATGTGCCATACAATTCTTTTTAATAATTCCTCTACTTGATCCCTTAGGACACTCAAAAGATAAATGTCCAAATTCTCCACACTTGAAACATTTTCCCAAGAACTCCTTGCTACCACTTCCTCTCCTTGTACCCTCTGATCTGAATCTTTACTCCACTTAGATCTTCATTCTTCTTCACTTGTCTGCTTCTTGCTGCTGCTTATCTACTTCTCTTTCCCTCTGGGATTATTCTGTTGTCTTTTCTTCACTTTGTCTTCTTCCTTAAGAGCATATTGGTAGGTACTTCAACTGTGGAAATCCTCAACATACTCATCTCAACCTAAATGTTAAATCTAAGGCCATTTATATAACTTTCCACCTTCTCCCTAGTCATCTCTCGGTGCCCAGATCTAATTGTCATCTTGTAGAATTCCTCAATATACTCTTTCACACTCATATCCTACTTCAGGTTCTGCAACTTCTTAAACAATTCCAACTCATAGTCTTCTTGGATGAACTTAGCCTTCAACCTTGCAACCATCTACCTCCACCGAGTGATCCTTGTTTCACCATTCTCCACTTTGTCCTTTTGTAAATCTTTCCACCATAAAGCATCATGTCCTTTCAACTTAGTTTGTGCCAGCCTAACCCTTGATGGGTCTCTAATATCCTCAAGCTCAAAATATTCTTCCAACTCTCCTATCTAGTCTATCAAGTCATCTGGATTCAATGTACCAGAGAAGTTAGAAACATAAACCCTATGAATTTTACTTACTTATGCCACTACTCTTAACAATCTCTCTTCTCTCTCATATGTCAGTCCTTCAACCTCTTTAGTCTCAAGTTATTTTGTAGCTTCTTCATATTCATCCTTTGGTTTAGGGATTCTCCTCAAACCATCCAAGGCATTTTGGATCTCATTCCTCATCTCATTTCTAAAGTCCTCCATCATTTGCTCCATTCTTCTAGGGTTCATCCTTCTTGGTGACATCTCTTCCTTGCTCGGTGCAACTACCTCAACTTGGCAATCTGACTACAAGGTTTCACTTGCCTCTCTCTCAGTGATATATTAAACACACTTACAACCTACCTCAAATCAGCAATTTTTTCACCCAAGGAATACCACAAGGACCACAACCCACTAAAGGTTCGCATGTTTGCAACCATGCTCAGATACCATATAATGCATCCATAGTTGGAGGGTCCTCAAAGTGAACAATCTGGACCATCTAGCAAGATTCACACAATGGAAGCAACACAAAAAAAATGGAAGAAAATACCAATTCAAACATTCTTATTATCAGAAAATTCAATTACAACTAGCCGGCAACATTCGGGCTTACTGATTCAGCTCATAGACCTAATTACAACATGCTCAAAATACCATCTTCCTACATGCTCCTCAATGTGAGCGAAAGTCCTACAGAGCAAATATTTATTTTTCTAATCTTTAATTCTACTACCTTCTAGTGATCAATTACAATGCTTCATATACATTCATAGATCTAGAATCATTCATGTCGGCCCAAAGATTATTACAATCTTCAATTAAAGAAAATGTAATGTGTGCATGCATATGTCGGCCTCAAATTTGAATTACTCCTCAGTGAATACATAAGATGAAGTGTGGACCTAAATCAAGGTTGGGGACATCCCATAGAAGAAATTGAATTACACTATCAATATCTGCAAAAAAAACATAAACAATCCACAAGCAATTGAACTGGTTGATAGATAAGAAAATTATTCAGGTACCAGTTCAAGAAACTACCACATAATCTAGAAGTGATAACTTGCCAAAAAATGAAGCAATCATGCTCAAATCTTGGAATAAGGAAAATGAACATGTCCAAGATGTAAACATAGATCTGCAAGGTCTCGTGAGCAAACATGAAGAATCACTGAATCTACCAACTTGAACTAAACTGAAATTGAAACAAAGACAAACTAGAATGAAAATATTTTTGGGTGATGCAAGATTTCCACGACCCAAGGATGCTCCTGTATCAAGCTACATCTAGGATTTAGACCTGACAACACTTTCAACTCTATGATTCAAAATAATCCAAGTTCCACAATTTCTTCCCAATTATAATATTTGCTTAGAAAATAGATATTGTAAGATTACATTGCTTCAAGAAAAATAATAATTTGTTAAATTTATGAGTGCTCTATCAATTGTTGCTCGTATTTTTCCCAATTTTTGACTGTAATATTTTAAGTATTTTTTTAGTTGCATGTGAGTATTCGAGGTTCTTGTTCAAAAGTATTTTTTAGTTCCTTGGTGCAAATTGTTTAAGACCATCTTCATTCTTCCCTATCAAAGTCTCATTGGAATGGCACACTAAAATCTATTTTAAAATTCTTGTATGCTCTATTTTAAATTTTTGTATGCTCTACAACTTGTATCAAAGCTTGCACCTAAATAGATTGAGTGGGGAATGATATATATTTCAGAGCCTGTAGCTTGTTTATACCACGACTTGGAAAGAAGTTTCTTTTGTAATTTTTTCAAATTTCTTCAGCCTCCTTGTCATTCTATGGACTATAATATAGGCTAATACTTTATAGTGTTAAGTTGTGAAAGTCGAAATTCTTAATCCACCCTCATTCGTTCCTTATTGGATTCATTTCTAGTTAGAAATCAAACTTTGTTCAATGAAATTTATTCACCCTATGTACATAACCATCGCGCCTCTCTCACATTAGTCACCTTGTTGTATGAGATGCACGTAAGATTCGATGTGTATGTTCCTTGATGATAACTGAATGAGCTTACTCTCTAATCATCAAAGTGTTTAAACTTCTTGTTATTACTCAAAAGGGTAAGAACAACCAATATTAGTTGAGTCATTGACTTGAGTTACATTATATATATATATTTTACTCATGGCATACATAATGGCAGTGCATCGAGCTTTAGTTGTGGGCATA
The DNA here is from genome assembly GCA_007258455.2 of Sequoia sempervirens. Lineage (NCBI taxonomy): Eukaryota > Viridiplantae > Streptophyta > Pinopsida > Cupressales > Cupressaceae > Sequoia > Sequoia sempervirens. The sequence goes on along the minus strand of VDFB02271358.1, from coordinate 474,512,037 downwards.
CTTATCCTGGTCTCTCATCATTTAATCATAGATATAACTGTTATGCCACCCTCACCGCCACTCCAAAGAGACAAATAGCAAGTATGATGACTCAGTCAAATTGCTCTACATGCTTATCTCCTAAATATTTGATCTCTTCTATAGTAACTCGTTGGACTAGAGTTGGCATGTGATTTGGGTAATTTCTAGTTAGGGAGTGATAGATTTAAGAGTTTAACTTCAGATCAAATATGTGATGTCATACATAAGTAATGGTGATACTTCATACGTCTGAGTGCTTCATACAATACTCTATTATAATTGATATTCGGTTATAAATGAAATTCGAATATGTTCAATGCTTTTATATATATATATATATATATATATATATATTTATTGATAGCTATATGATTTAATTCTGCACTTTCTAACCTGAAAAGAGCCTTGCTTTAAAGTTATACAAATATATATGTGTATGTATATGTATATGTATATAGATATACATATATGTATGTATATATATGTATATGTATATATATACATATATATACATATATAAATATTTATATGTATATATATATGTATGTATATGTATATATATATATATATATATATATGTATGTATATACTTGTACATATGTATATATATAAATATACACTTGTATAGGTGTAACCATAGATATTGTATTCAATGATGTTTTTTTACTATTGATTTATTATGGTAGAAAAATGAATGTATCATAGAAATATTTAGATATAGAAGAGTATTGTTGTCTTATTTATTCTAAGCTACTATGATAGAAAAGGAATGTAAAATATAGGAAGACATAGATATGGAAAAAAATTAATGTAATTTCAATTAAAGTAGAACATTAGTTTATTTGAAATACGGATCATTAATTTGGTTAAGTTCAATATTCCAAAACATGATTCTATTTTTCTATTATCATTTTGAATTGTGGAATGTGCAAATGATTGTTGATATGGGGATGAATTGTGGGTTTTGTATTAATGTTTAAGTCATCTTGTGAAGTGAATGTTAGGAGTCTTCTAGAGGCTATGTGAAAATTTTCTTCTTGATGGAATTCTTTGATGATCATTTGAGATGATTGTTTTGGGTTGAATGAGTATAAGTTGGTTTTTAGTATTGCATAGTATATTCACCAATGTGACTTGAAATTGTGTGTGGGAAGGGTTTTTCCTCACCGTTTATATGTTAAGGATATTTTGTAATTGTGCAAATTTACTTTTCTCTTTTGATTTCATTGGGTCTCCTAGTTGTTATAGGGGGGAGTGGCTCTCAATGGGGGTCTGGCACACAAAGTGGCAGGTCTAGTGTAATGCATTGAGATTTTAATCAAGTGATAATTTGAAATGAATTAAAGAGTTGTGTAGTTCACATTAATCAAGATAACACCTCACTCATGGATCAAGTGCTTGTTTAGGCTTAGGATGAGTGGGAAGGCCTAGAATGGAATGATCAACTACCTGGTTTGAATAGAAGGTATGTTGATCCCACATGAGTTTGTATGGGGGTTGGGTGGCCAGTAGAGGTGGCTAGGGTAACCCAGGATGGGTTCTAGTAGCCTAGGAAGGTTACGCCAAGGTAACCCTTAGCAAACTATGTCATGACACAAGTCCTATGGCAACGTAGTATTCCCTTGCCTCTTTTTTTCCTTCATGTTGTGTGCCTCTAGAAGTGGTGTTACTATCATGTGTTGCGGTACCATACTTTTTCATTAGATTCATGTTAGCCCTTGTGTCATCTTCTATCTCTTGGTCATTTTGGTAGGACCGTAATGCTATCCCCTAGCATGAGGGTTGGACCTGAGGGTTCAACATGGTTGGGTGGAATGTGCCATGGACTCCATTGGGTTCCCTCACTTTGTTCGTGTTTGTGATGATTGCTCTTGAATTTGAAGACTTTTGCACTTGTTCTAGTTTATGTGGATTATCATTACATGTACTTGTATTGTACCATAATTCTATTGTATTATGTATTTACTTTTGATGTACTCTCCTCACATGTTTATGAGGAGACGTGGTTGTTCAGATGTATCAATGTAATGATGTAAACAAATGTGAAATCTCTTATGTATTAGACAATGTAAAAGATGTTATTGTATGTGCTAATTAAATGGATTGATTCTAAATGATCTCTAATGAATACATGTTATGATTATTTCATATTGAATGTTCAATTAAATGTAATTACATATTGTAGATGGAAATTATTTAATGTAATGATTTCCAATTCTAACTAGTTTAGTTGATGGGAATCTAGTAACGTAGTCATGGACCTTAGAGGACTTAGGATAGAATATAAGTTAATGTTTCATTTATTATCATGGGAATATTACACTTTAAAAAAAAATGTTTCATTGTAGGTGATAGTGTGTTGTCCTCTAGGGTTTCGTGGCGAGGGTGTTACACATAGTATCAGAGCCTAGGTTCATACACTGGGCACTCTGGATACATATGAGCCTATTACATTCACCTAATTGCTTTAACTCTTGAGTTATGTTTCTTTCTTTGGTGATCCTCATTTTTTCAACCTGAGATTTGTCTTTAGATGGTGTTTTTCCAATGGTGCAAAAAATTGGTGGAAAGGATAGGACCCTCGGTGCAGTGTGCAATGCACCAATATTCTTTCTTCTGAGGATCATTATGGACCCTTGTGATGTGACTCTTGATATTGTGAAGTTGTGTGTGTAGTTGGAGAATACATGTAAAATCATGAATAAATTGTGTAGACTCTTGAACTTGTGTTATTTTTCTTTCTTTCACCCTTGCCTATTGTTGTGACCCTTTTTCCCCTTGGTGGCATGTGTAGGATGCCTAGGGGTTGAGGTTGAGGTAGAGGATGTGGTGGTGGCCATAGGGCTAACCACCAAAGTACTTCATCTCAGAGTTCCCATGAGTTAAAACATGAGGAATAATAGGGTTCCCAAAACAACTTAAGAGATCGAGGTCCAAATCCAGATTAGATACATCCCTTGCTTGAGGAGCTTCATGCCTACTTATACACTAGTTAGGTAGGTAACTAGCGGGTGGCTGGGGAAAAAAAAAATTGGATTACCTATAAGAGGAGGAGAAAAACTAGTTTGGGGAATATTGTGATTAATAAGGGTGATCCGGTAACAACTAAGAAAGTTCACATTTTGACTCTCAGTTATAGGCTCATTCCTTCTGAGTATAGTGATAGGAGGAACCTATCACAAGCAGCATAGTGCTTCCTAATCATTTTCATGCTGAACTTGTCTCAAGAAAGGATGGATGCTTTGTAAACAATGTTGCTTGTTATTGTGTTGCTTTCACTAGAATGATGCTCATCATGATATGTAATACACTTTGAGAACTAGTTGATGCTTGTTTCACCATTCTAGATTGGTTTGGATGATAGTTTATCTGATTTTGATGTTCATGATACCATTGACTTATTCTTATATTATGATAGATATATGTAGTTATTGTGTGTTCGGATTAATTTGACTATGTGTTTCATGTGGATATACAATTACGCTTAATGTGTATTTAGTTAATGATTGATCAATTTTGTTTATGATGTAATTGTCATTCTTCATTGATATGGATTATTGGTTGAAGTGTCTTGGTGGGAGGGATAGTGTAGCATTACTCATTTGTGAGTACCCTGCTATGTTGTGATTTCCGCTCATGGTGTGTTTGATTGTTTGATATATAAATATATGTTATTCGACAGATTGTCTGATGCAGGTTGCAGGTACTAGACATTGACTCCACCTGAATAGTGAGGTCTGAGCATGCCTTAAAAACAAAATGGGAAATTTTGAATGAAGATAACTTAAGGTTCCCCACCCTTGCCATCATCCTCAAAGTGGATGTGTATCTTGTCAGTCCATGTCGTTTGAAGTTCTACTTGTACCCAGTCAGGTATTTGTTGACATTTGGTTTGTTGGATAATTTGATGTTGCTTGTATCTTCGTATGTTTTGTTTTAATCTTGCAACTTCCAGGAGTAAGTCAGATGGTAGGGGGAGGATGTAGTACCCCTCTTTGTTTCACCTTGATAGTGTTGTCCATATGTGGTTTGGTTCGTCTTGGTTGTCATGGTATTATTTCCACCTGTGTTGTGAGGTCAATGACTGCTTGGAAATTATGTTCATTCGATTAATTTGATTGATTAGTGATTTGATTATTATTATATTAAAATAAAAATTATTGAAGTAAAAGGGAAATTGTGATAATTAAAAAGAAAAGAAAAGAAATAAAGCATTTATATAATCATGGTATTGATAAAATACAATTTTATTAATGTTTATTTGGTTTAAATTAAAATAAGTTATGATTTAATAAAGAGATATAAAAATAAATATTTTACTTAAATTGTGGTGCAATAGAATTAAAAGGTAAGTTAGAATTAATAAATTAGATATTCTAAAGAGGATTTATTGGGAGTGACTAAATAAAGATATTTTATTAATATATAATGAAGATTGGTTGAAAGAAATTGTCGGGGAAATCAAATAATTTAATTTAAGAAAAGATGTTTCCTACAGCAACAGATTGGGGATAAAATTAAATAAAATAATTAATATATGTAGTTGAGGAGAGTGGAAAATAAATTAGTTATGGATAACTAAGAGAGGGGATTTTTGGTTATTTTCTGAAAACGAATCTTAGAGCTTTGTCGTAAAAGGATTTTTCCTGTTCTTGGTGTTTTTGGGTGTCTTTTTGAAATTTTGATTATATAGTTTGGAGGATTTGGGTTATACTATTTTGGAGGCTTTCTACTAGAGTTGAGGTTCTTCAAAAGATTTAAGATTTTGGGAGGAAGCTGAAGCTGCATATGGGATTCAGACCCGGCAACACTTTCAGCTCTATGATTCAAAATAATCCAAGATCCATGATTTGTTCCCAATTATAATGTTTTCTCACAAAATGAATATTGCAAGATTATATTGCTTCAAGAAAAATAATAATTTGTTAAATTTCTGAGTGCTCTATCAATTGTTGCTCTGTATTTTTCCTAATTTTTTATTGTAATAGTTTAAGTATTTTTTTAGTTGCATGTGTGTATTCAAGGTTCTTGTTCAGAATTTGTTTTAGTTCCTTGGTGCGAATTTTTAAAGACCATCTTCATTCTTCCCTATCGAAGTCTCGTTGGAATGGCACACTAAAATTTGTTTTAAAATTCTTGTATGCTCTGTTTTAAAGTTTTGTATGCTCTGCAGCTTGTATCAAACCTCGCCCTTGAATAGATTGAGTGGGGAATGATATATATTTCGTAGCCTGTAGGTTGTTTATACCATGGCTTAGAAAGAAGTTTATTTTGCAATCTTTTCAAATTTCTTTAGCCTCCTTGTCATTCAATGGACTATGATATAGGTCGATACTTTATAGTGTTAAGTTGTGAAAGTCAAAATTCTTAATCCAACCTCATTCGTTCCTTACTGGAGTCGTTTCTGGTTAGCAATAAAACTTTGTTCAATGAAATTTATACACCCTCTATACATAACCAATACGCCTCTCTCACAATAGTCAACTTGTTGTAAGGGGTGAGTGTAAGATTTGATGTGTATGTTCCTTGATGATAACTGAATGAGCTTACTCTGATTATTGAAGTGTTTAAACTTGTTATTATTTGAAAGGGAAAGAATCACTAGTATTAGCCGAGTCATTGAATTGAGTTACATTTTATATATTTTACTCATGGCATACATAATGGTAGTGCACAGAGCTTTAGTTGCAGGAATATTTAACTTGGTCTCTCATCATTTAATCATAGATATAACTATTATGTCACCCTCATCGTTGCTCCAAAGAGACAAATAGCAAGTATGATGACTTAGTCAAATTTCCCTACATGCTTATCTCCTAAATATTTGATCTCTTTTGTAGTAACTCGTTGGCCAAGATTTGGCATGCAAATTGAGTAATTTCTAGTTATGGAGTGATAGATTTAAGAGTTTAACTTCAAATTGAATATGTAATCTCATGCATAACTAATGGAAATACTTCATACATATGAGTGCTTCATATGATACTCGATTATAATTGATATTCGGTTATAAATGAATTTTGAATATGTTTAATGCTTTAAAGTTATATATATATAGATATACATATATATATATAGATATAGATATAGATATAGATATGGATATAGATATAGATATAGATATAGATATATATACATACTTGTACATATGTATATATATAAATATTCACTTGTATAGGTGTAACCTTAAATATTGTATTCAATGATGTTGTTTTACTATTGATTTATTATGGTATAAAAATGAATGTATCATAGAAAGATTTAGATATAGAAGAGTATTGTTGTCTTATTTATTTTAAGCTACTATGATAGAAAATGAATGTAAAATATAGGAAGACATAGATATGGAAAAAAATTAATATAATTTCTTGATTAAAGTAGAACATTAGTTTATTTGAAATAAGGATTATTAATTTGGTTAAGTTCAATATTCTAAAACATGATTCTATTTTTCTATTATCATTTTCAGTTGTGTATGTGAAACGTGTGAATGATTGTTGATATGGGGATAAATTGTGGGTTTCATATTAATGTTTAAGTCATCTTGTGAAGTGAATGTTAGTAGTCTTCCAAAGGCTATGTGAAAATTGTCTTCTTGATGGAATTATTTTATGATCCTTTGAGATGATTGTTTTGTGTTGAATGAGTATAAGCTGGTTGTTAGTCTTGCACAATATGTTCACCAATGTGATTGGAACTTATGTGCAAAAAGGGTTTTTCCACGCCTTGTTGTATATGTTAAGGATATTTTTTAATTGTGCAAGTTGTCTTTTCTCTTTTGATTTCATTGGATCTCCTAGTTGTTATAGGGGGAGTGGCTCTCAATGGGGGTCTGGCACACAAAGTGGCAAGTCCAGGGTAACTCATTGAGAGTTTAATCAAGTGATAATCTAAAATGAATTAAGGGGTTGGGTAGTTCACATTAAACAAGATAATGCCTCACTCATGGCTCAAGTGCTTGTTTAGGCTTGGGATGAGTGGGAAGGCCTAGAGTGGCATGATCAACTATCTAGTCTGACTGGAAGGTATGTTGATCCTGCATGAGTTTGTATGGGGGTTCGACAGTCGGTAGATGTGGCCAAGACAACCCAAGATGGGGGTCTGATATCCTAGGAAGGTTATGCCAAGGTAACCCATAGAAAACTAGGTGATGACACTCCTCCTATGGCAACCTAGTATTCCCTTGCCTCTTGTTTTCCTTAATGTTGTGTGCCTCTGGATAGGTGTTACTGTCATGTGTTGTGGTACCATACTTGTACATTAGAGTCATGTTATCCTTTATGTTGTCTTCTATATCTTGGCCATTGTGGTGGGACCTTAATGTTATCTCCTAGCATGAGGGGTAGACCTTAGGGTTCCACATGGTTGGGTGGAATGTGCCATGCACTCTAATGGCACTTTCGAATTTTGCAAAATTCTAGTGTTCTCTTGTTAAAACCCTAAGAAATTTTACCTACAAATCTTTGTTACATCTGTTGTAGGGTTCTTATATGAGGTTTAGGGTTTTGTTTCATTTTTTAATTTCTTGGCATTCTATTATGTCATTTACTGGTATTGCCTATTGCCAGTCACAAGGAATATTTTCATGCACGTTAAATATCATCATGTGACTAGCCTTTCTCATGTCTAGGTTTGAATCACCTAACTTATACATCCATTGTATTGCATGATTCATAAGTCTTAAGCCTACTATTCTCATGCCATCCTAGAGAAGTCCCCTCTTTTAAAACAACTAATAAGAATGTGCTTAGAAAGTTCCCACTTATGTCCCGATGGCCTTCATAGTTGTATCGCTCATCATTGATTTATTCATTGGTTCACACTTTGAATTAGTGATGAGCGATGCACTAATATTTTCCCTATGATATCGCTCATCACTAATGGCTTTTGAGCCTTCAAAATTGTAATAGTGATGAGCGATGCTTCTGACTTTATGTTCTTATCACTCATCGTGGATGGCCATAAAAAGATAAACTTGGAACAACGATGAGCGATGTTATGTGATTTTCTATATATCGCTTGATCACGGATATGTTTTGAATGTAAAGTCTCACATTAGTAATACATGATGGACCTTACAAAATTTGTAAATCTTCTCATGGCTAATTGCTTCCAAAAAATATGAGGAGAATTAGTGATGAACAAAGGCCTTATGTAATAACTTCATCGCTCATCATGGATTTAATTTAGAACTTGAGTTCTAAATTAGCGATAAGTGATGGATGTCCTCTAAAGGGTTTTTTCTTTTGCTGATGTGATATGATCATATGAGCGATGTCTTTTGTGATGTTTGTTTTATGCAGGTTGCATGTGTCCAAATCTAGTGCTAACACAACATCTCCCGTCACAAATAGAGTCCTAAGAGCAAGGTTTGAATTAGCGATGTGTGACGAAAGGATGAATGTGACCAAGGGTCACACCGCAGAACCAGGGGTTAGAGATCATCACCAAGATGTTTGCATCACTAATGGAGTTGGGAGAAGATAAAGTAGATCAGTGACAAGAAATGACCATAGATGAAAAAGGAAATGTGGCATGATCCTTGGGATTTCACACAAATCAAAAAGGAAAGCGATAAGAGAACTGGAGAACCATTGATAAAGCCTTAAAGTAAGATGATCTAATGGATTGAAAATCATTGCATGAATAACTTCATCACTAAATTAAACCCTAAATTTTGGGGAGGATCAGCGATGAAGCATCTAAAGAAAGTTTCTCTCTAAGAAACTAGTCCTATGTACTTCGTTGATATTAATGAAAAGCATGAATTAGGTTCGCAATACATGCTAATTGTCAAATTAGCTATGATTAATCAAGGTTAAAAGGGAACATGGCATCATTTGAGATAGCCTTGTTGTTTTCAAGGAGCAAGTTGATAATGGTAAAAAAAAAATTCTCATGGCCACCTTAGATAAATTTTTAATTGTTCTAAGATGAACAGTCTAGATGTAGAGCCAAGTTGATAAGTTACCAATTTGCTCACGTAGGAATTCTAAATCATTAATTTTGCATGCTTGAATTTTCTATTTAAATGGAGGTTGGTCATTGTTTAATCACACTATCTTTTCAGTCTACAAAAGAAGTAAGGTGTGTGTAGTAGAGGGGGTTGAGGTTTACTAAGTAGAGCTTCAGTGTTTTCATCTTGAGAAAATTGGTATGAGATTAGGTTCTCTGGCCTATTTGGGATTTTTGTTGCTTGAGTTATCTGCAACTATTGGGATTGGGTCACTTCTCTTGTGGTTCTTAAGTCTGGAATATTTTTAATTATCTCTTTGCTAGCTCTAGAGAAAATGGGAAAAGCTGGTGCATCATTTCCACCTGTTAGGAGGTCTAGTCAGCTAAGTATGTTTTAATGTCATGAGGACATAGCTAAGAAAGAAGCCATGGCTTCTCCTAAGGTTTCAAAGGATAAAAGGAGAGCTAGGGGCCATAAGAAGAAGTCAATTATGCATAGTACATACCACTTAAGGAATAGAACCCTTCCAAGTGAAGTGGTCTAATGCAAAGGAAAGGAATTGGCACTGCTAGTGAAGAAGGCCAAGAAGAAGGAGAAGAGTCACAGAGCCCGCCTGGGTAAGAAAAAATCTTCTATCATTCTTTCAGACTCTCCATTGGATGTTGAAGTTGATACTGACTCAGACTATGGCCAATACCTATGTTCCCTAGTGCCATATGGGAGTTCTGATGACAGCGTACAAGTAATACCTCCAATTACATCGAGGACAAGGAGTGTTTAGGCATTTTCGGATACCAATGATTCTGAATAGGGTCACCTCCTATTTTAGTTTTTGATGACACCATGGTATTTGCATAAGAGGTATTTGTTTTCATATGTATGTGGTTTGTATTTCTTTTTCTCATGCTGATGTGGATGGTCTTCAAGATTATATGAATCAAAAAAAATTTGTTCCAAACAACAAATGTGACAATGATGGCTAATATCTTGCACATGTTTTTTGCCTCCCCTATTCTAAAATGATTGCATATGAAATCACCTGGGGATTCTTTCGAGGAGTTAGCTACAATTAGTTTTTTGAAATGAACTCAAATGGAATTAAAATTTTAATTCAGTCGGGTGCTTGTTGCTCCCCTGTTTATATAAAGGGGATTTCATGGCTGGAAAAAGGAGAGTTCAGAATTTTGAGTCTAGACACAGACACAGTAGATACTATAATAGAAAAATAAAATGTAAATAGATACTCTAGTAGATGTATTAGAATCAATTTTAAGATGAGAGTTATACTATGTATGGATCTTAAATATGGTTTTACAAAGAAATTCCAAAAATGAAGAAGAATTTTAGTTTCAAAATATTGCTCTCCTATGTATTTTCTTCCAAGTTATGAATGAAGATTGTTAATGACAACTTCATTTGTCTTTTATCATTTGCACGGAATGTATGAATTTGTTTTATGCTTCAGTTCAATGTATTGATTTAATGTTGAAATGAGCTCATTAGTTTGTGAGAAAAGAGTATAGGATTTAGTAAGGAAGTGATGTTTTGTAAACACAGTGAGTTAGATGTTACAAAGTAACACTCTAATGGTCTGCTAATTTCTAAGCTTCAATCAAAATTGTATTACGGTGATTGATTACCAGTTGTAACTCATTTTCTGCCTTAGATAAAGAAATGATTATCTTGTTAGTTTATCTTATAGTCAGTTGAGCCAGTATTGAATTGGGCCTAGGATTCAAGATGAAGAATGATTCAAAATACTTTAAATTACAATGTACCAACTCTAAGTATGAAGGCACACTCATTGAAAATAAGTAACACTTCTATCTGAGGTTTGTCGAGCTTTTGATAGGGTGATTTTCATGGGATAGTGCATCTGTGTGAAGAAATACTCTTGACCAAGCGTGAAATATTATGAGTATATATGGGATTACCCTCCCTGGGTCTCACAGAGCCTGAAGAGAAGAAGTAAAGTAATAATTACTCTACTTAAGTATTGGCCAATCCTCAACCTAGCTGATAATTAGGTCATGGAAAGCTCATAGGTTAGGACTGAGATTAAGTTTGGTTCTAAAAAAATAACCAACACACTTCATTGGGTTCCCTCACTTTGTTAAGATTTGTGATTATTTCTCTTGGATTTGAAGACTTCTGTAGTTGTTCTAGTTAAAGTGGATTATCATTACATGTACTTGTATTGTGCCATAACTCTATTGTATTATGTATTTACTTTTGATGTACTCTCCTCACATGTTTACGAGGATACATGGTTGTTCAGATGTATCAATGTAATGATGTAAACAGATGTGAACTCTCTTGTGTATTGGACAATGTAAAAGATGTTATTGTATGTTTTAGTTAAATGGATTGATTCTAAATGATCTCTAATGAATACATGTTATTATTATTTCATATTGAATGTTCAATTAAATGTAATTACACATTGTAGATGGAAATTATTTAATGTAATGATTTTCAGAACTTTCTAACAAGTTTAGTTGATGGGAATCTAGTAACATAGTCGTAAACCTTAGAGGACTTAGGATAGAATATAATTTAATGTTTCATTTATTATTGTGTGAATATTTCACTTTAAAAAAAGATTTGTTCAGTTTTAGGTGATAGTGTGTTGTCCTCTAGAGTTTCGTGGTAGGGGCGTTACAATATAACAATCACTTGCATCAAAAAGGAAAGCACAAAATATAAATACACATAATGCACATAGCTATAGTTTCTAGAGTGAAGAGATAAAGAGTATAATCATGAACAAACATATGGTGAGGTCTAGGAAATGCACAACCGAGCAGACTTGAAAAGAGAGCTTCAAGGTTAACTATTAAAGTTACACTGCTATCCTGCATAATGGGCTCATATGTATCCAAAGTACCTAGTGTATGAACTTGGCCCTGATACCAAGTGTAATGCCCCACCAAGGAACCCTAGAGGACAGCACACACTATCACAATAATGGAACATTTTTTTTGTTAAAAAAAAAGAAATAACAGTAGATTACATATCATAATATAACATATAATCTAACCCTAGGTCCTCTAAGGTTCCATGACTGCACTGCTCACAAAACTATCAACCAAGAAACTAGAAACATTTCATTTACTATGAAAATATCATGATTAATCTAACAAGCAAGGTTCATTTTAAATCACCACATTACATGATTCTATATTATGTGTTTTTATAAAATGTCATGGGATAAACATCACTAAAGATCATTTCTGAATAACTAACATATTCAAAACACACCACTTAACAATATCCATTATAAGAGATTTCATCAATATTTGTTACAACATTATAACATTTACAACAATCCTTCCCCAAATACATGTGGGAAGAATAAATCCGGTTACAATAAGAGATACAATGGATATACAATCTAATACATATACATGAAAGATGGTCCTCTCGAACTATCTAACATGAACTAGAATCCACTACACAAGGTACAACCTCCATGCACATGAACATACAACAAGGATACGCAATGAAGGAAAAAGCACCAACCTCCCAACCATGTGGAACCCTAAAGTCCACCCCCCATGCTAGGAGATAACAAAAGGTCCCACTACCACCAAGTAGTCAAGATGACAACATACTAATCATAAACAAGGGTTGTACATGACTCCAACACAACACTGCTGATAATACCAACATCACATAAGATACATACATCGCTTATAATACTAAATTCACTTCTAGAGGCACACACACAGCAAAAGGATAAAATACAACTAGGGAATGCTAGACTACAATAGGGAAGAGTGCCATCACATGGTCCATACATGGGTTGTCCTGGTAGTCTCTCACTAGACCCTGACCCCCATCTATGGTTGTCCTGATAAACCTCTCACTAGGTCTCTGCCCCATAGGGTGACACATGTGGAACCAACATTCCTTTCATGAGGACAAGGAAGTTGATCTTTCCAACCAGGCCTTCTCAACCCATCCTTAGCCTAAATGAGCACTACAGACATGGGTGAGGCATCCATTATCTTGTTTAATTTGAAATCTACCCATTCCCCCTAATTCATTTTTTAGGTTGTCACTAGATTAAGAAAATATCCAAAGGGTTGTCCTAGATACCACTTTAGGTTCCAGCCCCCATTGAGAGCCAATCCCCCTACTTGCAATACTTGCAACTAGTAAACCTTACACAACAAGCAAGGCATTTACCATCTTGCATACTTATCCTAATCACATGAACCCATACGTAGTGCAAGGAATTGACCCTCTTGCACACAACTCAAAAAATTGCCAACCACTTCCAAGTGAAACAACCATAAAACCCATACAAAAATACTCCCTCCTAAACCTCTAGAAGCCAACGTTAACAACTTACACAAATGACTCCCACTTTTAGACAATTATCATAATCACCCCAATTTCCAAAATCACACATGTAATTCATTACAAGGAATCAATCCAACATTGCAACCCTGAAGTACTCCTCACATAGCCATTATTCCCACATCCCATATTACTCATTGACTCAACCATTTAAGTTACTTAATTGGGTCATTTACAGATTAATTCATAAATAACTAGTTACATAATAAATTTACCAATCAACTATTTAATAATCACGAAAGTAAACAATATTCATTGTTTAACAAGAGACAATCTAATTTGCTTTATTAAACTAAAGCTATTTACAATCTTTCAATCACCTTAATATAAGTAACTCAGATTTCCCCACTTAATTACCCATTTTACTTGTCCACATAATCAATTAGTTACAGCCCGGTAGAAATATTCTTTTACTATAGTAATTTAAATGTTCACTTAAATAATAATAACTATTCAAGTTTTATCATTTATCTAGTGACATTTTATTTCTTCATTTACCCTATAATCTATCACATACAAAAAGAACATTTTTTCCCCAATTCACCATTAATATATATCTATACATTTGCATGTATAAATCATATTACCCATAAAACAACAATCAAAATATTATATTATATATACATAAAAACACACACACACCCACACACACACACACACACACACACACATATATATATATTGAAATCATATTAATTAAATCCATATCATCGATAAGAATGAAAGTTATAATGTTATCGAATTCTCATTGATATAACTATATATCTCTTTTGTTGATGAAAGAGAAAGCATAAAAGAAACCTATATCATTTGTAGTTTTTAAAGTAAAACACCAAATTTAAATAAAATTTCAAAGGGCGACATGCTGCACATTTATCAAAGTGAAAACATAAAACAACAATATCAAATGTAGTTTATAAAAATAAAACACCATATATAAAATTTGTGGAGGTAACACATGTCCTAATTTATCAAAACAGAAATCATAGCATACATTGTCGATGGCATAATTCCAACCCTAAGTATGCTACAAGGAAAAAACATTAGCAAGTGTTGAATTACATTAGGGTACACAAAATCTAACAAAGCAAGACACAATAACAATGATCAGAGGGATTCTCTCTAATAGGAATACCTACAAGAAACTTAAGTTGGTCTCTCACTTTTGAAATAAGGAAGATTATGTAGTAGGAATGGTGGAGCTATTCAAATTACTCTCCTATAGGCTCGACATCAAGCCAGAGAAATCAGTTACCTTAACCCTTTGAAATGAGTACATAAAATAGCTACTTCCTACTTCAAGGGCCTTACTTCAAATACAATTGGATATTAACATCAACTAAACAGTGGCTGACTCAGGTAAGACATGAGTTCCTAACCAAGAAGCATGATAATTTAAGGCATCAAGCCGACAAAGTGAAAACATTTCTACAACAAAAGACCTAAACTTTACATGCAAGAGCTTGAGCTTTCTAGGCCGAAATAGAATAGAAAAATTCAATGAACACCATAAGTAAATATTGTTGGGAACTTATAATGTTAGCTACAGATCAGAATCTGATTAACATACAATAGTCCAGATTGTAAAGATATTGGAATTGCACTATTTTCTTGACTTGATCCATTTTTTCTTTGGAATCCATTTTAACTTCATTTGTCCACTTGGTTTTTTTTTGTACTCAATGGCATTTGAAATTTGATTTTGGACCTTAGAATTGTAAGACTTTTGTTTTTGTTGGTTCCAATTGATGGGTTTAATTATGTTGGAATAATGGTTTATGGTATGGATGGAAGGAATGTTTGCAACAACCTTATGACAAGGACTACTCATGGCCCCCATTTTGATATTTGTATTGGATAAAGTGTCCCCTAGTACCATGGAGGTATCACTAACATCATTTGTTTTGTTGATTGAAGAATAGCCAAGACCTTGATTTCTTGGATTTTCATAATATTCTATTGGTTCTTGAATTCCTTTCTCATGTAGGCCTAGTCCTCTTCATTGATATTGCATGCCTTGACATATTCACTTTGTGATGGGGTATTTGTCATTTTGGAAGCAAGATGTGAACCCATCATTGTGGAAATTGCTGCTCGAAATATTCTCTTATGTGAGAAAGCCTGATTTGATAAAAGTAGATGATCCTAATTGATAGGATATTTTGGCTTTAGTGTTTGTCATTCTCATGTCTTCTTGGTCATTTAGGATGTCCATGGTAGCTTTTGTGTCTTCTTCTTTGACTTGATCAATAGTAGTTTCTTTATATGATCCATAGTAGCCTTTTCATGTTCTTTTTGAATGTCATCTATGTCATTTATTCAATTATCTATGTGTCCAAAGGAGGCAAGTGTCTCATTTTTGGAAATGGATGTGTTTGGAGTTTGGATAGTATAAATTTAAAATGTCTGATCATGAATGACATAAAGTTCGATTAGAGGATCATTTTGGATTTTATGTTCAAAGGTAGGATCTTGGTCAAAAATAGTTGTGTTTTGGATGACATGATTGAGAATAGAATATTGATCAAGGATAGGTGTATTTTGGATGCCATGATTATCTAGAAGGATTTCTTGGATGGACTTAAGGATGGGGTCATGGGATGGACCACTTTGATCTTGACATGAGTTGTGGATTGGGATATTGGGGATTGGAATGGATTAGTGGATGCTGAAGTAGGATAGGATGTGGAGGCTTCAAATGGATTAGTGGATGGTTGCTTTCCCTTTTCAAAATTAGGATAGAGATGGGTAATGGATGCTTGTTGTGGATTAATGACAAGTGACTCTTGATATTGATGATAGGTACATGAATGACTAGGGCTTATGTGTTGTTGGTAAGAGGGGTGTGGGGAGGTTGACTATGGGTTGTGCTTGGCTAGGATGGAGAATTGATCCATTGTCTCTTGAATTCTATGGCTTGTTGGTATTGACCATTGTGGAGTAATTGGTATTCAACTTGACTATAGAGCATATCAAGGTGAATTGAATACATGGTGGTGAGGTAATGCCACTATGATCCAAAATCTATGGTAGGAGTAAGGTATGCAACTATGATTTTTTGGATTTTTCAAGGTATAAGGATTCCTAATAATAATAATGTCCAAGATTTAAGGTTGAAAGTGATAATAACAAGATTCATATATGAAAATGTCACTATAACCACAATCTAGGGTATGACCAAGTCTAAAAGTGTATTCAATGATTCTAATGACCAAGATTAAGGCACAAGGTGACAATAGATGAGAGTTGAAATACTTTGATACCACTATGTCCAAAATCTAAGGTATGATGCAATGGCGTAAAGTGTGTAATGGTATGCCTAAATGAGATGACTATGGTATGAGTAGCTAAAATTATGACTTGGGACCCTTTTTGAGAATAAGAAAAGAGTTACTAGCCAACCTAGGATAGTCCAATGTTTGCAAATAAGATTATCAATGACCTTAAGGAGTAGATGACAAGTGAAAAGTTTGACAAGGTGAGATTTAAACTAGACTAGTGAGTTTAAAGGTTACACTAAAATAACAAGGACTAATGTGGAAAATGACAAGGTCAATCACATAAATGATAAGCTAAATGAATGTGATAAAAATGGTAGAAATGAGGTGAGCAAGTCTCTGGTCTGAACTATAGGTGTTGTCAAGAATCTATCAGAAAATGGAATCAACAAGTTTTGCCTAATTTTTTTGTAAACAAGCAATTGTGATTCACTAGTTTTCTACAAATGCATCATTTAAAGCTTTAGTTGTGGTTTAGTTTAGTAGATGTGATGTAGAAGTTGTTAATTGTGATTCAGAATAGTAGTTACGGTGAATGAAAGTCAGTTGTGGTTTAGAACTTATCCATTGCATTTTATAGTTTTTTGCAGTTACGATTAATAGAGGGTAAACTTGAGTTTTGATTGTTTCGAAGGGTTTTTTGTGTTTGAGTTTTCGAGCAAGATTTTGAGATTTTCAAGGTTGAAATTTTATAGATTCCATGTGTAATGTTTGATTGAGATTAAAAATGTTTGGTTTGAACACACACACAAAACATAATAGACAAAATGTTTTGGATGACTCTGATATGAAATTAGAGTAAAAGTCTAAATGGGGGCCTATATTAGCCCAAAAATTTTCACTGGTATCAAAATTTTAAAAACACTCATAAGAATACACAATCTAGGCTTGAAATAGGATACTACTTGCTAAGTCCCTAATTGGATGACTCCATATACTAAGACAAGGCAGACAACTAGAGATATTGGTGACATTGGCTCCCCCACCATGGCATAGGTACACCAAAATTTCTTACCTCGAAGATTCAAAGATCTTATGAACTAATGGATTTCCTATCTCCATAATGAATAGTACATATAGGTTGGCTTTGGAGGTCTGACCTCCTGCACCAACAAGAAAAAAAGGTTTTTCGCTTCTACAACAAGTGGTTTCTAGTCAGTGTTTCGGGATAATATGGTGTCTATACATGTGGTGATTCACTCATTTAAGAGGTCTCCTAGCCATTACAAAAGGGTTTTTACGCATCTCATGGATATTGAGAGACTTTTGTCGGTATAGAAAATCCTCACTGAGTGATTAATGACTTTTGTCACAACCACAATTATTTGTATATTGGATTGAAACAAAAGTACTGCATGAGTCATTCTCTATCACAAATTGGGAGAAAGGCCCTCTAAGGGGTTAAGAACATAAAAGTGATGGGTATGGCTTTTGATCACTGAGTTTGCACAAGGTGAGAGCATACACCTACCACCTTACAATCACAACAAACAGTGATTAATTAACCCCCTAGTTAATGTATGTGCAAATAGACATTTGGGAAAGCACACTAATGTAGTTTGTTGGTTATTTTTAGCCCATATGAATTATGATGCAAATTATTTTTAAATCCCAGTGAGTGAATTATGCAATTTTTTGTAAATTTTAAGAACTCGTGAGTAATATGCTTACCAAATTGAATCCTTTTAGTACTAACCTTATGTTTTTGTTTTATTATTTGTTTTATATGTGTCTTATTTTTGTTTTGTGTTATGTTATGTTATGTTATGTTTCTTTTCTTCATCATGTACTCTTCATGTTTTTCATGATGCATTTCACTTCATATGTGTGTTCCTTTGTCCTTATATTTTTTTTCTATTGGATCTTGGATCTAGGGGCTAGTACATCCCCTAGATTTGATGTCATCCTATCTCTTCAATATTTGGATAATTGAACCCCTCTTGCACTTTTTTTGTACTTTAGTGTGAGTCTAAGTGTAATTTCACACTCTTAGTAAAGTGGGGGCTAGATGTAGTGTTGAAAATTGTCATCCTTGACAATTTCACACTAGGTTTAGCTCCCCACTATGTGCTTGGACCTAATTGTGCATGTAATTATCTATTTTACAAACACCTTTGGAAAACCAAACAATGGGAAATAAAAATGAGCATTTAATATTTCCCATGACACTTTGGGCCTTGAAAATAATGGGTATATTATAGGGTGTCCCATGCCCTAGACCACCTCTTTTTGGCTCCTTTTTTGAATGTGTAGTGCCTCTCACACTGTTCTCTACTAGACTAGTAGTTGTTCTACTTAGGATCAAACATTATTACACTTTGTTTGACGTTGTACTTACTACTATGATGATACTTTGTTGATACTTCTATTTCTAGTGCTTCATTCTTATGTTATGACTAGTTTATGGACTTATTTAATTGTGGATTCATCTTATTATGAGCATTATGTGATTATCTGATCATGGCTATTACACAATTATCAGGTGATAGTTCTTATCCTATTTTTTATGCAACTAAATTGTTATGAGTTATGTTGTTACTTGTTTGATGTGTTTGGGTGAAAGGTACAGTGTCACCCTACTACGCTGTGATTTCCTTTCACGGTGTACCTGATTGTATGATTATGTCTATTCTTGACCGTTTTGTGTGTTGCAGGTTGTAGGTACTAGGCATCGACTCCACCTGAATTGTCAGGTCTAAGCATGCCTTAAACCCAATGGAACCATTGATTGGAGATAACATTCGGTCCCATACCCTAGCCATCATCTTCGAAGAGGATGAGTATATGGTCTGTCACCTCGTCAGTTTTGTCCATTATCAGATGCTTGTGGTCAATTGGTCTTATTTTTTTACCCTAATTATGGTTAGGTAATTGTTGTTTATATTTGGTTTCTTTAATTTAAATTTGTTTGGAAATTTTTTTTTCATGAATTAATGCATTAAAATAGAAATTATTAAGTTAAAAGGGCATTTTTTTAATTGAATATAATTATATTTATTAAAAATAATAGTTTACAATAAATTAAAAGTGTAATGAAATGTTAAAATAGAATAAAATATTATAACGGAATGTTGCAATAAACAAATGGTAAAAAAAAAAATATGATAAATAAATATAAAATTTGGCTCATGAAAGTATTAAATGGATTTTCTAAAATGGATTGCACATGACAGTCTAGTGAGCATGCAACAACATGTACCTTAAATAGTTATTAAAAAAATTAACTATTTTCTAATTATAAAACTTGCATGGAATCTTCAACAACTTTCCTTTTTGTAAATAATTATATTTTTGTGAGATTTTTGGAGGAGGGATTTTTGTTTTCTGGGAAGAAGAAAATAATTGTTTGCAAGAAAATTTCTAGAAAAACAATTGACTCCATTGTTGATTTGGGAAAAGACTAATTAGGGTTTTGAAGATTTGTTGTTTCTGAGGAAGATTGTTTTTGACATTGAATTCTTGTCACATCCTGCATTGGACCTGGGTTGGCTTCATTTTGTTCTTTGTTTCATTCTTTGATTAAAGTAATTTGAATTCTTTTGCTCACTATTTGTTGAAAACGATTGCTTTTTTGTTGAATGTGTTTCTAGAGGTTTCATAAATTTTTAGATTTCAACTGATTCTCTAAAAAATATATTTTGTTCTTATCCTACAATATTGATCCTCATAATGGTGTCAAATTATTCTCCCTTCCATGGTCTTTTGTTGAAATCTCTGAAGCCTATTCAATAAACCCATGGGTGCACTTCCTCATGTTGTCAACTACTTTTCTTGAAAGTTTCTACAACCTTTAAATACTATGCCAGCCTAGCCCTTTCCTCTAGCGACACCCATGAACATTTATTCTTGTGTATAACATCAATGTAGAACATTTAAAATTCTCATCCTTTGGTTAAGCTTGCAACTAGCAATTGAGCTATTTTGGGCCTAACATGTGAATACATATAATAGCGATGAAACTAGTTGGGGATTCAATTTTATTTTAAGTTGATAGCATTTTTTAATCTATACTAAAGGATTCAACCTCTTTTATATATATATCAATGGCTCTAGCTTAAAATATGCATTTTCTGGAAAGTTTCGTTGGTAGCCTACTCCCCTCATAGCTGTGTGTGCCTCTCTCTCTCTCTCTCTATTTCTCCTTAGTCATTGTTTGCAGCTTCTTGTTTTCTCATTCTTATGAAATGTTTGTATTACACACAATGAGTTGTATTCAATACTTATCAATGTTCAATTCTTTTTCAAAGGGGTTTATTTAAATATGAAACTCAATTCATATATATAATTGTTGGATATGCGATTTATTTTCTGTATTAAATTTTTGGTTTCATATCGCTGGATTCTCCATGTTTGTTTTGACATATCATTTGATGTTCCAACCATGGGAGGCATCGATATTTTAATTTGTTTGCTTTATGTGCATGGTAGTGGTTATGGTGTGTTTCGTTTTCATGTCAATGTATATTCGCTTTTATAAATATCAATGAATTAAAATTAAGTTGGATATTCGAATATATATATATATATATATATATGTTTATTTATTTATTTATTTATATATGTTTGTATGTATGTTTTCCATATATAAATGGTTATATAAAAAAAAAACATTCTGATTTATAATATATACACATGTGTATGTCTATATATATATAGATAAATATATACTGATATATATATATATATGTATTCTTGATAGGTAAATGGATCATGTTTATAAGAAAATGATAAATATATGCTTGGTAATTAATTGATTTGTAGATAAGTGGATTAGGAAATGAAATCTACCTAGTAAAGTAAAGAAAATTGACAGATAATTGGAGAATTTATTCAAACAAATAAATATATTATCTTTTAAATGATGACTTCCCTCTTATCATGTAAAAGCTGATTTGTTATTACTTACGGATCTCATGATTGCACTATTTATGTTTGAGCTTGATTTTGAACAATGTATTTGACTAGTGAAATTCATGTGATTTTGGTTATTGTTCAAAGTAGGATTCCTTGGTGTACAGCAGTTAATGGTAGTCTTCTAGAGGCTTAGGGGAAGTATCTTGTTTGTTGGGTTTTATGATTGTTTTATTTTGAAGTGGTCAGTAATGTGCTTGAGATTTGTGCAGAGGGCCTATGCCTTGCACTATTTATACACTCTTTTGATTGTGATATGTGAGCAAGATGGTCAATGCCTTGCTCTATTGTGGGTCCATATGATTGTGTTAAGCTGGAAGATGGTAAATGTCTTGCTTTTTTGTAGGTTTTACTAGTTGTTAGTAGGGGGAGTGGCTCTCAATGGGGTCTAAAACCCAAAGTGGTGACTAGGATAACCCATTGGAGAGTTTCTTAATCTAGTGATGATGTAAATAATGAATTGGGGGGATGGGTAATTTTCACATAAACATGATAATGGATGCCTAACTCATGCCTATAGTACTCGTTTAGGCTAAGGATGGGTAGAGAAGTCATGGTTGGTAAGATCAACTTGCTTGTCCTTGCAAAAGGAAATTTGGTTCCGCATGTGTCACCCTATGGGGTCGGGACCTAGTGAGAGGTATACCAGGAAAACCATAGATGGGGGTTGGGGTCTAGTGAGAGACTGCTAGGACAATCCATGCCAAGACCACATGATGACACTCTTCCCTATTGCAGTCTAGCATTCCCTAGTTATGTTATCCCATTTTGTTGTGTGCCTTTGGAAGCAATGTATGTGTTGTATGTGATGTTAATGTTGTTGCAATGTTGTGTTGGTGTCTTGTGTAGCCCTTGGTTATGTTAGCCTACTGTCTTCTTGACTGTTGTTTGTATGTAATGGGACCTTATGTTATCTCCTAGCATGGGGGCGAACCTTAGGGTTCCACATGGTCGGGAGGTTGGTGCTTTTTCCTCCATTGGGTTTCCCATGTTCCCTGTTCATGTACATGGAGGTTGTACCTTGTGTAGCAGACTCCAGTTCATGTTCCAAATTGAGAAGATGGTCTTTTAAGTATATGTATTGGACTTGTATCTCAGTTGTACCATTTATTGTAATATTGATGTATTCTTCCCAATTGTATTTGGGGAAGCAGTATTGTAAATAGTGTAATGATGTAACAATTATGATGTACTCTCATGTAATGTAATTTGTACTTATACTTGTTAGTTATTTATAAATGATCTTTCATGTTGATTAATGGATGACATGTTATGGAAATGTATGTTGTTAATCATTAATGTGATGGAATAAAATGAACTCTTTGTTGTTACATAATTCATGGTTAATGAATTGATTCCAGTTCTTGTTTTTTGTTGTGTTAGTAGCGTAGTCATGGAACCTTAGAGGACTTGGTTTAGTTTCTATGTTATGTTAAG
Source organism: Sequoia sempervirens (assembly GCA_007258455.2). Lineage (NCBI taxonomy): Eukaryota > Viridiplantae > Streptophyta > Pinopsida > Cupressales > Cupressaceae > Sequoia > Sequoia sempervirens. The sequence goes on along the minus strand of VDFB02271358.1, from coordinate 474,489,069 downwards.
TTATGAATTTCACTATTATTCTATGTTAAAAAAAAATCCATTATTGTGCTATAGTTGTGTTGTCCTCTGGGGTTCCTTGGCGGGGCGCTACAATATGCTAGTGTCAGTATTTTATTAATTGAATTTCTAATTTCTCTCGTTGGCTATCAGAATTTAGTTTTTGGGAAATTAGAAGAATTGCATATAAATACTAGTCATTTTATCATTTGAAATCCTAGAAGCGCATCTAATAATCTATTGAGTAAAATTGAGCATCCTAAAAGCAATCAAGCGTAGAATTATCTACATTTTAGCAACATTTATTTCATTCAAGCATTATGTCAATAATCAAGTAAGTTTTCTCATGTTTTGTGATAATTTGTTTTATAAGTAATAACACTTGCAAGACTTCAATCAAGTAATCAAATTATCCTTGAAGGTAATTGTTGAAAAGGATTTTACTCGCAACAAATAGGGTGAATAAATTCTTCACAGACAAAACTACAAAGAGCCTATCCTCTTGAAAGATATGGAACAAAGACAACCTAAAGGGGAATTCTATTTTAACATAAAAATATTGGTTTTGTTCAATCCCAAGTCTCTGATAACTAGGTCATGATTGCACTAGGGTTGCTCTCAGGTACTGATGTGATATTTTCTATTAATCTCAAAGGGATTATTGTTTTGGATTAAATATTTTAGGCAATGAATTTTCAATTGGATCATAAAGACAAGCATCATGAAATCAAAAAAATTGCAATAATATTTCATGAATATCAAAATTTCTTTGCTATCAATTAAGTAGATTTAGCATTAAGCATTCGACAATTTCATGGAAAATAAAATATTTTCAATAAAATTTCATCCATTCATTCAAATTTTGGAATGTTTTCAGGAATTTAAACATCTACTCTAAAATAATGCATAAAAATATTGAAAATTAAATGTTTCTCCCGATTATTCTCCATGCATGCCCCAAAGAATGAACTAAAACAAGTAAACCGCTTTATACTTCACTAGATTGCTTCACAACTACATATAAAATGGTGCAAGCTTTTAAAGAGAGCGGTTTCATTTCTAGACACCAAGTAGATTTTTTATGCACCCTAAATGACACAACATATAGTCTTGTTCGGCTGAACTAACAAAACTAGCTACAAAAGATACTAAGATAGGTAGCTATCTATTTAGCTCTAATATTAATCAATTTCTACGTGCATACAAAGTTTTAAGCTAGAATGGTTCAGAAAATAGGAAAAAGGAAAAAAACCTCAAAAAAGTTTATGCTCTTTCGACATCCATAAATTCTTAACTTAAAATAAAAAAAAGGGATCCTTTGTCCTTTTATAGAACACAAGGCTCAGATAGGATAAGAAAAATACATGAGAGGAAATCCAAGGGACCAATAACATCAAGGCACATGGAATGTAGTGACCAATAGGAGAATTGCAATTGAAGTCAATGAAAGTCAACTCCAATTACACATTGAAGCTCTTCGGGTGTTAATCTTTAATCATCAGGGTTGTTTCTTCAACCAAAAAAATCTGCTCAAACAAAATATAAGAACTTCCCACAAAAATAGAGTGATCAGGTGGAAGTATTATTCCTACATTTTAGGTTCCTCAATTTGAACATTCCAGGAATGAATCACTCCCAAAATAAGTACACTTCTATACTACATGCTTGAACTCTCGCATCTCGGGATTTTGGTATTTGGCACATCTTTATAACAAACCCCATTCTAGCATGAGCTTTTAAAGTGCATCACTGAACCTAGTAACATCATCATATTTGTTTGCAAATACAATTTTCCTGACCATCCATACCCAAATTTTGCATCGCAATCTATATCTCCTACAATCACAAATTTCACACATTAAATCCCTTTAATAGAAACAAAACATTCATAACTTCTCATGTAAATAAAACCATTATCCAACTGTTAGTATAAAATATCATAAATAACACGCTTTCTAACATATCATAAATCCTCACATATATACCAAATTACCGTAATCATCAAATAATCTCAAAATTTAAAATTTTCATTTCATATTACAACCTAGTACCCAGTACCCGGTATTCAATTTTACCCACAAACTTTCCTGGACTTGAGTTATATTGGACCTCTATTTTACCAGAGTACAAACATCAGAATGGAGCCTTTCATTCAAAATTGAATTACCTTTCGCCTTTTCAAATGATTTCGGTTCCTGGCATCCAATGCCCGAAACACTTACATTATGAAGTACTTTTTATTTTAAAGATTTCTCTTTGCTCTTCACTTCCAGTGATCTTTCAATTTGCTAGCTTTTGCCATAAGAGTTGTTTTTTCACTTGGGTCCCCAAGTCTTTCAATCTTGGGGCATTTTGTGAGACCACACAACAATAATGAGTACATGACTTCTATTCATCAAGGAATGTAGATCTAAGTGGTCAGTTGTAACATTAGTCAATTCATTACTTATTTATCATTTAGCCTTTGTGTAAACAAGGGTAAGCTCTCTTTTTATACATCATCATAGTTGTTGTGGACATAGAAATACCAAAATGGGGTTTGACTTAGGAAAGGACCCATATAGCACAACCCTTCCCCTTCTTTTATGTGTGTAGGTTTCTAGATTTGAAGCAAAGTGGAGGAATATTAAGGACTAATTTTTCATTCATGCACTCAATCTCTACAAGTTGTCAAGAAATGGAAACTAGATTTTCTCATAAATAGACAAAGTTTCAATAGCAAGCTCGAAAGAACAAAAGCTATAGACTAGGGACTTGAGGCCTACAAAATCAAATTTAAAAAATGGGAGGACAGTCTAGGGCACACCATGACCTAGAACAACTAATTCATCACCAAATTTATAAAACTTATTTCTCTATGTGTACTCTCTACTTTTTTGGATTTTGTTTATGTCTTTTTGCATTCAATTTCAAAGAAATCATAAAAGACTATTGTATTTTCATATTTTACCTAGGAACATCATTGCATCATAGAATTAAATCAGTCAAATAATCAACATGCACATTTAAAAAATTACACAAATTTAAGGATTAGAACCTTGATCCACCATTCTAACTCTTCCATTTAGTTTTGTAGTCAAGTGGATTTGAGATCATTTCTAATATTAAATTGGGAGAAGTGTGATTTAGGATCTAGATCCCTTTTCCCAATAAAACAACAATATTTTTTTTTCAATAACCATGAAAAATATTATTCTCATTTGATAGTTTAATCAGAAATGAAAAATGGATATTTTATTATAAGTAAAAAGGGTTTTTGAAAGGGTCCTAACTCCTTTACAAAGATAGATATGAAAGAATTTATAATATTGAACAAAGAGAAGCAAACAATATTCAACAATCAAGCTATAGCATAATTGCAACTAAGATACAAAGATCAAACCATGACATAAAATGACTAAATGATGCCATAGCCTAACCTAGCTATTCTCACAACCATGACTTGGGAATATGACTAAGCTACATGTTTTGGAATAAATTTCCCCCTTTTTTGTGCAATGGTCTAATAAATCTCATCCATATCCACTAATTTAGTAGATAGTGGGGTAACCATATTTGAGGCCCTAATTAGGGGGGCACATGAGATGAGGAGAGTCTAAATGAAGAGGAATGTTGCCAAGATGGAGCTACAACACAAACTAGAAGAGGCACAAAAATACCACCTATAGAAAGGGTGTGTGAACTAAATGAGGAGGATCAAAAAACACCAAATCAAATTCTACAATAGGTGTTGGCATTATGAGATTAAATCCACTACAATAAAAATTTATTTTATACCATGTAGATCTTAAAGTTAATTTTTATGTAATACAAAATAATCAAAAATTAAATTATTAATTTTTTAGAATATCAAATACAAAAAATAGAATGAAAACACCATAATAAACTTGGATTTATGTGGAGAAAACCTTGTAGGAAAAAATCCACCAACCACAAAGGCCAAGAAATATTATTACTTTAATATTTAAGAACAATAATTCTTCTTCAATTCTCAACAACTTGTTAAAAATATAGCTCCTTAGACCTGTAAAATACATTGTGAATAATGACTATTGTTTTCCCCTATCACACATATTCATAACTCTCCCACGTGGGCACCCAAAAATTAAGATTCGCCATTGGGAATACAAAATTGTAGAACCACATATGTCCTTTGACCTTCCAAAAATCTCCCTCCAAAATCCAATGCCCCATTTGAGAAGCTAATCTAATGAATTTTGACCTTTCAATTATGGAATATGAACAATTATTATATCCTTCAACCTAGGCACCTCACTTTATAGAACTAAAAATTTCCAATAATCACATGATTATCATTTCCTCTTTGAGACATCCACCTTGGAAATGGATAATCAATTTACAATTTATTTAATATTTATTTAACTTATAGTTGTGTGTTAATCCTACTTTCATGATCAATATATTTAGAACAATTTTCAAAATTATTTATCTTCTAACACCTTATATGTCTATTACACTTTCCAAAGATGTTGGAATACAATAAAATAGTTTACAAAGTATTTACAATGTGAATGACACAATAATGCTAAAAATCTCCCACTTGAAATTTAGATTATTAATGAATTCATTATAAACATAATTATACACCAAATATTAGACCCATGGCCTTCTTTCACCAAGAGAAATTTTCTATGCTAACAAAATTTATAAGTGAATCTACAATAGTTTATTGAGCATCAACCTTCTTCAACTTAATATATCCATTAACAACCATTTCTCATACAAAGTAATATTGAACATCAACATGCTTAGTTCAAGCATGACATGTAGGATTATTAGCTAAAAAAATTGAACTCTAACTATCACATCAAATGTCTCACATTTAAAATGCATACTTGCACTTCATCTTTGTATCCATATAGCCTTGTTAAACACATGAGGAGCAACCACATATTTAGCCTCAATTGTAGATAAAGAAATTTTAGGTTGGCCCATACTTATCCAACTTATTGACCCATTTTACATCCACAAATCCTTGTATGTAATATGTCTTACCCACACTATTAGAACCAAAATAAACCAAAAATATTTATAAGTACCCTATAAATATATAAACACCTATTTCACATAATTGAATGTTCTCTACCGAGGTTAAACATAAACCTACTCAAAACTCCCACTGCTTGGATAATATCTAGTCTCGTGTAAACTATTGCAATGGCACTAGAATATAAGACACTATACATATCCTCTAAATTCATCTTCCTTATTAGGACACATGTTTATTATAATCTTAGTTCCAATAGGTAAAGTGTTATGTTTTTAATCTCTCTTGATATCCATTCCAAGAATATATTATTCTTGTCTAAGATCGTACATATCAAATTTACTTGAAATTTTAGCTTTAAGCTCCCTAATCATACCTTTTGAATTATTGAAAAATAACATATCATCCATATAGAAATTAATTATTAGTATCTAATCATTAATATATTTAATGTACACACAATGATATTCCTCACTTATAAAAAACCTAATTTCATGAAAAATAAATCAAATATTCGATACCACATCCTTGGAGAATGTTTCAAACACTAAAGAGAACTCTTTAAACTACAACTAGTTTTTCTTTCCCTTTTACCTCAAAAATATATTTCTCACCATGTAGAAAAATTTTCTTAACATCCATTTGATTAATTTCCCAATTATATTCATCATTAATAGATTAAAAAATATAATAGAATAAATCTTACCAACATGAGATAATATCTCACCAAAATCAATTCCCTCTCTCTAGGAGTAACCCTTAGCCACTAATCTAGCCTTGCACCTTTCTAATGAACCACCTACTCTAAGATTTTTTTGGAAGACCCATTTGCATCCAATGGGCATTTTATCTTTGGTAAGATTCACAAGCTCTAAAGTGTTACATGAGTCTAAATCTATCATATCCTTTTTCATGGATTTATCCAAAAACTCATTCTCATCTAGTTCAACTAATTATCTATAGGAACCTGGTTCATTTTCAGTACTTAATAAAGAAAATATACAACATAACCCAAGTGGTTTATACCTCTTAGGTGTATTTAGTTTTCTTGTGGATCTTATTGGAGGAGGAATATGAACTTCGTGCTCTTCAACTTTCTCAACCTCCTTTACCTCCAAACAATAATCATATAATAATATATGGATTCAATACTTGAGGATATGATGATATGGGAGAGAGTTCTCTTCCTTATTTATAGGCTTAACTATGTAGCTACATACCCCTTCATCCTAATGAAGTGGGATTATTCTATTAACTAATATTTATGTTAGGTTTAAGCATGCCACAAGTTATTATCCTTATTATACTTAATAATATATAATATATACCTAGGAATATATAATATTAGGATCATATCATTCTCTTTCCCTTCAAAAACGCATTTCCCTCAATGCTTAGGAACTCCAAAATATTTTGTATGAATTTTTCATTATTCCATGTTGCATCTTCAATTAGAAAATTCCTCCACTTGATTAGGAATTTTGAGGTGGCTCTATTTTGCAATCTGATTTTGGAAATTCCATGACATTTTTGTATATTTGGTATGAATACTTTTTATAGTATTAGTAGGAATTAGATAAGGGAGTCCACAAAAATATTCATTCTTAATGAGTCTATCCACAACAAGAAATATTACATCAAGATTACTTGACTTTGGTAACCCCATAATAAATTCCATTAATATTTCTACCTAGTGTTGTATTGGAATGCCTAATATTGTAAGAGGCTTGAAGTCTTTATGATTTCCCTTTTATTTTCTTTTCATATCAAACATTCCACCAAAAAAATTTGCACATTCACTATAATACCTTCCCAAAAGAGATGTTTCTTTTTAGGATGATAGGTATAAAAAAATATTCTATAGTATCTTGTTAAACCCAAAAATCCTCTCTTATTAGGGACTATCTTAACTTATTCAAGTGACACTAGACGTCTTCTAATTATTATAATTCTTTCACCCTAAAGGTACATTTGTATTTTTTTGTATAGATTTTATTATCTTCTAATTAAAAAATAACATGAATATGAAACTTTTCTTAATGAGTGATCTTCTTTAGCTTCTTGTAATGTGAGAAGATTATCCATGGATCATCCTTTTTGTTAAGAATAATCATAGGGAATAAATAGGATTTTTTTGGGGGGATGAACAATTCTTCGTGGTAAATTCAATGTCATGATTATGGTCTCCAATTAGAGGTACAACCTTGTATTCTTGAAATACTTGTTGACGATGTCAAATAATCTCTTAAAATTTTCATTGATCTTGAGCTAGCATATCATGTGCTTCTATAAAAATTGAACCCCTATATTATAAGAACCTTTCTTGATTATTTTTCCCATCCTATGAGAGCTAATTATTTCACTTGATTGTATTCCTAAAATTTCACAATTTTCCCATGTATCCTAAGATCCATGGATAATTCTTCAAAATGAAAGATATTATTCCTAATTGTTTAAGTCATTGCACACACAAAACTAAATCCACCCTCCTAATATGATAAAAAAAATCAATCTGTTCGCATTTATATTTTTGTATGCTGGCATTTTCCACCAGAAGGTAATTATTTCCCATCAACTATCATGACATAAAAACTTGATACTAGATGAACAATACAATTGTGCAAATTAACTAATCTATTAATAAAGTTATGTGTACTACCAGTATCAACTAACACTTTCAAATTTATTTTATTTTATATTACCAATTAATTTGAGTGTTTATGGTGTATTTGTTCCATTCAATGCATGTAGGGAGATAGTAGCGCTTTCATTTTCCTTGGAATCCTCAATCTTAGGTTTATGTTTGGTTATTTTGTAGGTACTTCTCCTTGTTCTTCAACCTCATTATTTTCCTCACTACTAGAACACTTATGACTCCTTGACCATCTTCTATCACAATTCCAACACATTCCTTTTTCTCTTTTCTCTATCTCTTGTTGAGGAGAGAGCTTATTGATTTCTCTTAGTTTAAATAAATTTTCCATATTTTTTCTAGTAGGATTAGTCATATTTTTTATCAATTTCTCTCATGGTTTCAAATTTGGTGGTGCTTTGTTTATCAATATACAATGATTGTTGCATAGCTTTCCTAACTATACAAGGTTTCAACAAATAAACATCATGTTTATTTTTGTCCTTAAGTCCATTGAAATAAAATTGTAGCCTATAGTAAGGTGTCACCTCAAGAGCTTGAAGTTCCAATCTCAAATGTTCAACACTCTATTATGCTATAGACCTAAATTGTTTTATTTTTTTTAGTTGGGTAGAATAACTTCAATACATATTTAATCATAAAATTTTGCTAATTCTTTACTAAATTATTGCCAACTAAACATTTTTCCTTGTCTATCATTCATCTTTCATTGGTACCATTGGTAAGGTCCAAATTTTAAATATAGTAAATTTATGTCAACCAAGGAATTGTTTGGTATAATTATTAAGTTTAAATTGTTTTTCTATGAGGTTTATCCATGAAATTATATAAATATACCATAAAAATTATGAATTTATATTCTTGGTAAGTATAATTTGTTACCTCGAAAAGGTTATCCTATCCTTTGATTTATTTTATTAGGGTTGTACCCATCTTGGTGGATTTTTTGGGACTTTAACTATAATAAAAATTCCTTCTTAAACCTATCTAAACCTTAATTTAAGGATTTTAAAAATGGGTCAAACAATTTATCTTTAATGAAATGTATTAATTCCATATCCTTGTGGAATTATTTCCTCTAATCCTAAATATGACATGTTTGTCATTTTTTTTAATATTTATTAAGGTAAGAAAGTATTTGGTTCGAGACGGAATGTGATGTTTCTATTTGGACCAAACTTTTACCACTACATTGCAGAATATATTTTATATATAACAATAGATTTCAAAGAACTAACCATACTTTATTTTTTATAAGCTTTTCAAAAATGTTTTTTTTTTTTTTTTTTTAATTCTGAAAATTGTAGCCCATAAAGCAATATAATGAAAGTTTTGACTAAACTTTGACCACTAAATTATAGAAATTATTTTATTTCTAATAGAAAATTATAAATAACTAACCCTACCTAATTTTTAATAAGCTTTCTGAAAATGTAATTTAAAAAAAAAATCCAAAAATCATGTCATATAGAGGAAAGTAATTGCAAATCATAAAATTTTAATAACTTTCACAAATATATATAAAACCTCTAAATTTTTTATTGAGACTTTATGATAGGCATCCCACAATACCCAAAAAAATAGATCTAAATTCGTAATGGTTTTAAATCCATGGCAGAAACAAAAATATTGGCCCATATCATAGATTCAATACCACTTGTTATGATATTTCTTAGAAATTTTTGTAGAAGTAAAAAATATAGTAGACTACTTCAAGGGGCTAACCTCCAATAATCAGATAATAATATATGAATTCAATATCTCAAGATATGATGATATGGAAGAGATTTCTCTTCCTTATTTATAGGTTTAACTATGTAGAGACTTACCCCTTCATCCTAATTAAGAGGGATTAGTGTATTAACTAATATTTATGTTAGGGTTAAGAATGCCACAAGTGATTATCCTTAATATACTTAGGAATATATAATTTATAATTGAGAATATATCAAATTAGGATCATATCATTTCCTCCTCCAATTCATTATTATTTTATTTCATTGGTACATCTTCATGTTTAATTTTAAACTACATAGTTTTATTCCATTGTTCTTATTTGGCTGTTTAGGTTTTGAGATAGCTATAAATTCCTTAAAATTAACATCTCTAGAGTACTAAAAAAAATTGTTAGTGGATCCCAAAGTTTGTAAACTTTCAAATTCTCGCCATATCAAATAAAAATACACTTATGAGACTTGAAATGTAATTCAAACTATTTCTCATTAGGTACATGAACATAAGCCTCACAACCAAAGACCCTTAAATGTGATATAGAAGGTTTATTAACTATTCACATTACATAATATGTTATTTCAATAGATTTTTAAGGAAATATATTTACCAAATAGAAAGCAATAGTTGCAACTTCTACCCAAAAGCATCTATCAAGTTGTATCTCACTCAACATACTCCTAACTCTATCTATAAGAATTTGGTTCATCCTTTCTACAACTCCATTTTTTTTAGGAGTATATAAAGTAGTCCTTTTCCTAGGAATTGTTGCATGTTTATAAAAATCTTCAAATTCCTTAGAGCAATATTCTCCTCCATTGTCTAATCTCAATACTTGTATTTTACAACTTGATTGTGTTTCTACTAAAGCCTTAAATTCCTTAAATTTAAAGTGTTGGTGTAAATAAAGTCTTATACCTAGTTAATTGATTACTATGGGACTTATTTACATGCTATGTTTACTTAGGTCCAAGGAAGGAATCTTTCTAGAAGGTGTTAGTTGTCATTAGTTATCTTATATTTTGACTTGTAACACATGTGAACCTAAGTAGTTTTGATAAGTTTTCTCATATCATAAGATTAAGACACTTGTAATAATCTTATGTTATCTTATGTCTCACCTTGGCTATATAAACATGGGGTCTCTTCTACATTGTACACACAACATTGAATCATAATTGATTAGAATATAGTTTATTCTTGTCATATTGATCTTCTCTATTTTGTGCTTTCCATTTACCCTCAAGATCTTGGTAGGTTATCTCCATAGCCAATTCTAAAATGGTATTAGAGTGGGTTGGGTGTCTTTGGCTAGCCATTTTTTGAGAGAATGGTAAATCTTGGAAGTTTGAGTATGTTCTTCTCTTGCATCATATGATGATCTAGAGAATTAGAAAAAACTTGATAGAAATACCAGATTTGGGGGGATTCCTCTTTGTGGCTCTATATTATAGGTTCAAAATGGAGCTTTTTGGTACAAATTTGAGCTCACCAATGAGTTTATAAGGTTTGAGAAAGTTGGTTTTTCTTTTTGTTTCATCTAAATCAGACATATGAGGCCAAATCTATGAGGGTTTGAAGCTGAAGAGTAGTTGCTAGATCTTAAAGGTATATACAATTTTGGAGAATTTTGGGTCAAATTTGACCTTGCCATCATGTGTAGAAGAACCAAAAACCCTAAGATCGACTGTCAATTCTCAAAAATCCGAGCACTTCATCCAAGGCTTGAGGAAAGAATTTCCAGTATTCGATCATACAGATCATCGAGAAGTACAATTTTTTTGAAATAAATAAATATTTTATTGGTTGAAAAGTTTTGAAAGTTTTTTTTATAAAAAAATATATTTTCAATCGATTATTGTTCAATTTTTTATTTATTTTTAATTAAATAAAAAGAAATAGAAATTTTTCTTTGGTTTTTTTGGGTATAGGGTTGTACCCTACTATGTAGGGTACTACATACCCATGACAAGGTATGGCACCCTGCACACTGCCACCGTGGGACCCAAACCTTCCAACAAGCAACCAGACAAAAACCAGCGATGATTGGTTAAATAAAACTGACAAACAAATAAAATCAGATAGAGATATACAAGTGCATCAACAAATATTTTGGTCCTATCAAAGATTTTGTCAGCTAACATCAGCAAAAACAAATAATTTTACCATATTTTTTCAATCTACGCCAACCATTAAAGTCTTAGAAGATGTCAAATTTAAATCGAGGCACAAGGAATATTCTAGTGGTTGTAGGAGAATATTATTTTGATGGGTATACAACCATCAATTTTAATAACATGTGTTGCTAATGTCAAAATTCTTAAAAAAAAATTGCCCCCTCTCCAATGAGATTTTTATTTTTCCAGTCTATTTTCAAACAACCATAACTTGCTCATTTTGACTCCTTTTTGTTGGATCTCAGTTGTGTTCATATAGTTTGTCCTTGATGTCAAAATTCCTTTCAGTTGGTTCTCTTTGTTGATCAGTCTTTGTTTGGATCTTTATGATTTATTATGGCACTTCTTTGATGTCTCTTGGCTATTACAAAAAGCTAGTTGTTATGGTTCAATTTCATGGTGTTGAGTTTTTCTGGTTCAGGTTATGAATGCTACATCTTTGACTGATAGAGTTTGAAAGATGGTTCTCCTTGCATATCAGGGTCTTCCCGATTCTCTTTGAAATGTCTGAGTTTCCTATCGGCAAGACATTTTTGACATTATGGTGATTGAATTTCACATTCTGGCAGCCTTCGATGTGACATTGTTTGTGGTCTTAGCGACAATAGAAAAGTCTATCGGCATGAAGATTGTTCACCGCTGGGAGGTCTTACTGATTGATTTGGGTCTCACTGACTAACTCATAAGGTGGTTCATCAGCGTAAGAAATCCCTATCAGCATGAAGTTTCATTGAGTGTTTTGTGTCTTGGCAACCAGCACAAGAAAGTTCATTTTAGCAAGACTTATTTGATGTCACAGTGATTGGGATCCATCTCCAGGCATCACTCGGCATGACACACATGTTGTTTCGGTGATAGATAGTAGTTATATAGGCATAAGTTATTTCGTCGCTATGTGGTCTCAACGATAGTGGTTTGTCACACCAACCATGTGCAAAAAGGTCTTATCAGCATAGTGTAAAACTATCGGTATGATGTCACAGTGAGATTGCAATGTTACACCAACCGATGGTGAATGGATGTGCATCAGCAAAAGTAAGGGTTCTCGAGATAAGGTCTTAGTGAAGACATATTGTTTCCCCAACTAGTGCAAGTGGATGTCTATCGGCAAGACATTCACGTGGTTTCGGCGACTAAGGATGACAAACGGCGATAAAGATGTCGTCGGCATAAGCATCGAGTTGTCTCGGCGAACAAAAATGATCACATGGGATTTTGGTAAGACTCATGAATTTTGATGTAGAGTCTTAGCGAACCCGTCAAGTCTTGGCGACTGAGTCTAAAGAGAGGCTTTCGGTGAGAGGGTTGTATTATCACAGCAACTCCGAGTAAATGAAGATGTTTTGGTATGACTCAAGCTGTCATCGAGAGGTCTCCCTGACATTGGTATGCTATAGCGACCCTCATAAGATAAAAGGGTGCATCAGCAAAAGAATCATGAAGCTACAATGACATCACACAAGGGGTTTCTATCAAAGGTTCATCGGTGTGAGATTAATACTATCTTGGCAAACTAAGGTGTGCTCGGAATGTTTTGGAAAAACAGAGGACAGTCTATATAGTGTCTCCCCGACTATATATTGTCTTGGCGACTTGATATTGACAAAGGCCTTCGGCACAGGTAATGGATTGTCACGGCGACAATGTGTATCGAATGTCTTTCATTAAAACAAAGACCTATCTACAAGATGTCTCCCCGAAAGTTGAAGGCTACAGCAACACGGGATGAAAGGATGTATTTTGGTATAACATAAAGTAATCTCTGAGAGGTCTCTCCAAAAGTTGAAGGCTACAGTGACACTGGATGAAAGGATGTCTTTCGGTATAACGAAGCATCATCTACGAGAGGTCCCCCCGAGAGCGATAAGTCACGGTGACTTGGAAATGTTAGTCTTTCGGTGAGACACAGCGAAATCTACAAAGCGTCTCCCCGACAGTAGGATGTCACAGCGACAGATAGAAGGATGCATTCGGTGAGAGAATCTTTAGGCTACAGTGGCAGCGAATGAATAATACTCTAAGGAAGCATATCGATGAGACGTGATGTATTCGTTATGTGTTCTTCCTGACTCTGATGGCTCTTGGCGAAAGCGATATCTAAAGGGATTGTCTGGTGATTCAATTGCCTTTTGTAGAACTATGTGGTTGTCTCAACGAATAGTTACGAAGACTCAAAACTTTGTGGTCGTCATCATGGATTGGCATCAAATATCAGAATGGTTACATAACAGGATATTCACCAAGTTTCTTTTTGAGCTGTTGCATTTTTTGATTTAATGAATTTTCTAAGTATAGTTGCATGCAAACTTCTTTGGTTGGTATCGAATCCATGGAAAATATTCTCTGAGATTTTAGAGGATATGATTTTTTGTTTGTGTGCTGTCATGACTTTAATGAAAATCTTTTAGTTACAATTTGAAGTCTCCTAATTCAGTGTAGAAATTAAATGCTCTATGGATAGGCGTTTCTCTAATTTTTACCATCATCTACAGATCATCATTATCTAGCTTCAGATTCTAAAAATAGCAAGAGAGTTTCAGAATCTTGTGAAAAATGCTTGTTGAAGATTTCTTGATAACAAACATACTTGAAATGTATATATAAACCTATGTTGAAAACAAAAAAGGTTGGTGATTGTAATTCTCTGGTTGTAATCCTTTGGGTATATTGTAGACATGAAGAACAGAGAAATATGAGCTTAACTGTAAATAGAGTGATCCTTTGATATATTATGATTGTAATTCTATAATCTATGTAAGGGGTTGGCACTCCTTGAGATTGGTGTCTCTAAATGAGGGGTTGGCACTCCTTGAGATTGGTGTCTCTAAATGAGGGTTTGGTGATCCTTGAGTTGGTGCTCAGAAATTAGCCTATAAGGCATTGTTAAAAGTGGTTTTTGAAGGATAAGCTAGTAAGGTAGTTTAGGAGTAGTTTTTCTACCCCAGGAGGGTTTTCCACTCAAAAAATTCTCTGTCTCTTTGTTCTTCTATGTGCTCACTGCTTTTCTATGTTGATTGTTGTTTCAGTTCATAGTTGGGTTTAGTGTTGTTCTCAATTCTGTTTATGAATTATTACATTCAACTCATGAATGCATTAATCAGAATAATATTGAGATCTAATCTAAGCTATGTTTTGGGAAATGCAAGATATCTCACTCAAATCATGTTTTCATAAGTTGTCTAATAGACTAATTTTATATTGTCATATCTTTGTGCTTTCAAATCTACACTATTGTTGAAAGAAAAGGAAATCAGATTGTAAAATCTTGGTTGAAGTTTTAAAAAGTGTAGACACTGATTCACCCCCCCTCTTAGTGTCTGTCCATAACTCCAACAATTGGTATCAGAGCGTAGGGTCCTCTGTTAGGTCTAAACCACCTAGGATTGTTCCTGGTTTCTTGGAGTACTTTGGTTAATATGGGAAAGAACAAAAGGAATAAGGGAAAAAGGTGTTCTTAGCAAAATGTTGTTCATCATGTTCAACCTAAATCTAGTATAAGGATTAAAGATGAAGAATTCATAAACAGTAGCTCTGAAATGGTAGAATATCCTAGATTTGGAACTCCTCAGTTTGAAGGAACAAACTTTATTATATGGAAACATAGGATGGAAACATACTTACATTCTTTAGGATCTGAAGTGTGGGAAGTAGTAGAAAGGGCTGTACTACATCTGCAACATCTCCTTCCTCTCTTGAGGAGATGAAAGCTCTTGAATTCAATACCAGAGCTATAAATGCTATTCTTAATAACTTGCCAAATAAACTCATTACAAAATTCATTCATTACAGCAGTTCTAAGGAAGTTTGGGACAAGTTGATTGAAATGAATCAGAATAGTGAGTTACAAGAGGAGATATCTTTTGATACTGAAATAAGTTGTGAATCATATGAGAGTGAAGAAGGTGTAAACCTTTATAATTTTGAAAAGAAGTCCAGGGAGATCATTAATGAATATTTAGATGATCAAGAAACTTGTGTAAATGTAGATCAATCTTTGGATGAAGTTAACTCTGAACTGGAATATGATGAACCAGAAAGTGAGGTTGTTTTGGAAGGTGAACTCCTATGTGCCTTAGATACTATTAAGAAACTTAGAAAAGAAAACCAATTTTTAACAAGACAGCTTCAGCAAAAAGAGAGTTTGGAAATCAAGTTAGGAGACAAGGATGAATTGTGTAATAAACTAGAAAATGAGATTGATTCTTTAAAGAAATGTTCAGATAATGATTCCTTGTTAAAAGAACTAACTCTTAAGGATGATATGATTATAAGTCGGAAAATTGAAATTGAAGAATATAAGAGGATTGCAGATGTTGTGAGTTCTGATTTGGAGATTAAAAAGATTGTTTGTCTAAAACTTGAAGAAGAAGTAGTTTCTTTAAGAAAAGAGCTTGAAAGTTTCAATGGTCAATCTGGTAAAATTCAGAAATTTGATCATAGTACTAATATATTGAATGAGATGTTGGCCAGGAAAAAGCATTCTAAAGATCTTACAGGAGTTGGATATGAGGTTGGACAAAGCTCTGCAGACAAATCTAAACATGAAACAATGTTTACTACTTCAGATGGAAAGAAGTTTACAACCAAGCAAACACCAAGAATGAAGGTTGATCTTGGTTACAGTATTGTTGCATCAAAGGATAACATTGACACTAGAAGACAATCTAAAGGTATTCATAGAGAAAGCAAAAATGTCTTCAAATCTTCAAATCCTTGGCATGATCATTCTTTCAAGTATAATTATTCTTTCCAAGGATATTGTTATGTTTGTAATGACTATGGTCATAAGGCAATTGATTGCATAAGATGGTCAAATAAGAATCATTCTAATGTCCCTAGAAATAAGGATGTGGTGTGTTACAACTGTAACAATTTTGGTCACTTGAGAAGAGACTGTAGAATAAATACAAGTGAGGATAATGTAGGGAACAATGCTGGAAAAGTCTGTAGGAAGTCCTCTATTTCTCAGAACAATCACAAAGTCATTTTTTTTAGATGTAACAACATTGGACATAAAGTACAACAATGCAAATTCAATAGAAAGACAGGTACTTCAAGCAAACAAGTGAAAAATTCTTCATTGGTGTGGAGAAGAAAGAGCAATCACGATGACAAGAAGACCAATAAATATTCTTCTGAGAAAACTCCTTGTGCACTCCTTGCACAAGAGTCGCCTTCCAAGTGTTGAGAAGAAGCAAAGACTCGGGGGGAGTCTATTATGGTAATATATTTTACCCCTATGGAGTCTAGAATGAGGTATGACATCTTGCATTTGCTTTTGGTGGTATAAGATGTTAAGAAATGTTTTTGCTTGGTCTAATGGTTGACAGTTTTCAGAAGTTTTTGAAATGACTGTGCACTTTGTTCTTAAATGAACTTTTTGGATGCTTGAGCTTTGGAAATATTGGTATGTCCTTATGACATCTTTGAGCGGTGTGGAGATATATAGTTGAGTTCCTATTATGTCTCTAAAAGAAGGTTGCAAGAGTCTGATAATAATCACACAGTAGTATGTGTGTTCTCTTTGTGCACAGTATGATGAGAGGAATTCTGTAAAGACTATACATAGGTTGAGGGATTGTTTCTTTTGATCAAGTTGATGCTATGCTGGTGGAGTTACCTGAGTTATAATGTATTAATCTTTGCACCTGATCTATCTTGAAGTTTTTGTCTTTTGCAGTACTAAACTTTTTATGTTTGAGTGCCTTAAGGAAGATCAAACATGTTGAAGCTACAGTGATTTCTTAAGAGAAAGGATGGTTGTGCAAATCTGATGCTAATATATGAAAAAAAAAGAGTAGTGATGCTGAGTCTGGTATATGGTGAACAAGCTGTAAGTTGTGACTAAGGTTACTTGTGCTGAGAAGAGGTTGGTTGTTTGTGCTCAATTTTTGGTATTGCTAGATTGCAGTTAATCTGAATGTGGAGACATACAGAAGCTGGGTTAAGATTGCGTGCTGAATGAAGATACTTACAATTTTTTTTGCAAGATGATATGAAGGAATTGAGTGTTGTGTGTGAAAGTGAGTGCAAGTTATATATATATGAAAGCTGCTTGAATTCATGTTTTGATAGAAACAAAAGGAGAAAGCTTTGGTGTGTTGCCTTGAAGATAGATTATCTGCATGATGTTTTTAAGCTTCTGATTTTGAAGTGGGAGTTATTGCACAAGTTGTTACTTCTGATTTCTCTGTTAATTTCTATGCATTTCAAGTGACTGAAGTTGTGCTATTACAGAATGATGCTCTATCTTGCATTAGTGATGTGAAGTTATACAATATGTCTGCTGCACTATTGCTCTATTTGCAGCCAGTTCTTATGGTATTTGGTTGGCTTCTATGTTGTTTTTCTCTGGAATTGCACATTCTTCTCCTCTATCCTTTGTCATTGAGGCAAAAAGGGGGAGAGATAGTTGTGTTTTGCCATCAATGACAAAGGGGGAGTTTGTTGGATCTCAATTGTGTTCATATAGTTTGTCCTTGATGTCAAAATTCCTTTCAGTTGGTTCTCTTTGTTGATCAGTCTCTGTTTGGATCTTTATGATTTATTACAGCACTTCTTTGATGTCTCTTGGCTATTACAAAAAGTTAGTTGTTATGGTTCAATTTCATGGTGTTGAGTTTTTCTGGTTCAGGTTATGAATGCTACATCTTTGACTGACAGAGTTTGAAAGATGGTTCTCCTTGCATATCAGGGTCTTCCTGATCCTCTTTGAAATGTCTGAGTTTCCTATTGGCAAGACATTTCTGATGTTATGGCCATTGAATTTAACCTTCTGGCAGCCTTCAGCGTGACATTGTTTGTGGTTTTGGCAACAGTAGAAAAGTCTATTGGCATGAGGATTGTTCACCGCTGGGAGGTCTTACCGATTGAGTCGGGTCTCACCGACTAACTCATAAGGTGGTTCATCGGCATAAGAAATCCCCATCGGCATGAAGTTTCATTGAGTGTTTTATGTCTTGGCGACTGGCACAAGAAAGTTCATTTCGGAAAGACTTATTTGATGTCACAGTGATTGGGATCCATCTCTAGGCATCACTCGGCATGACACACATGTTGTTTCGGTGATAGACAGTAGTTATATAGGCATAAGTTATTCCGTGGCTATGTGGTCTCAGTGATAGTGGTTTGTCACACCGACCATGTGCAAAAAGGTCTTATTGGCATAGTGTAAAACTATCGGTATGATGTCATAGTGAGATTGCAATGTTACACCGACCGATGGTGAATGGATGCGCATCAGCAAAAGTCAAGGTTCTCGGGATAAGGTCTTAGTGAAGACATATTGTTTTCCCGACTAGTGCAAGTGGATGTCTATCGGCAACACATTCACGTGGTTTCGGTGACTAAGGATGACAAATGGCAATAAAGATGTCATCGGCATAAGCATCGAGTTGTCTCAATGAACAGGAATGATCACATGGGATTTTGGTAAGACTCGTGAATTTTGATGTAGAGTCTCAGCGAACCTGTCAAGTCTTGGCGACTGAGTCTAAAGAGAGGCTTTCGATGAGAGGGTTGTATTGTCACAGCGACTCCGAGTAAATGAAGATGTTTCAGTATGACTCAAGCTATCGTCAAGAGGTCTCCCTAACATTGGTATGCTATAGCGACCCTCATAAGATAAAAGGGTGCATCAGCGAAAGAATCATGAAGCTACAGCGACATCACATAAGGGGTTTCTATCAAAGGCTCATCGGTGTGAGATTAATACTATCTTGGCGAACTAAGGTGTGCTCGGGATGTTTTGGAAAAATAGAGGACAGTCTATATAGTGTCTCCCTGACTATATATTGTCTTGGCAACTTGATATTGACAAAGTCCTTTGGCACAGGTAATGGATTGTCACAGCGACAATGTGTATCGAATGTCTTTCGGTAAAACAAAGACCTGTTTACAAGATGTCTCTCTGAAAGTTGAAGGCTATAGTGACACGGGATGAAAGGATGTATTTCATTATAACATAAAGTAATCTCTAAGAGGTCTCTTTGAAAGTTGAAGGCTACAGCGACACGGGATGAAAGGATGTCTTTCGGTATAACGAAGCATCATCTACGAGAGGTCGCCCCGAGAGCAATAAGTCACGGCGACTTGGAAATGTTAGTCTTTCTGTGAAACACAGCAAAATCTACAAAGCGTCTCCCCGACAGTAGGATGTCACAATGATAGATAGAAGGATGCATTGGGTGAGAGAATCTTTAGGCTACAGCGACAACGAATGAATAATACTCTAAGGAAGCATATCGATGAGACATGATGTATTCGTTATGTGTTCTTCCCGACTCTAATGGCTCTTGGCAAAAGCGATATCTAAAGGGATTGTCTGGTGATTTAATTGCCTTCGGTAGAACTATGTGGTTGTCTCAACGAATAGTTACGAAGACTCAAAACTTTGTGGTCGTCATCATGGATTAGCATCAAATCTCAGAATGGTTACATAACAGGATATTCATCGAGTTTCTTTTTGAGCTGTTGCGTTTTTTGATTTAATGAATTTTATAAGTATAGTTGCATGCAGACTTCTTTGGTTGGTATCAAATCTCTAGAAAATATTCTCTGAGATTTCAAAGGATATGATTTTCTATTTGTGGGTTGTCATGACTTTAATGAAAATCTTTCAGTTACAATTTGAAGTCTCCTGATTCAGCGCAGAAATTAAATGCTCTATGGATAGGCATTTCTCTTATTTTTACCATCATCTACAGACCATCATTATCCAGCTTCAGATTCTAAAAATAGCAAGAGAGTTTTAGAATCTTGTGAAAAATTCTTGTTGAAGATTTCTTGATAACAGACATACTTGAAATGTATATATAAACCTGTGTTGAAAACATAAAAGGTTGGTGATTGTAATTCTTTGGTTGTAATCCTTTGGGTATATTATAGACGTGAAGAACAGAGAAATATGAGCTTAAATGGAAACAGAGTGATCCTCTGATATATTATGATTGTAATTATGTAATCTATGTAAGGGGTTGGCACTCCTTGAGATTGGTGTCTCTAAATGAGGGGTTGGCGCTCCTTGAGATTGGTGTCTCTAAATGAGGGTTTGGTGATCCTTGAGTTGGTGCTCAGAAATTAGCCTATGAGGCATTGTTAAAAGTGGTTTTTGAAGGATAAGCCAGTAAGGCAGTTTAGGAGTGGTTTTTCTACCCCAAGAGGGTTTTCCACTTGGCAAATTCTCTGTCTCTTTGTTCTTCTATGTGCTCACTGCTTTTCTGTGTTGATTGTTGTTTAATTTAATAGTTGGGTTTAGTGTTGTTCTCAATTCTGTTTATGAATGATTACATTCAACTCATGAATGCATTAATCAGAATAATATTGAGATCTAATCTAAGCTATTTTTTGGGAAATGCAAGATATCTCACTCAAATCATGTTTTCATAAGTTGTCTAATAGACTGATTTTATGTTGTCATATCTTTGTGCTTTCAAATCTACACTATTTTTGAAAGAAAAGGAAATCAGATTGTAAAATCTTGGTTGAAGTTTTAAAAAGTGTAGACACTAATTCACCCCCCCCTCTCAGTGTCTATCCATAACTCCAACACTTTTTTTGAGCAATTTTTTTTATTTGGGGAAGAATTTCATGCTCTTCACAATAGTACAATAATTTTTTGTTTTTGGTGTATGGATTTTATAGAAATTTCATATTCTCACAGCTATTGCTACTTTGTCTTCATTTTGGGAACTTTAGAGGCTCATATCTCGCTCCTATGGTAACATTTTTGGGTGCAATTTTTTTTAAAATGCATAATTTTTGTGTATTTTTCAATTTTATGATTAGATCAATCACATTTTGTACTAGAAATATTACTTTATTTTGTGGCCAAATTTGGTATTTGTATGTACCAATATCAAGACCACTTTCCTATTTTTAGAAAGTGGCATTTGTACTTGCACTAAGAATAAAGTGCCACAAATCATATATTGCTTGGGGGATTCTTTGATTGAGCGAATTTGGGGTGATATATTGTGGTTGATTCATTTGTGTTAATCATTTGGGGAAGTATCATGGGCTTTTCTATTCATCCTTTTTTGGTAATGTTGAATAAGGATAATTATGAGTCTAGGAAGAAAAGTATCCTAACACATCTTAGGTGGCTTAATATTTTATCATACCTTTCAGGGCTCATAATTTAACTAGACACACCTTGGAAGCAATCAGTTTGAGGTAATAATAATGATCACTTTGTAGGATTAATTGGTACATATATTGTTGTTGATATTCCTATGGAGATCTTAGATATCAAGTGCCAACACACACTTTGGACCAAGATTTGGGAGATTTTTGGAGACCATCATATCTCTCCATTCCCAAATGATCTTGCTATAGATTTTTTACTTCCCTTTAATGATGATGATAGTATACCCTAGGATGATGATACTTTAAAGGATATTGAGTATAATAAATGTATTTAATGTCCAATTGAAAAAACAACTTCTCTTCTTGCTTCTCCTCCTCCTATTGAGATCATATCCTCATCTACTATTGCATTTGATCTGATGATTGTGTTGCTATAGATATGGATTCTTTTGATTCAGTGCAACAAGATCCTCATTATCTTTCAAATTTGACAAAATTGGATGGCTTCTTGACAGGTATTTCAAACTTGTTTGTGGAGTCTCATATTATAGATTTGGGGGACATCATTAATGACATTCATATTCTCTTTGATGGAGAAGATTCATCTCCAGTTGTTGTGAGGGAACACTTTGACCCTCTTGTTCATTCTCTACATGATCATCCTTCATAGTTTTACATGACTGTAGATCCTTTTGGACAACATTTGGAGGAGGCTTCTTTGTCTTTGGAAATGATATCATTGTCTTTGTATTGTGTTATACATTCATCTCTACTATATTCAGAATTGTCCTCTTCAGCAGTGTGGCCCAGAATTCATGTTTAGAGTGTGTCAACTTTCGGCATCAACATGGAGACACTTAAGCATGCTTCAAAGACTTCACATATCATCTATCTTTCCTCATCTTCCTATTAGGATTGGGAAGAACTCTTGCATAAATTCTTGGTTTTCTTTCTTTCTAAGGCGAGGAACGGTGTTCGATGCTTTTGGATCACCTTCAACATTCAATGTCAAGCTTCTATCATCATTGCAAGAGACTCAACATTGAGGGGGGGCTGCATTGTCTCTCTTCTTCTTCTCTCTTATGTGGGGGTCATTTTCCTCACATGGAGTTTTGGCCTTCTCATTCTTCATTGAGAGCATTTTTCTTTTCTTTCATCTTTCTTTTAGGGAGGAATTTTTTCCCACTAGGTTTTCTCCTTTACTCCATTTGTGACAGATTCCATTTCATTTTTACATGGGTATCTAACATGGCCTTGTAGCTAAGACCCATCTTTGTGTCATTTACATAATAATCTGATACTCCCTAATTTGAACTTAATGAGGGGTGTTGGTGTAAATAAAGTCTTATACCTAGTTAATTCATTACTAGGGGACTTATTTACATGTTAAGTTTACTTAGGTCCTAGGAAGGAATCTTTTAGAAGGTGTTAGTTGTCATTAGTTGTTATCTTATCTTTTGACTTGTAACAAATGTGAACCTAGGTAGTTGTGATAAGTTGTCTAATATTATAAGATTAAGACACTTGTCATAATCTTATGTTATCTTATGTCTCTCCTTGGTTATATAACCAAGGGGTCTCTACTACATTTCACACACAACATTGAATCATAATTGATAAGAATATAGTTTATTCTTGTCATATTGATCTTCTCTCTTTTGTTCTTTCCATTTGGCCTCAAGATTTTGGTAGACTATCTCCATAGCCAATTCTAACATAAAGAACACTTCATATTTTTTGGTGAAATAAATAAATCCAAGTATATCTAGATTCATCATCAATGAAAGAGACAAAATACTAATATTTTCTAATACAAGCAACATCCATAAGACCAAATACACTTGTGTCATTTAAATCTAATTTATTCTTAATTTTATAATTTATTAAAGGAAATGAAGATCTATGTTATTTTCTAAATACATGGTTTTCACAAAATTCCTAAGAATCAATTGAATAATCCAATCCTTCTACTAATTTTATGTTAATCATGGTTTTTAAGACCATTTTTACTAGTATGACTAGATCTTTGGTGCCACAACATACATGTTTTTTTAATGTTTTTATTTACATAAGTTGATTTATAACAAGTAGAGGCATTCAAATTAAATATAGTCCTTTTTTTACTTGCATTCTATCAACAAGGTCCCCCTTACTAATTTTCAACCAAAAATAGTCTCCCATCATTACATATTAACTTTACTTTGTCTTTACTAGTTACTAGGTAGGTACTATTGTCATCGAGATATACTTCTCCTCAATCATACTTTTCATACATGATCCACTCTTTGTGAGTCATGTGATATGAACACCATAAATCAATTAACTATCGAATATAGAATTACAATAAATAATCGGAGCTTCATCACTTGATTCACAAGATTTATCAATGTCAGAATCACACTAAATTTTTTTATTTTGTTGGATGGACCTTGAGACATAGATTTGTCCTTTGATCCCTTGCCTCATTTGTATCCTTTCTCTTTAGATATTCCTCTAACACTAAGAGCATCCTTAGAGTCATCCATAATTGACCTCTACATCTTCTCTAATAAAATTTGTGCTGCAAGAGCATCCATTTTTGGGAAATTCAAGAGGTTATAACTAATATAATAAATGTCTCATGGGACATAGGTAAATAATAATTTAATAGACTACACATATCTTATATTTTAACATTTAAAAATGTTAATTTAATGAGAATATAGTAAAATTACTAAGGTTATTTATAAAATAATAATTTTATTTCATCTTTATTGAATGTAATTGTTTTCATGTAGAGTTTATTTACCAAGTTATTCAATTAATAGATCTCACTTATTATTTTGCATAGCTTGTTTATTAGTGATTCTCTCTTTACATCTAGGAGAACTAAACTATAGAGGAATATGTAGATTATACTCCCTACCTTTCTATCCATCTTGTCCCAATCATTATGTGTTACCTTGCTTGGCTTTGAATCTAAAGTGGTCATAGTCCATTGATATATTTCCTCCAAGAGATCCTCCATTTACAACTTCTATAATTTATAATTACTATGATTGAATTTATCAATATCCAACCTTGATGATGAAGCCATGACTTCTATACTCAAATCTATTAAAATAAATAAATCCACTATATAGCATAATGTAATTAAACCCTTCAAAACCAAAGTTGCTCAATCCTGAGCTCATACTAATTGTTGGAATTATGATATTAAGTCCAATACAATAAAATCTAATTGTATACCATGTAGATTTGAAAATTGAGTTTTATACAAATACAAAATAATATAAACTTAAATTATTAATGTTGTAGAATATAAATATATAAATAGAATGAAAAAAACCATTGAAAACTTATATTTATGTGGGGAAACCCTTGCAGAAAAAATCAACCAACAACAGAGGCCAAGAAATATTATTTCTTCAATATTTGAGTATAAAAAATAAGTTGCAAGAATGATGGTGTTGTTATTGATTTCAACATTAGGTCTACTGACTAGTGTTGTCATTGATGTCAATTATGTGATGAAGATGTTGAGGATATTGAGAAAACTGTAAAATAGGAAAGTGAGTGTGTAGTTGAGACCTTGAGGAAGTGTTGTGAGTACATGGAGCTATTATCTTGTTGGAAAGTTTGAAGATGAGGTAATAAGCTGAGGGTATGTGCAGGATCATGATGGGCCAAAAAGTGGCGATATGATGGGTATTTGTAGGGTATGTGGCTGACAAATTTTTCTTTACCCAAAATTGATGAAACAAAAAGGGTTTTTAAAGGAGATTCTCAACTTTCCACCAATATAAATTATGCTATACTTTGAATTTAATAAATAATTATTATTCATTTTCTATTTGAATTATGACTAAAGTCTGGATTGATAGGCTGATTGAAAAACATCTATAGCTTTCAAACAGTATCACATTTTTTGAATCTAAAACATGTTTCACATTCTATACTTCACATACTATAGGATTAAAAAAAAAAAAATCATGAAGTTTTGACCAAGTTAAGGTGGTCAGATATACAAGTTTTCATACTTTTTAAAAGTTGTAATAAAAAATTCATAATTAATTATTTACTTGGAAAAAAATTACAAAAAAAATTTCATCACATCAGGACATGAGTGCTCCACTTATATCTAAAATATTATGAAAAAATATTATCATTTTATCGTGGTTAGGGTGGCCAGACAGACACCTACTTATTTTTTCCCTAAAATTTAAGTACTACTACATTCAAATTTCAAATTTTCACCAAATTGATTTCTTTTCTTTTTTTAAATAAACCTAGTAGTTTAGAAACTACATTCAATTTTCTACAAATTCTATTCTTACATATTTTTGAAATAATATAGATAACCTATTCAAATTTTTACGTCAAGTTGCCTAACTCTGATTTTTCTAAATTTTTTGCCACTTAAGGGCCTATTTTTTCCATGATGATCCTACACATACCCTTGAGATGTTGGTTATGGTACTTGGTTTCCAAGTGCTTTTGGGAAAATTAATAAATAGAGAAAATTGTATTGTGCAAATGTTTATAGTGTGCTCCAATATTGTGCTATGTGTATTTTTTGTACTGATGGTCATAGTGTGCTCCAATATTGTGTTATGTGTTCTTTTTGTGTTGATTGTTGCAGGTAAGAGAACAAATGGAAACATCTATCAACTTAAAGGTGTTGATGGTCATTGCTTTATGTCACAGATTAGTTATAGTTGTTTATGGCATCGAAAGATGTGTCACATGAATTTTGATAATTTTGCAAGAATTAGTTTGGTTCATGTTGTGAGAGATTTACCTAAGATCATAAAACCTATCAATGCTATCTGCGAGAGCTATCAATTTGGAAAACAAAAAAGGAATAGATTTAAAAGAAAGGAAAAATCTACTGCCAAACTACTAGAATTAGTGCATGCAGATCTCTATGGTCCTACAAGGGTGAGAGGTCTACAAGGTGATAGGTACTTTATGCTTTTGGTAGATGATTACTCTAGAATTACATGGGTAACTTTTCTTACAGAGAAATTTAATACATTAGATAAATTCAAGGCATTTAAATTTGTGGTTGAGAATGAAATGGATTTGGAAACAAAGTATTTGAGGTTTGAAAGAGGTGGTGAATTCACCTCCAATGATTGTAATATGTTTTGTGAAGTTCATGGAAAAAAAGTCATCTATCTGACCTTAGAACTATTGAAGAATCTAAAAGGACAATGTTGAAAGAGGAAAATATATCAGAAGTCTATTGGAGAGAAGCTATTCATACTGTTGCTTACATACTTAACAGAGTTCAAGCTAAAGCTAACAATACAAAGACTCCTTATGAGCTATGGTATGGGAAGATTTATATTATGAAGTACTTTAGAGTGTTTGGAAGAAAATGTTACATCAAAAGAGAAGAAGAAAACTTAGGAAAGTTTGATGCAAGGTCTGATGAAGGTATCTTCCTTGGATATTCTATCAAGAGAAAAGCTTACAAATATTACAACAAAAGGTTGATAAAGATATTTGACAGTGAAAATGTTAAATTTGATGAAAACTTGTAGAGTTCTATTGCAGTAGATGGATATGTGTCAAATGAGCCTAATTGCAAAGAAATGGAAGGAATAATTGATGAACAAGAAGTATAGAATGAAGAGGAAGAAGCTCTAGAAACGACCCCTAAAACCCCCTAAGTATGTGTAAAATAATCATTCTAAAGATCATATTATTGGAGATAAGAGGAAAGGTGTATTGACAAAAAGCAAAGCTACTAAAATTGAGGTAATTTTTTATATAATTTCTAAAATTGAACCTAAATCAGTGAGTGAAGCATGTAAGGATGAACATTTGATGAAGGAAATGGAAGAACTTATGTAGATAGAGAAGAATCAAACCTAGGAATTGGTCCCTAGACCAACAAAAAAGAACATAATTGGAAGTAAATGGGTATTCAGGAACAAGATAAATGAGAATGAAGTAGTTAGGAAAAAAGTAAGACTTGTGTGTAAGGGTTACTCACAAGTAGAAGGAAAATATTTCAAGGAGAATTTTTCTCCTTTGGCTAGGATGGAAGCTATCAAAATGTTTTTGGCATTTCAATACATAAATATTTTAAGGTCTACTAGATGGATGTTAAGTCTTCTTTTTTCAATGGGGAATTGGAAGAAGAGGTTTACATGGAATAACCAGAAGGTTTTTAGTTGTCAGATCAAGTGAACACTGTATGTAAGTTTAAGAAGGAACTATATGGTTTAAAGAAAGTTCCCAAAGCTTGGTATGCAAGATTGGATAGTTACTTGATACAACAAGGTTTCAACAAGGGCTCTACAGATAGTAATATTTACTTTAAAATTGAGGAAGACAAAATTTTGATAGTAGTTGTATATGTGGATGATATTATCATTGGTGGAAATGAGGCTATGTGCAAGAAATTTGATGAAGAAATGCAGAAAGAATTTGAGATGTTAATGTTTGAAGAGATGAATTTCTTTCTTGGGCTACAGATCAATCAAACATATAAAGGGATTTTCATTTCACAATCTACGTATGTCAAAGAAATGTTGAAGAAGTTTGGAATGGATGACTCCAAACTAGTATGTACTCCTATGGTGACTGGTTGTAAATTGAGTAAAGATGATTCACCTAAGGCTAATCAAAGCAAATATAGATCTATGATTGGTGGACTACTATATTTGACTGCTACTAGACCATATATCATGCATGCAATATTTCTTGTGGCTAGATTTCAAGAAGATCATAAAGAAACACATGTTGCAGCAGTGGAGAGAATATTCAAATATTTAAGAGGCACACTAGATTATGTTTTGTGGTATCCCAAGGATATTGATTTCACATTAAATGCTTATACAGATGTAGATTGGGCTGGTTGTGTTGATGACAGGAAAAGTACAAGTGGTGGTGCATTCTTTCTTGGATGTAGGCTAGTATCATGGTTGAGTAAGAAGCAGGATTCAGTTTCTTTATCCACTGCAGAGGCTAAGTATATTGTTGTAGCATCATGTTGTACACAGGTATTATGGATGAGACAAACATTGAAGGATATTAGAATTTTATTTTAAGAACCTATATCTATCTTCTCTAATAATATAAGTGTAATTAACATTTCTAAGAATCCAGTGATGGATTCAAGGACAAAGCATATATCTATCAGATATCACTTTTTGAGAGAGAAGGTTATGGAGAATGAAGTGAAGCATGAGTATGTTCCTACAAAGGAGTAGATTACTAACATGTTTACTAAGGCTCTTCCTAAGGATACTTTTGAGTATCCTTAGGAGAAGTTGGGTGTTATTTCCCCTCCTTTCTTAAACTAGATACATATAAAGGTGCACCAATCTCAAGTATATCTATGGATCTATATCTTTTTTGGACTGATGTTGGTGGCTACCTCTTAAGGGGAGTAGGTAGTATCATGTGTTTTCATTGTGTTTCTAATTTAGTTGGGTGTACTCCTAAGGGGGAGTATTCAAAGCAAGTAATTTTTGTTCAGTGTCAAAGAGGGAGAATCATGTAAAAAAGAATCTATTTACTCAAGGAGAGAGGATTATGAGAGAGTGTTCAAAACTATTGTGTGGTCTTTGGTAGCTTTTCACATCTTGTGTTTCCATCAATGACAAAGGGGGGTATTTTTGCAATAATTATGGTGTTGTCATTGATGTCAACAAGAGGTTTTCTAATTGGTGTTGTCATTGATGTCAACTATGGGATGAAGATGTTGAGGATATTGAGAAAATTATGAAAAGAGGAAAATAGGTTGTGCATGTACAGTTGAGACCTTAAGGGATTTTTGTTAGTACATGGAGCTATTCTCTTGTTGAATAGTTTGAAGATGAGGTAATAAGTTGAGATGTTGGTTTTGGTACTTGGTTTCCAAGTTCTTTTTAGAAAATTAATAAATAGAGTAAATAGTGTTGTGCAAATGTTCATAGTGTGCTTTGTTATTGTGCTATGTGTTCTTTCTGTGTTGATGTTATGCCTGTATAGAGCTTAGATGTTATTCTAGGTTGTTATAGGTTGCTATATTCAAAATTTGGGTTTTTGGATCATTGTACATTGTGAGATATTTTCACCAGTGTGTGAACCAATTGTTCAGTGAAGTTTTCTGCTGCCTGGCATAAATGTATTTTCTTTTCATTTCTTCACTATTTGGATTCAAGTTGTACAAATCTGGGAAGTTGTTTACAATGATTTTATCTTTTTGTGATCAAGATTTTACTTGATCTGGTGCAGTATAGTGTGAGTTTCATTTGTTAGTGTCAAAACAAGGGTTATCAATTTTCTTGAGTTAAAGTAACTATTAATGTGAAGCTTGGTTGAATTATTTGATGAATATTAAGTATTTCATGGATTGAGTTCAGGTAAATTATGTTGTCTGAAACTTTCATCTTGATCTAAGGAAGCGTGTACTTATTGTTTACGGTGTTTTACACGAGTGTTGGCTGACCTTGTGTTTAACACTACATGTGAGACTTGTGGAAGAATGTTTAAGTGTTTTGGGATCTATTTGGGTCCTATTTAAGTATTTATGTAGGTCACCTTACATTCCTATCCACCACAGGAATGTTTGGGTGCTGACCTATTTTGAATTTAAATGTAATGGGTAGTGGTCGACATTGGAGAAAGTTTTTGAGGTAGAACTTGATATAAATATGTATGGTGTTGATGAAAGAGGGTCAAAAAGAGTAATGAGCAAGATAGATGTGAAGAATGATGAGAGTAAAGTGTGTGTGATGATAATTTAAGCAAAGCAGTGCGAACTTCATGTTAGGGTTCTTGAAGGTAGTGAGCAAAAGGCATCCAAAATATTTCATGTGTGATTGTAAAAGTGTGCAAGCAAGTGTGGTGGAATGCTTGTTGCATTAAGAAGTGTTTCTCTATGTAACATTCTTCTTCTATCTTCTTGTATTATTTTTATGGTAGTGAGATCTAGCTATGAGCCTTTCTGGACAATGTGTCCTATTTTGGCAATGAGCCCCTTTGTACCGGTTTTCCTATTACTTATATTGTGAGAAAATCCTCACCATGGTTTTTCCCTCATTTGGTTTTCCACATAAATGTAGTTTTCTCATGTGTATAGATTTGTGATTTCAATTTCTATTATATGCATTTCATGTTTAATCATCTAACAGAATAAGGTTTTAATGAAGCTTGTGGATTAGTTTACTGTTGAGGGTTTTGAATGTTTAAATTACTACAACTGATACACCCCCCCCCCCTCTCAGTTGTATTTTTCATTTCAACAAAACATAATTCCTCAATGATAAACAACCTATTAAAAACATAATGCGAGTGGGACTCCCAAATGCATTTCAAAACTCACACTCACAAATAATTGCTCAATACATCATATGTAGAGACTCTCTACTCACAAATAAACTCACAATCCATCACATAAACAACAAACTAACTCATTATTTTTTTAATGAATTTGAAAGCCAAAAAGCATCATTTTTTATTCAAATTGCAACAAAAAAAGATAAACCCATCACATTCTTCATACCACTGTTATTTCATTACAATGAGTTTCCTCAAACAGTTTTTGGGTTTTATGCTCCTCCTTCCCAACTTTGCAACATATTTTGAATTTTTCAATTTTGTTTAGAAATGAGAAAGTTATGCATGTTTTACTGATACTTCTTCTCATAGTCAAACTTCTGATAGTTTTTCTTTCCCAGTCAAACCTTTTGAATGCCCATTATTCCTTCTTGGGCATGGGAATCATGCATTCAACTCCTTGATTATTTTTCTGGAAAAATTCAAATCTTTTCCCCAAATAGACACCATTAACTCCTTCCTACACCTCCACTCCCAACCGCCAAGAACCACAAACATTTATTTCAACTCTTTAATTTAATCATAGGAGTTACAAAGTAATAAAAAAAATTCATTCTTCCAACCTAGGTGTGGGGTTTTGGGTCACAAGAATTTTTTTAAATAATTAAAGCTTGTAACTTCAGCCCCCATGACCATATTGCCAAAAGGCATCAATTTAATTGTTGGAAGACGTGGAAACGAAGAATTGAACCCATTTGCAAGAAAATAAAAACAAAACAAAAGAATTAAAATTTAAAATATTTTTGTTTGTGTGGATTTCCCATGCACCTAGATGCTCCTACATAAAAAAATAGCTCCTCGGACCTATACTTAATACACTTTGAATAATGACCATTATTTTACCCCATCACACATATTTATAACTCTCCAACATAGGCATCCAAAAATGAAGATTCACCATTGAGAATAAGATAATACTTTTATAATTTGAAATTCCAACAATCACTTGATTATTGTTTACTCTCCCAAGTGTCCACTTCCAAAATAGATAATACTTTTATAATTTATTCAAATATTTGTTTAATTGATAGTTACATGTTAATGCCACTTTCCATGATGAATATAATTACAATAATTTTGGGAAATATTTATCCTCTAACACCATATATGTCTATGCACACTTTCCGAAGATGTTGGAATATAGTAAAATATTTTGCAAAGGATTTTCAAGGTGGATGACACCTTAATCCTAACAATAGGACAAATAGGAAACACATGTAGAGAAGGGACTACCTTCCTTGCAATAGTTATAGGCTCAAAATCCTCTTAAGAAGATTCATCCTTGACCACATTCACCGTAGTTTATTCATGTATATCATTCTTCCCAAATGAGAAAGATCTTAAGAACTTAATACATGGGTAATCAAGCACCAAATTTCACATGGAAAAGCACCATATACAATTAAAGAGGATGCCTTCATAATTAAAATTTCAACTCCAAGAGAATCCTTGCACTTGCAATACAAACTCGACTAGAAGGGACTTGGATAAAACCAAAACTACAAGGATAGAAGTGTAGGAAGTGTGAGAGAAAATAGTAATTTCTTGATCCACCTTTTGAATGCACAAGACAATTGAGAGGTAGGGTGAGTTAGTTGTAACTTAAAACTTCAAAACCCTCATACACATTCAGATCCACATTAATACAATTAACCCTTAATTTGTTATAATGATTTGGCATGAAATATAAATAACATAAACTGAAATGAATCAACACCATGGATAAGAGAACACCAGATTTACATGGAAAACCCAAGATGGGGAAAAAATGGTGAGGATTAGCTCACAATATGAAGTAATATCAACACCAAATATAATAGAGCTCATTGCCCAAAGAAAGAAAGGCTCACTGCCAAAATAGAAAAGAAGATAGAGAAGAATGTTACAAAGAGAAATCCATCTCAATGCAACAGAGAAATTGAAACAATGAAAAATAGGGTGGGGAGAGTGGATGAATAGGTTGATTCACCCAAAATTACCTATTTTCCTAATTTCATTCAAAATGCAAGCTAAAAATGCAAATGAAGAATAGTAATCAAATCTGATAGAAATGGGTGGTGGGCCTAGCTCAATTGGCAAAAACATCATGTTGCAAGAAAGAGGTCTCGAGGTCTAGTCTCCCCATCATCCCTATGGTACTAGAGGGTGTTTCATGCCAGCATCACCAATCACATGAAAAAAATTTACTAGGCACATTGTAGTTTATAGGGGGATGGATACCTAACTGATTCTTGCAATCTAAAAAATAAAAATCTGATAGAAACAATAATCAAAAGGCAGATCTAGAAAGGAGAAAATGTTGTGTACCTTTCACCAAAAGTCACCTTTTGAAGCTTTCTAAGGACTCATTCACCCTATGGATAATGGGTCTTAGCTAGGGTTTCTAGAAAATTCTTTCTGGGTTTTCTTTTGCTTGATCTACACTCCCAAATTTTAGGTGTTCATTGTCGAACAACCAGAAATAAAATCTATAGAGGATTTTTCATGATTTGACAAATTTCCTTGCAAATTTTACAATTTTTTAACTTTCTTCAATCTTCCTCTTCAAATGATATTCAACCTAAAATATGCAATCACACATCAAAGAGAGAAAAATGTTTTTTTGTTAGGTGAATGGGGGTTTGCCTTGGTCAAACCCCGTTTGGTAATTAAACCTTGAAATGAATAAAAGTATGAAAGGAATGATGAATGAACAACTCTATGTCATAACTCACCAAACCCTTAGATGAACCTTTTATAATGGAGGTCTGCAACTTGCATGAAGTGGCTTCAATAGATGTGGATCTTGACTTTGAATGTTTGCTTGAAATGATACTTTGAATGCTTGATTCAATCATGAAACCTACATCAACATATTAGCTCCAAAAAAATGCATGAATCCACATAACTTTGACATGATGAATGGATATTGAATGTTGCAACAAATGATGAAGAAACCTACCCTTGAATGCTCTTGAATTCTCTCATGAAAGTTCTCTTAAGATAACTTGAATTGCTAGGATTTCTTAAAAAAATTATTAGATGAAACATAGTGAAATGACCTATTATTTATACATATCTTATCATTAATTCCCAAAATTCATATATCACAAGCCAAGATTGAATTATGGATTTGAAATCATTAAAATACCACCAAAAACATATTTCAAAGGAGGGTCCTAGGTCTAAGTGAGGACCCCTTCGCCTGGTCCTAGGCCACTTACCTAGGACACACATTAGTCAATGTCAAACATTATTCTAAATTAGGGTCCTAGATCTAAGTGAGGACCCATTTTCCCTATGGTGAATGGGTCCTAGATCACTTACCTAGGACACACATCTTCCAAAGTTAAGTTTCGTGTAATGGAATTCATGAATGTTGGGTTTTATCCCTCAAAAATTATATTAATTAGGCTTAGATTTGAATTAAAGGGGCCAATTAAGGAAAAATAACCTCAATCAATTAATAAATCCCTAGATTATTGTGAATGTTTAAAGGTAAACTTTACAACATCAAAAAAAGGAACAATTAAATCCATTTAATTTAAAAGGGCCCTAAACTTAATGTGAAATGAAAAACATATTACAACACTAAATTTAGGCATAATTAGGCTCATTTTATTTTTTATTCCCAAATTAAGTGTGAAAAAGGGATACTTTTTCCTACACTACATTTTTCCCCCACTTCACTAAGGGGGTGACCCCATTTTAAACTCACACTAAAGCAGACATTCAAGACAATTATGTAGGTAGAAATAACAAAGATACACAATCATACAACATCAAAGACTAGGAAGATCAACCCTAGACTATCCAACGTGATGTGGAACACATCTAAGCTTTTGGTTTTGCTCTCACTCAGAGGTAGCAAAACTTTAGGCTTTCCACTAGGTGAGTCTTCCAATAAAGTGGCTTAGTGAGAAATTCATGCTAGGTCTACAAGCTCTCACCGTACAATGAGAAGTTCATGCCTCTGTGTCGGCTTCTCATCATACTAACCATACCAAAGCTATTCCTTTAATAACTTCAAAAGGGTTCCACAAGGTAAGGCTCCACAGGAAAGCAAGGTGTGTTATGTTAGGTGGCCTTGAATTCAGGGTTCGAGCTTCACAAGGTTAGTAAGCTATGTTATGCCAAACACTAATGAACATTATATATATATAGGTTTTTCTTCAAATGGATCTTGATTATTTCATGTATGTTCTTCTTAGGGAACATCGTGCCTAATGTCTCCAAGAGAGGAAAAGTCAAGAGTAAAAGATTCACAACTTAGGGAATGCAGTGTGTCACATCATATCTTAAAGGAAAGTTGTATGCTAAGAAATATCACACTCTTGGAGGACATATAGCCCAATGAAACCACCAAAAAAATGATGCATCACAAGAAAAAAGAAAATCACACCATGAAACATGAAAAATGTCAAAATATATCCTCAATGTATGCCCCCACTTTAAAGTGGTTGCTAACACCATTGCTATGAGCAATTTATTTAAATTATCTAATTTTTAATCCTAAGACATGAGAGATTCCTCAAAAATCCCTATGCCAATTCATATGTTTCCAAAATAAAGCTATGTCATAAAAAAAGGAGGGAGGGGTTGCCCCCAAAAACACATAAGGGATCTATGGATTTGGGGTCAGTATATATTTCATACAAAGTTGCTATAGAGCTTGGAAATGTCATCATTACCCAAATACCCATAGAATTAGAAGAATGACTCACAAAGATCAAGAAAAAAGAAAAAAAATGGGTTCAACATGGAAGATACCTAAATGTTTTGACGCCTTGCATCATCCCCAAAAGGAAAACACAAGACAAGGAAAAAAAAGATAAAATGCTCACAACATATAGAAGAATGTAGATGCAAATAGAGGAATGCATAAAAAAGAGAGAGATTTATCAAATGAAAAATATAGGGGATCACATTACACACATGCAACCACACAAAGAAACATGAAAATGAAAATAATGCAAAATACTAGTAAGGCACATGCGAATCAACCTATAGCAGGTCGTCTACATCCCAATCTCAATTAGTGTATACTGAAGGAAGACAACTTTCCAAAGGGACAATGGCAAGTGTTGAACTAGGACAATAACCAAGTTCGACACTCTTATCATCATTTAAGTTCATGGAAGAAGAGAAAAAATAATGAAACTCATTATGCACTTGTTCATCAATCTTTGTAATGTCAATATCATCATCTAAATTAATCACAAATGGAGGTTGAATAATAATTTCCATAGAAGTTTGTTCATGTTTACATTGTGGCAAGGGAAAAGAGACATCATGCAATTCCTTAAAAAAATTCAAATTTTTATTTACTATTTTTCTCTTTTCTTCTTTAGTTTATAAAATATGAGCAATAGCATGACATCTATGCCTACAATCTCTAGAATTTTAGTTTCATTTCAATCTATTGTCAATTTGTGATTGTGTAGGATCAGGATTTTCAACCATAGTTTTATTTTCTTCCTTAATGGAAGGAATGGAAGGAACCATGGTAGTGTTGTGACCATTTCACATATCGCCCCATTGCAATTGGGAACCCCTAGTAGTTTGCTAACTTTTAGGGTTTTGCCTCCACACAATGGTTTCATGAAGTCACTACTTTGGAAGTTTCAAGTTAGTCTTTTGAGAGTCATCTGAGCTAAGTTGAGAATCCATGCTTGAATCAGTGCATAAACATCACAGAAGTGCTCAGAAGGTCTGGGAGATGAGGATTGCTTGTGCTTTGGGCCAATTCTGACACTTCCTACTTTTTAGGGAATCATATTTTTTTGCTTTTTTGCTTTTTCATTTTTGGCATTTTTGGACCAAACGGGGTTCCCTATTTTTTAGGGATTTTACTTTTTCTATTTTTAGAAAGTCAACCCTAGTCAATGGGTCAACGTTTCTATCTTTAGAACCAAAAATCAACAAAAAAATTGAAAAATCAAAGTAAAAAATGAAAAATCAAGCAAAAAAAATAAAGCAAAAAAAGCATGGAAAAGCAAGGGAAAAATTTAGAAAAATCAGTTAAAAATAACCATAAAATAAACCCAAAGGGGTGAAATCATGAGGTAAATTTGCCTAAGTCTGGAGAAATTTTCCCTTGCCATGCAGATGAGAGAATGTCCAGCCATTAAGGAAGTCCTCCCTAGAAAGAAGGGAAGGTGGACAGGAAAAGTTCGCCATCAAGAGGGCAATGGAAAGACATTGGTGAAGTTCGCCCTTAATTTGAGGGACATGGCATGAGAGTAAGGAAATTCGCCCTTGCCATAGAGGAAAGATGGCAAGACTTCTTGGAAGTCAGCCCTCACATGGTAAGGACCTCTTGAAGTCCACCCAGCCTTAGATAAAACTTGGCATGCCTTCTCCAAAGTCTGCCCAAGCCTTGGCAAGACATTTGTGAAGTCCGCCTAGCCTAAGAAGAGAGAAAATTGAAATTTTGGCTAAGTATTTGAGGCCTAGGAAGAAGAAAATTCAAAAAATTTCTAAGTATGGAGGTCTAAGAAGAGGGAAAATGTGAATCTTGGCTAAAAATTGATGCTTTCGAAGGAGAAATTGTGAATTTTGGCTAAGTGCACAGAGGAAAATGTATATGGGAAAGAGGCAAGAAAGTCTGCCCCTAGCTACAAGGGATGAAAATTTGTCTAAGTATTATGGAATTTTTCCTAAGAAAGACATCCAAGCATATACTTTGACTAGAGGAAATCATCGAAGCAAGAGAAAATTTGATTTCGGCATAAGAAAATGTGCCCGACACAATTTGAAGTTTTCCATGGCAGAAGAAAATGAGGATTTGGCATAATATTTGTTGGCAAGATGGCTAAAATTTCAACATGGCTAGAGGAAAATTGAAATAACTTGGGAAATAAATATTTATCCAAAGAAAAATTAAAATAGCCACAGGTCCAAAAACGAATGGGTTGGAAATAAATTAAATATTTTAACATTTTAATAATTTGTTTCCAACACTTAGAAATATAAAATGCCTCGGACAAAAATAAAATTCACCAAAGAGTATTGGAAGAAAATAAATTATGCTAACAAAGAGAAATACTTGAGCAAAATTAAATTTGCCATGAACTAAAACTTGGAAAAATTGAATTTAATTGGATATTTAATGTTTTTTTCAAAATTTCAAAAATCAAAGATAAACATCTGGCAAAATTGAATTTTGGAAAATCAAAGAGATTTTCCTAGTTAAGCTCACCATGGAGTTTTTTTGAAAAAGAATGGAAACTTTCTTGTTTGAAGAGGAGAAAACAAATCGAAATCGAGAGAAAAAGATGCAGTTGCTAAAAAAAAAAAAAATCTTTAGCATTATAATGAGTTTCAACAACTTATTTTTCACAGACTCGGCTGAAGAGAAGTTAATCTCTCAAAATTGTAAGAAAGTTGAGACAAGATCAATTATTCTGTAGGAAAGATCGATTTTCTCAGAGGAAGGAATAATTTTATTGTTGAAGAAGTAAGTTTTTTCAAAGAAGTGAAGAAGTTCTTGGTT
Source organism: Sequoia sempervirens (assembly GCA_007258455.2). NCBI lineage: Eukaryota > Viridiplantae > Streptophyta > Pinopsida > Cupressales > Cupressaceae > Sequoia > Sequoia sempervirens. The sequence continues at coordinate 474,450,625 of VDFB02271358.1, read as the reverse complement.
GAAAGTCAAACTTCTCAGCAAGACTGACACACTTTGTCATTTGATTTTTTGATTAAATTATCGAAGTTTGAATCTGATTTGCAGCCAGAATATTTTTCCTAAGGTTTGGAGTTCAATTGGATAAATTCATCAATTCTCCTTCTGTCTTTTTCATCCTGGCTAAGTTCTGGCTAAATTTCAATCAAATTCATTTACTTTCAACTTGCTTTTTAGTATAAATTTAATATTTTAATAAGCTGAAAGTACAATTTTTGAAAACAAGGCATGGGAATAAATTATATTTTAAAGTCTCTGTATTAATGTTATTATTTTTACTGTAGGTTGATGACAATGGTAGGAGAACCATCAAAGAAGGTGTCGATGAAGTTCGCCAGTAAAGGGGTATAGTGAGAGTCAAAGATAAATTCCAAATGGAAAATGTCATAGACACTGATCTAGGACATGTCGACTTCATAGAGTTCAAAAAGAGATTATATGGACATGCTAGATTACTGACACCGATTGCCAAATAGATGGTGAGGAATGGAATTTTCCAAGCATCTGGATTCCCACCTACAATAGACTGTGCCGAGTTGGTGGTAGAATGTGCCATCCATTACAATGCTCATGAAAGACAAATTGTTGCACCTGACGGAAGGATTCTGGCTCACCTTGGCAAAGTGGCAATTCAGGAGGCATTCGGTATCCCAACACATCACCGAACCATCTACAAAACCAAGGATGATGCCAAGAGATTGTATGATAGCCAGTCTGAGCTATGCACCACAAATGTTAATAAGGCATGGCTGGAGAAGCCTAGACGATCCATAAAGAAGACACCTAAGAATCCGTGCTGGATAGATTTTAAAGAGGATTATGGAGATATCATTTTGATAGTGAACAGGATAGCCGGCAATCGACAAGGGGTATATTTTGAGACATGGATGTATTATTTTATAGATGAAATCACTTCTGGCATGAAGATGTTCAACTAGTCTTGAATGATAAGCGACAATCTTCACAAGAAGCTAACCAATTTGGAAAAGACCAAGTCTTTTCATATGAGCTCATACATTGTCTATTTCTTGGCCAGAACATACAGATACTCAAGACTGATTTGCAAAGGCAAAGTTGGCAATGGGAAGAATGAACTCAAGTCTTATGATTGCTACCCACAACTTCAACTAAGGGAGAAATCTCATTTCAGGCGGGTGCACGATTCTTTCCTAATGTATATCACAAGAATACTTCAAGCAGGAACGCATCAGAGGCCGACTTACAAAGCAAAGAGCTTGATAAGTAGATATGGGCCCTGGTTTATCCAGTTTCCCAAGTTTACATATGTTAGGATCAAGGGATTCAATAGAAATCCTTACAAGTTGCCGATTTATCCAACAAATCAGATGATTTTGCTTGAAGTCTTGAGGTAGCTAGAAGAGTACCAGAACATCCAGAGGCCAAGTAAGAAGGCAGCTATTACTTTCCCATTCTTTATTGGGAATATGTTAGAGTCTTGTTTGTCAACACAAGCAACCGAGAGCCCTAGGCTAGAAATCCAGTGGTACTCGTTCACAACTTATAAGTCCAGGGCCAATTTTGACCCACATCATCATTCTCATACCGTGGATGGGAGAAGATACAAACACAGGGTAGAATTGGAGGACTTCTGGGTGAAAATAACTGATGAGTATGAAGTTGGGAGAAGGTTATGTTCTAGAGTGCCAATAGACTTTATGAGGGAAACCGAACTTTGTTGGGTGCCCAATCAATTGTAGGATGATGGAAATTATGTCAAGCCGAGCTTCGATGAGAGCTGACCTCTTCCTTCCATGAAGTGGTCAAAGCCTAAGCATTCAGACTTGGCTACATTGATGAGACCAGTGATTAAGTACTCTCAGGGGTGGGTCGACCATATGGTCTAGGAGTTGAGGTAGAAAAGAGTGACGCTCACGTATGATTTACTGAGCGAGACAGAGTCGTGCTCCAATGCCGACGCATCCCATCATGATGATTTGGTTAAGATTGGTGAGAAGAGGAAAGTCATATTTGCAAGCATAGAGCCTATCCAGAAAAGATAGAAGAGGGAGCCATCTCGTTCCACAGTGTCTAGAAAAATTGATGAACTGGTGACTACCGTAGATGGATCCTTGGCCGAGATGATGGGACCTTTGCAGTTCCAAAAAAGAACAATGAACCGATCTAGTTGGATGACGATCAGCCCCCATCTCCTATGGGCACATAAGTACTAGGTTCGGATAATGAAATGGAAGTCAAAAATGATGATTTCGAAGATGGAATGATTTCTACCCTCAAAGGAGTCTTGGATATTCCAAATGAAGGGAACATTCAGGAGGAAGATAGTATCAAGTAGCCTACCATTCCAGATTGGTTGAAGGAGAGGATGAAAATTTAGGCACCAGTTGAGGTCCGAGAAGAAGATGATATTGTGGATTTCTTGGTGAGGTTGGAACAAGTTGCTACTAAGAAACCTGCCAAGAAGTTTTCCACAATTTAGAGGGATGAAGTTGGTGGTCATTCCATACATATTGCAATACCAATAGTGGATAAAGCACAAGATGAGATCACTCCCTAGGAATACGCCATAACCTCTATAGACCTTGGCCCAACAACAAAAGGCCAGGAAGTGGAAGAACTGGACAATTCCATCTCAACTATCAAGGGGAGATTGGAAAAGGAAGTGGCAAAAAAGAAAGAGTACAAGAGGGAGGTTGAACACCTGAAGGAGTATATACAACATCTAACCCAACCACTCAATCAAGGTGATGTAGTAGCTCCTACTCTTCTCAATTCCTCACAGGAGATGGCCAAGGATGTCAAAGAAGGTATGGTCATGGCCAAGGAGGCCCAAGAATGGATGGCAAACAAGGGCATGGAAGTGGCCTCGTTCATGGAGAGATTGATGCTTTCCTTTGGACATACTTCTTCTATCCTTTCTAGATTCGCTGACATGGCAGAAACTTGGGACAACCTCCCAGATATTCAAGAGAGGCTCATTCCATGCCTCAAGATACTAAAGGGAATTTCAAAGGAAGAATTGGTCAATGGAAAGGTAATTTCTGCAGGAGCGGCATATGATTTTCATCATTGGTTATTGGTAGTGACTATATGGGGTGAAGTTCTAAACAAGGAAAAGGCAGATGGGCTTAAAGTTGAGGAGCAAGTTAAAGAAATCTGGAGGAAGATTTATATGATAGCTGCAGTTGTGTTTGTAAAAGAGATTGTCAAGGAAAATGAAATGCAACTGGAAAGGTTAAAGCATAAGGTTCAGGAAGTTTTCTTCTCTACTACTGGACAAATTTTGAGATAGGATTTCACAAAAGTGGCGAACCTCTTGTCCATCCAAGATGATTTTGTGAGACAGGAACGAGATTCAGAGAACACCTTTGCCAAATGTGCTAAGGATTTGGATGGGATTAAATCTAGGATAAGCATGCTGCCGCTAGTCATGATGGAGGAAGTCATCATGATCGTGACCAAATTCATCGAGCACAATGTTTCCCAAGAGGATAGGGACGCCTTCCCTTAAAGATAGCTCCAACTGCCACTTCACTACTTGTTAATTGCTTGTTTACTGGCTATTAACTGAAGTTATTTTGGGCAACCCTAATTAGGGTTGACTTGTATTAATCTTGGCCATTAATGTTGTTTTAATCTTGGCCTTTCATTTGATTCTGAAAACTCTATATAAACTTGTGATCTCTCACTTTCATTTGTGTGGAGACAGTGTATGAAATTGTTTCATTAGACTATTTCTGATAATAAAAGCTCTTATGCATGATTTTCTTTGAATCACTTTTATTGTCAAGTAGTGAGAAAGGTTGCATAACTTCTTCCACCATAGATTAGAGTTAGATAGACTTAGATTACAATTAAAATAGAATTTTATTTTGAATGTTTGTTAAGTGAATGTGAGATTGATCGTATAGATTAAATGGTGAAATATTGCTCATACTTTCTTTGGATGGATGATTTTAATTTGATGTGTAAAGTTAGCCTAAGCTTGTGATTGTGGATGCTTAACTTCGGTCTCATTCAAGGCTTGAAAATTATAATCACACCCTTTGAAGATTGCACCCACTTTGTGTAGTTGTCCCAGGGAGGTGAAACAAAGTGTGGTTACTCATTTCACTTGATCTTTACTGTCTCTTGAATTCTTAGGCATAGATTAAATTCTCTAAACCCTTATCTTTTTTCCTTTTCTTGAGATCCAAACTGAAAGTCCCAATTGAAGAAGCTTTAATGATAAATCCCTCTAAGTCCCGAACTTGTAAGAAATTATTTAACATAAGTCCCTTTGTGTATTACCAGCAAATCACAATGCCCATTGAGCCTATTCACATGTCATGACCTGACGAAAGAAACCTTGGAGTCACCATATAATCTTCTCGCAATCTTAGCATATGGGGTGACATTTTTCAAGAGAGGATAGAGTGTCTTTGGACATTTTATTCTGAAGTGTTCGGTGGATGATAAAATGTACACCAACATAAGAATTGGCACTAGAAGGAGGGCCTTTCAGCAAGGGATTTCTTACAAGTTAGGGAAATAGGAATGATGCAGTATGGTATTACCACATGAGTTTCCTTTTCATGTACCTATTGAACAACTAGATCAACCACCGATAGATATTATCGATCAGTTGTATACACTAGCTTGGAAGTCACAACCGATTGCACTCAATTTGGACAGACAAGTCGTGTCCTTGCTAGAGAAGAAGAAAAGGGAAAGAGATTTGAGGAAGCAATCAAGAGAGACTTGATAAGGCAAAAGATTGATCACCTAAAACAAGCTTTCGACAATATAGAATGATTAGTCACTACAGGCTCATCCTCAAATCCAGGCATTGATAATAAGATGAAGAATGGTGCTCCTGACCAACATTCCTAATCCAAATCAAGATCCTCAGCCCGTGTTATAGCCTAACTTAGATCTTCACAATGAACAAGAGGATATCATTACCGAACTGTTTAGCCTCATGTGGAAAGAAAGAAGAAGTGATCCTGATTGGTTTCACATGCGCTTTATTCTTGAAGAAGAAGAAGAGAGAGCACGATGCATTGAGTTCAATATTTAGAGGGACCTCCTTGTTGAAATATTTGAAGCTCTTCAACAAGAGAAAAACTGACAGGCCAATCAACAAGTCCCATAGCAAGCAAACCAACCAGCTTCTGCACCACTAGCCCTTGCACCACCTCGACAAGATTGAAGAAGGATACACTATATCAAATTGGCTCTTTCTCAGCAGATAGACTTTGGAGAATTACTAGATCCACTCCAAAGTCTTTTAAAGAATTTGTAGAGCTATTGCCTTACAGAAATAGGTAGAAAAAGAGATCTAAAGCATTTTAGGAGGGAAAATCTAGCGTAGTTGGTTCCAATAAAGAAGCACTGAGTGAGGAAGTTCCTTTTGGTCTCTTCCAAACCTTTCCACCACATACTCCAGTTCCAAGCACCACATGACCGGATTGTCAACAAGTCCCAGTGGCTACATAGCCAGTGCAGCTAGTTCCACTAGTTCAACCAGTCCAAGTGAACCACCCAAATGCTCCAATAGTGTGGCATCTAGCTAACACATCGCCTATGACATTTTTGGTTTATCATGATTGACCTAAGAATCTAGAACATTTTTGTTCCAAGTTTCATAGTGGTGACCTAAACCACACCATAGATGAACATATCAAGCTTTTTGAAGATCTTCTTCAGAACAGAGATATCCAAGAAGAAGATGTTGCATGTAGATTTTTCCCCTACACATTCGACGAGGAGGCTTCTGACTAGTACATCCATTTTCTAGCTAACTCCATCCGCAATTGGCAACAAATGAAGACTACTTTCCTAGAAAAGTTTAGGGCACCAATTTCCCTATTTGATCTGTATAGACAATTTGTGGAAGTAAAGAGGCAAGAACATGAACTAATTAGTACGTTCAACAACATATTCCATAGAGCTTATATGAGGTTAAGATATCCTTACGAGTTGGACAATGCAGTAGCACTGCCAATCTATTACGAAGCTTTGGATCATCTGATCGCCATGTTTGTGAAGTCAACAAACCCGCTCCCAGAGGATTTTAAGGGAGCATATGTTGTAGCAATAAAGGCTAGTAATGGTCTAGGAGTAGGTATGGCTCCTAGTCCACTCAATTACTTAGGGAATGTAGCCTCTCAGAACCAAGTTCAAGATATTAATCAGGCATTGGCTCATCAGACACCTATGATGAATCTAGTTCCTCCAGTGGGAAATCAAATGGTCCTTCACCTAGGAGTGCCTATGTCCCAAGTACCACAAGCTCAATCTATATATCTTCAGAATGCGACAACTTCAACACAAACTCAAGAAGCGAAGGATGAAATGAAGGACTTGATTGAACAAGTCAAGAAGTTGTCGACTGAAGTCACATATTTGAAAGGTCAAAATAGCCAGATTCAAATTTTTCAAAAGAGCTATCAGGCACCTCAAGGGAATTACCAAGGTCAAGGTCATTCCAGATATCAAAGAGACAACCAGAAATATCAAAGGGACAATCAAAATTATTAAGGGAATAATCAAGGTTTCCAGAATAACAATTTAGGCTTCCAAAAGAAGACCTAGAACACCAGACCTAACAATGGTATTGTACCATCACCCTTGGATAATCCACCTGTTGACAATCATCCCGTAGACAAGGTATTCCTAGCTGAAGCAACATTATCTAGATGGTGTAGACAGCACAACACAAATTAACATTCTGAGTTACATCGTCACAAGTTCCAAGTAGCCACAAATATTTTTAGAAGTGAAAGGAGGAATTCTGAGGTAGAAGATCCTCCAGTGATTGGATATGAATTAGTTCCTGTACTAAGATATGATCAGGCCCTTGTAATTGAGAGTGTCTAATTTCCACCTGAAGAATACCCATAGTATCAGCATAATCAGAGATTTCCATCGACATCTGCAAATGGCCCAGTGGAGGCACCACGATATCAAGATGGATCAGAAATTCAAAACCTGTCTAGCTAGCCATCTATAATCAATGGTTATAATTTCCCTCCATTGTATAATAGCGTATTAGTAGAAGGAACCAGAGAAGTGCTCCAATAGGTTTCTGGAAATCCATTCAGGATATACCAAAGGAATAATCGCCAAAGTGAACCTTTGACTACATCTATTCCTCCAAACAGTTTCCAAACCCCACCAAATCCAAATGCTACCAATGTGCTATATCTTCCCAAAGATTCACTAGAATATCCTCAGCAAAGTGCTCAGCCAAATGGAATGAGACAAGCTACTATTCCCTAGACCGAACAAACAAGGAAAGCCATCATTCCACAAACAGAACAAACAAGATAAATGAGCCCTCAAGTGGAACAGGTTCAAGCTTAGAAAAAAGACTGTCCCTGAGAATAACTAAAGAGGTTAAGTTCATATGTGTTAGAGGAATTTAAAAGAATGAAGGTCAGCTTACCTTTGATCGAGTTGATGAGAATCCCTAAGATTTAGGAAACGCTTTTGGGCAGTTTGACTGAAGCAGTTGTTCCAAGAAATTCCCCAAAAAGTGTGCCAAACCGAGGAGTACCCAATGCTCCAGAAAATACCAATATTGTTGAATTAGAAGTGACAGGAAATATGTCTGATGCCCCACAAAAACCTTCTGGTGTTTTAGGAATGACCCAAACATTGTCTAGAAATCCTAATCAAAGAGACATGTCACCAGAAGAAGTCCTTATGGACACAGACATTTTTCAAGAAGAAGTCCTAGCAAATGAGCAACCATAGACCCCATCGGAAGGAGAAATTGTTCTTGTAACACAAAAGGAGAAGAATTGGGATATCAACAATCAGGACAAACACTCGTACCTAGTCCTTTACCAAGGACAAGATGAGCCTGCCCCATTTTTATTATCAGCCAAAATATTTGGCAAAATGTTACACAACTACCTAGTGGATTATGGTGCTTCAAGCAACGTGATGCCACTAGTCATCTGCCATAGGTTGGGACTTGTACCTACAAGAACCAACAAGAAAGTCACACAATTAGATAAAACAGAAGTCCCAGTTATGGGAGAATTAAATAACATCCACATGCAATTAGCAACAGACTTGAGAATACAAAGTTGTATAGATATCTCAGTGGTGGATATTCTTGATGGCTATGACATGCTTTTGAGTAGAGATTGGGTGAGGAGGTTGAACAAATATATTGCTATAGAATTTTCCATATGTGGCTACTGTGGAAAGGAGTCCCAAACCAAATAAGGATTGATAGCACACTGAGGCTCAAGTTGATGATTACTGAATACAGAGAGAACAATGAGATATTGTTTCTAGAGATAGACTCAGGCACTTACAGGCCTAAAGTAAATGAAGTTCTCGTACTACATGGATCAATTCAAGAAAGTAATCAGATGACTAACTCCACAAATGGGCTAATTAAAAAAGGGGAAAGCCCCTAGGAAAACGATAGAGGAATGTTTGAAATTTTTAGGAAATTTTTCTAGAAAAGTGTCCAAATGAAGGTAGAATTGCATGAAGATATCCATATTCAAGATTTATTGTTACCAAATTGGTGTCGAGTTCACAACATAGCTCATTCAGTGTTCATTTGTAAGATGTGACATAAAGCCATAGAAGAAGTATAGAGAAGTATTCCACAGACATTAGGCTTTTCAAACCATGTAGAGGTCAGTCATATTGATGGCTTTACCTCAGTAAGAATAGAGGAAATAGAATCTGAGCAATATTTTCAAGAATGGAATGCAAACCCACAAACTCCACAGTCTTCGCAACAAGAGCAAGCTTGGATCTTAAGGTTTGATGGATCCTGATCAAAGAAAGGAGATGGAGTTGGTTTCAATTTAATCAGTCTGAAAGGAAAAGTATATCTTGCTGCTCACAGACTAGATTTCTCGTGCATGAATAATGTAGCAGAATATGAATCATTGATTCATGGATTACTGCTAACACTAAGGAAAGGAGCAAGAGTATTACATGCTCTTGGAGATTCAGAGATAGTCATGAAGTAGGTAAAGAAGTAGTATGTTTTCCATAAGAAAAGATTGACTTGTTACCGCAACAACGTGTGGGATATTATTGAGAGCTTTGATGCTTTCAACATTCAATCTATGAACCGATCGAGCAATCAAGTAGCAAATTCTTTGGCACAGGTAACTAGTTCACTGGAGCTGCTAGCCATGGATGGTATAAGTCAAGTCACAATAGAGCTATTGTCCATACCATCAATTCCTGATAACATCACAAAATTTCAAGTTTTTAAAGATGACAACCACATTCATGAATTATTAACAAGCTCAAACGTTTTTGCGGCACAAGTCATTGATGAAGAGGAAACACAAAGAGAAGCTGAATTTTATGATGATGGCATCATGAACTTAAAGAAAAATGTCATTCCAAGAGGGATGATACAATTGGAAAGAATATTCAACCAATAAAATTGATCAAATGAAGAGTCAAAGGATTGAAGGTGACTAGTATGAAAAAGTGAATCTGGGATCAGAGCACGAGGTTAGAAATGTATGCATAGGAAAGCCTTGCACACTTGAAGAGAAGATTGGAATAATTCAGAGCTTGAGACAATTTACTGACATTATAGCATGGAGCTATGAAGATTTGAGAACCTACGATAATTCCATCATTACGCATACAATTCCGCTCAGGCTAGGAAGTAAGCCTTTTAGACAACGTCAGAGACCAGTTAACCCATTATTGGAACCACTGATTCATCAGCAGGTCAAGAAATTGCTAACAGTAGGAATCATATTCCCAGTGCACCACTCAACGTGGGTCGCCAATCTCATCCCAGTTCGGAAGAAAAATGAAAAAAATAGGCTTTGTGTTGATTTCTAAAACTTGAACAAAGCCTTGAAAAAAGACAATTATCATTTTCCATCACTCGATGAGGTTTTGCAAATTGTCAATGGTTCATGGATGATGTCCTTTCTGGATGGATATTTTGGGTACAAATAGGTCCTTGTGGAATATGAAGATAGATTGAAAACAACATTCACAATGAAATGAAAAATGTGTGCTTACAAGAAAAAGCCCTTTAGGTTAATTAATGCAAGAGCCACATTTTAGAGAGCCATGGACATCGCCTTCAGAGATTTAATTGGAAAATGTATAATCATCTATATGGATGATCTGACAATGTTTTTGAAAAAGAGAGAAGACCATATAGAAGACCTAAGGAAGGTATTTCAAAGATGTCAAAGGTATGGGATTTCCTTAAATCCAAAGAAATGCATCTTCGGGGTTACCGAAGGCAAGTTGTTAGGTCACTTGATCACTAAGAGAGGAATATTGATTGATCTTGAACATGTAGAGGCAATATCGAGAATCAATTTTCCTACTAGCCAAAAGGAACTGAGATCTTTCTTCGGGAAGATTAATTTTGTCAAAAACTTTATCACCGGGTTTGCTGAGATAGTGAATCCTTTAAATGAGATGCTAAAGAAGGATGCGAAAATGGAGTGGACCACGCAAACAAAGAAAGCATTTGAGGAAATCAAGCAGGCCATTGTTGATGCTCCTATCTTGGTTAGCCCAGATTATACGAAACCTTTCTACATGTACTCCTTCGCATCAGAACACTTTTGTGCCACAATTTTAACCCAGAGAACAGAAGAGAGAGATGAGCATCCCATAGCTTTCATGAGCTCACCTCTCAAGGATGTAGAATTGAGGTACCCGAGTATTGAAAAGTAGGCCTATGCATTGGTAAAGGCCATAAAAAAGTTTAGACACTATGTTTTGAGGAGTAAAGTCTTCGCCATCATCCCTGATGTAGTTGTCAAGACACTCCTATTGCAAAATGAGCTAGGAGAGAGAAGAGGAAATTGGGTTGCCACTATCCAAGAATATGATATTGAGTTGCAACCGATGAATCTAGTCTGTGGGAAAGCTTTAGCTTAGACAGTGGCCATTGAAGGGCCTGGCTTAGTATAATAGACATATGTATTGACTGATACTTCCCCAGAAGAATGGTATTATGAAATCATCACATATTTGATAAATCACAAGTATCCTACACAGATGAACCCAACACAAAAGCGAACCTTTAGGCTCAAGTGTCAATGTTATATGCTCCAAGGGTCAGTACTCCATAGACGAAATCATGAAGGTATTTACTTAAGATGTGTGGGAAACGATGAAGCTAAAAGAATCATGGAACATTTCCATTCTAAGTTCGAGAAAGAACATGGAGGAAGTCAGGCCACAACTTACCAAATCCTAAGAGAAGGGTACTATTGGCCCTCTTTTTTCAAAGATGCATATGAGCATGTTAAAACCTACCACACCTTGCAAGTTACTACAACTCATGAAAAGAATCTTGCTATACCACTACAGCAGATCATGAAAGTGAAACCATTCACAATGTGGGGACTTTATTTTATTGGCATGATAAACCCACTGTCTTCAACACAACACAAATATATTTTGACGGCAACATATTATTGCACCAGATGGTCTGAAGAATAGGCACTGAGGAATTGCATGATGGATGTAGTAATCAAGTTCTTGGAAGAGCATATCATCACTAGATTCAGTTGCCCTAAGGATTTGGTTTGCGACAATGGTTCCGCGTTCACTTCATTAAATTTTTCTAACTGGGCATTTGATCATGGGATCACTTTGAAATTTTCTTTGAATTACTACCCCAAGGTAATGGGTTGGCAGAGTCCACGAATAAGAATTTTCTCAATGTAATCAAGAAATTGCTAGATCAAAACCCGAGAGATTGGCATTCTCAACTCAGGTTTGCTTTATGAGCAGATAGAACAAGAGCCAAGAGGTCATTGGGAACCTCTTTGTATCACTTAGTCTATGGGAAAGACCCCATATTTCCCATTCAACTGAGGATTCCAACACTCAGATTCATGCAAGAATACCTAGACCCAGATGATAGAGTTCAGATTCGTCTCTCGCAGCTGTTGCTACTACAAGAACAGAGAGATCAAGCTCTCAAGATTTTTGATAAACATCAAGGGGTTGTTAAGCGATGGTTTGATAGAATTGCAACAACAAAGTCATTTAGAATCACTGACCTAGTCCTATATTGGGATAAAGCCCACGAACGGAGAGGGGATCACGATAAGTTTGATAATTTATGGAAAGGACCATATCAAATTGTTGAGATATTAGGAGAGAATGCATTCAGGTTAAAAAATTTGACAGGGGAGGACATCCCGCTGCCCGTCAATGGGTAGTTTTTGAAACATTATTTCCGGCCCTGATTTCCTTGATGGAACTTTCATGTACATAGTTAGAAAATTTGCTTTTTTTTATCTTGATTTCCTTAGATTAGTTCTCTGTTTTCTTAGATTAGTTTGTTTTCTTAGATTAGTTTGCTTTCATTTCACTTTGCTTTGGTTAGTTTTTTAATGAGGGTGTCCCATTCTGTGAGCAAGGTGATGTTGTTTACACACACACTCTAGACTGACCTCGCTAGGGTATGTTATGAATATTCTTCAGGTAAATATTTGTGGAAAATCTTCGAATCCTAAATTAATTGCTTCTAAAGTATCTTAAGGTTAAGGTCAGTACTTGACTTGAAAGGAGGTCATCTATTGTGTCTTGACATTGAGTCTTACAATTATTATATTTTACACACTTAAAGAATTATATAAGTCATTATGGTCTCCTAGGTGAATTTATTGGCTGGAAAGAAAGTAATCAAAAGTATTGCTTCAACGCCACTATAATGCTCAAACCCAGGTCAGCTTCATTGCTTACAGGATGAAGTGTGGAAATATGTGAAAAGAAAGAATATAAAAATGAATCAAAAGAAAAGAATGAAAAATCAAGAACACTTGGCTTTTGGGTGTACGAACATCTCTTCAGGTGTACAAAATAATCAAAACAAGAAAAATAACAAATCACCGGAAGTAGAGCAATCTTAGTGAGATTATAGCAGATAACCTCACTGGGGCTATGGATGCTCGCTAGTAGCAAAGCTCTATCCAAGGATGCTTTTGGAGCTAAGATAAAAATACATTGGAAAGCCATGATGGAACCAAAGAGTCATATTGGTCTTAAGAGATAAGAATAAACACATTTGCACACAATTATAACTACAGGATAAAATGTCTTGATAAGATTTAGGATTTCTCTTCCCTTTTGAGTACTCTTCTTGGTCAAGGGGTAAGTTAGTTAGAATTAATTTAAGATTTTGGATTTGAAGTAGGTACTATCCTTGGAATGTTTAGGAACATTCCCCACGTGGAGTCACCAAATGTTGTGACCTTTTCACATATCCCCCCATTGCAAATGGGGACCCCTAGTAGTTTGCTAGTTTTTAGGGTTTTGCCTCCACGCAATAGTTTCATGAAGTCACTACTTTGGAAGTTTCAAGTCAGTCTTTTGAGATTCATCTGAGCTAAGTTGAGAATCCATGCTTGAATTAGTTGATAAACATCACAGAAGTGCTCAGAAGGTCTGGGAGATGAGGATCGTCTGTGCTTTGGGCCAATTCTGACACTTCCTACTTTTTAGGGAATCTACTTTTTCTGCTTTTTTGCTTTTTCATTTTTGGCATTTTTGTACCAAACGAGGTTCCCTATTTTTTAGGAAATTTTTTTTTCTATTTTTAGAAAGTCAGCCCTGGTCAATGGGTCAATGTTTCTATCTTTAGAACCAAAAATTTGAAATCACAAAGTAAAAATAAAAAAATCAAGCAAAAAAAGCATGGAAAAGCAAGGGAAAAATCTAGAAAAATCAATTAAAAATAACCAAAAACTCAACCCAAAGGTGTGAAATCGTGAGGTAAATTTTCCTAAGTCTAGAGAAATTTTACCTTGCCATGGAGATGAGAGAATTTCCAGCCATTAAGGAAGTCCGCCCTAGAAAGAAGGGAAGGTGGAAAGGAAAATTTCGCCATCAAGAGGGGAATGGAAAGAAATTGGGGAAGTCTGCCCTTAATTTGAGAGACATGGCATGAGAGCAAGGAAGTCCGCCCTTTCCATAGAGGAAAGATGGAAAGACTTCTTGGAAGTCTGCCCTCACATGGAAAAGACCTCTTGAAGTCCACCTAGCCTTGATAAAACTTGGCATGCCTTCTCAAAAGTCCACCCAAGCCTTGGCAAGACAATTGTGAAGTCTGCCTAGCCTAAGAAGAGGGAAAATTGAAATTTTGGCTAAGTATTTGAGGCCTTGGAAGAAGAAATTTGAAATTTGTCTAAGTATGGAGGTCTAAGAAGAGGGAAAATGTGAATCTTGGCTAAGTATTTGATGCTTTAGAAGGAGAAATTGTGAATTTTGGCTATGTGCACAAAGGAAAATGTATATGGAAAAGAGGCAAAAAAGTCTGCCCCTAGCTAAAAGGGATGAAAATTTGTCTAAGTATTATAGAATTTTACCTAAGAAAGACATCCAAGCACATACTTTGACCAGAGAAAATCATCCAAGCAAGAGAAAATTTGATTTCGACATAAGAAAATGTGCCTGACACAATTTGAAGTCTACCATGGCAGAAGAAAACGAGGATCTGGCGCAATATTTGTTGGCAAGATAGCTAAATTTTCAACGTGGCTAGATGAAAATTGAAATAACTTGGGAAATAAATATTTAGCCAAAGAAAAATTAAAATAGCTATGGGTCCAAAAACGAATAGGTTGGAAATAAATTAAATATTTTAACATTTTAATAATTTGTTTCCAACACTTAGAAATATAAAATGGCTCGGACAAAAATAAAACTTGCCAGAGATGTATTGGAAGAAAATAAATTATGCTAGCAAAGAGAAATCCTTGAGCAAAATTAAATTTGCCATGAATTAAAACTTGGAAAATTGAATTTAATTGGATATTTAATGTTTTTTTCAAAATTTTGAAAATCAAAGATAAACATCTAGCAAAATCAAATTTTGGAAAATCAAAGGGATATGCCTGGATAAGCTCGCCATGGAGTTTTTTTGAAAAATAATGGAAACTTTCATGTTTGAAGAGGATAAAACAAATCAAAATCGAGAAAAAAAGATGAAGTTGCTAAAACAAATTGAATTCTTCAGCATTATAATGAGTTTCAGCAACTCATTTTTCACAGACTCGGCTGAAGAGAAGTTAATCTCTCGAAATTGTAAGAAAGTTGAGAGACAATCAATTCTTTTGCAGGCAAGATCGATTTTCTCATAGGAAGGAATAATTTTATTGTTGAAGAAGTAATTTTTTTCAAAGAAGTGAAGAAGTTCGTGGCTGAAAGTCAAACTTCTCAGCAAGACTGGCACACTTTGTCATTTTATTTTTTGATTAAATTCTTGATGTTTGAATTTGATTTGTAGCCAGAAGATTTTTCCTATGGTTTGGAGTTCAATTGGATAAATTCATCAATTATCCTTCTGTCTTTTTCATCTTGGCTAAGTTCTGGCTAAATTTCAATCAACTTCATTTACTTTTAGCTTGCTTTTTAGTAGAAATTTAATATTTTAATAAGCTGAAAGTAAAATTTTCAAATACAAGGCATGGGAATAAATTATATTTTAAAGTCTCCACATTAATGTTAGTATTTTTACTGCAGGTCAATGACCATGGTAGGAGAACCATCAAAGAAAGTGTTGATGAAGTTCCCTAGTAAAGGGGTACAGCGAGAGTCAAAGATAAATTCCAAATGGAAAAATGTCATAGACACTGATCTTGGACATGTCAACTTCATAGAGTCCAAAAAGAGAGTATATGGACATGTTGGATTACCAACACCAATTTCTAGATGGATGGTGAGGAATGGAATTTTCCAAGCAGTCGGATTCTCGCCTGCAATAGACTGTGTCGAGTTGATGGCAGAATGTGCCATCCATTACAATGCTCAAGAAAGATAAATTGTTGCACCTGACAGAAGGATTCTAGCTCACCTTGGCGAAGTGGCAATTCAGGAGGCATTCGGTATCCCAACACATCACCAGACCATCTACAAAACCAAGGAGGATGCCAAGAGGTTGTATGATAGCCAGTCTGAGCTGTGTGCCACAAATGTTAATAAGGCATGGCTAGAGAAGCCTAGACCATCCATAAAGAAGATGCCTAAGAAGTTGCACCAAACAGATTTTAAAGAGGATTATGGAGATATAATTTTGATGCTGAACAGGATAGCCGAAAATGCACAAGGCGTATATTTTTAGACATGGATGTATTATTTTATAGATGAAATCACTTCCAGCGTGAAGATGTTCAACTAGTCCCGAATGATAAGCAATAATCTTCATGAGTAGCTGACCAATTTGGAAAAGAACAAGTCTTTTCATATGAGTTCGTATATTGTCTATTTGTTGGCTAGAACATACAGATACTCAAGATTGATTTGCAAAGGAAAAGTTGGCAATGGGTAGAATGAACTCAAGTCTTATGATTGCTACCCGTAACTTCAACTAAGGGAGAAATTTCATTTCAGGTGGGTGCACAATGCTTTCCTAATGTATATCACAAGAATACTTCAAGGAGGAACGAATCAGAGGCTTATTCATGAAGCAAAGAGCTTGATAAGTAGATATGGGTCCTAGTTTATCTAGTTTCCCACGTTTACATATGTAAGGATCCAAGGATTCATTGGAAATACTTACAAGCTACCTATTTATCTAACAAATCGGATGATTTTTCTTGAAGTTGTTAGGCAGCTGGAAGAGTACCAGAACATCCAGAGGCCAAGTAAGAAGAGTACCAAAACATCTATTAACACAAGCAGTTGAGAGCATCAGGCTAGAAATCCAGTGGTACCCATTCATAGCTTATAAGTCCAGGGCCAATTTTGACCCGTATCATCATATTCAAACCATGGATGGGAGAAGATACAAACACAAGGTAGAATTGGAGGACTTATGGGTGAACGCCACTAATGAGTAGGAATTTAGGAGAAGGTGATGGTCTCGAGTGCCAATAGACTTTATGAGGGAAACCAAACTTTGTCGGGTGCCCGATCAGTTGCAGGATGATGGAAATTATGTCCAGCCGAGCTTCGATGAGAGCTAACCTCTTCCATCTATGAAGTGTTCAGATCCTGATCATTCAGACTTTACTACATTGATGAGACCAGTGATTAAGTACTCTCAGGGGTGGGTTGACCATCAGGTCCAGAAGTTGAGGTAGAAAAGAGTGATGCTCATGTATGATTTAATGAGCGAGATAGAGTCATACTCCTTGAATGTCGACACATCCTATCATGATGATTTGGTTGATATTGGTGAGAAGAGGAAAGGAGTAGTTGCAAGCATAGAGCCTACCCAGAAAAGACAGAAGAGAGAGCCATCTCATTCCACGACATCTAGAAATATTGATGAACTAGCGGCTATCGCAGATGAATCCTTGGTTGAGATGATGAGACCTTATATTGTTCCGGAAAAGAACAATGAGCCGATCCAGTTGGAAAATGATCAACCCCCATCTCCTACAGGAACATAACTACTAGGCTTGGATAATAAATTGGATGTCCAAAATGATGATTTCGAAGATGGAATAATTTACGCCCTCAGAGGAGTCTTGGATATTCCAAATGAAGGGAACATTCAGGAGGAACATAGTATCGAGCATCCTACCATTCTAGATTGGCTAAAGGAGAGGATGAAAATTTAGGCACCAGTTGAGGTCCGAGAAGAAGATGATACTATGGATTTCTTGGTGAGGTTGGAACAAGTTGCTACTAAGAAACCTGCCAAGAATTTTTCCACAATTTAGAAGGACGAAGCTGGTGGTCGTTCCATACATATCGCAGTACCAATAGTGGTTAAAGCACAAGATGAGATCACTCCCTAGGAATACACCATAGCCACTATAGACCTTGGCCCAGCAAAAAAAGGCTAGGAAGTGGAAGAACTAGACAATTTCGTCTCAACTATCAAGGCGAGATTGGAAAAGGAAGGAGTACAAGAGGGAGGTTGAGCTCCTGAAGGATTATATATAGCATCTGACCCAACCACTCAATCAGGGTGATCTAGTAGCTCCTCCTCTTCTCAATTCCTTGTAGGAGATGGCTAAGGATGTCAAAGAAGGTATGGTCACAACCATGGAGGCCCAGGAATGGATGGCAAGCAAGGGCACGAAAGCCGCTTCGTTCATGGAGAGATTGATGCTTGCCTACGGAAAGACTTCTTCTTTCCTTTCTAGATTGCCTGACATGGCAAAAACTTGGGATAGCCTCCTAGATGTTCAGGAGAGGCTCATTCCATGCCTCAAGATACTAAAGGGTGTTTCAAAGGAAGAATTGGTTGAAGGAAAGGTGATTGTTACGAGAGTGGCTTATGATTTTCATCATTTGTTTTGGGTAGTGACTATACGGGGCGAAGTTCTCAAGAAGGCAAAGGTAGATGGGCTTAAATTTGAGGAGCAAGTTAAAGAAATCACAATGCCCATTGAGCTTATCCACATGTCATGACCTGATGAAAGAAACCTTGGAGTCGTCATATGATCTTCTCACAATCTTAGCATACGCAGTGACTTTGTTCAAGAGAGGATAGAGTGTCTTTGGAAATTTTATTCTAAAGTTTTTGGTGGATGATAAAATGTACACCAATAGGTAGGTTGTTCAACCACTTTCTCTTTAGCTTTGTAAACTTCTTTGATTTTAGGAGGCACAACAAGATTATTTTGATTTTCTCATGGTCTATTATAGGAAATTGTAGGAGGATTTATAATAGGTTGATTTTGGATATTTGGAAGGGCTTTTGGTTAAATCATTGGTCTATCAAGGATAGGTGGCTCAATCATAGGTTGAGGCATATTTCTAAGGGATAATTATGCTATGCACTTTGCCTAAAACTTTTTGTATGATTTAAAAAATAATTCCTCACAATGTCTAATAGTTTCACTAGGCTCGATCCAAAAGAAATCCAATGAAAAGTTCCCACGAGAAGAGACAAGGTTAAATCCACTATGATGTACAGTAAATATTTCATTTCCAAAGGGAAATTTTAAACATTTATGGACAACTAACAGGATGACATTCATGGAGTGAAGCCATGGATAGCCTAACTTCACAAAAAATTGGTCCAACGACGGGATGATGGTGAATGAGAAACTTGATGTTTTTAGTATGAATTTTAGAGGGAGATTTATCAAGCCAATCACAGGGCAAGCAAAAATATTGTGCATTTTGATCCATGCTTTCGGTCTTTCATGTGTCTTAATAAAATTCATGCAAAAAGAGGAATTATTCAATAATCACATTCTCTACATAGACAAGATCAATTAATATCCCATTAGTATACTTATCATTGATTCTTCCAGTTATGTAAAGAGGACCATCAGGTGCATATTTGATTATGTCATTTTATGAGTAAGCAATATCAAGGGGCATTCTAGTTTGGCCTATACGAGGTTTAGCTTCAATAAATGACACCATTCTAATCATTTCTTCCTCATTGTCATCTTTTGTGTTTTCATCATCCATGTCAACATTCATCACATCATTCTTTGTGTCATTATCTTTGACAAATGAAATAGTGTGTTTTAGCATGGGATTGGTAACTATTTTGAGGTGTGGTTTCAGACTTTTCAAGACGGCTAGGTGGATTTTTTACATCATGACTACTAACCAAATTCTAATAGTCATGAAGGGTTGTACATAAATATGTGAAGGATGGGAATTTCAACATCTCGAGTTTGGTTGGATTTTGTTTTGTAAATTACAATAAACATTCAGTGAAGATCAACATCAAGAATCTTAATGTTTATTTGTGAATAAAACATTTGATAGCATGTTATGAAATTAGAGACTTTCTCATCATCCTTTTTTTTACATGTCATTAAATCAGCTGGGGTCATCTTGGGACCCATGTGAATGTGGAAGTGGTTGTAAAAGGAATCAATAATCTCATTGAATGAGTTTATTGGTTTATTCGGTAACGACAAAATCCACTCTAAAGTAGTATCCTTGAAGGATCTAGGAAATAGTTTAGCTAAGAGTTTGTCTTCAAAAATGAAATCACTACATACGACTATATAAGCAAAAACATGGCTAACAGGATCTCCTTTCCTGCCTTATTTCTCGAATCTAGGAACTTCTATACCTTGTGGCATATGTATTCTCAATATCTCTAGGGATAATGGGTTGGTTTTGATGTATTGTGAAGGTTGACCATTTATGTTTTAATTTAATATGGAAATTTGTTGTTGAAGGGCGGACATGTTTTGCAAAAGTGTGTTAATGATGGGATCATTGTTGGTATTGTAAGATGGAGGGAAATAAGGTGGAGTGGTGTATGTATGTAGAGGGAAAGTGAATTGTAGGTTTGTAAGAGGAGATTATTGAGGAGATATGAGAATTGAATGCAAAAAGCTAGAAGGATTCCCTATGGAAATAACGAAGCAAGTGTTGACATTGCTAGTGGGTTGAATGGTTGTGGTAACATGAGTACTAGTGTCTGTAGGAATAGAGATGGGTATTGTGGAAGGAGGAATTGGAGTTCCACCTTGGATTTGAGAATACCCCAAAGGTTGAGTACAACTAGTCATGGTAGGGATGGTACTGTTAACATCATGCACATTGCTTGTAGGTAAGGAAGTCATTGGAAATGAGGTATGCATGTTATGATCCATAGGGGGTTGATTATCAATACTATTAGAAAGAGAGTTGGAAAACCCAAGATCCACAATGAATGATGTATTGCGGGATGACATGAGTCTCAAACTACATCTCACAATAGTATTTCTAATTCAAAACAAAGTTGTAAAGATCATAGAAATTTTACAAACTCAATGCCAACCCAAAATGGAAAGAGGGTAAAGGGAAATGCAATGACCTAGATGCAATTTCTAGCTTCTAAAAAATGTAATTTTTTTATTACCTATGAAAAAATTTGAAAATGAAGTCTTGTAAATGTAATTTTGAAATAACACAATGCACTAAATTTATCAAATGAAGTTGAATATGATCAAATTGATGAAATAGAAATTCTACAAATAGAAATAGAAATATGAAAACAACAATTAGGAATGCAGAAATGAATATTTTAATGCCCAAAAAATCAAAATATGACCTTGATCAAGGACTCATTTTCCCTAGGAAGAATGGATCCTAGGTGAGGGTTTTGAAACAATTTTTTGCAAATTTTTGAGTGATTTTGAGTGGTTTCTAGATTCTGGTTTGATACAAGTTTCAATTTTATTTTTTTACAAATTCAATGTTAAATGTAAGTGAAAAATGTCATAAAATGAAAACCTACAACACCTAATTTGATATGCAATTTTGTTTCAATTTTCAAATGCAAGTTGATATGATGTAATGTTATGCAATATGACTAATTTTTTGTATTTTTTAGATTTAAAGAATTCCAAGATGCAATCCTAAGTCCCTTAAATGAAATGCAAAGTGAAATGCAAACTAGACACCCTAAATGAGACACAATTCAATGCAAAGAGATGCAAATGAATGTAAGGTCTAAATCTAGGGTGAACGAGGACTCAAAAATCAAAAAATGTAAGGATCAAACTCAGGTTCACCACAATGAAACAATAAAAAATAGGGTGGGGAGAGAGGATGAATGGGTTGATTCACCTAAAATGACCTATTTTACTAATTTCATTCAAAATGCAAGGTACAAAATGAAAATGAAGAATAGTAATCAAATCTAACAAAAATAGTAATCAAAAGTAAGATCTAGAAAGGGGAAAATGATGTGTACCTTTCACCAAAAGTGACATTTTGAAGATTATTAATGACTCATTTGTCCTATGGTGAATGGGTATTGGCTAGGATTTCTGGAAAATAATTTCTAGGTCTTCTTTTGCTTGGTTTGCACTCCTAGATTCCAAGTGTTTGCTATTGAATAGTCAAAAATAAAATTTGTAGAGGATTTTTTGTGATTTGACAACTTTCCTTGCAACTTGAAAACTTTGCAACTTTCTTCAATCTTGATCTTCAAAGGATCTTCAGCCTAAAATCTGCAATCACACATCAAAGAGACAAAAATATTGTTTATTAGGTGAATGGGGGTTTGCCTTGGTCAAACCCTATTTTGGTAATTAAACCTTGAAATTAATAAAAGCATGAAAGGAATGATGAATGAACAACTCTATGTCACAACAAACAAAACCCTCAGATGAACCTTTGATAATGTAGGTCTACAACTTGTATGAATTGGCTTCAATGGATTTGGATCTTGACTTTGAATCTTTTATTGAAATGATACATTGAATGCTTGATTGAATCATGAAACCTACATCAACATATTATCTCCAAAAACATGTATGAGTCTGCATAACTTTGACATGATGAATGGATCTTGAATGTTGCAAAAAACAATTAAGAAATCTACCCTTGAATGCTCTTGAATACTCTCTTGAAAGTGCTCTTAAAATAACTTGAATTGCTAGGATTTCTTGAAAAATTGCTTAGATGAAACATAGTGAAATGACCTCTTATTTATACATATCTTATCATTATTTCCCAAAATTAAAATATTACAAGCCAACATTGAATTATAGATTTGAAATAATTAAAATACCACCAGAAACATATTTGAAAGGGGGGTCCTAGGTCTAAGTGAGGACCCATTGTCCCTATAGCGAATGGGTCCTAGGCCACTTACCTAGGACATACATTGGTCAATGTTAAACACTATTCTAAATTAGGGTCCTAGATCTAAGTGAGGACCCATTTGCCCTATGGAGAATGGGTCCTAAGTCACTTACCTAGGAAACACATCTTCCAAAGTTAAGTGTTGTGTAATGGCATTTATGAAGATAGGTTTTATCCCTCAGAAATTACATTTAATTAGGTTTGGATTTGAATCAAAGGGGATAATTAAGGAAAATTAACCTCAATTAATTAAAAAATCCCTAGACTAATGTGAAAGTGTAAAGGTGCATGTTATAACATCAAAAATAAGGCACAATTAAGTCCATTTAATTTAAAATGGCCCTACACTTAATGTGAACATTAAAAACATATTGCAACACTAAATTAAGGCATAATTAGGCTCATTTTATTGTTATTTATTCAAAATAAAGTGTGAGAAAAGGGATACTTCTTCCTAAACTACCAAAATCCACCTTAATATCATCAACACCTTCATATAATGACTATAGAATTGTAGACACATTTTACTCACTACATCTAGCAATCTAACACATGAAATGTTGCACTGCACTTTCCAAAATCACACTCTAGCACTCTACAATTCACATCATTCACATCTTTCTTGTCTAATTCTCCATCCCTCAACAAATAAACTCTTAAATATACCATCTTCAACCTTGAAATCATTCTCCAAGGTTGACATGCACATCAACCATACAAATTCAAATCAGGTCAACACCAAAACACTTCCATGGTGGATAGAAGTGAAGGCATACCACACCATTATTTATTTGGGACCCAAATATATAACACCACACTACAACATGCTTCTAAAAACAATAAATATCCACTAAAATTAGTGTAAACAGTGAGGTCGGTCATTACTGATGCAAGAGCATCTAGAAGCATTCAAATTAGTTGGAATAGTGAACATTCAATTGCAGAGTACCAGAGAGAGTGACCTTGGTGATTACCAAATTTTACCACATTTGAATGTTAGAGGATACAAAGCTAGAATTAGTTACTAGACACCATGAGCTATAACATATCAGAAATTTAGACCCTTTGGGTTTGTTCCTGAAGAGATATCATTATCAGAAGATTGGCTATGTTCACAATGAGGAGCTGATAGTGTTCAGAGAAATCTAATCAGTTTGCGGAGAAAATCCATGACTTGAGGAGCCTAAAGGAACATTATTCAATGAATTATAGGACCTGGGCTACCTTCATGGATATCTACATGAAGTTCTATGTATTTACAGAGAAAATCCTTATGTTTAGGTCTGACCTATCTGTGTATACGTGTTACCTAACTAGCCGTTGCAATAAGGCTGACTTGATAATCCTATGAAGACTTGAAAAGTATATAAATGAGAGGATAAGGATTGTTTCTAAGCATCAAGAGGAGGCACGGGATCAATAGTGTGAAGTTATGAAGCACCGTGATGAGTTGTTTTGATCTGGAGAAGTTATAGATCAAATAAATTGAGTAGAAGAAAGAGTTGATGGAAGAATATTATTATATAAATGATTTGTGAACACTAGGCTATGGCCTAGAATATATAAATCCCTTGAGGCATGTGTAATTTTATTTGAAGTTATAATATATGAGGAATGAGCTTTGAAGGCTAGGTTTTTCCCTGTTAGGGTTTTCTCAGGATACATCTTGTGTCATGTGTTCATAAATATCCGTTATCTTTCTATTGATTAGCTGTTATCTTTCATTTCATATCTGTTATGATCATGGAGTTAGTCAATTAGGCTGCAAGTATAGACAGTCCTTCATTGGACCCTCCTACCTTGACTGCATCAGTTACTCATGTAAACACCATTAAACCTTTAAGTACATGCTTCCTTTGATCCAACAACTCATAGATAATAAATTCCACTTGAACTTAACTTTGAATATTCTATAAACACCCTAAAATCCAATAAACTCCTTTGCAACAACTTCCACCTAAGAAATGTACACACCCAATACACTCAAAGAACTCTACCATACACTACAACTTAAGAAACTAACTTCTAAAGCAACAAACCTCAAACAACCTCAACTAAAGAAAGATACCAACACTATCAACACCCCTTTAGGTTTGCAAGACCTAAAACAAAACTATGGAGAAACATGGAGCAAAAATATTTTTTCCCAAACACTTTTGCAATACACTATTCACACACTAGTGAACACAACTTCTTTTGTTTGGTGATCCAAAACACCAAATTCCAAATACAAAACCTCTAAGAACCTCTAAGCAACATATCCAAAATTCACAAGAATATTTTCAACCTAGAAGAAATGCAGAGCAACATCAAAGCACTACTCTACAACCCATAACACACTACAACTAATTATTTCCTTTTTTTATCACATTTTCTCAAAAGCACTTGAAAACCAGGCATCGTAGACACATCCTCATCACCTTTAGTATTTCCTCATCACCACCAAGCCAACTGCAACATAGCAACTCAACCACATATCCATAGACAAAAGGTTATCAAAGAAACACTAGAGGTTGACATCAGTAGCTTACTAATGGCAACATAATGCAACTAGTCAAAGCATCATAAATATAAAAATACATACTCTTTCAAAAATATTCTACTCATGAATGACAACACAATGTTTTGGACATCAATGACAAAAGAAATTGTTCATACTTGCAACAATCTCCCCCTTTGTCATTGATGGCAACACATGATGTGAAAAACCATCAAAGACACAATAGCTCTTGTTATAATTTTCTCTCCCTCTCTGACAATAGAAAATTTTCACATGCTTCTTTCTCCCCCTTAACTATCTTCTTTTTCACATGTCTCATTCTCCCCTTTGACATCAGTCAATCATCTTACAACTATTTTGTAACTTCTATTCCTTTACTGCTCTTCATACCCCCCCTTAAGAGCACACACCATAATGCACCAATCAACAATTACTACATAATGACAACACATACTCCCCTGAATTGTAACAACCAACAATGTTACTGCCTACTCCCCCTAGGGGTAGCCACCACCATCATTCTAGACCAAAGAATGAATCTTGATATCCATTGGACTCATCCATCTCCTTATGTATCTAGTTCAAAGAAGAAGGGGCAATAACCCCCAAATTCTCCTAGAGATACTCAAATGTATCCTTAGGAAGAGCTTTAGTGAATATATTAGCAACTTGATCCTTAGTAGGCACAAATTCAAGCTTAACTTCATTATGTACAACCTTCTCTCCTAGAAAGAGATACTGGATTGAGATATGTGTTGTCCTTGAATGCATCAGTAGATTATTTGAAATATTGATAGCACTTGTATTATTACAGATGAAATAAATTGGTTCATCATATACCATCCTAATATCCTTCAATGTTTCCCTCATCCACAACACTTGTTTGTAGCAAGATGTTGTAATGTATTCTACCTTTGTAGTAGATAAAGACATTGAATCTTGTTTCTTTCTTATCCATGACACAAATCTCCATCCAAGAAAGAATGTACCACCACTTGTTTTTTTTTCTATCATCCACACAAATATCCTAATCTACATCTGTGTAAGCACTCAGAATGAAATCAGTATCCTTTGTATACCATAAGCCATAATCCAAAGTGCCCTTCAAGTATTTGAATATCCTCTTCATTGTCACAACATGTGATTCTCACTAGTAGAATTTTCCAAATAAATGACTAGGTGACTAAAACTTTTAGTCACAACAACTAAAAATGACTAAATTCTACTATTTTTTATAACCTAGCTTTAAATGAGTAAATAAATGTCTAATTTGGTAGTTGAATAAGAAATTATTTTGTCACAGAAATAAAAATGACTAAATAGTTAGTCATCAAATACAAATTAGACAAAATTTATAAAAAACATTTTGGCCAGTTATTGGTACAATTATTCATGTTCATTGTAGACCTCATTTCATTCGTTCATTGCAGACCTTGCTTCATTCGTTATCCTGGAACTAAGGTGTTTTGATCAATTAAAATAGCTACTTGCATGGGAGATAAAGATTTGGAGAGGACCTAGAGACTTCTAAAAAGGCGGGCAAGGAATTCAGAGTTTGTTGTAGTGAATTTGAAGTCACTGAGGCCCTCTATAGTGAAGTCAGATTTGGGGATGCCCTATGCAGTTGATTCAGAGGTAATTTGAAACCTCATTACATTAAACATAAATTCAAAATTCTCATTACAATATTATGCTCTTAATTAATAATGTTCTCTTACAATCTTGCCACTATTTTGCTTCATAATGTGTTTGAGCTAAAAATAATAAAATTTGGGTTTCAGTGCCAAAATAGAATTTCCTCAAATAATTTTGATAAATTTTCGCTGCAAGTACAAACTATTCCTATGCAAAGTAAACATGTGCTAGATTTACCCACACATTAGGCATATGAACAAAGATGTTTCTTGTAGCAACTTCTTATACTTTTGTAAAGATTTCCTTTGCAATATCAAATTGACCCCTTTCAGATAGCACAATGGCTGCCCCATTTGTAGTATAAACATTTCCTGGTCTCTATGCCAACACTTTACAATGGTTGGCCCATTTGTAGCAGAAATATTTGCACTAAAAGAAAAAAATTATCCTTGTGCAAATTAAACATGTGCTAGATTTACCTACACATTAGGCATGTGAAAAAAGATGTTTCCTATAGTAGCTTCTTGTACATGTGTAAAAATTTTCTTTGCAATATCAAATTGACCCCTTTCAGCTAGCACAATGGCTACCCCATTTGTAGCATAAATGTTTCCTAGTCTATGTGCCAACACTTAAGTGGCCCCTTTTATGACATTAAGATCCTCTTGAGTTATTATTATACTCCTATTTTCCAAGAGAAAAATCCCGAAGGCCCATGGGAAACGAATGATGGTCATTTGAGTTTCAACTTGGTTTCATTTCAAAAAGGGGACATTGTTGAATAGTATAGATAACTGAGAGGGGGGTGAATCAGTTGTCATAAAACAATTTCTTTACTTTATTTAATCTGGAGCAAGCTTATATCAATCAGATAATAATCAAATAGATATGAACATGAAAGAACATAACAACACCATGAACAATAGACACCAAAATTTACATGGAAACCCAAGAAGGGAAAAACCACAAAGAATGCTAATTCTCAATTATAGAACACTGGTTAAGGTGACACCAACTAAGGTGATTTTCTACAAGGTCTCACTACCTAATTGCTTACTGCAGGTAAGTCTCACTGGTGGTGGGCTCACTACTCAATTAATACATATGATTACAAAATAGTCTCACTGACAAAAAAATAAACCGATGAAGTTGCATCTACATATGCATGAATTTAGTTCTGGTTAAGAACACAATATCTGTCTGCAACAGATGTGGTCAAGAATATTCTACACACCTTCTCGCAAAACCTCTACAAAATAGATTACTTCTTCCTAACACTTTCCTTCATCTTTCTTATCACATAATCCTTTACAACCTTTTAACTCTTCTCACACGAGCCACACACCACACTTTTTATCTCTTGTTCGGAACCAAAGAGATGTTCAATATATATATGTACCTGTAGAACAAAATAAGTCAGCCAAGCACAATGTCTTCATGATCTCCTAAGTTATCTAGACACAATTTGAATTGGATCACCACAAAACATGTTGGCATGAAGAACAACCTTGAAATATTCAATAAGGCTTTGCATGCTAGCACCAAACCCAAAAGATAGGTCACACATAAAGGTCTTCTTACCACGTTACCAAGGGACCCATAAATAGGTCGTACATAAGATAGGTTCATTACATAACATGATTATCAAAATATAGCAAAATTTTAATTACATGAAATATATTCTAGAGCCAATGGGAATGCCACAACCAAGACTAAATCTTGATTATCATCAATTTCAGTACCAACTAGAGAAACATAACTAGACATACCAAAACTTGTAACATGCTACATGAATGTTTGGATAGCAAGGATACCTAAAGTAAGCTTTGAGCATAGTGGCCAACATCAAAATATTAGACTTCATTATTCTACATTAACTGACTTCCACGGATGTTTCAAAAAGAAGTATTGTCATATCTGGATCAAAGATAACATCCATACTATGTAACATCATAGCACTCGATAGGATAGACCATTTTTTTATATCATCTAGATCACAACCTTCCAGATCCTAGGTTTTGACATTAATTAAAACAATGCTAAATCATCTCAATAACTTCTCAACAATCTCCCCCTTTGGAATTGATGGCAAAATAGCAAAAACCCAAAAACACAAAACTCCAAAACTCCAAGCGCTCCCCCTTTGTCAAGCAATTCAATTTCTCTTTTTGTTTTTGTTTTTGTTTTTTTTTTCTCTTCATTTTCTCCCCCTTTTTTCCATGAAAGGAAAAGGTTCAAATAAGAACATTTAGGAGATCAAGTAAAAATAACACTTTTCACATAAAAAATTTACTTGTACCTTTCTCTCATAGTTGGAAGAATCCTTTTCCAAGCTTGCACTGTAGAAACCATTCTGGCACACATACTATCCAATAGAGTCAACAACGTAAATGAAGATGACCAGTTTGCAGATAGGCACTATCCTTCACAATCCTTTACATCAAAACATATCCTAGAGAGATGATCCAACCAGACCTCAACAATTTATTTGACCAAGCAGAAATTTCTAACCAAATCTTCCCTCTATCTCTGAGTAGACAAAAACTAATCTTGCAAGTCACCAACTCTTATTCTTTTATTTCCATCTTTATCTTTGAAGAAATCAAAACACTTCCCAATATTATTCAATTCAAATTCAATAGCTTCAATTTTGATTCTAAAATTATCAACAGCAACAGACCACCAGAGACAATACCTGTAGATGTGAGACATCTCCTTAATGCATTCTCTTGTCTCACAAATGAGCTTGGATAATTTTTGTTTGGCTTTGATGCACCTTCTTTCAATCATATATTGTATCTTATGACCTTCTAATCCTTCCCACAACAACCTTTCTTCAAAAACTTCTACCAAATCATCCAATAGTGAGTCAGAAACAAATAAAACAGTAATACCCTTTTTGAGCGAGTAGTCAACTAAGGCATCTTCAATTCTAATCCTACTGACTAAAGAGCAAAGACATTCTGACATTCTCAAATAGGTTTTCCATTATTAGGCTACATAGGTCAAATTTCTTATTTTCCTTCACCATCTTACGTGCAAGATACACAACAATAGCTAAAGTAGAACCTTCATGATTTCGGAAATAGATTTTGTAAGTGATACCGTAAGCAACATACCTTACTATAGGATAGATAATGGTATTTATCAATAGAGATCAGGGGTCTTTTTCAATACCATTAAGTTCCTCCACGTC
Organism: Sequoia sempervirens; assembly: GCA_007258455.2. Taxonomy (NCBI): domain Eukaryota; kingdom Viridiplantae; phylum Streptophyta; class Pinopsida; order Cupressales; family Cupressaceae; genus Sequoia; species Sequoia sempervirens. The sequence goes on along the minus strand of VDFB02271358.1, from coordinate 474,420,803 downwards.
TCTATATTTCACCATTTTCTTCCCAAGGAGGTCACCGACACTGCATAATCCAGTAATAGCTTCAATGGCTTCAATGGCTTCTTTAGTGATCATATTGGGTTTGTCTAAAATGATGTTTCCATCCTTGAATCGACTCAATAGGAACAAGATAGATTCTTTGTCAGTAAACCAAGGAAATTATCCCCATAAATCCATACCTAGAGAACTTATATTCTACAATTCATCAGTCTCCAACCCTAGTTCCATTTCCTTCATCCTCTGATGATCAAATTCATCCAACTCTACTTCCTTCAGCCTTAGCAAAATACCACCACTACATTCTCTATAAACGAATTCCATCATCATACTTAGTTTCTTCAATCCTTTTATCACTCAACAAAACTTCTTCTTCTTTGAAAACTGTGAGAAATGATTTGAAAACTCCACCTTTTATCCTTACTTTTTGTGATGATTTTTCTACCAAAAAAACTTGCATCAATGATGTCATGACTTGTACTTCACTTTTCAATCATTCGGATTAAGCTTCATCATACATCATCAACTGGATCAAACTTAGCCATGTTGAAAACACATCAATATTACTTCAAAAAGGGGAAACCAATAGGATATGCATTGCAAAACTCCTCTTGAGCCAAGGTTGTTGGCTTAGATTCTAGAACATCTTGTACTAGCATCTGGTACCATAGAAGAGTTCTCCACACTCATTTCCTTTTTCTACCACAACATGATGGTCTTCTTCTTAGATTCACTTGATTCAACAACCTTCTTTTTATTTTTAGGATTCTTTGGAGCAACATATCTACATGTGTTAGCATAATGTCTAGTTTGACAGCATTTGTGAACCATTTATTTTTGGCTCCTATGGGCTACTCTTGCTCTTCTAGGGTTTTTCACCTAAAAGGAGAGAGATAGGAGCAAAAATGCTAATGGTTCATTCAAATTATGTTATGTGCAATGTTGTCTAAGCTAAATGAAGTTAACTAAATGCAATTGACTGATCTAAATGACTGAATATGAATGCAAAAGTGAAATTAAAGCTATGTTTGAAAACACATTGTGATATGCAAATGATGAAGTAAATGAAGAAAATATGCATAACATAATAAGATAAGTTAAATCAGAGTGCATCTACCAGTGAAGTGTAATGAATCAAGAATGTTGTGGATGTTGGATAAAATCACTAAGTTTTCATAGTGGGACTCATTCGCCTAGGGTGGCGAATCAGTCCTCTTCCTAGCAAAAAACTGTTGGGAACAAGCTTCTGTCTATCGAGATCCAAAAACTCTAAAAAATTAGATTTTTAGTCCTAAGGTGGGACTCAGTTGCCATAGGTGGAAAATCAGTCTCCCAATTTTTTGAAAAATCGGGAGACAAATCTGCAACACCAGATCTAGAAATCACTACTTGTTGGGTTGCCAAAATCAATTCTACATGAAACAGATAGAAAACCTTCTCCAAGATTGAAATAGACTTGAGTTGACTTGAAGCACCTAGTTGACTTGTAAACCAATCTTCAACACCAAAAATATTGTTAAATCTACACACAAAAGGCTGCAAACAAACATGCAATATGGGAAAAATGGTTTAGGGTTAGTGAATAGGGGTTTGCCTTGGTCAAACCCCACTTTTGGTAATCAAACCCTTAATAAAATAATGAAATTCAAAGGAATGATAAATTAACAACATGCAAATGCTATCAACTTACCAAACCCTTGATGATGCAAGTCTGAAGTAATGTCAATGGTTGCTTCAAAGTGCTTGAATATTGCTTGAAAAGATGTTGTAAAATGCTTCAATGCTTGAATGAATAGGTGAATAAGTGAAATTGATGAATGGGGGTTGAAATGAGTTGAAAATCACTTATTTATACACATGTGTTCCTTAGTTACCCATTCATACCTCATCATAGGCTGACATCAACTGTTTATGAATAAAATCCTGAAAGGAAATTTAAAAAAAAAAATGAATTTGGAGCCAAGGGGGACTCATTCGCCACCCATGGCGAATGGATCCCACCTAGGACCTGAAAATATGTGTCAGGAAATATGTTTTATTTAATGTTGTTTGTCAGGATAATACTCAAAAATACACTTAATTAAGCATATGAGAGCATAAAGGGGCCAAATAGAGCATGAAAAAGGAATAAATAGTGAAGATATGCCTAGAAAAGTGTGAAATCTTGTTACAAGACTTTACAACACTTCAAAATAGGACTTGTTGATGAATAATAAGGTGATTTTTAGGTGAATTGTAATAAATAGTCTAGAAGAATGTAGAAATGTCTTACAACAATTGACAACACCTTCACAAGATGTCATTCTTTGAATTTCAGTACCTATATATGCATGTTCAAGCCATGTTGCAATATAAAATTAGAGAAAAATAGATCAAACACCATGAAACAAGACCTTAAAGGCCATGAAAATGACAAGGGACCATTTTTCTATAACACATTTAGCCCCCACTTTAGTGAGAGGATGAACTTGCTTCAAACTCACACTAAAGTAGCCATGAACATCAAGGGAATGGTTCGAATGAACTTACATTAGAAAGATGGAATACGACGATCAAGAAGGATGATCAAGCCCCCAGGATGAAGATCCCATTGAAAACTAAGCATAAGAACAAAGGAACACACAAGTGTTGAGATGAATAGGATGAAGCTTCGATCGCCAATCCAACTAGTTGTGGATTAGATCTAGGCTGATTATTTGAAAAAGAGAATGTGTACTCACTCGAGCCATGAAACTTTAGGTTGTCTACGGGGTGAGAAAACTCAAATGTACTCACTCTAGGGCCACAAAACTAGTTGTCTACAGGGTGAGAAAGCCCAAATAGGTAAGATACATACACTAGTTGGCATGCACTCACAAACACAAAAGGTCACTATGGGGAAAATTCATGCCACCAGTTGGGCTTCCCACTCAACAATATCAAAGTTACACATGTTGATAACTTTAACAAGGTGCCACAAAGAAAATGTCATGAAAGAAAGGTACCATAGTCATGCAAGTTGTGTTATGCAAGGTGGCAAAAGGGAAAAATGTAAAATGAAAAAAGTGTAAAATGTAAAGGATGTTCAAAGGAATCTTGTTCAATTCATGCAAGGTCAATCACTTAGGGAACATTGTGTCTAATGTCTCCAAGAGAGGACCAATCAAAGAATAGTATATTAGCAACTTAGGGGATATAGTGCATCACATCATGCCACCAAGAGGAATGTAATATGCTAAGATAGATCATACTTATGAAGGACATCACACCCAATGTCATCCAAAAAGTGACGAACACATCATATAAACAAGGCTGCACTAGGAACCAAGAATGAAAATGAATTATGGTAATGCATGCCCCCCATTTTAAAGGAATTGCTACACACCATTCTATGAGAAATTACTTTAAAGTAGAGAAGAAAAGCAAAGGAAAAAAGAAAACAAGACATGAGAGCCAACTTGGAAAGCCCTATGCCAGGTCATATGTTTCAAAGTAAGGCAGTGTCATGTCAAGGAAAAATGAAAAACAAAGAAAGGGAGTTGCCCCCCAGAAAAGAAAGCATACCAAACACAAGGGATCTATGGATTTGGGGTCAGTATGTTTGTTGCTGCAATGTTTTTATTGAAGAGCACGAAATTGTCATCATTCCCCAAATCACATAGAACTAGAAGAAAGACACAAAGAGACCAAAAACAAAAGGAAATATAAAGTCCATTTTGGGTCAACATGGAAGAGACATTCTGGTATCGATGCCTTGCGTCATCCCCAAAATGAAAATACAAGCAGAACAAAGGAAAATGAAAAGGAAAAAGAAAATGAAAAAGCTTTTGGGTCAACATGAAGGAGACATTTCAGTCTCAATGCATTGCATCATCCCCAAAAGGAGAACACAAAACAAAAAGGGAAAAAGAAAAGGACCTTTTGGGTCAACATGGAAGAGACATAGGGCATCTCTACACTTTGCATCATCCCCAAAAGGAAAACACAAAACAAAAAGAGAAAAATACAAGGACCTTTTGGGTCAACATGGAAGAGACATAGGGTGTCTCTACACTTTGTGTCATCCCCAAAAGGAAAACACAAAACAAAAAGAGAAAAAGACAATGCACGACAAATAGAAGAATAGAGGAACAAATAGAAGATGTGTACAAAGAGAGGAAACATCAAACACACAATACGGGGGAAACATGATACGCACATGAAAATGAATATAAAAAGTTTTTTAAAAAAATAAAAAAGAGAAGAAGCAAAAAGGCTAGTTAGGCGAATGCAATTCAACCATCTAATAGTTCATCTGCCTCTCAATCATGTTCAGTGTAATGTGAGGGCGGTTGACTATCCAAAGGAATAATTACAAGCGCTGAACTAGGAGTTGTACCAGGCTCTTTACTTGGGGAGAGGATTTATCATGTAAGCTCATTGAAGAGGAAAATAGAGAATTTAAGTCATTATGCACTTCTTCATCTATTTTTGCTATTGTCACATCATCATCATCATCATCATCAAGATTAATGACAACAGGAGGACGAAGAGTGATTTCTAAGGATGGATGTATCAAAAGTTGTGGTTGTTGGATTGGTTTGTTTTGTTGTGATTGTTGGATTGGACTATTATGTGACAGGTCAGGAGAAGGAGGATGGCCATCTATCACTTATGTTAAGGATGGAGGTAAATTTTCTTTATCTTCTTCCGTGCAAGATTGACGATCAAGGAGACGACGATGACACCTATGTTCCCTAGCACCACAATTTTGTTTTATTTAGTTTTGGAGTTGTTGAGATGTAAGAGTGGATTGAGTCATCATAGGTTCTTTTGCTTCTGAAGAGAGAAGAATAAAAGAAACCAAAGAATATGGGTCAACCACTTTCTCTTTGGCTTTATACACTTGTTTAAAGTGAGGAGGCATGACAAGAGTGGTTTCATTTTCTCGTGGTCGTTTGAATGATGGTGGGGAAGTATCTAAGGGTGGTTTTTTAGGAGGTTGTGTGTTTTTCTCAATGTCAGACTCACGTTGAAGCATGGTTTCATCTATGATAGGAGGTGTGGAAGTGGACGAGGACGCATTACGAAGAGATAGTTTTGCGATATTTTTGGCTTTGAATTTTTGATAAGCAATGAAAAAGAATTCCTTTCAAGGTGTGATGGGTTCCATGGGTGTAGGCTAAAAGGCTTCTAATGAAAAATTACCTTTGGAAGATAAAGGATTAAAGACACTATGGTGTGTGGTGACTATCTCATTGTCATGTGGAAACTTCAAACACTTGTGAACAACTGATGGGACCACTTTCATTGAGTGAAGCCAAGGATGGCCTAGCTGCAAATGAAATTGGTCAAATTGTGGAATAATTTAAAATGTTACCTCCAAAGTTTTAGGTCCTATCTGTAAGGGTAGCATGATCGATCATAGATTCTGCCAGCTATGTGCAGAGGACCATCAAGAAGATTTTGTAGTATGTCCTTAGCAGAAAAGTGATATCAAGAGACTTAGTGGTTTGGCCCTTATGAGGAACAATGTCTATCGTAGCCACTAGTTCATCCATGTGACTTTTTGTAGTAATAGGGGGAGGTGTATCATGTTGTTCATTGTTTGTATCAATAGTCATTACATCAGTATTTGAAGGTTCACTAGCCTTGACAAATGAGGTAGTATGTTTAGGCATAGGATTAGTGAAAATTTGAAAATTTTAGGTAGGGGATGCAACAAACTTATTGCCTTGATCATTAACACCCATAATGGAAAAATGGCCTGAATCAATGAGGTCTTGAACTAAATTTTTTAGATGCTTTCATTTTTCAGTGTCATGTCCATTTTGGCAATGAAAATGACAATAAGCATTAGGTTTGAAGGTGGGTGGTAATGGCTGGTTTGGATCAAGTGGTCTAACGGGTGGCAAAGTGAGCATCCGTTGTTGAACTAATTGGTTCATCATGTTATGAAGGGTATCAGGTAGGGGAGTAAACTGTCTCTTTGGGTCCCCATAGGTATAAGGCACTACTACTTTAACAGCTGACATTTGTTTTGGAACAAATTGGGTTGGTTGTGGTTGAGGTTGAGGAGATGGAGTAAACTGTAAAAATCCTCTATTTGGTTTGTGAAAGGTTTGTGTTATTTTGGTTTTGATTGCTATGCTCGGGTTTGTCAGCTTGATTAGAAGTGGATTTTGAATCATGAGTTGAAACCGAGTTATGGTATTCACACAAGGTTGTGCATAAATTCATAAATGAAGGGAATTTCATCATTGTTAATTTATCCTAAAGGTGTGTGTGAAAGTTTTCAATAAACATTCTTTTGTAGATGTACATCAAGAATCTTGACATCAATTTGAGCATATAAGGATTGGTAACGTGAGATAAAATCCGTTACTTTTTCATTTGTGTTTTGTCTACATCTCATGAGGTCAGCCATTGTCTTTTTAGGTGTCATGTGAACTTGAAAGTGACTTATGAAAGCATCCACCAATTCATTGAAAGAATGGATGGAATGATTAGGAAAGTTGGAAAACCACTCTAAGGCAGTGTCTTTCAAGGTCGTTGGAAAGAGTTTAGCTAAAATTTTATCATCAAGGACAGAGTCACTACATAAAGCTATATAAGCATTAACATGGTTGACAGGGTCTCCTTTTCCTCCATATTTCTCAAACCGAGGGATTTATATCCCTTGTGGCATCAGGGTACGTAAGATTTCTAATGATAGAGGGCTACTACAGACATGATATGTAGGTGGAGCAGATTGACCTTGGCTAATGGTGGAAATTTGATGTTGCATGGATGAAACGGCGGTAAGGAGTTGTGCAAGAAGGGGATCAAGGTATGTGGGTTGAGGTGGAAGGGAAAATTTTGATGGAGTGTAGGTGATATGAGGGGAAGTGGAAGGAATACTATGGGGTGTGAAGGTGGTGGAAGGGACTTGTGATGCCACAAGAGAAGTAGGAATGCTAGTGTAAATCGGGAAAGAGGTAGCTGCATAATTAACCTAATGCATAGTTGTGTGGACATGTGGATTGGCTTAAGTTGGTATGGAACCTATGGTTGAAGTGGGAGGAACTTGAGGTCCTACTAGCATATAGGAATGATTGCAGATTGGTTATTAGAAGAAGCATGTTTATTGTAAATCTTAGTAATCTTCTTCATCACTTGCAAGCCATCATCACTTTCAATTAAACGATGAAGGTTTTCAATGGCAGGTATGGCAGTGATGGAAATTTTTTTAAGTGACAAGTCTTGTTGTAAGTGTGAAAAATTCTCATGAATATTAATGACCTTTTCTTGTGGGAGGGAGTTGTTTTGGTTATCAACATTCATTGGATGGAAAGTTGAAGAAATAGAAGTGGTATTGTTAAGGCCTAATGCACCATTTTCCATACTAGGAGTAGGCACTCGTGAGATCCCAAGGTCCACAACGAAAGTGCTATCGCAGGAGGCCATGAGTCTAGAACCTATTCTCACTAAATTATTATCAATGGGGCACCAAACACTCATACAAGTACCACAAAGGAGGGGTGAATGCAAATGCAAACTAATCTAAGAGTTTGAAATGCAAATAATAGAAATGTTGCTAACTGTAATAGAGATCTAACTATAGAAAATAGAAATGCAGAAAAATGCCAGAAAAATGCTAGAAATGATGTTTAACAAGTGCAGAGGGACTAATTCACCCTGGGTTGCAAATGAGTCCCAGTATGATGTTTTTTTGTGTTTTTCAAAAAATTTAATGTCATTTTAATGTTTAAAGAATGCAATCAAGGATGCAGAATGTAGACTTTTAATTTTTTCAATGAGATGTAATGCAAAAATGAAATCTAAATGAATTTTTCACTAATGCAATATGAAAAGTCCTAGAATGCAAAAACAAAACAATGTCCTAATTTAATGTTGATCCAAATGTAAACTAACATGCAATATGTGAATGAAATCAGAAATGAAAAGTGCCCAAATGTCGAGTTCACCAAAATAAATAGTTGATTTTTTGCTCCTATGGGCTATTCTTGCTCTTCTAGGGTTTTTCACTTAAAAGGAGAGAGATAAGAGCAAAAATGCTAATGGTTCATTCAAATTATGTTATGTGAAATGATGTATAAGCTAAATGAAGTTTACAAAGTGTAATTGACTAATCTAAATGAATGAATATGAATGCAAAAGTGAAATTAAAGTTATGTTTGAAAACACATTGTAATATGCAAACGATGAAGTAAATGAAGAAAATATGTAGAACATAATAAGATGAGTTAAATCAGAGTGCACCTGGGTGAAGTATGTTGAATCTATAATGTTATGGATGTTGGCTGAAATCACTGATTTTTCACAGTGGGACTCATTTTCCCAGGGTGGTGAATCAGTCCTCCTCCTGGTGAAAAACTATCAGGAACAAGTTTATGTTTGTCAAGATCCAAAATCTGACAAAATTCAAATTTTCAGTCCTAAGGTGGGACTCATTCACCATAGGTGGAAAATCAGTCCTCTCTCGAATTTTTGAAAAATTAGGAGACAACTCTGCAACACCAGATCTAGAAATCACTACTTGTCGGGTTGTCGAAATCAAATATGTAGGAAAAAGACAGAAAACCTTCTCCAAGCTTGAAATAGACTTGAGTTGACTTGAAGCACCTTGTTGACTTGTAAACCAATCTTCAACACCAAAAAGCTTGTTAAATATACACAAAAAAGGATGCAAACAAACATGCAGTAGGGGAAAAATGGTTTACAGTTAGTGAATAGGGGTTTTCCTTGGTCAAACCCCACTTTTGGTAATCAAACCCTTAATAAAATAATGAAATGCAAAGGAATGATAAATTAACAACAGGAAAATGCTATCAACTTACCAAACCCTTAATGATGTAAGTCTAAAGTAATGTCAATGGCTACTTTAAAGTGCTTGAATAGTGGTTGAAAAGATGTTGTAAAATGCTTCAATGCTTGAATGAATAGGTGAATAAGTGAACTTAATGAATGGGGGTTGAAATGAGGTAAAAATCACTTATTTATACACATTTGTGCCTTAGTTACCCATTCATACCTCATCACAAGCCGACATCAAGTGTTTTTGAATAAAATCCTGAAAGGAAATTTTTTAAAAAAATGAATTTGGAGACAAGGGGGGCTTATTCGCCACTCATGGGGAATGGATCCCACCTAGGAACTGAAAATATGTGTTGGGAAATATGTTGTATTAAATGTTTTTTTATCAGGATAATACTCAAAAATACACTTAATTAAGCACATGAGAGCATAAAGGGGCCAAATAAAGCATGAAAAAAGGGATAAATAGTGAAGATGTGCCTAGAAAAGCATGAAATCTTGTTACAAGACTTTACACCACTTCAAAATAGGACTTGTTGATGAATAAATGGGTTATTTTTAGGTGAATTGTAATAAATAAAGTCTAGAAGAATGTAGAAATGTCTTACAACACTTCACAACACCTTCACAAGGCATCATTCTTTGAATTTTTGTACTTAAATATGAATGTTCAAGCCATGTTGCAACATAAAATTAGAGAAAAATAGATCAAACACCATGAAACAAGACCTAAAAGGCCATGAAAATGACAAGGGGCCATTTTTCTATGGCACAACTTGTAACATATTTGTCTTGACTTAACTGAGTGAAACCTAGATCTTCATTGATTAGCGTTGTGACCATAACCATGGCATAAATAGCAATTACCATGAAAGTGATTATTCATTCCATTCCTTCGAGTTGGATCAGAAAATTGAATTTTGCAATGACTTTCTTTGTGACCAAACTTGTGACAGGTAAAGCATTCAGTACTTGGTTCCTTCTTACTTCTGCACTCTACAGCCTTATGTCCAAAATTTTTGCATAGAAAACAATAGCCATTAAATGATGAGTACCTTTGAGCATTTGGTTTCCTAAGCAGAGATCTCCTTGTAGGTGTTCTAGATTTTTGAGCCATGCTTGTTACAACTAATCTCTCTTCAACTTCAACTACTTTGACTTCACCCTTAATGTTTTTATTTTTCAGCCTTCTTAACTCTTGATTTAACTTCTCATTTTCTTTTGATTTTTGTTTGATGATATCCTTGAGATTTTCTTCAGTCTTCTTCCATTCTTCCTTTTTCTATTTGATGGTATCTTTGAGATCTTCTTTAGTCTTCATGCATCCATCCAACCATAGCTTTAAATCCAAAATACTTTCCTTTGACTCCTTTAATTCATGGTTGACCTCTTTGTGTCTTGCTTTGAATTTTTGGATTTGCTCCCTTAGCTTTGTGATACAAGCATTTTCCTCCTTGAAGTTTTCTTTCAATTATTCATTTTCAGATTCCATGCTTTCCATATCATCTAACATTATCTTCAATTCTTCCTCAAAGTAATAATCTCCTGCCATCTTCTCAAACTGCCAAGATCTCCCTCAAGTAGTTAAGCTCTATCTCTAAGGGACCAAACTCTGATACCGATTGTTGAATAGTCTAGATAACTGAGACGGGGGGTGAATCAGTTATCATAAAATAATTTATTTACTTTAATTAATCTGGAGTAGGCTTATATCAATCAGATAATAATCAAACAAATATGAACATGAAATCACATAACAACACCATGCACAATAGACACTAGAATATACGTGGAAACCCAAGAAGGGAAAAACCACAGAGAATGCTAATTCTCAATTATAAAACATTGGTTAAGGTGAGTTTTACAAGGGCTCACTACCAAATTGCTCACTGTCGGTGAGCTCACTACCTAATTAATACATCTGATTACATAATAGTCTCACTAACAAAAAAATGAACTGATGAAATTGCATCTACATATGCATGAATTTAGTTTCGGTTAAGAGCACAATATATGTCTTTAGCAGATTTGGTCAAGAATATTCTACACACCTTCCTTGCACAACCTCTACAAAATAGATTACTTCTTCCTAACACTTTCCTTCAGCTTTCTTATTGCATAATCCTTCGCACCCTTTTAATTGTTCGCACACTCCACACACCACACTGCTTATCTCTTGTTCATAACCAAAGAGATGTTCAATATATATGTGTACCCATAGAATAAAATAAGTCATCCAAACACAATGTCTTCATGATCTCCTAAGTCAACCAAATACAATTTGAATAGGATCGCCACAAAACATGTCAGCATGAAGAACAACCTTGAAATATTCAATAAGGCTTTGCGCGTTAGCTTCGGACCCAAAAGATAGGTCACACATAAAGATCTTCTTGACATGTTACCAAGGGACCCATAAATAGGTCATACATAAGATAGGTTCATTACATAACATGATTATCAAAAGATAGGAAACTTTGAATTACATGAAATATATTATGGAGCCGATGGGAATTCCACAACCAAGACCAAATCTTGATTATCATCATTTTCAGTACCAACCAAAGAAACATAACTAGACATACCAAAACTTGCAACATACTGTAGACATGTCAAATTTATATTATGCATAATCATATTCCATTCATCAAATAAATCAGGACTTTATTTAAATCAAACCCAAATCATATTCCACCATTTTCTGATTTAAATAAATCAAATATTTAAATCATGAAAGTCAAACTCACCTAATCAGCATTAAACTAACATAATCATCATTTATTTAATCTAATCCTGATTAAATGCTAATCTCACCCACTTTCATTCTCTAGATTTAGCCACTTGCACATATAAATCAATTTATTGATTTATTAAATCCAAGATTTTCCATCAACATGGCATTTATGGGGAATATTCCCTCAATTTTGAATTCAAAGGCAAGTTGATTTGTCCCTCCAACATTGCATTTATTTCTCATTTTCTTGTCCCCCACTTAGCATTTACTCTCAAATTTGAATTCAAATTCTCCCTCTCATGGGCACTCTTCCCAAATCTTGCACATGCATCAACCACTCACCACTTGACAAGTGTCCTTTCATTTTTCCAATCTCAGTCCCACATTGGTCTCTCTTCAAGACTTAGCATTTTGAAAATCTATAAAATAGAGGCTTCATCTCTTATCAAACCCTTCACCATCTTCATCCACAATCACTCTTGCAAAGTCACTCTCCTTGAGAACTGATTTTTCCCACATCATCTTAGCATTTTCTTATCACATTTATAGCAATTTCATCATTATGATCAGCTTATCTAAAGGGGTTGGGAAAGGGCTACTTTCCACATCAAAGTAGCACCAATCCTCCCATAAGATCAAGTGTTTGCTTTGTTTTAGAATGAGGAATAGTTATTTTTGATTGCATTTGCTCAAGTATTTCATCTTTTTCCTTGTTTTCTAACAATGCAGATGGATTTTATGGGGAACTCATGTTTTAATCTTGAATTTTGATCTATTAATGTGATTTGACCATTTCTTCCATGCAAGTTTGAAAAAGGGTTCACACATACTACATGAATGTTTGGATAGCAAGGATACCCAGAGTAAGCTTTGAGCACAATAGCCAACATCAAAAGATTAGACTTCATTATTCTACATTAACTGACTTCCATAGATGTCCCAGAAAGAAGTACTGCCATATCCAGATCAAAGCTAACATACATACTACGTAACATCATAGCACTCGATAGGATAGATCATTTATGTATATTATCTTTAGCACAACCTTCTGGATCCCAGGTTTTGATATCAATGAAAACAATGCTAAGTCGTCTTAACAACTTCTCAATAGACATTACATTGTACAAGATTTGTTTAACAACAGAATAATTTAATCCACCTATTTGGGAGTGTAAAATAAAAATAGATGAATTAATCTATTTTCAATTATATGTTATTTTAATCTAGAATATGATAGAAAGATAAAGCATAATACATTAAAGGACACATAAAATGTTCTAAAATAAAGACTAAAATAGGTTGCCCATAAAAAACAAGAAAGGGGAAAAATGAAAAGATAGCATACAGATGATTAATTTGAGTTTTTTTTATAAGATCTCATTTAACTATTTCAAATGGATTTGGAAGGGACAAAGCATATTTTATTGACTAAAATTTTGAGGTAGCTTATCCATCATCATTGTATGCATCATCTTCTCTTTGAATTTTTTTCTACAATGCACCAAGCCTAGAATTGATTGGGAATGCACTTAAGGTGGATAAAAACTCATCAAATGCTTTATGTATGCTTGGCAACATGGAACTAAAAATAGATGATTAGCTTAAAGCAAAAGAAACAATTAAAGTAGCATGCCCACTTGTCTTGGCTGATGAAGCAAAATGAAAAGTTGATGAATAATGAAGGATTCAAATGTAAAGGAGAAAGAAAGAGGAAGAACTTCAGTGGGTGATGTAACAAGAGGAGCAATTTGAACGTGTGAAGGAATTATGGAAGAGTAAGCTTAAGTATAGGGATGATGATGATGGTGAGGCTAGTCAATTTGAGAAGAAACAAAAGAAGGAAAAGAAGAAAAAGAAGAAGGATAAGGACCACAAGACTTATGGTTCTTATATGGAGGAACCTTATGTTGCCATGGAAGATGAGGAAAATTATATGAGTGATAAGGCATAGGATGATACAAAAAATTCCCAAGATCTTCTTGTAGCTATAGGTCTAGAAGACTCTGATGATGGCAAGAAAAATTCTCCAAATTCAACAAAATCATGAAGGAGACATGCATACTTTGATTCTAAAGATGATGAACCATTGCAAAAATAGAGTCTAAGAGAAGATGATCCATATGATGATGATGTCTAGGCTTTCTGAGCTTTAACCAAACCTAGCTCCTACTTTCCAAGAGAAAAATCCTCAATGCCCATGGGAAATGAATGATGAGCATTTGAGTTTCAATAGATTCCAAGAGAAGATGATGCATACAATGACAATGGATAGGCTACCTCAAAATTTTAGTCAATCAAATATGATTTTTCCCTTCCAAATCCATTTGATAGTTAAATGAGATCTTATCAAAAACTTCAAATGAATCATATGTATGTTATCTTTTCATTTTTCCTTTTTCTTTTTTTTATGGGCAACCTATTTTAGTCTTTATTTTAGATCATTTTATGTGTCCTTCAATGTATTATGCTTTATATTTCTATTAAATTTTAGATTAAAAGAACCTATAATTGAAAAGAGATTAATTCATCTATTTTTATTTTACAATCCAAAATAGGTGGATTAAATTATTTTTCTATTAAACAAATCTTGTACAATGTAATGTCCCCTTTTGGAAATGAAACCAAGTTGAAACTCAAATCCTTATCATTCATTTCCCATGGGTCTTTTGGATTTTTCTTTTTGAAAATAGGAGCTAGGTTTGGTTAAAGCTTGGGAAGCCTAGACATCATCATCATATGGATCATCTTCTCTCAAACTCTTTTTTTTGCAATGGTTCATCATCTTCAAAATCAAAGTATGCATGTCTCCTTCATGATTTTATTGAAACTAGAGAATTTGTCTCGCCATCATCAGAGTCTTCTACACTTGCAGCTGTAAGAAGATCTTGGAAATTCTCTACATCATCTAGTGCCTTATCACTCATATAATTTACCTCATTTTTCATGGAAACATTAGGTTCCTCCATATAAGAACAATAACCCTTGTGCTCCTTATCCGTCTTTTTCTTCTTAGACTAACCAGCCTCATCATTGTCATCATCCATGTCCTTATGCTTACTCTTACATAATTCCTTCACACATTAAAATTGATCCTCTTGTTGCATCACCCACTAAAGTTATTCCTCTTTCTTTCTCCTTTCCATCTGAATCCTTCATTCTTCACCAGCTTTTCATTTTGCTTCATTGGCCAGGATAAGTTGGCATGCTACTTTAATAGTTTCTTTTGATTTAAGCCAGAAATTTGTTTTTGGTTCCATGTTTCCTAGCATACATAAATCATTTGATGAGTTTTTATCCACCTTAAGTGCATCCCTAATCAATTATAGGCTTGGTGCATTATAGAAACAAATTCCAAAGAGAAGATGATGCATATAATGACGATGGATAAGCTACATCAAAATTTTAGTCAATCAAATATGCTTTTTCCCTTCCAAATCCATTTGACATAGTTAAATGGGATCTTATCAAAAACCTCAAATGAATCGTCTGTATGTTATCTTTTCATTTTTCCCCTTTCTTTTTTTTAGGGGAAACCTATTTTAGTCTTTATTTTAAAACATTTTCTATTTCCTTCAATGTATTATGATTTATCTTTCTATCATATTCTAGATCAAAAGAACCTATAATTGAAAATAGATTAATTCATTTATTTTTATTTTATAGTCCCAAATAGATGGATTAAATTATTTTTTTGTTAAACAAATCAAGATTGTACAATGTAATGTCCCCTTTTTGAAATGAAACCAAGTTGAAACTCAAATGCTCATCATTCATTTCCCATGGGCCTTGGGGATTTTCTTTTGGAAAATAGTAGCTAGGTTTGGTTAAAGCTTAGGAAGCATAGAAATCATCATCATATGGATCATCTTCTCTCAAACTATGTTTCTGTAATGGTTCCTTATCTTCAGAATTAGATTATGCATGTCTCCCTCACGATTTTGTTGAAACTGGATAATTTGTTTGGCCATCATTAGAGTCTTGTAGACTTGCAACTGCAAGAAGATATTGGGAATTTTTTGCATCATCTTGTTCCTTATCACTCATACATTTTTTCTCATGGAACATGGAAACATTAAGTTCCCATATAAGATTCATAAGCCTTGTGGTCCTTATCCTTCTTTTTCTTATTTTCCTTCTTTTGTTTCTTCTTAGATTGACCAGCCTCATCATCGTCATCATCCATGTCCTTACACTTACTCTTCCATAATTCCTTCACATGTTCAAATTTCTCCTCTTGTTGCATTACCTACCGAAGTTCTTCATCTTGCTTTCTCCTTTCCATCTAAAACCTTTGTTCTTCATCATATTTTTGTTTTGGTTCATCAGCCAAGACAAGTTCGTGTGCTACTTGTTTCTTTTTCTTTAATCCAATCATCTATTTTTTTTCCATGTTTCAAATAATACATAAAGAATTTTATGAGTTTTTATCCACTCTAAGTGCATCCCCAATCAATTCTAGGCTTAGTTAGATCTCATTTCGAGCCTGAGCCATGGCTGCAAGACATAGATATGCATTCACATAATTAGGAAACTTGAACAATTTTAGCTTGTATAAAAGATTTGTTTTTTTAGTATCATGTAGCTATTCAAACAACCAAGAAATATTAAATAGTGTTGTTACTTTACCCCATGGTAACTCAAGTGAAACACCACCTTCTTCTAGTCGATGGAAGAATTACATATCCTTAAAGGGCACAAAAAAAATTGCAGAATTGACACTGGGGCTTTTATTTATGAATTCAATCCAAATTCCATTGTCTAATGCCTCCATAAAAGTTTGTTGAGACAACTCTCGTTCATCATGCTCAAAATGAATAACCCCAATGTTGTTTAACAATTCAATGGGTACTTCTTCTCTGCTCTTCTTTAGAAGAGACTTTGTTGTCTTAAGAGAATCTAAGGCTGCACTAGGGTCTATAGATATTAATAACTCACCCATCTTGATAAATGCATGGGCATCATGTGGATCTATGTGAGTTGTCTTTCTTAAAATTTCCAAACCCTTCTCTTCCTTCCCTTTCTGAGAATATATATGGCCTACAACTTTTAAGCTCTCAATTCTCATGGTGGAACTCCAAAAAAATTTCAAAATTTGAGAGAGAACTCTTAAGATCCTCCTGCTTCAATTGAACCTATCCCAGTGGTGTTATAATTACATTTACTATGATAAGATCATGCAATATTATAATATGAAGGAGATTTAATGAGAGGGTAGTCAGTTGAAACAAGAGTTATCTCAGTCAACTATTCCACAAGAAAATGCTGCCCTATGAAGAAAAAATGGTTTGCTAAATGATTCAATGCCATTACACAATATGGGTATAATTCAAAGGCTCTATGCATATTTTTTATTCCTTCATGAACATTACCTTTTTCACTAACTGTGAGAATCCTATAATTAAAAAATGCACAAATCTAACCATAGATATTTTTCCCCATTTCAAACAGCAAAATTGCCAAAAAAAATGTGTTTTGAACCTACAAAAAAGTTGAAATAAAATCACGCTAATTTTTCACACCAAAAAAAACCATGAGACCATAGCTTGTTTCTTACTATTATGCTTTGATATATGTTTTTGAAGCATCCATAGCTTGTTTGAAATCACCCGTTTTAGGATTTTAGCCATAATGAACTGTTTGATAAAATGCTTTGGTAGATATGTATGAAAAATGTGGTAGCATAGACAAGGAAATGAACTTTGGCAAAAATTCCTCAATGAAATGTGGTCTCATGGTGATGGAATGCCATGAAGAATGCCATGAAAAGTGAATTGTTATGGATTGTCATGGAATTCCATCACCATGAGACCACATTTCTTTGAGGCATTTTTTCAACTAGTTCACTGCCTTGTCTATGTTATTGCTTACTATAATGCTTTGATAGATTTTTTCCAAGCATCCATAGCTTGTTTGAAAGAACTTTTTTTAGGCTTTTAGCCATAGCAACAAGGTAGTGAACTATTTGATAAAATGCTTTGGTAGACAATATGTTTGAAAAATGTGGTAGCATAGAAAAGGCAGTGAACTATTTGAAAAAATGGCTCAAATAAATGTGGTCTCATGGAATGCCATGACAAGAAAATGCAATTGGAATTTTCTCCTAGTTATTATTTATGCAATGTGAATTAATTGCATAACTGCTTAGGTTGACTTTGTAAAAATTATATTGTATTTGAAATTTTTCCATCTATCAACATCTAGTTATTAGTTATGCAATGTGAAGTAATGATTTTAGTTTGAAAGATGTGCAATGCAATGTAATAAAAATGCAGATGATTATGAACAAATAATTGATACCAATTCATAATATACCCCTATATTCCAACCTAAAATACATAAAAAAATCCAATCATACATAGTAATATCAACAAATAATTGAGACCAGAATTTGAGCACCATATTAAATCTTCTTATCCATTGATTGCTTCAAATAGATATTACAATATAACATGTCTCCTCATATATGTTTCTATAAATTTCTATGAAGATGATATCAAAATTTGGTCTTGGTTTCTCTTTTATAAGAGAATCAAGAAGCTTCAAACCGTTACAAAATATGGCATCTTTTCAAAATTCATGCCTCTTTGTATAAACTAAACTAAACATTAGTTTTTCTTAAAAAATAAAATAGAGAAAGTAGATAACTAATGAAGTCTGCAACACACATGACACCATAGTCCGTTAATCTCTATAAGGAACCCGTGATCATTGAAGATCTATTCAAGGTCCTTTATCCATATTAGTATATCTGAATGTGCAGTTCTTCCACTGTGACAACCCCAAGGCCTACTGTTCAGGAGGACCCAAATACTTCTACTCCCACTCGTACATTGTATAATCATGTGGCCATTTGTATTCTTGAATTTTCAATATATTTTCAAGGTGAATCTTCCATCGGTTGTCTAGTAACACCCTACCATCCATGATAAACTTAGAATATCCAACATCTAATGCTATGACTCCATCCATGATTAAATCAAACATGTCAAGACTCAACTCACTATATCCTTTTGTGTGTGAGTGATGCACAATGGAACAATTTGGCCAAACTCGCTCTTCCATTCATTGAGGTCCTTCAATTGGTCATCATCTTTCAATATTTTTGGCACAATCCACTGATTCGGAGTATGAAACAAATCCATTCTTGTTTTGATCTTTTGGTCCTCTCCTTGTATATATTGGAATTCATCTATAACTATTTTGGCCATTCACTCTATAAATTTTAATGTTGTAGGATCCTCAGTACTCCTCTGTAATATTTTTCATAAGGTTACCAATGTGTGGTTTATGGGCTTCCAATTCTTAAAAATGGGGATCCAGTATGGGTACATGTGTTTTCATCTGATCAATTGCCTATGTCAGTGAGCTATAGAAATCATACACACTTTCCAATTTATCCACAATTAGCTTTATCCTATGCTTGAGGACCTTCTCTAAAACATTGCAATTTTTCTTATTCACTCCTTCCTTACCCTCATTGTTGGATTTCTTTAACTTTTCAATATTATATCTAAGAATGCTCACTATTTTAGTAGAACTTTCTATATCAATTGGTGGAGCAGAAGGATGTTGGTATAACATTATATCCTTATTCTATGAGGGGCCTACTCCTTTCAGCTGTTCCTTCAACTTTCCATGAACAATTTATTGACTACATCATTATGGTTTCAACTTCTAGAGGAGATGTATCCTTTAATTTTTTCACCATAGTTGTCCCTTTCATTTCCTGCACTACATATAGTAACCTTGGTTTTTGTGTACTCTTTTTTTTTCCTCGGAATACCAAGGTTTCAATATAAGGGTTATACCCTATTCCAATTACCCCTTCATCTAAATCAAACTCAACAATCAGCATTGGGTCTTCCTATGTTCTCACTTGATCAAGTAAAAACATTTTCTTTAATTCCATACAAGGGACAATAAGTATATTACTTTACAAAATAATCTATTTAGCCTCTTATAGGATGACATCAATATTATCAATCCTTAATTCATTAAAATTTTAGAATAATATCTAGACATGTTGGGATTCCTCGGCTCCCATCTTATTTATTTCAACCCTCACTTCAAAATCTCTTATTTTCATCTTAATCCAAAAGTCTTTAAATTTAGGGGTTTTGATAAATTCATCATCTTCAAAGAACATGAGAGCTACAATTACCCTCTCACCCTCATGCATTTCTCTTTCTCCTTGTACTTGAATATTGACTCTAGCTTCAGGCTTGTGGTCTTCAATTTTAGGAATAGGTTGGTCCACTTCAACATCATCCTTCAAATTTCTTAAAACATTAATTGCTTCTTCTATAGCTCCAACCTCCTCACTTATTTCATAGGAAACAAGTGGCTCTATCTCTTGTGTCTTTTGTTTTTTAGAAGGTGGTAGTTCATGACGTGATCTTAGAGAAGCATGACATACTGAAATAGTATCCAGAGATGGTTATGTAATTAATGTTGCAAGTAGGAGCTAGTCCGGTGGTGTTGTCATTAATTTTGTCATTGATGTCAACACAGTTCAGTATGTTCCAAATTGTGCATGTATAGTTGAGACGCTGCTAAGATGTTGTGAGTACATGGAGCTATATTTATGGTGTTGGTTTGATGAGTTTCCAATTGCTTTTGAGAAAATTAATGAAGAGAAGAAGGTGGTAGTTCATGAGGTGATCTTAGAGAAGCATGACATACTTAAATAGTATCAAGAGATGGTTATGTAATTATTGTTGCAAGTATGAGCTAGTTTGGTGGTGTTGTCATTAATGTTGTCATTGATGTCAACACAGTTCAGTATGTTGCAGATTATGCATGTATAGTTGAGATGTTGTTGAGATGTTGTGATTACATGGAGCTATCTCTATGGTGTTGGTTTGATGAGTTTCCAATTGCTTTTGAGAAAATTAATGAAGAAGGGAATTCAGAATGATGAAAGTGTTCAGAATGTGCTCTCGTATGTGCTCTGCATTTCTCCTGTGTTGACCCTATTCTTGTGGGGATCTAAATTTTTGATAATGGTGATTTAGTGTTGATATCTCCTGAGTTTTAGCTTTTGGTTTGATGGTACTTGAAAGTTACGTTCACTGGTATGTGAACTGTTCTGGTAGAGTTGGTCTTCTTTGGACTACGAGAAATATTGTTGCTTTGTAGTCGTCCTCTTTTTTTTCAAATCTTGCAGATCTGGAATATGTCTTGTGAATTTATTTTCTATGCTCTAGCAAAGAGGTTTGAAGATTGGTGATTCGGAAGTCACGTTTCAGTATTTTAGTATGAGTTTATACAGTCTGGATGGACTAGTGAAAGGTGTTCAATGATTGAAGTTTGTTTGTTTTGATATAGATGTATCTGGAAGATTCTAAGATGTGTTCTTGTGCTTAAGGAAGTTTTTTGTGGTGCCTTTGTGTCATCTTCTTGTTGGGAAGTGTGTACATCAATGTTGATTTCTATTTTCATTAGGTTTGGCTAACCTAGTGTTTACACTTCATTTGAAGAATAAAATTTTATTAAGGAAGCATGTGGTTGATTCGAGATATTATCTTTGATCTTGAAAAATGTTTTTTTGATTGGTCCACTCTCATTCCTTTCCACCATGGGAATTTTGAGTCACTGAACTATTTTGAATTTATGAAATGAGATAATTGTGGCTGACCTTAGAAAAAATTTCTAAGGATGAGGATGGTATAAAAGCAAGTCGAATGGTGAAGAGTTGTATGACAGTGTGATGCAAAGTAACGAAAGTAAGCCACAAATCATAAGAGAAGAAGTGTGTGTGTGAGTGAGTTGTGACAACAGTTCTTCACTGTGTTGAAGGCAATGAGATAAAGGTTTCTACAATCCTACAAATGTGTGCTAATTGTTGTGGTGGATCTTTTTTTCTCTTTTTTTATCTATAGGAAGTGAGCCTCCCTATTGGACAATGATTCCTTTCTGTAGGTAGTGAGCCTTTGTACTTGGAAAATGAGTCCTCTTTTGGGAAGTGAGCCCTTGGCAGTGAGCCTTTGTATTTATTTTATAATCTTTATATTGTGAGTTGAACCTCACCATGGTTTTTCCCTCATTGGGTTTTCCACGTAAAAATTTGGTGTTCATTGTGTTGATTTACTTTTTGTTATTTGTGTTTCATGCTCTTACTTAATAACAAAATAGTGTGGTTGTGGAATTAATAAGTATTGAATTTTTAAGTTTGAATTATGTGACAACTGATTCACCCCCCTCTCAGTTGTCATGCACTTGTTTAACAATTAGTATCAAAGCTTTGGTTCCTTGGTATAGAGCTTATCTACTTAAGGAAGATCTGATGGCGCATAAGTTGGGGATCCCTATGTTCGATAGAACTAACTATAATGACTAGAAGGGATAGATGAAAGGATATATTATCTCTCTTGGTTTCAAGACCTGGAAAGCTGTTGAGACAAAGTATACACCCCCGTCTGGTGGTCTTACTACTACAGATGAGATCTCTGCTTATGAAGAAAATGAGAAGGGAAAGTATGTTATTTGTAGTGGCTTATCTAAAAATGAGCGGGCTAAGGATCTTTCTTTGGATATTGCATATGAGGTCTAGAAGAAGTTGGAAGACATGTATGAAGGAAATGAAAGAGTGAAATTAAAAAAGAAGCTAGTGGCAAAGCACAAATTTGTAAATCTGAAAATGGAAGAAGGTGAAGAATTTACAAGTTTCTTTCAAAGGGTTGAATTCACTACAAATGAATTTAGAAATCAAGGAGGAAAACTATCAAATGAAGATATAATTTAAAATATCTTGATCACCTTACCAGACTACTACAGTGATAAGATCTCAGTTATTGAAGAAGTATATGATCCTAAGAAGTAAACATTGGAACAATTGTTTGGCACCTTGCAAGCATTTGAGATGAGAAAGTTCTGGAAAGAATTCAAGATGGAAGAAAAGATAGAAACAACATTTAAGGAAATGAAGATTAAGAATGAACCGGATAGCGATGATGTTGATGAGTTGGAAGAAAACTTCACTAGGAAGTTGAAGAAAGGTAACATAAAGTATAAAGTTATGTTTCCCTTTAAATTTTTTAGTTGTCATAATATTGGTCATTATGCCTCAAGACATTTGAATAGAGTTGTGCATAAGAAGAACAAGGATTATAAGGATAATGATAGAAAGGATAAGAAATATAAGAAGTTGTACTATGTTAAAGAAGAAGCAGTAATTTATAATGATGAATCTGAGAATGAGGTTGATGATAGTGAATTCTTATTCTTAGCTTTGGAAAGTAAATATATATCCAATAACTCTATAAATTATGTAAGCAAGAAGGCTCTGAAGAATAAGAGAAATAGGATGAAAGGTACTTTGGTTACCACTTTTCATGCAAGACAGGATGAAGACTATTGGGTAATTGATAGTGGATGCTCAAATCACATGACCGGAGATAAAAGTAAATTCACTAAACTTGAGAAATATGATGGTGGTTTAGTTATGTTTGGTGATGATTCAGGAGCTAATATTTTTAGGAAAGGTTCAATTAATTTTGATGGAGTGCACAATACTGATGATGTCTATTATGTGAAGGGTTTGAGGCATAACCTTCCAATTGTTGGTCAAATGTGTAGCAATGTTTTTAAACTTGTGTTTCAAAACAATACCTATGAAATCATAAAAGGATCCAAAAATGGAGATATGATTGCTACTAGAAGAATAACTCATGGAAACATCTACCAGCTGAAGGGAGTTGATGGTCATTGTATTGTATCTCAAATCAGTGAAATTTGGTTATGGCACCTAAGAATGGGACATGTAAATTTTGATAACCTAGTCAAGATTAGTGCAAAGGAGATTGTTCGAGGACTGCCTAGAATCACAAGACCTACTAATGCTATTTATAGAAATTTTCAATTGGGGAAACAAACAAGATGCAACTTTAAGGGGAAAGAGCATTCTGCTACCGAAATGTTGGAGTTAGTTCATACTGATCTTTATGGTCTAACTAGAACTAGAAGCCTGAATGGTTATAGATATTTCATGTTGCTTATTGATGATTATAATCGAATGACATGGGTTACTTTTCTTATAGAAAAGACTCACGCTTTGGATAGGTTTAAGGTATTCAAAGAAAGAGTGGAAAATGAAGTAAATTTGAAAATCAAGTGTTTGAGATTTGATAGAGGTGGACAATTCACTTCTAGTGAATTTAATGTATTCTATGAACAACATGGCATAAGAATATAGTTTTATGCTCTGAGAACCCCTCAGCAAAATGGAGTAGTTGAAAGGAAAAACAAGACTGTACAGGAAGCTACTAGAACCAAGATGAAAAAAATAATGTACCTGATGTGTATTGGAGAGAGGCAATACATATTGTTGTTTATGTTCTTAATAGAGTTCAAATCAGATACAATAGCACAAAGACTCCTTTTGAGTTATGGACTAGTAAGACTCCTACTGTGAAGTATTTCAAGGTATGTGGAAGCAGATGCTATATTAAAAGAGATGATGAAAATCTTGGAAAGTTTGATGTTAGATGTGATTAAGGAATCTTTCTTGGATACTCAACTACTAGTAAATGATACATAAGCTTTAACAAAATATTGAGAAAGATTATTAAAAGTGCTAATGTGAAAGTTGATGAAGACATACGAAAACCTATTGAGATAAGTGAAGCTGAACCTAATGATCCTATATGTGCACATGTACTTGAGGAAAATGAGGAGAAGGAAGAAGATAAAGAAGAAAAAGTGGAAGAATAAGAAAAAGAAGAAAATGAACTAGAACCTGCTATGAAGAATCCTAAGTATGTACAGAAGAATCATCCAAAGGATCAGATAATTGGAGATAAAAGTGAAGGTGTGAAGACAAGAAGCAGAGTTACAACTAAGGTAAATTTGTGTCTATTATCTAAAATTGAACCCAAATATGTAAGTGAAGCATGTGAAGATGAGAGTTGGATGAAAGCTATGAAAGAAGAGTTGCAGTAGATAGAAAAGAATCAGACATGGGAACTAGTCCCTAGGCCTATGAATAAAAATGTGATTGGCTCAAAATGGGTATTTTGGAATAAGCTAAATGAAAGTGGAGAATTTGTAAGGAATAAGGAAAGAATGGTATGCAAAGGATATTCACAAGTTGAAGGTATAGATTTTGAAGAAATATTTTCCCCTGTGGCCACAATGGAAGCTATCGGGATGTTTTTGGCTTTTTTTGCTCACAAGGACTTCAAAGTGTATTAGATGGATGTTAAGTCATCATTTATGAATAGTGAATTGGAGGAAGAAGTGTACATGGAGCAACCTGAAGGGTTTCAATTATCTAACAAACTAGACATGCTTTTCAAGTTGAAGAAGGCACTATATGGATTGAAGCAAGCTCCCAGAGCTTGGTATGCAAGATTGGACAAATACCTGACAAAGCAAGGATTTAGCAAAGAATCTGCTGACAACAATATTTACTTCAAAGTGCAAGGTAACAAAACATTGATAGTAGTTGTATATGTTGATGGTATCATTTTTGGTGGAAATGAAGGCATGTGTAAAAAGTTTGTTGAAGAGATGCAAAAAGAATTTGAGATGTTTATGATTGGTGAATTGAATTGTTTTCTTGTTCTACAAGTGAATCAAACTAATAAAGGGATATTCATTTCACAATCTAAGCATGTAAAAGAACTATTGAAGAAGTTTGGGATGGATGATTCCAAACCGATTTGTAGTCCTATGGTAACTGGATGTAAAATGAGCAAAGATGATGAATCTGCTAAGATTGATTAGAGCAAATATAGATCTACGATTGGCAGACTGTTGTACCTTACTACTACTACATCGGATATCATGTATGTAGTATGTTTAGTTTCCAAATTCCAAGTAGATCCTAAAGAGGCACATGTTATAGTTGTAAAGAGGATATTTAGATATCTCAAAGGTACACTAGATAATGGATTATGGTACCCTAAGAGTGACGATTTCACCCTGTGTGCTTATACAAATGTTGATTGGGCCGGATGTGTAGATGACCAGAAGAGTACCAATGGTGGTTCTTTCTTTCTTGGTGGAAGATTAGTTTCATGGTTGAGTTAAAAGCAAGACTCGGTTTCTTCATCCACTGCAGAGACAGAATATATTGCTGCAACATCCTACTGCACATAGGTTTTGTGGATGAAGCAAACACTGAAAGACATTCGTGTGGTATGTGATGAGCCTATTTCTATTTTTTGTGACAACACAAGTGCAATAAATATTTCAAAGAACTAGGTTATGCATTCAATAACAAAACACATATCTATCAAGTATCATTTTCTAAGAGAAAAAGTGTTGGAGAATGACATCGGATTGGAGTATGTGACCATAAAGGAGCAAATTGTAGACATATTTACTAAGGCTATTCTAAAGGATAATTTTGAGCATCTTAGGTAGATGTTGGGGGTCATTGGCCCTCTGAACTAAGTGCACATGAAGGTGCATCAGTCCAGTGATTTCATAGATTCTTTATTTGTCTGGATTGATAAATGGGTCTACTCTGTAGTGGGAGTAGAAAAGGTTTTCATTGTTGCAGTATGAGTGTACTGCTTAGGGGGAGTAATCAGTTTTGTTGATCTTTTCCATTAATGTCAAAGGGGGAGAAAAAGTCATGTGAAAAATAGTTGCAAAAGAAGAGAAGGTGTTCTCTTGGGATATTGTGCAAATTATTTGTCTTTGATGGGTTTTCACATCATGTGTTGCAATCAATGACAAAGGGGGAGATTGTTGCAAGTATGAGCTAGTCTAGTGGTGTTGTCATTAATGTTTCCATTGATGTCAACACAATTCAATATGTTGAAAATTGTACATGTATAGCTAAGATGTTGCTGAGATGTTGTGAGTACATGGAGCTATCTTTATGGTGTTGGTTTGATGAGTTTCCAATTTCTTTTGAGAAAATTAATGAAGAGAATTCAAAATGATGAAAGTGTTTAGAATGTGCTCTGGTATGTGGTCTTCATTTTTCCTGTGTTGATCCTATGCTTGTACGGCTCTGAAGGTTTGATAATGTTGATTTAGTGGTGATATCTCCTAAGTTTTAGCTTTTGGTTTGATGGTATGTGAAAGTTACGTTCACTGGTATGTGAACTATTCTGGTAGAGTTGGTCTTCTATGGACTAGGAGAAATATTGTTGCTCTGTAGTCCTCCTCTGTTTTGTTTCAAATATTGTAGATCTGGAATATTTCTTGTGAAGGTCTTTTCTATGCTCTGATAAAGAGGTTTGAAGATTAGTGATTTGAAAGTCATGTTTCAGTATTTCAGTATGACTTTATATAGTCCAAATGGACTGGTGAAATGTGTTTAGTGATTGAAGTTTGATGTTTTTGCTATAGATGTATCTAGAAGATTCTGAGATTTATTCTCAAGCTTAAGGAAGTGTGTCATGGCATTCGTGTGTCATCTTCTTGTTGGGAAGCATGTACATCAATGTTCATTTGTGTTTTCATTAGGTTTGGCTGACCTAGTGTTTACACTTCATTCGAAGAATAAAATTTTATTAACAAACATGTGGTTGATTCAAGCTATTATTTTTTATCTTGAAAAATGTTTTTTTATTGGTCCACTCTCATTCCTTTCCACCATGAAAATGTTGAGTCGCCGACCTATTTTGAATTTATGAAATCAGATAATTGTGGTTGACCTTGGAAAAAGTTTCTAAGGATGAGGATGGTATAAAAGCAAGTCGAATGGTGAAGATTTGTATGAAAATGCGATGCAAAGTAATGAAAGTGAGCCACAAATCATAAGAGCAGAAGTGTGTGTGTGAGTGAGTTGTGACAGCAGTTCTTCATTGTGTTGAAGGCAGTGAGATAAAGGTTTATACAATCCTGCAAATGTGTGCTAATTGTTGTGGTGGATCTTTTGTTCTCTTTTGTATCTATAGGCAGTGAGCCTCCCTGTTGGATAGTGTGTCCTTTCTATAGGAAGTGAGCCTTTGTACTTTGATAGTGAGTCCTCTTTTGGGTAGTGAGCCTTTGTATTCAGTTTATAATCTCTATATTATGAGCTAACCCTCACCGTGGTTTTTCCCTCATTGGGTTCTCCACGTAAAAATATGTTGTTCATTGTGTTGATTTACTTTTTGTTATTTTTGTTCCATACTCTTACTTAATCACATAATAGTGTGGTTGTGGAATTAATAAGTATTTAAGTTTTAAGTTTGAATGCTATGACAACTGATTCACACCACCCCTCTCAGTTGTCCTGCACCTGTTTAACAATTACAACACCACTTGGCCTTTTGGGAGACAATTTGGAAGGTCTTGCCATCCCCAAGTCCGCTACAGTCTTATATAATTCATGAAACCTATCAATTATCATTCCAATCCTCTTGAGAGGATCTACTTCCTCTATGAAATACCCCAAGAAATCACTATGCTTCATCTTTCTTTCTTCCTCAAGCCTTTTCATAATTTCCCATTTTCTCCTCCTCTCATATACCTATTGAGTGAAATAATTTTTGATTACATATTCTTCATAATCAATCTAGTGAGTAACCATATCCTTGGTAAGGATGGTGTGTCTTACAAAATCCATGTGACCCTTAGGGTCAAAATCTCTTTCATTTCCACACTCTAAAGAGTACCTTATTTTTAGATAATTTTGCAACTCTTCAAGTGTATCATATCCCACTGATAGTTCCTCACATGTTGTCAAATTGGGTAGAAATGTACCCTTCCTTTTTTTATGGATGACATCCTTTTCCATCCATAGAATCTTCCATATGAACTCTAAAAAGGCTAATCAAAGGGGGAAAAACTTTGGCAGTATATGTGGGACATGTGGGCATCCATAAATCTGAATTATTGTGATATTTGGTAGAAAAAAACAATCACCAAAGTTATGAGTATGGCCTTCCTCAAGTTTCAAAGCCAAAGGTCTTAACAGTTGTAGCACAAGTGTGTGTAGTCTTGGTGGTTGGTGGCCAAGAACCCTCATAATATTGTACACAAAGTCATCATGTAATATCACATAATTACATCTATTGTCCATATATAACACCATCATTGCACTGGCAGCAAATTCCCCTTTTGGTCAATCTTACCCAAACACATCCTTTTGGTCCATATATCTTTATTCTAGTATAATATCAAGTGGCACAACAAATAATATTCCCTAAATGTTGTGGGGGCTATATTTTCCCTGACTTCCATAAATCCTCCATGCAATGCTTTCTCAAGATATGAGGCAAAATCATATTCAATGTTTATCTCATGGTTTTTGATCCTCATAGCCATCATCATTCAACTAACTAGAATTCACTCTTATACATCTATCCCAAGTACTTGAAAGAGAGAAAAGTAGGTTTTCTTCAAATAAAATTGGAAATTTGTGACAACAAATGGTTTAGTAGTAGAAGGGAATATAGGAATCACCCTGTTGTTCACACCCCTTTCGTGTAAATGGGGAGTTCATCACTTTTACAAGTTCTCCTCAATCTAGTATATTCTTCTTCACTTCTTTGCAAATCAATTTTAGTCAGGGCTTGTTTTTTCGATGAGAACATTTAATGATGTCCACTTTAGTCAAGGAAACTAATGGTGAACCATCTAGAAATCTCACAAACCTAGTAGCAGGATGATAACTTTGATCCAATAGTCTAATGAACTCTACATCTATAAAAATATCTGGAACAATTAACTTGGCCAAATCTAATGCCCATGGATTTGACACTAGAATCTTGTCCTCCCTTTTTTCATAAAATTACCAAACTAGTTCCCACCCAAAGATAGGGATAAGGTCATTTCTACAACTATGAGCCACATCTTTAAAAACTTTCTTAAATCCTCTATCATTTGATTCAAGGAGTATATCCAAGATAGACTGTTATAAGGACCTATTTTTAACCATAGATTCCTCCTTTTTAGTTTTAGGTTTTTTCTTATTGGGTGGAATGATGTCCTTTTTAGTTTCAGGTTCTTTCTTCTTGGGTGGCATGATGTTTAACTATCTTACATCCCCTATACTTCTAAAATGCAGAATTTCAAACAATCTTTTACTCATCAAACTTAATTCATAGTTTAACTATCTTACTTCTATACTAGAACAAAATGTATAATTTCAAACACTCTTGTAATCATAAAACTTAATTCACAATGAGTTATGTGCACTTACTTGAGTTATGATGGTTGCAGAGCTTAACCTCCTTGAACTCCTAGCTCCCCGCATGATAATTTTTTGCAAATGAGTGCAAAGAGAATGTAAAAATCTTAGTTTAATGGCTTCTAAGCTCAGTCCTGTCAACATTAATATCAACCTTATGCAAAATATTTTTTTCATAGTTCGATTTTGAACATGCACCATTGATTTTACAAGATCAAACGATTGATGTGATTTGTGCATTTAATATCGCTTTATCGCTGCCACTTTTTATAAATGCCATAGGATAGAGGAGTATAAACCTCTATACTAGATGCTTATTTTCATTTCACCATGGGGTAGTGGGATCCTTACCTCTATACCACAAGCTTGACTTGTTTAATGGACATAGTATTATGGTTTACATTAGCAATCATATATAGCTTATTGCCATATTGCATGCTTCATCACATCCTTCTATGGTATAGCGGTTCATACCGCCCTACCGCATGCCTTTATGATCTTTCTCGTGGGATGGCGGGTTACCCTACTATACCGCACCCTTCATTTTTCCTTGTGGTATGGTGGTTTATGATGCATTTAAATTATCTCATACTACCCAACTGCACCCTCATCATAATACTTCCACAGTAATGCGGTAAATATCTTCATGTTGTCTATTACACACTGCCAGCTCGCCAAGGGTTCAGTTTACTATTGAGGGATCATGGTAACAAAATGTTAAGGGATTTGGAATGTTTTTAGTTAGACATGTTTTTGCTTAAGTATATATGATGAGTTTTTAGCTTTTATAGGTCTTTTAGTGTCAGTCAGACCTAAAAAAATTATATTCTTGTTTATAGTGGGGAGGCTCAGTCAAAAATAAAAAGGAATATAAGGGTCAAGGCTCAGGTCATGGAGCTCAAGGATAATTATGATGATGGAACTAGGAAAAATTTTAATGTTCTAACACACCTTATGATGAACTAGACTATGATTTTCCTTCATCCTGCTTGTGTTATGTTTTTATGAGTTCTCTTGTGAATATATCCCTAAGGAAAAAATTTCTGATACTTGTAATTGTAAACATCTTCTTGGTTTTTTACTACAAAATCTTTTTAATTTGTAAACTGAATTCTATTTAAATTTTTCATTTGCAGTTATCAGTGGATTGGAAAGTCAATAGTTATCAACTTATGCACTCAATAAATTTTTACTGATTCAAGTTGTTGATTTATACATTATTGTTTATTTGGACTTCGAGAAATGAAGACAAGGACTGTAAGGCACAAATTAGATGATAGTGATCATAATACTGAAATTCTAGTAATAGAATATAAGTGTGCACATAGTGAAAAAGTGGCCAAGAATAATGAATATTTATTGAGTCTTGATTTGACAAGGAAAGTTGTAAATCCACTAAGTAGTATATTATTTTTTTAGTAGTGTTTAATGAAATTTTATAGGCAAGAGTTTTATGTATATAAGACATAATATGATTTTTTTTTGTTTTATAGGAAACAAAAAGAGCGCAAAGAAAATGTGGAGAAAAAACAAAAGGAAATAAAAGAAACAGTGTTTCCAACTCATCGAAGCTAATGCTTTTGTGATTCACAAAATGCAGTTGGTGAAAACAATAGTTGTGATGATGTGCAGCCTGATATAGCACATGGTGATGTGCAGCCTACTATAACACATGGTGATGTGCAACCTGATATAGCACATGGTGATGTGCAGCTTGATATAGCACATGGTGATGTGCAACATTGTGATGATCTCTTAGAACTAAGTCTAAGAGAGATTATTGAAAAACATTAGGGCAAAGGAACAACAGGTCTGTAGATGGTTTTTTCAACATTATTAAAGGATATGTTTAATGGTGTAAAATATGTGGAGACCAGTATTGATCTACCTACTCATGCCACACTTGATGTGGCCAAGGAGCATGAAGTTATAGTTAATGAAAGTCATGAAGAGAGACCACTTGCATCTGTTGTACCTTAGAGTACACCTGTTGCATCTAGAACTTTTGATGGAACTAGTGGATCAGCTAGAAATAATGGTAGTGGTAATTTAATAGAAAATGTCAATGTTATTGTCAAAAGAAAAATATTGAGTCAAGATTTGTACAGATCTATAGAAAGGAATGAAAAAGAAATAAAATTAGAAGGAAAGAATCCATTCTTGCTTTAGGCATCGAGAGATGGTGAGCCCATTGGGAAAAATGCTACAAAGTGGGCCAAGTTTTGCAGAGCAAGATCCATGAGTTGTAGAAAATGTTATACAAAAAATGGAAAATGCTTTTGAGACTACTTGTGGACAAATCTCTAGAAAATATTACAAGAAAAGGATGAGATTTTTGTCATTCTTCTTTTGGACAAAAAATTATAGCTTTTGCATTCTTTAAGTTGTAAGTTAATTTGTCCCAATGTTTTTTCATTCTTCTTTTGGACAAAAATTTATAGCTTTTGCATTCTTTAAGTTGTAAGTTAATCTATCTAATGTTTTGTCATTATTCATGCTTAAAATGTTCTTTTGGAAAAAAAATTATAGCTTTTGCATTCTTTACTTGACTTATATTATTTTTTGCATGATGATTAAACCACATGATGTAGAGCAATTATATTAATGAAGGAAAAAAAGAAAAAGGCCTTGTCAATAGAACTCTCTATAAAGTTGTACAACTTAATGTCTACAATGGCATTGATAGTGGTTATGATGATGAACTCAATGAGCATGCACATGATATTCATAGTGGTAGTCGTGCCAAACTCAAGGTGAGTGCTATGAAACCACATGCAAGTAAGTACTATTCAAGTACGTAATTGTTATTTTATTATGTAAATAAGGGTAATCATTACCTATTTTATAGAAGCTGGTTAGAATAGTAGTGAAGTGTAATTAGCTAGTATACATAGATTATGGAAATAAGGGAGAACATATAACTTACATATGGAAGCTTAGAGATTAGTTGTAATAGAGTGTTTTATAAAAGCACATACAAAAATTGATTTGATCCAAGACATAAGAAATTACATATAACTATCAAAAACAATATAATGTGTGTTTTATATCTCAATATAATGTGTATTTATTTTTTTATAGACATTTATTGATAAACTCCAAGAAGGGGATAAATTTGAGGTGTTGGATCCATTTGATGGTGTTGTTGTGGACATTGGGCGGATTCACTCACTATCTATTGTACATGGAGTCAAATTGAAAGGAATGGGAGATGTAAATGTAAGTATTTTACAGGTCACAAGTAACATACCCCTTCCTTATCCAAAAAAAATAGATGGAGTTTTCCATCTCAAAGAGAAAGAAGGGACCTTCACCTGCTGGCCACTAAAATATTTGAAAAAAATGACGGAGTGTTAGCCATAATTGTAGAAGATAAAAAGAAGGGTTAGCAATAGTAGCATGTGGAGAGTGAAGTTGCAGATAGAGAATGTACTAAGCCTGAATAAGTTGAACCCAAAAAAAAACTAGAGAATTTGATTTGGGTGTATATTTTGTGAGTAGAACAGAGAATTTTCTATCTTATGCTGCACCTTTAATGTAAAACCCCTTGATTATGTTTATCTCTTTTTGTTTGGGTTCCGCTCATTCAAACTGGTGCATTACAGAAGAGGGGATATGTTGTTGTGTAAGCAGTAGATATAGGGAATAGGGTGCATCAAATGAAGTAAATACAGAATAGATAAAGAGGTGTAGATAAGAGGAATAGTTGTAGAGAGTGCAACATGCATGTATGTGAAGTTTCAAATAAGTTGCAACATAGAATTGTCATCAAAATTGTAATATCTTGCATAAGCAAGAAAAAGGCATTGTAACTCAATTTTCTCAGTCACAGCACTGAGAAACACACTTTGTAACAGTACATTTTTCAAAGCAAAGACACACTTTTGTCTTGTATCTACTGTAAAAACACATTTTCTCAATAAAATTTTAGTATTTTTCCTTCTTAATAGCCATTTTATTATGTACAAATAAATGATTGATTTTTATTTTTGTGTTTTTATATGTTTAAGCCTTAATTAAAGCATTGTCTCATTTCCAACACTTATAGGCAAAAATTTGTGAACAAAAAAAAATGAAATAAACTACCATTGACTAAATATACTACCAACTAACAAAATTAGTGAATAAATATGACTAAATATAATGATTATGCAATTAATAAACAATGTATCAATATACCTACCAGTTGACAAAAATCAATGAACAAAAACAATTAAACAAACTACCAAATTGATTAAAATGATGATTAAAATTAATGACTAAATACACTACCAATGGACGAAAATTAGTAAATAAAAATGACTAAATAAGTGACCAGTTAACATCAATAATGACTACATTGATGACTAAACACACTGCCAAACCAATCAAATTAATGACTACATCAATGACTAAATCAATCAATCGGATGACTAAATCAACGATCAGGTCAATCAATCAGACAACTAAATCAATGACCAAATTGGTCAACCAAACAACTAAATTAATGACCAAGTCAATCAACTGAACAACTAAAAGTGGTTTATTCATCAATTCAATCACATTATAAATGATTGGCAATAAACTACTATTGGTCACGCGACCATGTTCAGTCATTTATAAGTAGTTTTTAGTAGTTTTTTCAGTCATTTATTGTTGTTTCTATACTAGTGTCTCTAGGATCTTCTTGAAATCTAGCCACAAGAAAAATTACATGAATGATATCCAGTCTAGTAGTAGTTAGATATAGCATTCAACCAATCATTAATCTATACTTGCTCTGATTAGCCTTAGGAGATTCATCATTCTTGCTCAACTTGCAACTAGTAACCATAGGGTTAGACGTTGGTTTAGAATCTTCCATTCCAAACTTCTTCAACATTTCTTTGACATATTTTGATTGTGAAATGAAAATATCTTTATCTATATAATTTATTTTCAATCCAAGGAAGAAATTCATCTCCCCAAACATAGACATTTCAAACTCTTTTTGCATTTATTCTGCAAACTTCTTGCACGTAGCTTCATTTCCTCCAAAAATTATGTCATTGTCATATACAACTACAATTAAGGTTTGATCTTTTTCAGCTTTAAAGTAAAGAATGTTATCTTTGGTACCTTTATTGAATCCTTGTATTAAATAATTATCCAACATTCCTTACTAGGCTCTAGGAGCTTACTTCAATCCATATAATGTCTTCTTCAATTTGCAAACCATATCTGATTTGCATATTAACTGAAATCTTTCTAGTTGTTCTATATGTATACTTCTTCAAATTCTCTATTCAAGAAAGTAGATTTCATAGCCATCTGATAAAATTTGGAATCCTTATATGTTGTAAAAGACCAAAACATCTTGATAGCTTCCATACTTACCATCGAAGCAAATGTCTCCTCAAAATCTATTCTTTCAACTTGTGAGTAGCCTTTACACACAAGCCTTGCCTTGTTCCTTACCACTTCTCCATTCTTATCTAGTTTTTTTCTAAATACCCACTTAGTTTCAATCACAATTTTGTTTGTTGGTCTTGGCAAAAGTTCCCAAGTCTGATTCTTCTCAATCTACAACAGTTCTTCTTTCATAGCCTTTATCCAATACTCATCTTTGCATGCCTTAATCACTGTTTCAGGTTCAACATAAAAAGTAAACATTGATTTACATGTTCTTTAGTAGCTCTCCTTTTTAGTACACCTTTTTTCTTATCTCCAATGATCTAATCGTCAAAATGATTCTTCTCCACATACTTAGGAGTTGTAGGAGTCCTTTCTGGAACTTCTTCTTCAATCTACACTTCTCTTTCTTCATCTTTTTTCTCTTCCCTACAAGAAGACTCATCTAATTCATACTTATCTATCATCATTGAATTGTTTTATAAATCTTTATCAACCTTGACACTTTCACTCTCAATAATCTTTCTCAATCTCTTGTTGTAGCATTGGTATGCTTTGCTTCTAGTAGAGTATCCAAGGAAGATACCTTCATCAGACCTTGCATCAAAATTTCCTAATTTATCTTCATCTCTTCTAATATAACATTTGTTTCCAAACACTCAAGCGTAATTGAATATAGGAACCCTTCCATAACATAGCTCATAGAGAGTCTTTCAACTGTTTTCTCTTGCTTGAACTTTGTTAAGTATATAAATACTAAAGTGAATTGCTTCTCTCTAGTAGACTCTGATATATTTTCCTTTTTCATCATTTTTCTTGCAGCTTCTTGAATAGTCTTATTCTTTCTTTCAACCACTCTATTTTGCTAAGGATTCCTAGGTGAAGACAAGTTCTCTTTACGCCATGATTCTCATATAAGATGTTAAATCCATTGGAGGTGAACTCTCCACCTTTTTCATATCTCAAACATTTTATTTTCATATCCATTTCATTCTCAACCATAACTTTGAATACTTTAAACCTATCTAGAGATTTTGATTTTTCTTTGAGAAAAGTAACCCATGTCATTCTAAAATAATCATCAATTAAAAGCATGAAATACCTATTGCCTTGAAGACTTTTTACTCTTACAAGACCACAAAGATCTATATGCAATCATTCCAATAGTCTAGTAGTATATTTTTCTTTGAATTTGAAGCTTCTTATTTTCTTTCCAATTTGACATTCTTTATACACAACATTGATAGATTTTTTAATCTTTAACAAATCTCTTATAGCTTGAACTAAACTAATTCTTATTAAGTTATCAAAAATTATGTGACACATTCTTCTATACCATATTTATATCTCATTAATCCGATTCATAAAGCAATGACCATTATCACCCTTAAGCTAATAAATATTTCCATTTTTTCTTCTTCAAGTAACAACCACAATTTTGGATCCTTTTCTGATCTCACATCCATCATCTTGAAATATAAGATTGTATCCTTTGCTACACATTTATCAAACACTCAAAATATTATGTCTTAAACCCTTAACATAGTAGACATCATTAGTATCATGCTTGCCATCAAAACTGATAGAACCTTTTCCATATATCTTAACAGATGTATCATCAACAAATCTAACAAATCCTCCATCATATTTTTCAAGTTTCATAAAATTACTCTTGTCATCAGTCATGTGAATAGAGCATCCACTATCAATGATCCAACATTTCTTCTCCTGTCTAGCATGAAAATCATATAAAAAAGTACCCTTAGTCGTATCCTTTATCTATGGAGGGCTTTCCTTTACACATCCCTCAGATTTAGTAGAAATAGATTCATATTTTAAAGCTATGAACAAGCATTCATCATTATCATCTCCATAATCAGATTCATCATCATAAATACTTGCATCTTCTCTAACATAATAACTTTTCTTGATCATTTTACCTTTGTTCTCCTTATTTTGTTATTCAAAACTCTATAATTTGGACATATTTAAGCATAGTCACATATATTTCCATAGCTAAAAAAATTGAAAGGAAACTTACCATTGTACTTACCAGTACCTTTCTTCATTCTCCTTACAAAGTTAGCTTATATATCATCAAGATCCTCCTAATCTGATTCCTTGATCTTTGATTTCCTAGCCTTAAAAGTGTTGAACACCCAGAATACTAAGGAGGGGGGAGTGAATCAGTATTCTATTAAACCATTTAGTCATAACCCAACTAATTATCAAAACATATATTTAATTGCAGCTATGAATGAGTACATGAAGAAAATCACAACACCACATAACACATGAACACCAAGATTTTTATGTGGAAAACCCAAAAACGGAAAAACTAGGTGAGGATTAACTCACAATATATTAAAGTTATAAAATATTATAGGGATCACTGTCAAGACTCACTATCCTTAAAAGGCCCATAGCCTAAAAATAGGTACAAGACAAAAATGGCTACACAACTAAGGTGTGAACTAATGTAATATGCACCTTCCTTGTGTTGAATTCAATTCCAATGAAGTTTTGAATACAAAATATTGCTCTGCTCAATAGCTGCTTAACATACACAACAATTCTGACCTTGTTCTAATTTCACATGTACAAATTCACAAGTTCACATAATATCATATTTTTCACACACCCTACTATGCTTCCTTCATCCTTATACAACACAAGATTGCTCCACATATATACCCTATTACATCTACATACATCAATTAGGTCGGCCTAATTAGATGTAGCCCCATTTCAATTCAAAAACACTTTGTTGGCTTCATACATGGAAACAAATATACTTCATGATAAAAAAAAATGTGTAAAACTTGAATTTAGGTTGGCACAAATCTAAAATAGAACTTCTTAACATCCACAATACATATTGATCTTCATAGCACAATTTCAAGTATAAGGTTGGCAAGGGATTAGACTTAATCATAAAATAAGCCAATCTATCCAACATCAATCATCCATATAATCATATAAGCAATCACCATTTGGAATATATGTAGTACTAACACCTATAAATCACCTCCCAAAATTGTAGATTATGAAACAAAACACTGAAGGAATGTGGACTAGATAACTCTTATCATCTTGTACTATATAAGCCAAAATACAATTTGACAAACTTTCATCATTTGTAACATTCAATTTGATTGACCAAAATCACTAAAATCTTGAATATAGGTGTATTTAGTAGTCCCAAACAACATATTGTAATAACATAATCCAATTTTATAACATGAGCAAATCTGAACCAAATTACTAGATCAAGGTGTCACCAAAACTATTTACCAAATCAGACAAAGAACTATCAACAAATAATGTAGCATCAATAACAACACATCAAAGGGTTCCTTCTTTAATATTTCAACAATATCCCCCTTTTTCATTGATGGAAACATGAGCCAAAAATTAATCTCAACAATTCAAATTTAAACCTTCAAATATTCACCAAAACTTCTAGTAAAACTTCTCAAAACCTCTCCCCCAAACACAGTATCTAAACTTTTGTAGACTTCTCCCAAAACTTCTCAAAATACTTCTCTAGACTTCTCTCAAAACTTCTCAAAATACTTCTCTAGAGTTCTCCCCCTTTCACATCAAGGAAAAAGGGTGTGTTGATGAGACACATGAACAAAAAGATGACTAAAAAAAAATGACTAGCTCCCCCTTAGGGAGTTATCCCCAGAATTACATCTAATCATATGTATAGGAAAGAAAGAAAACTGAAAGCAACCAAAAAAATATACAAGGTGAAATATGTTCACCCGGAGGAGGAATCACCTTCAAGTTCCTTGAGAATGGCTTCCCAAGTAGATTTCCCTTCATCCCAACTCTTCTTAGTTGTAACAAGCACCTTATGCATTGATTCCAACTCCACCAAACTCTCCCCTCCCCCTTCCAGAGTATTCAAATAAGGATTTATCTTGTCAATTTTTTCAACTTCAGAAAGAGAACTTGCTATAAGTATATGCTTGCACTTTACCAGGTCTCCAAGCTGTCTGAATTGCATTATAACATCCTCTTTCTATCTTTCTTGGGTAAAAAACTTGTTTTTCAAGTATGAAATGGCATTCCAAGAGGCATAGTTTATGTCTTTTGTAAGGTCATAAGTTTTAGAGACATTGGTTAACTATGACTCTATTGAGTCCATTAGGTCCTTAATGCCTTGAGTAGCATCCAACCACCTCATGCAATGCAAGAATATTGTCTAAGCCCAATCTTCACATTCCTTCACCTCTTCCAAACATTTCATAACCTTGCCATGTATAGTTGTACATTTTTCCTAAATCTCAAGCAATATTTTCTCTGCAATCCTTGACTCAACTTCTTTTATAGCCTGCTCCTTTAGGCTAGAAGTATATTTCCTAAATGAATCAACAAAAAAATTTAAATTCTCAATAGGTGTTAAAGAATCATCAATAGTGGTACCAGGGGTTGTATCCTATAAAAAATTTATGGCATCATTGATTAGCTCAATCCCCTTCTGAAGAGATTTAATAATTTCTTTTCTCCCAGAGGTAATAACATTATCCCCAATCTCCATACTTTGAATAGGTGCAATTTTATTCATATCAGCATAGCCTTGTTGTGACAAGAGCTAAACCAACTATAGAGTAATGATGGGTTGAATCCTTATTTTTCTCATCAAACGACCCTTAAGAGTATTGCCAGAGGATTCTTTGAGTTACTTTGTTGGCTGTGGTCTTCTAGGATTCTTCTTCATTTCTTTCAACCATAGATTCTCCTTTGTTCTCTTCTTTCTCTTTTTTTTTTTGTTGGAGGTGTTTTCCTTTTCCTTATATTTCTTTTCATCCTCTTTTTAATCTTCATCGTCCTTCTTATCATTATTATTTTCATCTTTACCTTCTTCTTCTTCTCCATTTTTTATTTTCATCACCTCCATTTTCAATATCTTCATTATGTTTATCATATTGATTTTTGGCATTATCATTGAAATCATTCTTATTTTGATCTTCATTATTTTCTTTGGTGGCATTCTCAATGTCTTCTAGAGGAGTAGTTGTCTCCATATGGGCATGTGTATCATCAATCGTATTCCCTAGGACATCCAAATGAGGAGTCCCTTCTACAAAATAAGCATTTATCTCTTCTACTACTACTTCTTAAAAGATAGGTAAATTAGATATGGGAGGAATATTTTCCTCTTCATCGGTATCTTTTTCTTTACCAATCTCCTTGACTTGATTTGTATCAGATGAAGAACTAGCAATCATCCCACATATTTGTGCCATGTCTTTCACTGTATCAAAATTTTATTGTTTCAACTTTTTTGTGCTATCATTTTCTCTAGCCATAAAAATGGTAATTCTTTTCTTTACCCTAAACTACTTTGTGTATGCTTCCAGTAGAGTATCCTTATCATCCTTAGACAATGAGGACCCAATTTTGTTCAAAGCACTAGATTTGATCTTGTTTTCTATTTTGATGGCTTCATGTCTTCTTTTCACTAGAGCTTTCCATACAATATTAGTTACCTTCCCCTTCATGTTTTCCATATTTTCATCTAAAATTATTATATACTTAATAATAGCATCTATAATAGTTTTCTTGTCTTCTTCATCAACTTCAGCATAGAATTTAGTAGTGGCTTCTAATAAGCCATCATGTTCTAGCATATTGTTATTACCGAAGGAGTCTTGGACTTCTTCTCAGGCTTATATGTGCCTTCATCTATTTTCTTTTCCTCTTTCTTCTTGTGCATATTAATTTTGAAAGCTTCTTTCTCCTTTTTCATCTCCTCTTCTTCAGAAAAATCCACAATATTGACTATGGACCTTTTTGATTCAGTACTAACCTCTTGTGAGGCACCTTCACCACTAGTAAAGACATTGCTTCTTTTTCTTTTCAATTGTTCTTCTTCCTCTAAACCAAGTTTGATTTATTCTTCAACAACATCACTCAGGTTCTGATCTCTAGATACTTTTTGTTTCTTTCTTCTTCAGGAGGTAGCAAGAGGTGCTATCAGAGGTACATTTTTCCCCTTTGAGGTTCAAGTGTTGGGTTCAAAGGGTGCAAATACAGCAACTAGAGTTGGAGCATTGGGATCCACCTTCTTCCCTTTAACAACATTTGTTGCAGTAGGTTTGAGAAATGTAGAGGCAGGGGTGGAATTTGATCTTCCTGATCTATGAGTTCTGAAGGGCTCACTAGCTATCTCAACTACTTTATCTTTCCTCTTTGCCACAACTTCCCTTAATATATGAACATCTTCTTTTGAAAGGCTATGCATTCCAAAGAGTTGTTAGACTTG
The DNA here is from genome assembly GCA_007258455.2 of Sequoia sempervirens. Taxonomy (NCBI): domain Eukaryota; kingdom Viridiplantae; phylum Streptophyta; class Pinopsida; order Cupressales; family Cupressaceae; genus Sequoia; species Sequoia sempervirens. Next base: position 474,379,556 of record VDFB02271358.1, on the reverse strand, counting down.
TTTGTTTACTCTTTTTGTTCTAGTAGGTGTTGAAGTCTACAAATATACTATAGTTGATTTCTCCTCATATGTGTCATGTCTAGGTAGAGAGGGGACCTTAGGGTTGCTTAACAATATTTCTATGTATCTCTCAGCCTTTTTCTCTTCAATTTCATATCCCAGAGGTTCAATCCATATTGTTCTAGGTTCTACTGCCTCTATTATGCATTCATTAGTGGATACAAGAAAATTTATGTCATTTGCATACTTCTCCACTAAACTCTTAGGAATTCTTTCTCTTTCATACATGTTCCTTTGAAATACAAATAAAAAATGCATTCAATACATCATCCTATGCATTGTAATTTCAAATGTTGTATAAATAGTCAAAAATTTGGTGTGCTACCAGTCTACTTTTATCCCATACAATGTTCTTACTTTTGGGTAGCCCTCTCATAAAGTAGAAAAGAAAGCAAACAATCAATGTTTCATACTTAAAGAACATTTCTTTTTTTTGGTCTAATGCAATTTCTCCAAAAGTTGTTGCCGAATCAACTCACACAAATCATAATCCTTCACATTTACTACCATTTCATGAGCAACATATATTGCAGTTGAAGATATTGAGTTTTCTCTGATTTGGAAATAGATTTTGAGACCAATCATGATAGATGCATACTTAACTATGGGATTGATGATTGGTTTTGTTGTTAATGTTCTCCTATCTAATGTGGCACCAAATAGTTGCATAACTACATCATTCTTTATAGATTTCAATATTGGTACATGTCTAGTATCACACAATCCAATCATAGCCTTAATTTCATCCTTTGAAATTTTAATCTAGGCATATCAATCCACATGAATTTTTCATTCATTCTACTCAAGGCTATCTTCACATAGTTTGCATCCAAATCACTGCTAAAGTTAGGAGACTACTTCCAAATGTCTAGCTTCTTTTGCACTAGGTTTGCGTATTCTAGTTTTACAAAAAAATTGTCTCCAATTAACTCATTAGACCATAGATCCTTGAGCACTTGGTGATCACACTCTTCCAATTTGCAACATATATAGACCCTATTGTCTTCAGTGGGAAAAACCTTAATTAGGATCTTCAAAAATACAACATCAAGGTCATTCTCAAAAACTTTCCATGAAAACCTTTTAAACTTTGGTCTAGGTCTTTTAGCAATCTCAACTATGGTTGGAGTGGCCATTACAACCTCAATTGTACATTCAAATACTTGTGAAATCACTTCTAATACAAACCCACAAAGAATAGATAATAGTAAATACCTTTCTTGCACTCAACAAGAACTAGGTTTGAACCAATTTGCTTTGAATCACCTTTAATCACTTCTCAATTCACTATAATTTCTTTCAAATGTGCAAAAGTGATTTAAAAATCAACAAGAGACTTCACTTTATACATTATTTATTTTCCTTAATTTTGCATTTAATGCCTCAAATTCCTAAAAAGTTGGCAAGCACTTCATTAAAATACTGTAAACCCTAAAATGTTATGCAATTCTTTTGATTTGCATATTTCTACAGAAATATTTTCCAAAAGCTTAAGAATACCATTTTACACCATATATCTTTGTCACTGCTTGACACCTCATGATTCTAGGGGGTTCTTAGATTTTTCTGTTACTACTCCCCCTAAGCCTGTCATGGGCTTAGTTTTCAGAAGAAATATCTACACCAAATGTAGGTATAGATGCATTTGATTCATCCTTGTTCTCAGGTTCCTCTTTTCTCTTCCAAATCTTCTCCATTTCCTTCTTGACTTTAGTAGGATCAACTTACTTCACTAGATTATTCCTCTGTTATAGATTATTTTGCCTTTCATTCTTGCTTTTGCATAATCTTGAAATGTGTCTAGGATTGTTGCAATTGTAGCACACAAAAATTTTCTTACCAAACTAACTTCTATGACTTCTATTCATTCTTGATCTGCACTTGTTAGCCTAATGTCCAAATACATTGCATGTATAATAGTAGCCATTGAAGGATTGCAACATTCTACCATTATTGAATCTATTCATCATCCGAATTTTTCACTTAGTAGCTCCATTTCTATATTTCTTGCATGCAAAACATTGTCCAGAACTGGGGTCCAACATTCTGATTCATTCTACTTCTACATTCTACAACCTTATATCCAAATTTATTGCATGAAAAAAAATACCATTGAAAGATGGGTATCTTTTAGCATTTGGTTGTCTAATAGGAGGTCTTTCTATATTGCTTCTTTGATTCTTAATCTATCTACCATTTCTTGAGCCTGATTTTGATTATCAACCTTGTTAGGTGTTTGATTCATCATTGAGTTTTTTCCTTCTTCAAGTCCCAAGCCACCTTTATCCTTAGAGGGTTTTTGAATTATAATCAATTCATCAAGCATTGTAGTAATTGTTTTGAATTTTTCCTTATGAGATCTTGCTTTTTCAATATTAGACCTTAGGGTTACCACTTATTGTTCAAGCTTTATACATTCATCGGCCTTGCTTTGTATCTTAGAATTTAGACAATCCTCAATTCTCTTCTTTTCTTCCACTTGCACTTTTAGTCTGGTGATGTCTTCATTTTCCTTCTTCAACCATTCATTAACTTCTCTATGTCTTTCTTTGAACTTCTTGATTTTTTTCTCTCAACTTTTTGATGCATTCATTTTCTTCTCCTAGGCTTTCCTTCAAATTTTTGTTATCACTTTCAACTTTCAAGATCTTCAAGAGCAACTTTAAGTTCTTCTTTGTCAAATTGCAGGAATTTCTTCTAGGGGAATATGATACTTTTTATCTACCATGTGTTCAAACTCCAAGATCTTATTCACGCTATTAGAATTTTCAAAAGGAACTAGGCTCTGATACCAATTGTTGAACACCTAGAATACTGAGAGGGGCGTGAATCAATATTCTATTAAACTATTTAGTTATAGTCCAAAAAATTATCAAAACATATTTAATTACAACTGTGACTAATTACATGAAGAAAATTACAACACATAACACAAGAACACCGATATTTTTATGTCGAAAACTCAAAAAGGGAAAAACCACAGTGAGGATTAACTCACAATATGTTATAACCAATTATAAGATATTACAGGGCTCGCTGCTAGGACTCATTTTCCTTAAAAGGATCACAACCTAAAAATAGGTACAAGAAAAAAATGGCTACATAGCCAAGGTGTGAACTAATGTAAGATGCACCTTCCTTGTGTTGAATTCAATTCCAATGAAGTTTGGAATACAAAATACTACTCTACTTAATAGTCGCTCAACATAAACAATAATTCTACCCTTATTCTGATTTCACACATACAAATTTGCAAGTTCGCACAATATCATATTTTGCACACACCATACTATGCTTCCTTGATACTTATGCAATACAAGACTACTCCACATATATACCCTTTTGCATTCACTTGCATCAATTAGGTTGTCCTAATTAGATGTAGTCCCATTTCAATTCAAAAACATTTTGTCGGCTTCAAACAAGAAAAGCATCTTCATGCTCAAAACAAACATGTAAAACTTTAATTTAGTTCAGAACAAATCTAAAATAGATCCCCTTAACATCTGCAATACATATTAATCTTCATAGCACAATTTCAAGTATAAGGTTAGTCAGGGATTAGACTTAATCACAAAATAAGACAATCTATCCAACAATGATCATCCATATGATTGTATAAGCAATTTCCATCTAGAATATATGTAGCACTATCACCTATAAATCACCTCCCAAAATTGTAGAGGCTGAAACCAAACACCGGAGGAATATGAACCAGATAACTCTTATCATCTTGTATTGTATAAGCTAGAATACAATTTGTCAAACTTATATCATTTGAAACTTTCAACCTAATTGAACAAAATCACTAAAATATTTAACATAGGTGTATTTAGTAGCCCCAAACAACATACTATAACCACATAAGACAATCTTATAACATGAGCGAATACAGACCAAATTACCAGATCAAGGTGTCACAAAATTGTTTATCGGATTAGACAAAGAACTATCAACAAAAAATGTTGGCATCAATGACAACACATCAAAGGTTTCCTTCTTCATTCTTTCAACGAAAAGCAGTCTCAATTTTTGCACCACTATTTGTTCCAAATTATATCATCTCAAAAGTAGTTAAAGAGCCATACAACTGATATCTGGTATATTTATTCAAATTTGCAAATTCTTCAATAATAGACACTTTATGACTATAGAATTTAGGAAGAGTTCTAAGGATTTTCTTTACCACTTCTAGTTATTTTAGTTCACCACCCAGACCTTTGATGGAGCTGACAACTTCATCTACCCTCTGCATATAGCTTGTAACATTTTCTTCTTTAGACATCCACAAGTTCTCAAACATGATCTTCAAATTTTGTATCTTAGCTTCTTTGACCTTATCATCTCCTTCATAAATTCTTTCTAACTTTTCCCAAATTTTTCTAGCAGTTTTCACACTCATAACTTTCACCAATTCAAAATTTGTAAGAATATTTAAGAGAGCATAACTTGCTTTACCATTTATTTCATAGCCTTTGATCTTATCAGCAATACTTGGACCATCTATAGGTTCGGTATATCCAGTCTTAACAAACTTCTAGACATCATATCTAAAATAAACCAAAAATCCTTCCATCCTTGTCTTCTGGAATGCATAATTTGTTCTATCAAATATATGGGTCTCTTTCTTATGCGTCATCCTAGATATACCTAAAGCGATTAAGCTTTCTTCCAAGGAACCTTTCTCTAATACCAGTTGTTGAATGCACATGATAATTGAGAAGGGGGTGAATCATTTGTACCTTAAAATTTGAAAACCCTCATACACATTCATATCCATATTTTAATACAATTAACCCTTAATCTATTATAATGATTTAGAATGAAAGAAAAATAACAAAAACTTAAATAAATCAAAACCATGCACAAGAGAACGCTAGATTTACATGGAAAACCCAAGATGGGAAAAAAACGGTGAGGATTAGCTCACAATATAAAGTAATATCAACACTGAATACAATAGGGCTTACTACTAGAATATAAAAGAAGATAGAGAAGAATGTTATATGGAGAAATTCATCTCAATGTAACAAAGAAATCCACCACAATATCATCAAGACCTTTGTAACATGACTAAAAAATTGTAGACATCTTCTACTCACTACATCCAACAATCTAACACATGAAAGCTCCCACTACACTTTCCAAATTCACACTCTAACACTCTACAATTCGCATCATTCACATATTTCTTGTTTAGTTCTTCATACCTCAACAACTCAACAATTATTTATACCATCTTCAACCTTGAAATCATTCTCCAAGGTTGGATATGCACATCAACCTTGCAAATTCAAATTAGGTCAACACCAAAATGTTGAATTCCCTAAATACGGAGAGGGGGGTGAATTAGTATTCTGCTAACACAATTAATTATTAACCATCCAATTACTAACACATATCTAGTTGCAATTGTAAACCAAACCATAAAAGGAATCATAACATCTCATAATACATTGACATAGGATTTTTACATGGAAAACCTAAAATAGGAAAAAACCATGGTGAGGATTAACTCATAATATATTATAACCGGTTACAAGATATTACAGGGTTGACTACCAGGACACACTATCCTTGAAAGGCTCATAGCCTAAATACAAAATGGCTTGCTGCCAAGATACAAAAGGTATGGCTCACTTCCAAGAGATGAATTAAAGAAGTACACCTTCAAAGTGCTGAGATCAATTCTAGTTAAGCTCTAGAAAGCCAAAATCCTACTCCAGTTGCAGGTATACAATAATTATCAATAACTTCGCACTATAAAATTTGTCACATAGCTTTCTTCACACTTCACACACACACTCACACCATTTTTTTGTCATGTTGTCTTGCTACATTCATACTTCCATACATATATATATGGCTATATCTTCAAACATCAATTAGGTCGGCCTAATTGGATGTGAACATACAAAATTCAAAGTGACTTGTCAGCCCAATTCAAAAATATTTTTGTTGCACAAAACAAAATGTATCATTCACAAAATAGGTCACCCTAGACCTAATAAGGAACACTTTAAACATTCATAATACAAGTAGTTCTTAACCCTTTCGGCCAAAAGAATGTCAAAATTGTCATTTAGATGTCTCAGTCGAATCAACCAAAGTTGTTGAAAGCTCGCTCATAGTTGTAACTGATACTTTTGAGCAACATACCAAAAACTCATAGAATTATCTTTTACTGAGAGAATTTTTGGATCAAAATATTGGATCAGTATAGATACACAGTTTATTTAGTTGGTTACCAAACAATGCTGGAATCAATGACAACAAACCCAGATGTCACCTTCTTCATTCTTCCAATAATTCCCCCCCTTGTCATTGATGGAAACATGTGCCAAAAATGAAACTTTCTTCAAAAAAAAAAATTCAACTCCCCTTTTCATATGTATAAAAACACATAACTGAACTTTAACATACCCTTCTCTATACAAAACCTTCTCCCAAAACATACCCTTCTATATACAAAATCTTCTCCCCCTTTGACACCAAGGACAATGGATGGGAAAGAGTAAAACAAAACTTCAACTAAGAACTAGGGGCACCTTGTAACTCTTTGTAACTGGGGTTAAGGCTTTGGTCTTCAATACTAGCTTAGAAAATGGTGCCATTGGTGCACCCTTGCTAAGAATTAGTGGAATCATGTGCATGCCTATACAACCCCTCTAATAGAAATTTGGTAGGAAATCACCTTAAGCTCACAATCAGCATCACGACTATCTTGGACATGCTCAACATCCCTCATGATCCTTTTGTAGAGGTATGTTCGCTAAAGAGAATGGAGAAGTTTTGGTCGGCAAGGGACACCCAACTTAGGTTTCTCATTTATGAACTTGGGAGAGACTAGAATGAAACCCAAATGCCAAAGATCTCAATCACTCACAAAGCCTTTTATAAGGACATGCATGATGTTTTCTTTATGCTTTCCTTTAATTTCAGCTTGGACAAAGATGACCACATTTTTTAATTTCAGTTGGGAATAGGTTTCCTCTTGAGGAAACTACATAACTTTAGGATGGACTTTGTAGATATGATCGTGGATAACATGCACCAATAATTGGAAGCATACAATCATGATAATAAATTTAGGTACTCATCATTCTTAGTCCTTCTTCTACTATTTCAAAATGTGGACTTCTTTAGTCAATATATGGACTTGGAAATCATAGATTCCTACCCAGTCCCTATGATGAGATCCTAGTATCTACATGGACCCATATAATTTTTTCTACCACATGATTACTATGAGTTTTCCAAGTCATTTTTGACCCCATCCATAATAGACCTAAGCCCTAAAAATATTACTTTTCAAATCACAACCCACCAGATGAGCTAGCTAAGTAATCAAAATTTGTCTTGTGATTGATTCTTTGGTGTTAAGTTCTCTTTCGTTTGATTGCATGGGTTAAAGTGGGGACTGTTTAGGCTCCTCGCATATTTGAAAAATAGAATTCTAGCTTTGGATCTAGCCTGACATATATGTGTTATTGATTCAAAGTATGGTTATGGTAGGAAGAAAAAGGCCTTCTACGAGCTCCCATTCACAAAAGGGGGATATCCGTTAAGAAAAGGAAAGTAGAACATCTACTCACCGTGAAGCTAAGAGAGTTGGGGTTGGATGTGATTTGTGATCAATGGAGCTATGACCCCAATGGGTGTATGGAGAGCTTAAAAGTGACCTCATAACTCATCCACAAGTTGCACCCTTTTTGGGAAGCCTGCAAGTCCCCAAAAAGTGATGAGCCATCTATTTACATTGATTTGAAGAGGGTTACAAGAGAAAAGAGACCCCCATGGATTTCTTTCGATTTTCCCAAGAGGAATTTTAATCCATCACTAAAAATTTCTAAGGGTATCTGCCTCATTTGGTGGTTGACTCTAATCGACAAACAATCTAGTTGTTCTTGCAAATCCATAGAATCAAGAAGCTCTTTATCCATTAGTGCCAACACCTATTTAGGTTCTCTTGTAGCTTGGACTTACCTACTTCTCTTGCATTTTCCTTAATATTCCTTTGGGCTTGAGCCTTTGTTAGCTTCTTAATTACACCATCATTCAAAGCCAGAGATTCATCCAACTCCTTTTGGAATTTGGATGTAACCAACTCATTATCCCTTTCTTCTCTTTGAATTTGGGCCTGAGCTTCATCCAACTCCTTGTGGAGTCTAGCCTTTTTAGCTTTCTTAGCTCAGAGGGCCTCATTGGTAGCTCTTATTTATGAATCCTTGTGTAGCTTCAATATTTCAACATCTTTTACCTTGATATTAGCAATCAATATGTCAACTTTAGCTTTCACCCTAGTGAGCTCTTGGTCATTTTTTTGTACTTTCCTACTGAATTCTAGGAAGTAAGTTTAGACCACCTTTTGTGTTTCCTCCATTAGCTTGAATTTGTCTTGGGGGTGGGCCTGGCTCAGGCTTAGGCCTATTACATGGGTTGAATAATCTTTTGGTTGCATTTTCCCCTCGTCCTTAAGGACATTAGATGTCTCTTATGAGCCACCATCAATGTCTGATGGCTAGGATAAAAAATTATATTCTTGGGGTGGTGATATTTAAGCTCTTTCCTCCTTTTTTGGACTCTTTCCTCTCAAAATTTCTGAGTAGCATCAATCTGCTAATAGTAACTGGAAGGGGATTTAATATATTGCCCCACAAAGGTGGTATTAGGAAGGAGTCCAAATGGGATTGCAACCTGGGAAGGGACTGCTTGCACTCCCTCCAAGGCGGATGACAAGAAACTTAAAATTGATAGGGAAAAGATAGGAATGCTTTGCAAAGCATGAGCGACAAAGGGAGGTGGTGGAGGAGTGACCTATGTGGTTGATAATGAGAGCATTGGAATTGGTGTAGACAAATATGAGGAAGTGGGGGGAAACCAAAGGCTAAGAAATGATGGAAATTATGGCAGCAAAAGGTTGTGAGGCAGTAGGAACTATAGTCATAGAGGGGTTGACCAACGATTGAGATGAGAGTAAGGGAGAGGAGAAGCACACATGTGTGGTTGAAACCATTGGAGCTTGTGTCCTAGTGTTAGTTTCTTTCTCTTCCTCTTCTAACTACTAAGGTCAATATACCTTCACCTTTTCCTCATCAAGCACCTCATCACAACCTGTAAAGAGAAAAAGGTGAAGGTATATTGACCTTAGTTAGCAATTAGAAGAGGAAGAGGAAGAAACTACCACTACGACACAAGCTCCAGTGGTTTCAACCATGCATGTGTGCTTCTCTTCTCCCTTACTCTCTTCTCAATCATTGGTCAACACCTCTATGACTATAGTTTCTACTACCTCACAACCTTTTGCTGCCATAATTTCCACCATTTCTTAGCCTTTGGTTTCCCCCCCGCTTCCTCACCTTTTTCTACATCAATTCCAATGCTATCATTATCAACCATGTAGGTCACTCCTTCACTACCTCCCTTTTGTTTCCCATGCTTTGCAAAGCATCACTGTCTTTTCCCTATCAATTTTATGTTTCTTTTCATCCACCTTGGAGGGAGTGCAAGCAGTCACTTCCCATGTTGCAATCCCATTTGGCCTCCTTCCTAGTACCACCTTTGTGGGGAAATATATTAAATCCCCTTCCAGTTACTATCAACAGATCGATGCTACTTAGAAATCCTAAGAGAAAAGAGCCCAGAAAAGGAGGAAAGAAAGCTTAAATCTCGCCACCCCAAGAATAGAGACTATTTTTTATCTTATCCTTCAGACATTGATAGTGGCTCATAAGACACCTAATGCCCTTAAGGATGAGGGGAAAATGCAACCAGAAGATTATTCAACCCATGCAGTAGGCCTAAACCTGAGCCAGGCCCACCCCCAAGAAAAATTTGAGCTAATGGAGGAAACACAAAAGGTGGTCTAAACTAACTTCCTAAAATTTAGTAGGAAAGTACAAAAAAAGGACCAAGAGCTCACCCGGGTGAAAACTAAAGTGGACATATTGACTGCTAATATCAAGGTAAAAGATGTTGAAATATTGAAGCTACACAAGGATTTACAAATAAGAGCCACCAATGAGGCCCTCTAAGCTAAGCAAGCTAAAAAGACTAGACTCCACAAGGAGTTGGATGAAGCTCAGGCCCAAATTCAAAGAGAAGAAAGGGAGAATGATTTGGCTACATCCAAGTTCCAAAAGGAGTAGGATGAATCTTGGGCTTTGAATGATGGTGTAATTAAGAAGCTAATAGAGGCTCTGACCCAAAGGAATATTAAGGAAAATACAAGAGAAGTAGCTAAGTCCAAGCTACAAGAGAACCTGAATAGGTGTTGGCACTAATGGATAAAGAGCTTCTTGATTCTATAGATTTGCAAGAACAACTCCAATAAAAGGCTTAGGATAAAGACTAGCATCTCCAACAATTGAAGGATGAGTTATCTCGCAACTTGCAATAAACTAGTATTATTCCCATGATCCAACAACTTTATCTATCATATTGGGAAAGAATCAATGAAATAGTTGCCTCCTTGAAACCTATGCTCACATTCATTGTAGATTCGTAAAGGGAAAGCGTAGAGGTGAGTGTTGTGGTTGATCAAATGCTCTCATCCGTCACTTTGAAGGTCATAGGCTCTTAGTAGCTAATTCAAAAATTAAGTGATGAAACTAATGATTCCTTGAAAGTTGTGAGAGTGGAAAAGAGGAGATTAATGGCTAAGAAGGATAATGAGTTCCTCTGTTGCAAAAAAGAAGCCCTCAAATGTAAAGCATGTTTGAATTCTTTACATCATGTAATTGCAAATATGAAAGGACATATCGAGCAGCTTGTTCAATTAGGCTTCCCTTCCCCTTTCCTTCCAGATGACACCATCATGCAAGAAGATCAAATGAAATAGATATTGGAATGGAAGTAGCAATACCAAACTAATTTTCAAGGCCTCGGTCAATCCCTAAGTGTTTTCAAAATGGAGGGGGTTTTAGAGCCACTTGCCTGGCTAGAGTATCACATCAAGGTTGTTTCACAAATCATAAGCAATTTCTCTTTTAAAGAGATGATATTTAGATAAGGTCTCCAGAGAGCTAAAAAAGAAAGTGCAACCATTTAAGGAATGGGAATCTATGTAATCTTCTCTTCAAAAGTTGTAAGAGAAGTGAGCTTCCCCTTTTGATTTTTGAGTTTTTTATGCATAGAACTGGGGTTCTAGGTTCTCACCTTTATAGGCAGAGGTCCCCAAGAGTCACTAAAAGTTGTAGACATTGTCTACCCCAATCCTTTTATGGGGGTTTTGTTCCAAGTAATTGCTAGAAGTAATTCCCTTTCCTTTTAGCTTCCAAGATTTTGCGCTTAAGTTCAAGGTTTGTGTGTAGTAGAGCCACATGTCAAAATCATACAGGTGCTACCAAACCTATGGGATTGAGCTTATGGTTCAATGCAAAGGGATGATGTGTGGTGACTCCATGCACAATTCGCAAAGGATGAGTAGTGTTTTGTTTTTTTAAGCGCCCACTCCCCCCTCAAGTCATGTGTTAAGCTAGCATAGTTTGAAGAGGCTTCCAAGCATCAAAAGTAATATATGATGTGTGGTTGGATGAGAATTTTGGTGCCCCCTATGGACTGTTGGTGGAGGCTGATGCATGGCATAGACGCATGCACCCTAAGGAGTAAAATCCCATCATCGACAATCTTAATGATGAGGCTTGCAGGTGGTTGCAACATAAGTTCATGGAGGAATAGATGGCATCTTCCCTGCCTATGGGGAGTTGTTTATGATTACCCAATTAGATCATTTCAATCGTCACCATGATGGTGATGCCCACGAGTGAGGAAGTGGGAATATTTTCTATTATTGTAATTTTTAATACTGAGGAAGAAGTTCTTCTATTCAAGGCCCTGAGGGGCACTATTTTAGGGTTTTTTCATCATCTTTTAAGAGAGACTTAGAAGAATTAATAGTGGATTTTTATAATTTCTCAGACCTTAGTAGTTATTTTTGTATGAGAAAGAATGAATACATAACTTAGTGCTTTATTCACCTCTGTCATGGGTTCTATTTCCTCTTGTTGATGCAGATGTTAGTCACACACCAACATCCAGATAAAATTCTCATAGACACACTGCAAGAACTTATCTTTCTTGAAAAATTGCACCAGGAGAACCTAAATCTTAGGCTAACTTAGCTTAAACCCAAGGCTCATTTATGCCAGGTCTTGACTGCACTAAGTTTGCTCAGAGTTTGTTGTGATTATATTGTTACACACGATGGGTAAACAATTTTTTCAATTTTAAAAGGTATCATAGAGAAATGAAATAATCTTGATCCAGTCATTCAAAAACTTCATGAAATCAACAAATTTGCAATAATATATCATGAACTTCAAACAACCTTCATTTATCCAAGTATATTTAGCTTTAATAATTCAATAATATCATGAAATCAAAAGATTTGCAATAAAATTTCATGCATTCATCACTTTTTATGTAATATTTTCTAAAATTTAAACATCTATTCTAAATTAAAGCATAAAAACTTACTAAAAAGGTAAAATTTCTCCCAAGTATTATCCATGTATGCCTCAAGAAATAACCGAACCAGAGAAAACCATTCCATATGTCACTAGATTGCTTCACAGTTAGGGACAAAATGATTCGAGATTTTAAAGAAAAGGGGGATTATTTTCCACCAGATAGTGTCAATACACACCCTTAAACAATGTAGCACATAGTCTTGTCTAATAGGAACAAACAATCAACTACATAAAATTTCATATCAGGAAATAGTGTTAAAATTGGCTCTAATATTGATTAAATTCTAATGAAACATACAAGTTTATAACTTAAAATGGAAGAGAAAATAGGAAAAAGAACAAAACTAGAAAAGTTTTTGGTTCTTTGACATCCAAAAATTTTGAACTTAACTTAAAATGAAACATCTCTTGGCCTTTTATAAGAAAAAGACACTTGGGAAATTCAATCAACACATGAGAGGGAATCCAAGGGATGAATCACAAGGCACATGGAATATGACAACTAGTAGGAGAACTTTTGAATAAGTCAATAGATGTCAACCTTCTTCGGCACTTTAAAAAATCTTTTGGGACCTTCATCTTTAAAATATTACCAGGACATTAACTTGGAGCCAAGTAGATTTGTCAAAAAAAAAGTAGGAACTTCCTCTGGAAGATATCCATAATGATCAGGTGGAACCGAATATAGATATCCTAGTCCACCAACACTTAGTTCTTACACTTAGTGGGCTTAAAACTCCTAGAAGTAAATCGCCCAAGAGCTAAGCATACTATTTCACCGTATTTGTAATACTAGGACTCCCGGTATTCTGACATCTCAAGCTCCTCCTTCGCATGGACTCTTGGAGTGTATGGACCAACCTATTTATATCAATACTCGTGATCCAAAATTTCCTAACCATCCATACCCGAATTCTGCATTGCAATATGTTCCTCCTGTATCAATCCCTTTTTAAAACCTTCATAAAACTCATTAAAATAAAACCATCATTAATAACTCATCATTTTAAACACATCATAAATAACACACTTTTAATACATTCTCACGTAATTATCCCTTTATGCAGGTTACCGGACATTTTGAACTCCCGAGAAAACTTTTACAATCAACCTTAACATTCAACATTGTTACTTGGTACCCGGTACCCGATAACTTCATCTTTTTACCAAAATAAAATTTATCCGGATCCCAGTTTCCATTGGAACCTTCACATTTCCCCAGACTTTCACTTTCAAACTGTAACAACTTACCAAACCTTGCATTAACATTCCAACCAATCTAGCCTTCCGATACCTAGTACATTCAAGTTCACGAATTACTTAAAAGACTTCCTTTTGACATGGGCTTCTAAATATCCTTTTTACCAACTAGCACCTACCATAAGGATTAATTTTTCACTTGGGTCACTAAGCCTTTTAGTCTTGGGGTGTGTTGTGAGACCACACAATACCTCTATCTAAATATAATCATGCTTTGTGTTTTCATTGAGAGATTGTAGTTATTGACTATTGTAGTAAGTTTTGATAGTTTTAGTTATATCTCATTTATGCAAAATTTTGGATCATGTTAGCACTCATTTAAATTTTTGTTAATTATTACAAAACTAAGATTATGATATGTTGTATGATGGGAAACACCATTAACATGTTCTGGTGCATTGCTTTAGAATAGTTATTTGTATGCATTTATTTTCATCTCTTCCCCTTTCATTCCCCCGTTAGTTAAAATGAAGAGTCAGCTTCTAAAATCTCGGAGGTCATTCTATGAGTAGCAATTTGGTCTCGCATTCACAGAACTTCCCAAAACTGTATCTCCTAAGCATCAACTTTTGAGATCAACAAGTAGTATATAAAATTGGAAATGGTAAAGGGAATAAATTCATATAGAAAAGGGATTTATATATAGTTTAGATAAAACAACATAATAATGCTCCATACAGATGAAATATATTTCATGAATCAACTTCATCCATGAAGGAGGGATCCATAAGTAATAAGTAATGATTAATGAAAATATAAATTTTATTGAGAGTTTGACCCTAGCTTCTAGGATAAGCGTTGGTGACATGCTTAGCACATGCAAGTAGGACAAGAAGTGGTGTTTTCCAATGGTGAAAGGGTGAGTAAAGCATAATAACCTATCCTTGGGAGGGGAACAATAGTTGGAAAGGGCTATTAGTACCCCACAGTTTTATTACCTATATGAGGTAGGATAAGTAGAAAAAGGAAGGAATCTACTCAAGGAGAGGTTCACATTTGATTAGCTAGTTAGTGAAGCAATGACTTACAAAGGCTCTAATCATTGGGGGATGCAACAAAGTTTGACATGTTATATCATAAATTGGGTTATATTATTTTGAGGATAATTTACATTAGACCAATAGAAATAAAATTCACACCTTCATTTTCATATCAATGTGTTGAGTTTGTACATTAAGACAAAGTGGAAAAATTAAGACTTCATTAAAAGCCAATTTTAGATGCTAGTCACTTTACATAATTAGATTTTTTTTGAGGCACCTAATGATTTTCCATATGAGCGAGATGAAAATATTCATGATTTGTATACGATTCGCTTAGATGAGATAACAATAATTCATTTGATACTTGAAAGGGAAAGTAATAATTTTAAGAAAGAAGAATCAAATCAAGCAAGCCTAGAAATAAAGAATACAAAGAGGATTCCAAATAAAATTCAAAATAAATTTATTGAGTTCAATTTAAAGAAATAAACATGGAAACCAAATATTTTTTTTCCCAAAATTAAAATCTACTAACATATAACCAAAACAAGTGAAGCAAGCGTGGATTGATAAAGTGTCTGCATCAAGTACAAAAATATATCAAGAAGAAACACGAGTCATTGAGATGACTAAAAATAAGAGACAAGAAGATAAATATGGTGGTGTATTTTGGATGGACAATGATGACCTCATAGATGAGGAAAAATAATTTGTTAGTTGATGATCCCATTACCATGTCACTATCATGTATTTTTTCTTTTTTATTTTGTTTTGTTTTTAGTATTTGATCCTTCCTTATTTTCTCTTCTCTCACTTGGGAGGCATGCTTGACTTGACATGGTTTTTCTTTTAGTATCAGATAATCAAGGTGGGTCCATTGAACTTGATTGGGCTAAACCCCCAATTTTCCATGTAGACACCATGTTTGCACCACACAAGGGTGGGTTGACTTTATCAAAAAAATGTGAATTACTCAAAAGGTGACATAAGTTTTCACTTTCACCCTAATCCTTATCCAATCCAATCCATCTCAATCATTGATCCAATTTGGTTATTTGATGACCCAAGTTGTGTCCATAGGTGTAAGATCATCCTTGAAGTTGTGATCTTAATCCTTTTATATGTATGATCAAAATTAAACATTTTAGCCAACTAGCCCCATCTTACAGTTTTGTCCCAAATTGAATTTGTGCAAATCTTTACAATTTGGTGTTATGTGCTATATAAAAATTCCATCATTGCATTCAATTCAATCATCAAATAATCTTTGCCCTAATCTAGAATCAAATTGACAACTTATCAATCGATCAATCTATTTGCACTAACACATACAACTAAAGAATCAAAAGAATAATCATTTGCATTTATCCTAGCACATGTGAATCAACTAGGTTTCATTATAGAATTATGTGCATGTTTGTTGTTTGCAAGACATTTTGATAACACACGAAGTTGAAAGAAAAACCTTAAGAGTGCAATTTGGAATATTGTGGCCAAGTACTTTATTTGTTTGATAATTCATAGGGTAGAATACAAAGAGCATTGTAGGTCAATATTGTAGGTGAAGAACAAGGTCACATATAAGATTTAGATTCAAAATATGTGAAGTTGGTCCAATATATTCCAAAAATATATATTTTAATTCTGATCCGCCTATACTATTGTCTAAAACTTTTACATTGGATTCATTATTTCTACAAAACAACATTCATCTTCAACCATTAAATTAAGTGACATCAACCTTTTATTGATTATTTTTTATTACATAATTAGATTTCTTATTTATATTGTTCAATCTAATCTAATCCATTCAATTCTGTTAAATCTAAACCTAAACCTAAACCTAATCAACCCTCTCACACTTCTTAGATTACTTTGTACTTATTTACATAGTTAAATTGAGGTTTTTCTTTTCCAATTGTACACACATTAAAGGGATGGAGTATTGAACTTGTCAAATGAATAGATCAACACATCCAATCACTTTAGTGTAAACAACTATTATTTCCAAAAACTGTTAAAGAACGTGAGTACCCACCAAGGTATTGACAAATTATTTGAGACAAAATCCATTGCTGTTGTCAGAACTATAAAACAAAATAACAAGAAACCTTATAAAAATTCAAAACGCATGGGCATCTATTCGTACAAATTTAAAATGCAGTCTGCACTAATAAGGGCGTTGATATTTGCTTGAGGAAATTGCTAACCAGCAAATCTAACAGGCCAGGAAATTGACGTTATGTAGACTGTTTTTAAGCTGGTTTGGATTTTATTCTACAATTTAAATTGAAGTGAGACTGTGCAATATCCGTGGTAAATTTTAAAGATATCAATTTTTATAACTTGTAAATATGGTTATAGGTATATTAGTATTTAATAATAAATATGTAAATTTTAAAATAAATTATTTCTGATATGATTTGAAATTTTAATTTAGTGAGTTTTATATTATATTCTGAAGTGTTGATATTTGATTTGTTTGAAGAAATTCATTAATAGATTTTTGTAATTTTGTAATTTTTTATTAAATTTTTTTAAAATTTTTTTTATCAAAGTTGAAAAAAGTAATAGTACAAAGAGAAAAAATAATAAAATTTGAAATATGTACATGTATTGATGTTATATCAATTGATAGAAAAAGATAAACATCTTTGGACTATTATACTTTTTAAATTTAAAATATTGACATTTGCTTTCTAATATACCATTTTAAGTGATTATGGATTAAAATAAGTTTTCATATGGAATGTTGATGATTTTTAAATATAAATATAAACTAAAGGTTTGTAATTTAATTGGTTGAGTTCAATTGATAGGATGCTAATATGTTTCATGATTATGCTATCCATTAAGGTTCACATATATGAAAGGTCCTACTAGAGTAGGTTCAACCCTTAGACAATTTTGTTGGATTAGTTCCCCTACTCATGATGAAAATGAAAGACATCTTATTTAAATGTATACCCTCTTATACTATTGTAATCTAATATATAAAAATATAGATATCAATATCTATATAAAATGAATATAACACAATACATCCTAAGATATGATAGTGTTAAAAAATAAAGGATTTAATTTTTATTTTTGCTTGCACCTATTTAATAAATTTACAATTAAGAATATTTCATTCAAGAGAATCGGTTAAGTTTTTTTTTTTTAATGAAAGGTTTTATGTCACACCCAAATCATTAGATCATTCTTACTATTCCATATCAAAGCGCAAGTGTACATTGATACCTCTTAGTGTTAAACATAAAAGGATTTTTTTTAAATAACATGCTTTCTCACACATTTATAACAAATTAAACAATTAAAAATATTTCATTTAGGAAAATTGATTAGCATGTTTTTTCGAAGGTTTTATATCAAACCCATATCATTTTACCACCTAATATGAGAGCATGCTTCTTCATTGGTACCTCTTCAATTGAGAGTTAAGGACTAAGAGGTATCCATTCTACCAAAGTCATTTAATGGTGTCTCTTATTATTGCACCTTTGGAGGATTTGAACATTGGTGGATGGCGTAATAGATAACCTACCATCACCTTTATCAATTGTGCTCAAACAATTGAGTTATAACCCTTTAGTGTTAACATCAAATTTGAATAGTTTGCAATTAATTATTTTCCTAGTAGGTTTTATGTCAAACTTGGAACATTTTTGCTCTAAGCGTATGAGCCTAACTTGATATTTCTTTCACTGGAAGCCAAAAATCACATAGACCCTATTGAACTACAACTCATATGGATCAGTAGCTAGGACTCAAACCTAGGACTTTCTATTTGCTATTGGAGTGTTTTGCAAACTAAGCTACTAGCCTTTCTTTGGCCAGTCCATTGTTGGTCTGGGTGTGGTTTATTTCCAACACCTCCCTTAAGCCACATTGTAGGTGCTTAGGGCTCTTAACTTGGGTCTGATACCACATGTTGAATTAAACTCATATGAACTAGTTAGGCCTTGAACCTAGAACCTTTCGTTTGTTGCTGAATTGTTCTAAGAATTGAACTATTGGCCCCTCTTTGACCAACCCATTGTCGATCCGAATGTGTGTTATTTTCAACAAACTTCAATTCATCTTTTGCTAAGAACCCAAATTGTGTGAACCCCAATCCCAACCTCATTCCTTGATATTCTACCTCTGGAAAAATTAAACTTTAATAAATTTGAAGGTTATTAATTAGATATTACAGTTTAACTCTGAGATTGGAAATAATTTAAAACTACAACCGCGCAATGAATGATTGTTTGACGAATTTGAAACCAGGCCTGAATGTAAGTACAACACAATTCAGACATGAGCGAACTGCGCCGATTAAGGCGCTTTGACTGTCGTGTCTAAAAGACAGGCAACGGGTTTACTGTACTTGTTTTTTTTTTCTACCCGGGGCCCCCGATATTTACGGGGCCGAAAGTTTCCTGGGATGTGTTTTAGGCAGTAAAGTGGGTCGCTGAGACACGACGTCCACATTGGCCAGACGCGGTTCCCAGTCTCGAAATGGGTCCAGTGTTTTACAGCTTGCACCAGTGGCAACTGTCACATCTACGCCATAATCATTCTGATTGTATTTTTTAACCTATCTGTGCACTGTGCATTCTGGGTAGACGCTGGGTAGACTAACCTAATATTTCCACATTCCTCTTCATTGAAATTACCGTAGCCAGATATAATTTCAAAATCAAACCGCCGGGGCCTCTGAGATTGTTGTGCGGCATTGCCGTTCGGAGACAAATCAATTAACAGTAATGTGATTGACAGGAGCATGTGCGAAACTGTCAGCGTTAGCAGGCTACATCAAATTGGTACTTGTTTACCTAAAAATACGAACAATTTGGAGCTTTCAGACAGTGCGCTGTAGGCTAGAAACAGTGGCGGTGCAGCCTCCATGAGGTTTCCGATGTGGTCAAGCAGATCAGTTGGGTACAATTTCAATTTCTGAGTTTTCCAACATCGAGTCTGGTCAAAGAAGCTCAGGCTTCAGCATCTACATTAACGTTAACATTAATGGAAGCTGGCTTCAATGCAGTCTGCAGTAAACAGCTCACGTTCTTCCACAGACGCGGTCGTACATTTAGACCGTATTGTTGTAGATTTTCTTACTGCGTGCGCTTGGGATTCTCTTTCAGTTGTTTCAGAACAGGGTTGAATAATGAGACGTTTGAAAACTTCGTTCAGCAGCCACCTTATTATTTTAGATTTCTTGTATCTTGGGGAGCGGAGCCGAATGCCCCTGGTTTGGCTTTCGAGACGGGTTTTATTGACTCGAGGGAGACCCCTGTCATCTAGGAAGGCTCAACAGCGGAGCCTATCCCCATACACATTGAAGTACATCCTCTCTCGAAGGAAAATATTAGCCTTTTGATGACCGTTTTGTTCTTCCTCAGTGTATGGATTCAAACACTATTATGATTAGATTGCATTGCTACTCTTAAAATTTATCAGAATTTTTATTCAGATGCAATTTTATGTAGTTGGTACGAGTTCTTTACTGCTTCTCGAATCTCAGTTGGGTATGTTTTTGAGTCAACATGTTGCACCATATTTTCTGATCTCAATATGTTGAATTATTTAGTGATACATCACGAGGAAAAAGAGAGTGAAGGATCACTCATCTATTACTAGAAGGAAAGTGAAAGATTGTATTGGAGACAATAATTTAAAAAATATATAAAAGGGGAATAAATGTGGGAAGAGAGAAGAGGGAAGAGGGACACACATGAAGAAAAATAAAAAGTAAATGTATGAAAATCTATAAGATAAAAAATTTGCATATATATTTAGTGAAATATAATCATATAGAAAAAGACTGTCTATTGTACTCATAATTTAACAAATATTTAACAAATATAGATTGAAGCAATGTCATGAGAGTTATTAGAAGTTCCATATTGTGGTCCAAATTAGAATGTTATTGCAGTTGCTAATGAATCTTTTGAATTTGAATTTTATAGTGTTTCAACTCTCACTCAACATTTTTAAAAATCATTTAATTTAAGTTATTATTTTTAAATTAAGTTATATTTCAAATGTTTGCAAAGTGTAATTATGTGTATACTAGCACCAATTTGTTAATGGTACAATGTGATGGTTAAATTATGGTATTGTGGTTCTTCCTATCAAGGTTCAAACTTCCAATAGATCGTTGGGCCCATGGGTTGGGAGCCTCTATTGGGCATTCATGCTCACTTATTTCAATCGGTCACCCTTCAACATTTAAGCCTTTGCTAGGTTGGTGTGCTTGCAAGCTCTCAAACCTACAATAAATTTGATGGATAGGGAAACAACTTCATAAATCTTCAAACCTGCAATAATGAAGACAAATTGGAGAGCAATCCTATTACCATTCTAAACCTGAAAACAAATAAACTTGAAAAAAGAAAACTTTGAAAACAACCAACTTCAATTTACTTGATAGTCAATCATGTATCATAACAAGAGAAATGTAATAATTATTTAAAGTAAATTTATTTCGTTAGTATGTTGGTTTCATAGTTAGTTGCCAAGAAATCTAGGATAAATATTTAATTAATACTAAATTTAGAATTATTTTCTCATTTCTGAAGAAATTTAAATTATTAAATTTGAGGTTAGAAAATATTAGAAGTCTTGGAATTTAAAATTTGGAGTGACTTAGAAAAATGTAGGAGTCACAACTTAAATGTGACATTGTAAGAATTAAATTAAATTAATAATATAACTTAGGGAAATTCTATTATAACAATTAGAAAGTTTGTATGGAGAGTGAGAAGAGCGGTGGGAATGGGTGTTTGAATTCCTCGAAGGGAGAGGGAGATGGAGAGTCTAAACCAAATTATGAAGATGTGGATGGCAGGCTGTTCAATTTTGGTTGCTTTGCCGATGGCAGGCTTTGGTTCTCTATGTTGCTGGGTTGCGACTCATTACGTGAATGGTGTTGTTGGTTTGCTTCCTTGCATTTTGTTGGTTGCTTCTGCTACATTTGGATTGTGGGAAAGCCTTGTTGGTGTGTGCCTTGGGTCCCTTGCAGGGGTTTTTTCAGTGAAATGGTCTATCTTTAGCTCTAACGAGCATGTTGGGGTGAATGGTGTGCTTCTTTTCTAGCCTTCTCCCTGACTCTTCTTTGCATTGTTTCCCCTTGCCCTCCTGGGCTCTCTCTATTGCACAATGCAGATGGCAGTTTGTTGGGTTTCAATTGCTTTATCATTGGCAGGCTATTAGGTTCTCTGTGTTGTTGGGTTGCAGTTGGTTGTGTGGATGGTGCTACTGGTTTGTTTCTTCACATTCTATTGGCTACTTGTGCTTCATTTGGGTTACGGGAAAACCTTGTTGGTGTGTTCTTTGGGCCCCTTGCCAGGGTTTTGTTAGTGGAATGGTCTATCTTTTTCTTTGATCGACATGTTGAGGTGAATGGTGTGCTTCTCATTTTGACCTTCTCCTTGACTCTTCTCTGCATTGTTTCCCCTTGCCCTCCCCGGCTCTCTCTATTGCATGATACATGGCAGGCTATTGTGGTTTGGCTACTTTGTTGATGGCAGACCATTGGGTTCTCTGTGTTGTTGGGTTGCGGATGGTTGCGTGGATGGTGTTGTTGGTTTGCTTCCTTGCATTTTGTTAGCTACTTGTGTTGCATTTGGTTTGTGAGAAAGCCTTGTTGGTGTGTGCTTTGGGTCCCTTGCGAGGGTTTTGTCAGTGGAATGGTCTACCTTTAGCTCTAACCAATCTGTTGGGGAAAATAGTGTGCTTCTTGTTCTGGTCTTCTCCCTGACTCTTCTTTGCATTGTTTCCCCTTTCCCTCTTGGGATCTCTCTACTACACTACACAAATGAAAAGCTATTAAGTTTCAGTTATTTTACCAATGGCAGGTTGTTTGGTTCTATATGTTGTTGGGTTGCGGTTGGTTGTGTGGATGGTGCTACTAGTTGGCTCCCTCACATTATGTTGGCTATTTACAGTGCATTTGGGCTTCATGAAATCCCTGCCCCTTTCCCTCTTGGGCTCTCTTTGCTACAAGTTGCAATTGGTAGGTTGTTGGGTTTTGATTCTTGGTTGGAGGTATTCAAGGGAGTTGTGTCTACCTTTGTTGTTGATTTGTGCTAATGGCTGGGATATTTTTAATATTTTTTCTAAAGACCCAACTGCCTGGATCGATAATGGATTCCATGTTTTCCCCTTCTGCTAGAGTGTTTTCTCTCTTCCTTTCTCTATAGTCAATTTCTTCTATTGAGGAGGAGACTACTCCTTTTGAGGTAGAGACCCCTCCTTTTGAAGTGGAGATGGGTTATGTGGAGGTGATGTGGAGCTCAATTTTTTGTTGGTTCTCTCTCTTGCTACCCTTGTTGAGGTGGTGGAATTTTCTATTGAGGTGGAAATATTTGCTGGAGAGGTGCAACAACAGTGGATTAGGTGTTCATGGTATCTTTTCCTATAGAAGGGAGCCCTCTCTTATTGAGGTGGAGTTTGGG
Source organism: Sequoia sempervirens (assembly GCA_007258455.2). Classification (NCBI taxonomy): domain Eukaryota; kingdom Viridiplantae; phylum Streptophyta; class Pinopsida; order Cupressales; family Cupressaceae; genus Sequoia; species Sequoia sempervirens. The sequence continues at coordinate 474,356,336 of VDFB02271358.1, read as the reverse complement.
TTGGCTTGTTGGGTTGTTTGGGGATGTTAGGGAGTTGATTTTGATGTTGGCTTATCTTTGGCTATTCTATGCAGTTGGTTTGTTGATGCCTGGTTGTTACAATTATTGGAAAAAGTTGTTGAGGGATGTTTCTTCAAGCTTTCTTCATCTGGAGGGGGGGTTTATTACCCCCTAATTAGAGTGGTTGGAGTTGTTGATGCAATCTTTTCTCCTCTACTTGGAGGTATGGGATTGAGATTTTGTGGCTTGCTTATGGTTGATGGTGTGCTTCTGCTTGGAGCAGATGTTGCTGGTGAAGTTCCTTTTGTGGGTGTTGGGCTTCTTATTTGTTGTTGACTGACTATTTCAGGGTCTGCTAGTTCAGGTATGTTCTGGTTCAGTGTCTAGTTTGTTGTTGCTTGGCTAATTTAGGTAGGGTTTATGTTCGGTTATGGGTTCAAGGTCCTTGCTAAAACCTGGTTGTAAAGGGTTTTAGGTTCCCTTCAAAACCTATTTTATGTAGCATGGTTAGTCTTGTAAATTTCTTGGGTGGTTGTTGTTGTTGGGTTGTTGATTTTCTTTGTTTTATTTGTTTGTAGCTTTTTGTTGTTGAAGTTTCAGGTCCTTTCAAATCCTCCTTGTAAAGGGTTTCAAGTCCCTTCAAAAATTATTCTCTAATAATAAAAAACTTAGTGAAATTTTAAGGAAATAAAGTATTTTTAGACTAAAATGGTGCAATTAATTTTATAGATTTTATTAAATTAAAAAAAATCTTTAAATAATTATAGATGGTTTAATTTATTTAGTTATTATAGATATTTGTTTATCTAAGGAAATTTAATTATTCAAAATTTTAATAATTATTTAACTATTGATAATTAACCATTATAAATTGTAGAAATCATGTCCTTGCTTTATTTATTTAGTGGACAATTTAATAATCCATAATTATGGTTAAATCTATTTAGTGATTTAATTATTTCATTTTTTACAAAGTTTAAATTTTCAAATTATTGCCAATTAAATTATAAAATATTCACATTTCTTTTGTTAGTTAGACTTGATGATTGAACACTCATTTTTCCATATTGTTAAACCTTGGGATTTATACAAAGTAATTTATTGACATTCACTTTCTTAGACACCTAAACCTAATAGGTGACCACCATTGTGAGGGTGTGAAGAAGGGTTATCTCACACCCAAATTTGTATTATTCCTCTCTTTGCATTTTGTATGATGTGCTTATGATGGCAATGTAAACATGTTTCCATCAGGTGTGCATAGGTCATCCATTAAATTATATCTGATTTCATTTTGTTATGTTAAAACAATTGGTTGTGTTTTTATTCAATAGTGTAAAAGTGGGGATGGCATTTGGGATCAAAGCAAGGTTCCAACACTAGGAACTTTGGGTTTTTGTTATTATAGGATTAATATTTTTTTTGTAAATTCTTAGATGTCACATAGGTTAGGGAGAGTGCTCACTCATTCCAATCCTTCAAGTGGAGCAAGCTCTCATGAAGCCCCTTATGATTCCCACCATTCACAGGGTAGTCATCGTCAACTTTAGCTAGATTTAGGGCCCCAAATATTGCATGCACTAGAAAAATTAGTGGGGGTCATTGAGGAGAGGTTGTTTCTAGTCATGGGAGTACATCATGATGATTAGGTTCCTTATGTTGATGAGGAGCACACATCTACTCCAAATGAGCCTAGCAATAGAACTTCTCACATTCAAGAAGTGTATGTAGAGGAGGTAGTAGATGAGTCAGTTATTATTTCACAAACACATCATAAGAAGCCTCAACCTAAGGTAGAGTTGCTATCAGGAGCTCAACAAGACATGAGAGATCAAATTAGAGAGTTGTTGTGACTTTAGCTACCTACATTTGTAGGATCTACTAATGGAGTTGAGGCAGAATAATGACTTCTTAATCATGAGAGGGGCTTCAAATTACATACCTATAAGAGAAATTTGAAGGAAAATTTCATAATTCTTTTGTTTGGTGTTGAGTTGTTTAAGTTTCTATTATTTGATTTTCATGTAAAAACTTCATGTAAGAGATTAAGGGTTTAATGAATGCTTGCATATTTGAATGTTAATGAGGGTTTTGGTGTTTTGATAAGATACAATTGATTCACCCCCTCTCAATTTTCTTGTTCATTCAACAATTGGTATCAGAGAAAGGTTCCTTGGAGAAAATCTTAACATCTTGATGTGGATCTGGGATGGCGAACAAGAAGGAGATATCTATGTTAGATGACATAGACTATGCATTCTAGAAAGTGAAGATGGAAGGCTATCTGGTTTACCTTGGATATGATGTTTTATAAGAAATGAAGAATAATTACACTATACTCGCAAATGGATCGAGCACAAGTGATGTGATCAAGGCCTATGAAACAAATGGTAAAGTTAGGTTTTCTATTTTCATTAGTCTTGGAAATTCTGAATTAGTGAAACTTATGGATTTGAAAATTGATAAAGAAATTTGGGATAAGCTAGAAAATATTTATGGAGATGATAAGGTTAAACAAGCTAAGGTGAAAATTTTGAAAACACAATTTGAGAACCTGCGAATTTCTAAAGAAGAAAATATCACAAGATACATGTAGAGAGTTGATGAAATTTTCAATGCAATCAGAGGTCTTGGAGGATAGATCAAAGAGCCTAAAGTGGTAAGGAAAATTCTCATAACTCTTTTTAAATCTTATAGTCATACAGTTTTTGCTATTGAGAAAATTGAAAAATTCAATACTTACACTAGAGATCAATTGTATGGTACACTAACTGCATTTGAAATGAGATATTTTGGTCTGAGTACTGGTGTGAAAGTGGAGACTACTTTTAAGGCTTAAAAAATAGAGAAGAATGAAGATTCAGATTAGGATGATCTTGATGATGTAGAAGCTAACTTTGTGAGAAGGATGAAAAAGGGCATCAGTAAGTACAAAGGAAAATTACCTTTCAAATGTTTTAGTTGTGGACAAATAGGTCAATATGCTTCAAGATGTCCAAATAGAAGTGTAAACAATAAGAATAAATGAAACAAAGGTAAGATGATCTATAAAAGCTATTATGTTAGAGAAGATGTTAGTATTTCTGATGATGAATCTAATAATGGAGACTATGATGATTGTAACATCATGAAAAAAGGAAAGATTAAAAGCAAACAACAATGCAATCAAACTCTAATGCAATCTAAAGTTAAACAACAAAGAACATAAGGAAATAGCTAAAACATAAAACAATCTCACCAAAGATTGATGTAACTCCATGGATAACCTCTGTTGTCCTTCTCCATTTCGCCGTGTTGGTATTCTTGCCCTCATATTTTTAGTAAGTGTGCAAGTATAGCCTTCATAGATGTGATTATAGAAAAATATCATAGATTAACAAATGCTCCAAAAGTCACACAATTTCGGGAGGAGTAAAATGATTAAAGACAAATCAATTTATAGAAAATTGATTCTTCAAATGATAGGCCAAGATTGAAAGATAAACAGATGATCCAGATTAAAGGATTTGACATGTATTATGATAACTATTAGTACTAACACGAGTGATAAAACCTAAGAATAGAGATAAAGATTAAATAATGATTTAATCTTCGAGTTTGGTATTCAAAAATAGAAGAATAATGTTTGCATGACAAAGATAAAGATAGAATAATGGACACAATCTGTTTGAATGCACGCATAAAATTAATAATTAAATAAAGATATTTAATTAATATGTATGTACATGCATATGAGTTAGAACTAGATAAATGACTGATTATGACAGAGAGTTTATTCATGAAAGACACTCGGACATTAAATCAGGAGATAACTGACTGATTCAAATAGATCTCGAGTCAAGTGGGAATGAATAGTTAGATAACTTAGACAATTATCTAAATATAGAGGAATATGTCCAAAATAGACTTTTATGAATTAAATGATTTATTTAATTCAACATTCGACATTTAGAGATTAAATAAATAAATAAGATTTATTTAATTGAGTGAAGAAAAGGTTAAATGTATAATTAAAGTATTAAAGTATTTATTTAATTATAGTAGAAAATATGATAAGGATAAATTAAATAAGAATTTATTTAATTTAAGAAAGAGGATAAAGTTAATTAGTGATGTAATTAAATAAAGAACGTTTATTTAATTAATCAGGATTTTGTATAAAGACTATATGAATTAATTAAATAATTAAGTTTAAATTTAATTAATAGAGAAATAAAGGACTTTAGAGAATAATTAAATAATTAACATTATTTAATCATGACTATGAAAATATGAATTATGAAGAAATTGAATTCACAGGCTTAGACCAAATTTCAATGTCTACATTTTGCCCCTCTTTGATACAATGTCATTTCGGCATTGCGTCAAGGAAAATCGATTAAAAACATACCCTAGTCATGCCCCAGTGTGAAACAGGTGAAGGTATGCCCCCTCGGGAAAATTGACAAATTTTTGAAAAATTTCAAAAAATCTGGAAATGATCTTGGTTAGTCAATTTGATAGCCAAAAATGCAATGGAGTTGAAAGAAATAAGTTTCGAGGTGTTAGGTACGTGTACAGGTCGATAGAAGTTGAAGGTTTACATAGCCAATAGACAAGGTTGGAGGAAATGCCACCCAAAACCCTAGGTATAAATAGAAAAAGAGTGAAAATCTGATTCACTTTCACCCTCCTAGTTTACAAAATTGAGATTTTTGCTCTGGATTCCTAGCAACAATGTCTCTAGTTCCATACTCGCATCATCGTGCCTATCACATCTGGATGTTCAAGTGACCTGCAGATGCATGCCCCTTGGTATGTTGTCTGAAACCAGCTCTTGAAATTTGAATTTGCACACTTTTTAATGCATTTATTACATGTTTTTGTAATGCGTCACTTTTGTAGAAAACCACATATGCATGCGGGTTCATCGCATGTGTATGCAAAATCACACATTTGTTATCTTACGTTTTAACTTAGCATAGGGTTTTCAAAATATATACGCATCTATTTTTAATTTCAATGCATTTGTCCTTCTACATCGCATTTGCATTTAACTGTAGCACATATAGTTTTCTGCAACGCATATGATTTTTTAGACGCATTTGCATTTTGATAGTTTATTGATTGGGCATGTCTTTATTGTTACGCATTTGCATTTTAGAGTGACGCATATGAAAATTTGAGACGCATTTGCAAATTTAAATGATGCATGTGATATTTTGCAATGCATTTGAAAATAAAATGACGCATTTGATTGGTAGAGAATTTTGGAACTTTGGACTATGATAGGTTATTGATTCTGACATGAGGCATGCATAATGCCATTGCAGGTTGTATTGGATCCTATATATACCTGAGAGTCGAGATCATTGACTTTCGACTTCTGTGATAGTTTGCGGAGTAGGGAGAAACGATTTATGTGGCATTTGGTTTTACATCATGTGACATTCATGCCCACTATTCGGGAAAACCAGAGACTATTGATTGTGTTGTGCAAGCGGTGGCATTTAGAGACGTCATCGTTTCATCTATCTATTGGGGAGGCGATGGTGACTCTAGAGGATGTGTATAGGATTATGAGATTACCTATTAGAGGGACTAGGGTCATGTATGATATGCAGAGGGGATTCACGAAGATGTGTAGATATTATCCCCACCAGGACATTAGACAACTGGGGATAGACCACTACAAGATTAGATGGCATGTGTTGGCACAAAGATATAGGAGATTAGATTGTCTATTGTGTACATTGATTGGAGGTATAGTTCTTCCTGACTACCAAGGTCATGGATTCCCTATAGGATAGGGGGAGATGCTTGTAGGGATGTTAGAGAGGCGGGTGGTTTATGCTTGGGGCCCTTGTTTATCAGCTATGTTATATTTCCACTTGCATGATATTTCCTATAGAGAGGCATAGTCCATGAGTTGTGGTACCATGCTCCTAATGGTATGGGTGTGGGAAGACATAGCTATTTTCCGCCTGTCATAGTAGAGGTTCAACAGGGATTGCCTTATGCCTTCCGTTATGCAGGGGCTAACACTCAGCATCATGTTAGTGATACAGGATATTCAGACATGCCATCAAAATGATGGTTCAATTTATTTGGAGGCCATATATGGATTACCCACAATGGTCGGATGAGGACGAGCATTTGACATACTACCGATAGACATAGTATCTGAGTGGATGAACAGTTTCACACGTGCACATCATTGAGAGGCATTTTTCGTACAGGGTAGTGAGACAGTTTGGTGAGGTACAGGATGAGCCTTGAGGTCGAGCAGAGTATGCCTGATCATCAAGAGAGGTTACTCTATGGGGAGTTGAGATTCCAGTGGCCACTACAAAGGTAGATATTGATGCTTTACAACCAGTACAGTGGGGTTGGAGAGGCAAAGTAGTAGATCCAAGTATGACAGAGGCACATGTTCATTGGTGGGCCACTCACAGGCTAGTGCCATTGATGGATCCAGACTAGGATACTCTAGTTGAGAGGCGCAGGATAGGGCCATGAGGTAGAGGTGATGGTGGAGATGGAGGAGGAGGAGGTCAGAGAGGTGGTGGGAGGGGGAGATGTGGTCAGAGAAGATGAGGCCTCATTTATCACCCATCCGCGAGGAGGAGAGGGAGGAGAGGATGTTCCCATGCTCGGGGTTGGCAGAGGTATGGAGGAGGTTGAGGTTGGTGGTGAGGAGCATGTAGGAGGGGAGGATATTCCAGAGGAGAATGCAGAGGAGGAGGTGGTGAGGGAGGAGGCAGAGGTAGATGCTCTTGGTCTGATTGTCGACTACCGGGATGATGAGGAGGAGGAGGATAAGATGGATGATCAAGAGCGTGAGCTCTGAGACAAGATTTTGGAGGAGAGGATGAGGGTACTGATGTCAGAGGAGAGGATGAGGGTCATATTGATCAGGTTACAATAGATCTGCGTGCCTAGTGTTGACGTTCCTTTTGGCACAGCAACATGCAAACATAATATTGCTACTCTGCTTCTCCTGAAAGAGAAAGGAAACACATGGATGCCTTAGCTCCCAAGGTCTTTATAGTTGGTTCTCAACTGTGCTGATGTCCCTTAGTGGTCAATGTAACAGTAATGTTCAAGGGGCCTGCTGGTGTGAGCTTTTTGATTATTATGAGATCAAACATAAACTTAAAACCTATTCTAACCGGGGTTTTAAAGAAATATAAAAAGATAGATCAAGGCTTTGAGACATAAAAGAATGACACTTCATCCGAATTAACCAGACCTATCACCTTCCAAGGAATTCCTAACTAAAACTGCAGAAAAAAATTACCTGTGATTGACACACAACCTCCTTCATTCACAGTGCTAATTCAAATAACATATTTTCAGTTACCATTTAAATAAAACACAAAATAACATTTCACTCCTTGAAGACTTCACAAATCAAATGATCAAGTTAAGAAAAATATCATTCAGGAACACAATATGAAATAGATTAAACTCTGATTGCTTCTACTGTTAGTGAAATAGATAAGCAATATTTACAAAGATGGCACAATCACCAATGTATAGAGAATCTGTGATTCAAGATTGTTTCCAACTACACTAAGAGAACTTGGAAATACATTACAGCCGATAGTGAACTTTACTACTAGACAAGAAGACAAAAGAAGCTCTCATTACTAAGAATCGAGATGCAACTCTATCTCCTTCTGTTAACTGACTAACTCCTAGATTTTCTTCTGACTATCTGTTCTAACACTGTATCTTCTATTTTCTCCCTTGGTTCTCTCTACCTCTAACTGTCTCTTAAAAGTTCTAACCTTTTTCTCTAACTTTCTCTTCTAAATCCTTCTAACTTTACAAAGAGGAAAGAATGCCACATATATACAGAATGTACCAGAAGAATGCTCTGTCCCCCGGTATTAGGGTTTACAAAATATCTGCTTCCAAGAGAATCAGCTCTTAGATCTTTCTGAGAAGAATCAATGTTGCATTCAATTAGAAGCCCTGCTGTCCAGGTCGGTGATGGCTTGACCTCAGGAGAATCCTTTAGATCTTTTTGCAGCTGCAACATTTACTCTTTGTCTTCATCTCAACCTTGAACTCCATTGGGGCTGCCTTGAATGCTCTAAAATCATTTTCCCATTAATACTGATAAATCTCTGCTGGTGGTCAATACAGCTATCCCCGTGAGTCACAGATCCTTCCTTCCTTCGGCTTCCTTCATGCTGCAGGTTGACCATCTTCTGGAACATCATTGGGCCTCCCTGATCTTAGAATGGATCCAGCTCGTTTGCACTCTGTTGGTCTTCTTACGCAAGGATGGTCAATCGGTCAAACTGTCGCAGGTCAGCCCTCTTAGCTCCTCCTGATTGGTTAGACATTCGCCACACCAGATTCTCGGGCAGTCAAAGGTGTTCCGAGCTATATCGCATGTCGGTGAGACACCATCGGTGTCTCCCTAATGCGATTTCATCCTCTAGCAGCTATCGACATGACATGGGTCAGTTAGTGAGACGTTTCGGCAAGCTATAGAAGTCATATCAAGCTCAGAAAACCCATCGGCAAGACTGCATTCTTTCGGCAAGACCACATGGCGAAGTCCTTCTTCTTCTCCCCGAGCTCAAGCTTCTTCTACTTCAGGCTCGAGCTCTTTTCCTTTTCTGCAAGACTTGTGTGTAGTCGCCCAGACCTCTCGGTGACTTCCTCTTTTCTCCCTGCTCGCTCATTTTTATCGGCCAGACCCCACCGGGTCGGTGGGATGTCATGGCGATGTCACCTTTTCTTTCGGCAAGCTTCTTGATGTCGGCCAAACATTCCATGGTCGGGGAGACCTCTTATCAATCTCCTTTTTTTCATGTCGGGCTCCTTCTGTATCGGCTAGACTAGCTCCCCTCGCTGAGACTTTTCATTGAAGCCCCCTCTGTCTCAGCAAAACTATCGCACTCGGGGAGACATCTCCTCGAGTCCATCCTTACTTCTTCGAGCTTGAGTCCCCTTGTATTTTGGTGTGACTTTCTTTCTTTGCCAAGACCTTTTTGCGAAGGCTTGATCCTTTACCGAGCTCCATTTCTTTCGGTGGGGTCCCCTTTCTGTCAGTAGGACATTCCATGGTCGGGGAGACCTCCCACCGAGAGTGAACCTTTCCTGGTGAGCTCCCATTTATAGCCTTCTTCTGTTGCTGAGACATCACCAAGTCGACAAGACATCCTAGCGAGCTCAAATTGATACGCTGATGCCGCTTACTCTTCGGTGGGTGCCTTCATGTTGGTGAGACTTTTTTTTTTTGCCCAGACCTCACACCGAGGTCCTTTCTTTTGCCGAGTGCTAACTTTCTCTAGGCCTCCCCTTTCCTTTTCGACGAGACACATGCTAATTGGCCAGACCTCCTATTGAAGGCAAAATTATCGCCGGGCTCAAATTCTTAGGTGGGACCTTTCTCGGTCGGTGGGACATCGTTTGGTCGGTGAGACCCTATACCGACCGAAGCTCCCTTTTGCTAAACTCTGTTGTCACCGAGACTCTGATTGATGTCTTGCTGATAGTTGAATGCACATGAATTTTGCTCATTGTGGCATCACCGGGGTCTTGCCGACTTTTGCCTTAACTGATTTTTAGGACCAACTGGATTGAGGCATGCCTTCCAACTGAGCTCCCCTAGCAAATATCATCATGCGTAGGATTTTTCCTTTAAAATAAAGGTTTGCATTAGTCCTCATAAGCAAATAAGACATACTATAATAAATCCACCATTGCTTATAATTATTTTACTGAATTCCTAGCAAGAAGAAAACCAACTTAGGCTGAGACAAAACCAAGATTAAATCAAATAGATCAAAAGAAAAACCCAAGAAGGAAACAGAAGAACCGCCAAGAGGAAAGCAAGTAACCAAAAGAAAAAAAAGAAACCAGAAAGGGAAAGGGGGACCCATTTTGTTCTAGCTCAAAATGGGGGGTGGTTATGCAAGGCATAACACCTAGGTAGTATCTCTAGAGGAGAGGATGAGGGTACTGATGTCAGAGTGGGATGCCCTACAGATGGAGAGGGACAAGGCCTATGTGGATAGAGACCAGACTATAGCTCAAAGACAGGAGGCTGAGCAGCAGTTTACAAAGATCAGAGCACTTTGCAATGGGCTAGTTGATTCTTTTGCATGGGAGTTAATTAGAGATGTGGAGAGGGCTTCATATTACAGGGACTTATATGAGGCATAGGTTCCTCCTGAGAGATGGGCTCCTAGTTTTTCTTAGGCACGTAGCGGAAGATCTTAGAACAGGACTCACAATAGGACAATGAGTACAGAGGGGTTCGAGGGACCTCACAGATCTAGACCATATGGCAAGCCTCCTTCCAGACACAAGTCATCAGGATTTATTCATCATTCACCTTCACATTCTGCTCATGGTAGTAGTGGGAGTTTTGGATAGGGACATGTATTGATATTTATTGAGACATTGTATTCTAATCATAGAGCCTGCAAGCTTCATATTTATTGATACATTATGACATTGTGATGTGACATTTTTTGAGCGATATATATCTATATATGATTTTGGCGACGATTCTCATGATATACAATTCTATGTATGATTATCTAGTCTTTTATTTATGCACATGTTCTACATGATATGCCTATGTTATGGATGACCATATGTACCTTATGATGTGTTTATACAGCTTATGATGTGATTTTTATTCTATATGATGATGTATGCATTGATTTCTTATGGTATTAATGGATGTTATGTATGCAATTTATGATTATGAGATGCAATGTGATGTTTATATATACAATGGTATCTACATGTGATGTTATACATTTGATGATGATGGATGTAATGTGATGCATACATTTACGCTTGTTATGTACATGTAATGCTTTTGTTATGTAATCTACGATGATGAATGCTTATTATGCCATGATGTCTTAGATATGATAGATGCCTATGTTTTTTGTGTTTTCAAAAATGCAAGATATATGTATGATTTTTACATGATGTTTCTAACATGAATGCATATGCAGGATGCTTTATATTTTTATGTCACAGGACTCCATCATAATGCAAGAAAGAAGAAATGTTAGTGCAAAAAGAAGATGAATAATAAAAGACTTTGATGTTAGTATTAGCAATCTTCGATAGTTTTTTAGATCACAAAAAACTTTGCACTTTATCATCATTGGGTGGTAACTAATACAAATGGAGACAAACACCATGATATGGCATAGATCAAGGTGTGCAAGGTCATCCACCTACTAACAACAAACAGTCACATACAAGGATTGTCTTATCTCATACTAAGGGCACAATTGCCCCAATCTTTTTGTCAAGACAAACCATAGACAATAAACAAATAAAAGACGAGTCATGAGACATCATTGCTCCTCTAAATGCTTCATGGGACATCCTTGAGGAAACTAGTAACATGACTCAAAATCCACAATTAAAAGAAAGTCAACAAACAACAGTCAAAGAAAATGGAATACTAATACAACGTTGCTTCTCTAAATCCTTCACGGGACATCCTTGAGAAAGCTAGTAACAAGATTTCAATCATAAAGTCAAATGAAATGATAAGATAAATAAGCCATAAAGTCAAAAAGCCAATAAAATATTTTCCAAGACTTGATCTGTTTGTTTGATTGTTTTGATTGATAAGATGATTGGTTGAAAAAGCCTGATTTTAGGAGAGACACATACCGGATAAGACGTCGAGTCTGGTTTCGATGTTATGACTATATGTATAAGGCATGACAAAAGCTTGGTTTCAAAAATACATGTATCGTATAAGATGTTGAGTCTAATGTCGTTGATGTGATAACCTGTATGAGGCCTTATTGATTGTTTGCTAGTGCCTGTATTTAGGAAGGACTCATTCTGTATAAGACATAGGTTGATTGTTTTGTTGATATTTGTTTTCAGGAAGGACACATCCTGTAGCAGACATAAGTTGATTTTTTTTGTTGGTTGTGTAGACATCTAATTTGATCACTTCCATATGATCAAATACGTCTCCTTATTTGTCCAGTTGATTATCCCATCTGTTAATATTAATTAAACCATTTGTTTAATTAATACCCTGCATCTTATATAGGGTCCTAAAGTATTTAATTTAATGAATACTTTACCCCTCTTCCTCCTCTAAATTAAATAAGTATACCATTTTATTTAATTTGGTCATATTCCCCTTCTGGAATTAAAATTCATTTTAATTCCTCTTTTCTCTCTCATGGTCACATCCTCCAACTTTTGCAAGTTGGTCTCTAATCCATCTTAATTACTTCATCTTCTTCTAATTATCTAGGGTTAGCATGTGCACACCCTTAATCATCATTAGGGTCACATCCTCCATAATCTCCCACTTGCTTCTAATGAATCATTAATCCATCTAACTAAGTACTTGCACAACTTTAATCATTTGGTTAGTCTAACCTAATCCTCCTCCCATTTATGGCATGTGTCCTTAAGTCAACCTTATTAAAGGCTTTCTCCTTTTGAGCAAGGCACTCCACTTCCCCATGTGAATTTTTAATTTACCTTTTAATCCCCCAAGGCACTCAAAAAGAATTTTTAATTCATTCACTTCTTCCCACATGTCCTTCACTTATTCTTTATTCTTTCCCATCTCCCCATGAGAATATTTGAGGAATTTTTAATTCCTCACATGTCCTCTCACCCACATGGGGACAAGGACCTCCTTTATGAGGAGATCTTATCCAATCCAAAGGTACTTTGTACCCCCCCTCCATGTCATGTACCATCCTTCCACCTCATGTCCACTTCACCTTTTAGGGCTATACCACATGCCACATGTCAAGATGTGAGGGCTTGTGAGTTCTCAACTCACCTTAGCCCTACATCTTGATATTTGGTGGCTCAATCTTGGCCATCCATTTCCCTAGAGATTTCCAAAATCTCTATAAATACCCCTCTTTTCTCTCATTTTGGAGAGAGATCATTTTGCTAGCCAAACTCTTGCAATTTTATTTCTCAATCTACACTTAGCCATTTTCATGTTTTCATCCACTTGCACTCATCCTCACAACATCATTTAGCTTGCATCTTGTGCCATCCAAGGAGCATACACATCAAAGATTGAAGGGCCAACCAAAGGATCGATTCGAGACAAGGTATGAGGTTCCATTTGTTGCTTTTATCTTGTGTTGATTCCAACTTAGGCTAATCTTGAGGTGTAGGTTGTTTTGGTGTTTATTTGCACTCTTTTATTTGCTGTTCATTTTCTAATGCATATATTCGACCTATCACATTTCTGGCGCCCGGTGGGACCCACAAATGGGTCTTTTTCTTTCACGTTTGTTATTTTTTGCATTTTTGCAGGTTCAGTTACAGAGTGGCGGACCTGTCCCAGAGTTGGCGGACCTGTCCTAGAGTGGCGGACCTATCCTCACAGAGTGGCAGACCTGTCCTCACAGAGTGGCATACCTGTCCTTACAGAGTGGCGGACCTGTCCCTGCAGAGTGGCGGACCTGTCCTCCTGAAGGTGAAATTTCAAGTTTTTGCCGATTGTCTTTTGGTAAATTAGGCACATAGTTTAATTAAAAAGTGTCAATAAACCTTGTTTGGCATGTTTGTGGAAGGCTATTTGACGTATCCAATCCCCTTGCACCATTTGGCGATCCTGGGTGACGAGAAATCATAGCTTTCCAAGTCCTTTCAGTCACCCCTTTTTCATTTTCTTAGTGGGACTTGCTTGGGGATTTCATCACCCCAAGGGACGATTCCAACCACGCGTACCGGCGGGGTATATAAAGGGGGGAGAGCGAAAGCTGTACCTCAATCCAACCATGTTGTAATTGGCGAAGCGTCAGGATGACGTGAAGAGTTGGTCTGAGCCTTTAGTATCTCACTAAGGTTCCCGACTCATGCTTGTAACAGGTTGGTGTTCACGGTTTGGGCCTCATGTACCGGGTGTATATCGAGGAATCCTTATCAACCATGTTCATCTTAGAGTAGAAGACTTTGTTGGCCATAAACATCTCTACTAATCTTAGGGTTGTACTGTCTGAATTGTCTTTCTCGTGCAAAACCAGTCATTATTTATGTTTGCTATATTTTGGGTCCTTTTCCTTACCCATCCATCAAAACATCAAGCTTAAACTTATCCTTTGGTGGACCTATCTTAATGCTGTGATAGACCTGTCCTTATGCTGTGGCAGACTTGTCCTAATGTTGTGGCAGACCTGTCCTAATGCTATGGCGGACCTGTCCTTATGCTGTGGCGGACCTGTCCTAATGTTGTGGTGGACCTGTCCTTATGCTATGGCGGACCTATCCTAATGCAGTGGTGGACCTGTCCTTATACTGTGGTGGACCTATCCTAATGCTGTGGCGGACCTATCCTAAGGCTATGGCGGACCTGACCTTATGCTGTGGCGGACCTGACCTTTGACCAGCCTATATTATCACTTGGCATTCCTTGTCTCTCTGTTTTGAACATCGATACGACCATTCAACATCCAAAACAAACATCTAAACATCTGTTCTGAGTCTTCATCCCCTCGTTCTAAGAGTCATTTATTCTTAACACTCTTTTGCTTATTTCGAGAGTCATTCATCTGTCCTGAGACTCTCCCCATCCGTCCCAAATCCACTTTCATCTCTGATCTCCGCTGTTCCATATAAACCCCATTGGAGTAGCCATCTGAGTTGACCTAGGTGTTCATCCCTAATCATAATCATTGTAACTGGCATAGGATTGCTATCCATCTTAAGTCAGTCATCCTTTTTGACCCAATCAATCCACTTCTATCTCGAGTTGGATTCGGTGTCGTTATCATACATCCACCCATCAATCAATACCTAGTGTTACCAAGGATCCTTCTTAAACTCAGTTGTGGATCTCGACCTTCATCATATTTATCATCAAATCAATCCTAATCATCAGATCGATCCAACCCCCACATCATCAAATCCATCCGGATCTAAATCTAAAATCTAGATTAATCCAGTATCTACCAATCAATCTGATCCAATTTCATCGAATTAATCCACATCGGTCTGACCGATCGTCATAAGCTAATCTCCAATCAAATCGAATCAATCTTTCATCATCTAGGTCTTTCTAATATCTTGATCCATCTCATCATCTTGCATGCCCATTCAGACCCGATCACAGGCAAAGAAAATGGCTGACCAACAAGCCCTGAATGCCCAATCAAACAATCCTCAAGATCCCAACAACACAATGAACATTTCATCAGATCCTAACTATGGCGCTAACATCCCTCACGATCCCCACAATGGTACCTCATCACAATCCAACGTGGATGGTCAAAACATGTCACCACCTGGGGAGGAAAACATGGCTGATCAACCTGAGCTCACATTTGAGGAACACTTCAGCAACCCTGTTAATGCACAAATGACAAAACACCTTCTCGAAAGACATGGCGACAAAATATTGGCTCACTTGATTGACAAAGGTGTCAAGCTTCCGTCAGGTGTCGACTTATCCAAGTACGACACCTCCACATCTAATGTACCCCAAGGTTCACATGACATCCCCAGTAGCTCGTATGTCCCCAATGTTCCTTTCGTAGAACGTTGGCATCAACCTGAATTCGGCAACACTGTCCTATATCCCATTGGCAATCCCACACATCCCACCATCTTGGTCACAGAAACACCCCAAACCATTGATCCCAATGATCCTTTTGCCTATGGCATGCAGCAAAATGTCCCACAACCGCAACCATTAATGCTACTAGCACCACTCCCCTCAAACCTGCCTCCTGTCAACACTGGGGGCAGCCCTTTCACTCCCTTGCCCCCACCTCCCAGGGCTACAAATCCTCCACCATCGTCATTCGTACCCCAACAACCATCCCAATCCAACATCCCTCCAACATTGTCATTCATACCCCAACAACCGTCCCAATCCAACATCCCTCCACCATCGTCATTCGTATCCCAGCAACCTCCCCAATCCTATGCTCCCACTAGTGCTCAACAACCTCCCTCACAAAACATCTCAACCGCACCTTGACCTCAACAACAACCATTGGTCAATCCTCTATTCTCAACACAACCATCACAGCATCAACCGCAAGGAAATCAACCTCGGCCTTCAGCCCCGACCATATCTTCGTTCCTTGCATCCATCTTATGCCCACAAGCGCAACCACCACATAACATTCCATCTCGCCCACCATAGCCACCAACAATACACCAACAACCACCCCATCATTACAATTATTATAGCCAGCAACAATATCAACAACAACTGTCTTATGTGACCTCGCAACAGTCACATCAGTATCCCCAATATCCACAAACCAATCAACAACACCTTCTCCATACTTCCCAATAGTATGCCACCCACAACTACCCAACCAATCCATATTCCCCCTCGCAACATCAACCTCTTTATCAACAAGGTCCCTTGGCGCATCAGTAGGGGATACCACCTCCTCATTATCCATACGCCCATCTCCAAACATCATCTTAGAATCCACAATCGTCCTACCATCAATATCCATCCAACACACAGGCCAATGCAGACATACTAGAAATCAAAGCCGCTTTGAAAGATCTCTAGGCAGGGACTAGCAAACAATCGTTCAAGTTTGAAGATATATGCCCATATCCGTTTGATCCCTCCATCTCATTGATTCCCTTCCCCAAACATTTTGAAATGCCAAAGTTTGACAAATATAAGGGGAACAAAGGTCCTAAGGCCCACTTACAGGAGTTTTACTCCCAGTGTCAAGAAGTTATCCACAATGACAACTATCTCTTGTGCCTGTTTCCTCAAAGTCTGGCAAGCGACGCGCTAGGGTGGTTCATGACCCTCGAAAAGGGATCCATAAAATCTTTTGCAAACCTGTTAGAAAAGTTTGTCTCCTACTTCTCCTTCAATTTGGAGAAAGATACCGATACCTTGGATCTCCTCAAAGAGAAACAACATGAAGGGGAAACCTCTACTAACTACCTCCAAAGGTGGCGTGCCCTAGCAAGCCGAATGAAAACCCCTTTGAAAGAAAAGGACATGGTCACCCTCTTCATTGAGAATTCTCATCCCGACATGGCTCATAACTTTAGATTACATTGTGTCACCACTTTCGCGGAGGTAGTAGAGAAGGGACCCATCCTTGAGCATGTCCTTGTTGCCAAGGGACACATCAAAATATATAATCAAGATAAGGAAAATTCATTCAACGATAAGCCACATTTTTGGAACAAGAACAAAAATGTAGTAAATGACAGTGTTATTGATACTAAACATGTCCACGTGGCCAACACATCCCAGAGACAACAACAATCCATACCTAATGCCATATCTGTACCGCAAGGGACACCCTGTCCTCCCCAACAGTCCAATCAAAATAACCAAGGGAACACTAAACGCCAGTATGCTCAACTAGGAGAACCTCTGAGCGTCGTCTTCAATAAGCTGTTACAAATCAACTATCTGATCGCGTACCCTATCACCAAGCCACTTGACGAATCCAAACCTAAGCCCGCATGGTTTAGGGAAAATGAATATTGTGAGTTCCATAAAATCAAAGGACACTCTTTGAATAAGTGTCAGGGTCTGAAAAACTACGTCCAAGATCTCATAGATCGGGGTGATATCAAGGTGGACCCCAGCCAAGCTTCGTCATCCAATGCTCAATTGCAGATTTATCAAAACACCTTTCCAAACCATAATCAAGGTATGAGCACCTCCAAAAGTAATCCTCAAAATAATAGCACGAATAACATAAGCTACAAGAATGTACCCCTCAATTACGAGGGTATTATTCATTACATTGAGCAGGTAGAACCTCGTGTATCCATGATACATGTCAAAGCTAAAGACCCTCAATGTGCTGTTACTACACGACGAGCCCGCATCACCATTCCTGCAGCCTCTGCACCCACCCAATCAACTCCTGTAACCTCCCAGTACAACATCCTTGATCACTTAGGAAAGACCCCTGCACATATCTCCATTTTGGATTTACTTAAGTCTTCCCCTGTGCATCAAGAAATCCTCAACAGAGCCCTACAGGAAACCCATGTGCCTAATAACATTGATTCCACATAGTTCCAAGCCTTGGTAGGACACCTAGCTTCATCTCACCAACTGCACTTCAGCCAAAACGATATGCCCAACATTGATGTCAATCACAATCGCCCCTTACATATTGAAGTCGTGGTTGCCCGACATAAAATAAAAAGAGTCTTGGTAGATAATGGCTCTGCCCTCAACCTGTGTACTCTATAATTCATAAAACAAGTGGGGTATACTCAAGCAGATTTAAGTAATCAGATCATAACAATCAAGGCTTATGATAATGCAGAAAGGAATTCAAAAGGGATCATCAATCTTCTTGTCCAAGTGGGACCGGTGGTTCAGTACATTACCTGCCATGTCCTTGATCTGGACTTGCCATATAATCTCCTCCTCGGCCGTCCATGGCTCCATGCTATGCAAGTTGTCCCCTCCACCTATCATCAGTGCCTAAAATTCCCAGTCAATGGACAAGAAGTCACCATCTATGCCGACCCCCAACCATTTGAATATTGCCATGCTTTAGAAGCATCATTTTCTCATTTACATTATTATCTTGGGGTTGAAATGGGGGCATCCCAATCATCATCCGCTAATCCCCCCTCCACTACAATAACCTCTCCATCTTCCACCACCGATCCTACAGTCACTAAAGTCCAGATCATTGACAAAGGGTGTGGCGAGTACGAAATGCATACTGCTCTTAATGTAGCGACCATGACGCCATCACCGCATGAGTATGGTCAACCTTCGCATGCTACCCCAAAGGAAGACAAGACTGTCACCTTCAGTGGTAAGAACATCCCTACCACCACTTTCAGATCCCCAAGTATCAAGATAGATGCACCAGAAGAGGACATAAGCCAATGGGTCTACCGAGAAGAACCCCAACCAGAAACTCCTCTAAAGGAATACTTTCAAGAAAAGTACCCCTGGCCAACAAAGTTCGTGGAAAAACATAACTATCAAGGCAGGGGCCTAGGAAAAGAAGAACAAGGGTGGTTGCAACCCATTGATACATCTCAGCTACCAAAAAATGTGGGCATTGGGTATGACAGAAAGCAGAAAGGCCCCGAAACATCGTCTAATGCTTCCAATAGTGTCACTGTGGACAAAGGTTTATTGGAAGACATACCCGAGGAGGAATCCATCATACGTGTGTATGATGAATTCAATCACACCGACCTATCATATATGTTCGAATGCCTATCTATTTGCACTATTAGCCTATCCCTTTGTCACCCTGAGCTTATTGATTGGGACCTACGTAATAGCACACCTATTAGTATGTCTGCGGATACATATGTCAACCTTATGGGATTGGGGGAGGATGAACACTCCAGTTGCAAAAATAAGAATAAGAAAAGTAACAAGCGGTCATCT
Source organism: Sequoia sempervirens (assembly GCA_007258455.2). Taxonomy (NCBI): domain Eukaryota; kingdom Viridiplantae; phylum Streptophyta; class Pinopsida; order Cupressales; family Cupressaceae; genus Sequoia; species Sequoia sempervirens. The sequence goes on along the minus strand of VDFB02271358.1, from coordinate 474,336,985 downwards.
AGTGAAAACCTCCCTGAGGCACTTCTTGACCTTGAAAGAGTAAAAATAAAGGATGCATCTGATGGCGAAAACCTCGAAGAGGCACTGGAAGATGGAGATGTTCATCTTCCCCTTATGGGAACTCAGGTATCTGCCCGATCATCTATTCTGATTGAAGAGACTCAAGAAGTCAATCTGGGAACTGTTGAAAGTCCTAAAGTCACCTATGTAGCTAAGTCACTCTTAGAGCAAGAATATCCGGTCATCGTGCAGCTACTCCAAGAGGGAATCATTAACTTTGCTTGGTCATACTCAGACATGCCAGGCTTAGACCCCGCCTTAGTGGTTCATCACTTAGACATTCGCCCTGATGCCAAGCCTATCAAACAAAAGCTCCGTAAGATGCATCCGCAAGTCACATTGCTAGTTAAGAAGGAATTGGAGAAGTTGCTAGAGGCGGGTTTTATCAGACCAATTGACTACTTTGAGTGGATCTCCAATATAGTACCGGTTGCCAAACCAAATGGAGACATTCGCGTCTGCACAGACTTCAGGGATCTTAACAAAGCCTGCCAAAAAGATGACTTCCCCCTGCCTAACATTGACATGTTGGTCGACCTGACAGCATGACATGAGATGTTATCTCTTATGGATGGCTTCTCCAGGTATAACCAGATCCGAATCGCACCTGAGGATCAATATAAGACTGCCTTCACAACACCTTGGGGCACCTTTTGTTACAATATTATGCCCATTGGTCTTAAAAATGCAGGGGCAACATATCAGAGGGCAATGATAGTCATCTTCCATGACCTCATACATATCGTCATGGAGGACTATGTCGACAACCTATTAGGAAACTCCAGAACATCAGCAGAACATCCTGCCATCCTGAAAAAGATATTTGAGTGGTTAGAGCATTACAAGTTGTAGCTAAATCCAAAAAGTGTGTCTTTGGGGTCACTTCAGGAAAGTTTCTGGGTTTCATAGTCTCTCGCAGGGGCATTGAGGTTGATCCCGCCAAGGTAAAGGCTATCCTGGACATGCCACCTCCATGCAATCTCAAATAGTTAAGAAGCCTCCAAGGGAAGATGCAGTCCATTCATCGATTCATAGCCCAGCTGGCAGATAAGTGTCAGCCATTCACTCATCTCCTGAAAAAAGATTCCACCTTCCGATGGAACCAGCAGTGTCAGATGGGCTTTAATAAAATTAAGAAATATTTAGCCCATCCCCCGATATTGATGCCACCTATTCCCAACAAACCCCTCTTGCTTTACATCTTCACCACTTTAGTCACGCTGGGGGTATTGTTGGCACAACATGATGAGTCATCGAAAGAGAGGGAAATCTACTACATCAGTCGGACATTGGTTGGCTACGAGCTAAACTACTCCCCCATGGAAAAAGCCTGCCTTGCACTCGTCTTCAACATGCAAAAGCTTCGACATTACATGCTTAGCCATCCAGTTAAATTAATTGCCAAGATCGATCCATTGAAGTATCTGTTATCTAGAACCACTCTGACTAGCCGCATAGCTAAGTGGGTCATGCTCCTCAGTGAATTCGACATAGAATATGTGGACCGCAGGGCTATTAAAGGACAGATAATCACAGATCAATTAGCAGAAGCTCCTCTAGTTGATACTCATCCATTAATCACAAAATTCCTTGATGAAGAAGTCTTCTCCGTTGATGAGATCCCCACGTGGACATTGTATTTTGATGGATCATATACACACAATGGATCGGGGGCATGAATTTTATTAGCTACCCCTCAAGGTGACTACATTCCCAAGTCATTTAGGATAGCATTCCCATGTACCAACAATATGGTAGAATACGAAGCTCTCCTCACCGGCCTCAAAATTGCAAAACAGTGGCACATAACTCAGTTGAAAGTCTTTGGTGATTCTTTGCTAGTCATTAGACAAGTTAATGATGAGTTCCTAACCAAGGATGATAAGTTGTTACCCTACAAGCGCATGGTGGATGATTTCAAGAAATATTTCACCTCTATACAATTTGAATAGATTCCCAGGGTACGAAACAAAACAGCTGATGCAATGGCCACTATTGGCTCTCTGCTGGACATGCCCAAAGACTAGACAGAATGTGAATTTCTTGTAGAACAACTTTTAATCCCAGCATATGATATCCCTGAGACTGACATGGTGTGCAATATCATGGGTCCCACCTCCCCATGGTACCAAGACATCTATACCTACCTCCATGATAACATTATACCCCCAGATCTTACAAGTAATCAACGTAAATCCTTCGTTCATCGCTCTTCCCGATATGTCATCGTCGGTGATACGCTTTATCGTCGCGGGTATGATGGAATCCTCCTTAGATGTCTGAATTAGACCGAAGCCCATGCCACACTAACGGAAGTACATGGCGGTGTTTGTGGAGCTCATTCAAATGGTATGGCTCTGGCCAAAAGGATCCTACGGGCTAGATATTATTGGCCTACATTGGAACACGATGCTTGCGAGTTTGTGAAGTGGTGTCTCCCATGCCAACAACATGCAAATTTAATCCATGCCCCAGCACAAGATCTTTAGCCCCTCCTGGCACCATGGCCGTTTTCTCAATGGGGTTTCGACTTGATTGGAAAGATTTACCCACCATCATCTGACGGCCATACATTCATAATTACCGCCACTGAGTACTTCACCAAGTGGGTGGAAGCGATGCCTCTCTCATAGATCACCAGTACTCAATTTTCCAAATTCATCCTTTACCATATTCTCTGCAGATATGGTATCCCATCCACCATCCTCTCCGACAACAGAAAGCCCTTCAAAAACTAGGCCATGAAACACCTCTGTGACACCTTCCATATCCAGCACCATTGGTCAATGCCTTATTACCCCCAGGGTAATGGTCAGGCATAAGCGACCAACAAAACCCTTATCCGTATTCTCAAAAAGGTTGTCAATAACACTAGACGAGATTGGCACCTCCATATTCATCCTGCCCTCTGGGCATATCACACATCCATCCGCACCTCGACAGGCGCCACCCCCTACTCTTTGGTGTTTGGTGTTGAAGCCGTCTTGCCAATTGAAGTTGAACTTCCATCATTGAGAATCTCCTTGAAGAACCTTATCAGCGAAGAGGATGCTCGTGTTGCACGGCTTGCATAGCTGGAATTACTGGATGAGTGAAGAATAAAAGCCTATGATCATTTGCAAGCATACTAAAATCACCTCAAATGTAATTACAACAAGAAGGTTCGTCCTCGACAATTCTAGGTGGGTGAGCTTGTCCTTAAGGAGAACCAGCGTACTCAGCAAGACCGAGACAAGAAAGAAAAATTTGAGGCAAATTGGTTGGGACCCTATATCATAGCCTCTAAATATGGATCTGGGGCATACAGGTTGACTAATCTTGAAGGAGAACCCCTTGATGAACCCATCAATATCATGCATCTGAGAAAGTTATACACCTAAATCTGCTCGGTTACCCCACCTTGTCAAAAAATCAAAAAAATCAAAAAAGTCAAAAAATCCAAAAAATAAATAAATAAATAAATAAATAGTCAAGTGAAATAAATTTGTCCTATGGTGACAACCACCTCTTGGTGGTGCCTTGGATAAGTATGGATGGTGAAAACCTGGTAGTAGGCATCATCCATAGAGGGCTTAATCATTATCTACCTGGCATCCTAGTTATTTTATGTGTTCATGTGCACTATTGTCCTCACCCATCCCATCCTAGGTCGCTTGATAAATATTGATTGAGCATTGGACGACCCATCTAGCCTATCCCCTATTTCTGGGCTTTTTAGTATCCCACTTTGAGCTTACATCATTCATTCCCTTTGTTGTTACGTCCCTGTCATCATATAAGATCATCCATCGTGTCGATCTTCACCTAGGTCCCATCCTGTTGCATCTGCCAGTCGAACTACGTTGCCCCTGCGCTGTCACGTAAGCAAGGTTGATCATTTGATTCACCCTCGGGGCATTTGTCCATCATCATTGGTTACCATTTGTCTTCTTTTTGCTTTATCCATGGTCTTTTCTAGAACTACGAAGGCTCTGCGCTTTCACGTAGGCAAGACTAATCCATGATCGGCCCCCGAGCCCCTAGGTCTATAGGTTATGTTGATCTTTTGTGCTTCGTCATCAAGTTATGCCCACATCTAACCGTTCTTAATAAACAAAATTCCCTCGTGTTACAAGATCTTGTCCCTAGATAACATCCCGCACCAACTGGGCCACTTAATTTAGCATCCATCTTTGGTCTCAACAGGATGAATCCTTCCTAGCAGACCTCGTCAATCACATCCATCACCTTGATCCCATGGCAAAGGACCTATTGTCTTGATTGTGATCTCTCGATGCTTTTGAATTTTGTTTATCATTTTGGGTTCCTTCCCATCACTTGTCAACGTCGCCTTGGTCCACCATACCATGGCGTGCCTTGACTTGCTGGCATGGGGGCATACCTTGATCACTTGTTTTGACTGCTGTCTTCTCAATTGTCCGTCGTAAGACCCACCGAGATCTCCAAGGTCTTGTGTTACGCTGGGACAACTTTGTGTGTTTGTGGTTATCTCAACACCAGGTCTGACCGAGGTCATTGCGACATCGGGGTGTTGGGATAACCTTCGTGTTTGCTATGTTTGTTTCATGCGTAGAGTACTTGTTCGTCTTGATCTTCCATATCAAGGTACTTGGTATCCTACTTTATAGTAAAAATCAATGCTCCAAAGATGGCAAAATCTCATTTTCACTGCATTTTCACCACTTTGCATGCACCCTTCATTTCCATCATGACCATCACTTATGATTTTGGTTGTGCAAGTACTCTCGTTCTTTTTCCTCTTAAGTCCTCTTCCTCTCAGGATATTAATGGTTGTTTTTGGCAAATGCACTCTTCCATACGCCTATCACCCATCCGCTTTCTCATAACAGTCTTTATTGACACTTAGGTGCATTATAAACATTTAACTTTCGCATCCATCATCATAAATCATATAAACATGCATAAATCGTCCATCCACATGTGCATCCATAAATCATATAAACATGCATAAATCGTCCATCCACATGTGCATCCATAAATCATAAATCATATAAACATGCATATATCGTCCATCCACATGTGCATCCATAAATCATAAATCATAAAAACATGCATAAATCGTCCACCCGCATGTGCATCCATACATCATGAATCATAAAAACATCATAAATCGTACATCCATATGTGCATCCATAAATCATAATCATAAAAACATACATCATAAAAGCATACATAAATCATCCATCCACATGAACATGTGCATCCATAAAACATAATCATAAAGCATAAATCATCCATCTATATAAACATGTATATATATATGAAATCCCATCATGAATCATCCCATATAGCCACATAAAAAGAAATATCATGCATAATGTCAATAAAGAACATCGCATAATCAAAATAATAAACATCCTATCATAATACAATACATCTCCATCATATATCGCCTAATAAGATACAAAATCCAGAGATGTGGATCACCTCTACCCTCTGGCGACATGAATAAACCATCCATCCTGTATTTGTCAAAAATAATCAATGTCTTGTATCTGTCCGCTCTACTATGAGCTGCCCACATCTGATCTCTGTGGAGAATCGAGTACTGGCCCTCTATGCACTGGAGTCCCTTGGTACTCACGGGTGGGTGTCCCCTGGTAACCGCCATATGGAGACGGAGTCCGCCGATAGTTGCTGAAACCCCTGGTGCGTGTCCCTAATGACTGGGACAGCCCTGGTGGCGGGGGAGCCTAACTGACGTAGCGCGTCGTGCGCTGTGCTAGATTTGGAACAACCTGCTCATATACTCCCCTCCAATAGCTCGCATGCTGCATAAACTCATCCCTCTGCCCCGCTATCAGTTTCGCGACATTCCGCTCATGCCTATACCGATCTCAATTTGCACTGATAGCCTGTCGCTCCCGTACCCAGGCCCCCTGAGCTAGTATCAATTGTCGTATCTACTTTGAGCCTCTATCCCTCTCTGCCTGCAACGCCTGTAACTGTGTGTGCAACTCCTGCACATCTATCCCTGGCCCTCCCCCGTCAACCAGCCCCCTCTATAACTGAGCCTTTACTGCATCCCTCTCGCTCTGTAATGTCTGCATCCATGACTCTGCAACATCCCTCTCCCTCTGTACAGCCTGTCCCCACGCCACCACTGCATCTCTGTCCCTCTACAAGGCCTACAATCCTAGCTCAGCCGAATCTCGCTCTTGTCGCAAGCTAGATGCCTACGATGTCGCTGTATCTCTCTCTCTATGGAGAGACTGTACCTCTGTCTCAGCCACCTGCCTCTCGCTTTGTGCTACCTGGACCTGCGCTTGTAACACATCCCTCCCTACCTCCAACACCTCCACCTGTGCCTGCGCCACATCTTTCTCTGCCTCCACTATGCGCACCCTATCCCTGAACTCAGCTAGCTCTCTCTACATACTCTTTGCATCCCCTATCTCCCTGCTTCTAGCCTATTGTGCCACCCCCTCTCCCACCAAACCCAATCCCTCTATCTGCATCATCTGACTATACACCTCCGCCCACAATCTCTCCACCTCAGCCTGCAGGTCCACAGCCTCATCACGACTCTCATCTCTCTCTCTCACCAATCTCCGCTCCTACTTTAATACTAGCCTGACTAGCTCCATGTAGTCTCTCTCACCCTAAGCAAATCGGGCCCACCACTAATCCCTCTCTGCCTTTACTGCGATCCGCTCTGCCTTTGCCTCCCGCACTCGCTGCTTGCTTTGTCGTAGTCTCTCCACTGTCTCTCTCAATACCGCCACTGGATCCTCCCCTATGGGTGGTGCTGCTGTTAGCGGTGCTACATCGTGCAAGTCTGAGTCAACCTCCATTTCCTGTGAATGGTACCCCTAACTCTTAGCTGATAGTTCCATCTCGTCCACATCTATCATCCTAGGAGCTCCCTGTTGTGGCTGTCCTCCTCTGGCTCCCGCTATCTCTTGCCCCCCTTGTCCTCCTAGGTCCCTGTCCATCTCCTCTCTGACTCTATATGCCTCCTCCCCTTCCGCTATCTCTTGTCCCCCTCTGTCCTCCTAGGTCTCTATCCATCTCCTCTCCACCTCTGACTGTCTCCTACCCCCTACCCTCCTAGGTCTCCATCTATCTCCTCTCTGGCTCTGTTTGCCTCCTGCCCTCTGGTAGTCCTGGCTGTCTCCTGTCCAACCTCCTCCACTCCGGCCCCACTGGCCCCGCCCTGTGTCCCTTGTGGCTCTCCTCCTTGGGCTCTCGGCCTCCTCTCCTGTCGACCCTGTCCTCAGGCCCTCGGCCTCCTCTCCATCACCTCCTCAGCCTCATCCTCCACCACCTCCTCCCCTCCGGCCCCGTTGGCCTCGCCCTGGGTACCCTGTGACCCTCCTCCTCGGGCTCTCGGCCTCCTCTCTCTCACCTCCTCAGCCTCAGCCCCTATCCCTTTTGCTCTGTCTCCTCCCCGACCCCTTCGTTGTCGTCTCCTCCTCCAACTACCTATCACCTGCTCTTGTGCCCCTCATCCTCCTCTATGTCCTCTCGGCGGTCTGGGCACACTACATGCCCGCAATCGCCTCTTGTCCTCTGACCCAAATCCTTGTGCCTCCTCAATCGGCACGACTGGTGTAATCCGCTCCGGTGGATGTCGCCTGAACCACTCCTCATATCGCTCTGTCGTCCCTGCGTCTCGTGGCCCCTCTCACCTGTCAGGATAGGGCCTGAACACTAGTTTCTCAATATCACTCCATACGCTACGCAGATTCAGCATGACTCCCCATGGCCGCTCTCGTACCTATCGTGCAAATGTCACTCAGCCTACCGGAATATCCTGTCTCACTCTGAACTGCCTTGTCACCTGATCCGGTCGATGCAACTCCACTACTCGTAGCCTGCTCCCAATCATGTAACATTGAGTAAAGAAATAACCACTATGCAACCCCTCCTCCCTCGACCACCCCCTAAATTGCCACATCATGTATGGCCTCCACACTATATCCACTGCCTGCACATCATCAAACTGTCTCCTTCACACATCTACCTCCTGCATCTCTCGATACTACAGTAGCATCCCTGCCTCTGCTCCCCACCACCACGCTATGGGCTCCCTGTCATCATGCTTCCCCACTCTCACTATAATCAGTTTGGCAACACAGATATGCTCCCAAGCCCACACTTGTAGTAGTGTGACGTTTGTCACACTCAATTGTCTCCTATAACAAATCACGTGCATATCTCGATACAACTATGCTAACATGCAGGTCCCCCACGCGAACTGTCTCTCCCGAGCCTCAATGATGTGATAGATCACCTCGACCATCCTCATGTGTAGAAACCAACCACTCCGATCTGGAAACAGTCTATCACTAATCAGCCCTGCCAGGTATAGTGATAGTACCGGTACCCTGCATGCTACCATCCTCTCCACATCCAACTGACCCCGCTGCACCAGTAGCTTGTCACTAACAAAAACAATGCGCACAGACTCATCCATCGCTTCATCCTTTGACCAACACTACCTAATCGGGAGCCCTGATATCGGGAGCCTCAGAATCCGCCATACATCTTCTAGTGTCACTGTCATCTCCCCTGTCAGTAGGTGAAAGGTTGACGTCGCCAAATCCCACCGCTCTATCAAAGCTTTCAACATGGCCCCATGGGCCTTGATCGTCGGATACGTAAGCATATGCAGTAGCCCTGCCTCTACTAGTCTCTGGTGATCCTCCCTGGTCATCCTTGCTATGCATCTCCTCAACACCTCTGATCGTCTCTCTTGTACACGCAAAATCCCTATTTTCTGCATACACGCAATACAGTTTTATCATTTTCCTTCTTTTTTTTCTCTCATCATTTTTGGCTTTACCCTCCCCTCTTATCCTTCACCCTCGATAGTTCCACCTACCCCCCTGGTCAACAGTCCCCTCTGCGGTGGCAGACCTATCCGCTTGCTGCGGTGGACCTGTCCACCACCGGTGGCGGACTCATCTGCCCTCGCGGTGGCGGACCCGTCTGCCCCCACGATGGTGGACTTGTTTGCCCGTGGTGGCGGACCTGCCCGCCCCCGCGGCTGCGGGTGAGTCCGCCCGCGGTGGCGGCCTCGCTCTGGCGGCCACCCTCGCGAGCTGCCCGCGGCGAACCCGCCGCAAGGGCGGGATCGCTGGCGAAAATCAATGCAATACAAAAAAAAAATTCCTACCCATTTTTTTCCCGCCCTCCCAGACAAAACCCATGTTTGCATTTTTTCAAAACATTTGCTTAAATGCCTAAAAATTGAAAGTTAAGTTTTGGACTAACCTGGCATGGTACAGCATGGTGAGTAAAGAATAGCCGTCTCTCGTTCGCCCGATGGATGATGTCACTATCGTACTCTGGCATCGTGTCTGCGCTCACTCGCCTCCTATTCTTCCTCTCCTCCTCCACTTGCTAGCTGTCACAATGAGCAAAAGGTAATTCTACAATTACCTTTTATCCCCTTTTTACCTTTTCCCTCCTTTTTTAAATTAAAGTATTTTTTTTTTACCAAAAATTCCTCCAATTAATTCATCTAGCCTCTTTCTTCCCTGGGCCGCTATTCGCACACCATTTATCCGATTGACTCCGTTCAAACGCCATTCTTCTCATTTTTCCGTGTTCTTTCCAACGCCATATACCACTCCTTACTTTCAAGAAGTTGACCGGAGCTCCCTTTTCCTCCCCCGTCCCCCTTCTCAAGGGGGCATACCCTACCATCATCTCCTAACTCGTCGATCTAATCCTACCTTCACTAGACTGGGGCATCCTCTCCACATCCCCTCCGTTTGGGGCAGCTCGCACTCACTTTCCCATTCTGGGGCATCTCTTTTTTGATCTCTTCCTCTATAGAGTCACCTGCATTCTGTTTTTTCTTCGAAACCCTATTATCCTAATAGTATTTCGAAGAGGGGCAAAATGTAGACATCTAATTTGATCACTTCCATATGATCAAATACGTCTCCTTATTTGTCCAGTTGATTATCCCATTTGTTAATATTAATTAAACCATTTGTTTAATTAATACCCTGCATCTTACATAGGGTCCTAAAGTATTTAATTTAATGAATACTTTACCCCTCTTCCTCCTCTAAATTAAATAAGTATACCATTTTATTTAATTTGGTCATATTCCCCTTTTGGAATTAAAATTCATTTTAATTCCTCTTTTCTCTCTCATGGTCACATCCTCCAACTTTTGCAAGTTGGTCTCTAATCCATCTTAATTACTTCATCTTCTTCTAATTAGCTAGGGTTAGCATGTGCACACCCTTAATCATCATTAGGGTCACATCCTCCATAATCTCCCACTTGTTTCTAATGAATCATTAATCCATCTAACTAAGTACTTGCACAACCTTAATAATTTGGTTAGTCTAACCTAATCCTCCTCCCATTTATGGCATATGTCCTTAAGTCAACCTTATTAAAGGCTTTCTCCTTTTGGGCAAGGCACTCCACTTCCCCATGTGAATTTTTAATTCACCTTTTAATCCCCCAAGGCACTCAAAAGGAATTTTTAATTCCTTCACTTCTTCCCACATGTCTTTCACTTATTCTTTATTCTTTCCCATCTCCCATGAAAATATTTGAGGAATTTTTAATTCCTCACATGTCCTCTCACCCACATGGGGACAAGGACCTCCTTTATGAGGAGATCTTGTCCAATCCCAAGGTACTTTGTACCCCCCTCCATGTCATGTACCATCCTTCCACCTCATGTCCACTTCACCTTTTAGGGCTATATCACATGCCACATGTCAAGATGTGAGGGCTTGTGAGTTCTCAACTCACCTTAGCCCTACATCTTGATATTTGGTGGCTCAATCTTGGCCATCCATTTTCCTAGAGATTTTCAAAGTCTCTATAAATACCCCCTCTTTTCTCTCATTTTGGAGAGAGATCATTTTGCTAGCCAAACTCTTGCAATTTTATTTCTCAATCTACACTTAGCCATTTTCATGTTTTCATCCACTTGCACTCATCCTCACAATATTATTTAGCTTGCATCTTGTGCCATCCAAGGAGCACACACATCAAAGATCGAAGGGCCAATGAAAAGATCGATTTGAGACAGGGTATAAGGTTCCATTTGTTGCTTTTATCTTGTGTTGATTCCAACTTAGGCTAATCTTGAGGTGTAGGTTGTTTTGGTGTTTATTTGCACTCTTTTATTTGTTGCTCATTTTCTAATGCATATATTCGACCTATCACAAGTTGCTTTGGAAATTTGTTTGATTTGACTTGATAAGATTGCTGATTTGTTGATCTTGTTGATGCGTGACTTGATATGATGTGCTAACAGTTGACTATGTGTGACGATGAACCCTAAAGGACTGACATAGTGCGGCCTCAGGGGCTCATCAATTGATGGCCTTGCTGACGTTATACACATAGAGATCTCGTAGTTCGACTAGACTTTGACTGACAATACTAACTATAAAAAGCTTGATTTGTATGAAGATATTTGACGTGTGTGGTAGTGTATGTGACAAACCCTAATGGACTGACCTAGTGCAGCCTCGAGGGCTCATTGATTGATGGCCTTGTCTACGTTATACATGCAGAGACCTTGTAGTTCTAAACAACCAATGACCTTGTCATATAGACAAATGTATTGAATCATGATTTTATACAGACAAAACTAAAAGGAATGACCTAATGCCTTGGGGGTACATCGACAGATGGCCTTGCCTACGTCTAGTTGTAGAGGCAACATAGTTCAAAAAATTACCAAAGACTGACAAGTGCGACTAACTCTAACTTTGTTTTTTTTTTTGGATTTTGGATTTTTGACATGTTTTGATTTTTTTGTCTTTTTGAAGTTTTATGATGTTTTTGGATTTTTCTTAGGACATTTTGTAATGTTTTTGGATTTTTGAAGGTTTTACGTCTTAAGGATAGCCAATGTAAGAACCAAATATGATACAAGTCAAGTGGTTGCCCCCAGTCGAGTATAAGACCAATTGATTATGAATAAGATAGAATGGGGGATATGAAATGCACTTGATGTCAATTGTTCCAAGTTATGGGAGGGACTACTATTTATTATGAATGTTATGTACAAAAAATAGATGGAAATGATAGGTGATATGTATAGGGATAGATAATATATATAGGGATAGGTGATATGTACAGGGATAAGTGATATGTATAGGTAAGTCAGATTAGAATAATAATAGACAAAGGAGAAGAGTCAACTACACATGGTGCCTATTTCCTAGGTTTTCACCATGGTACTTATCCAAAGCACCACCGAAGTGGTTTTCACTATTGGATGACTTATTTCTCTTTACTATTTTTTTGATGTTACCAAGATGCTTGTTTGCCAGGTTTTCACCTAGGTAACGATTTTTTTATTTTTTGTATTTTTTTGTATTTTTTATAAGACAAGGCTTTCAAAAGCTATAAGTAGAACTTATTTAGATGAAGACTGTTGATAGGTGATGAAAATGGTTCTCCTTCAGGAGTAAAGAGTTGATATGATCCTGATCCAAAGGCTTCTATGATAATGTAGGGTCCTAACCAGTTAGGTTCAAACTTTCCTGGTTTTTCTCTTTCAGCTTGATTCTTAGGATTCTCCATTAAGACCAGGTCACTAATGTCAAAGTTTCTATTCAAAACCTTTCTATTGTAGCTATGACAAAGACGATTATGATATTCTTGGAGATGATCTAATGCATTTTTTCTTTGTTCATCTAGGAATTCTAGCTCATGTAGTCTTGAAACTTGGTACTCTTCATCATCAATGTGCACTTTCAAAGATACCCTTAGGGAAGGAATCTCAACCTCAATAAGTAAGATGGCCTTAGAACCAAATACTAGGGAATATGGTGTGGCACTAGTGGGAGTACAGATGCTTGTGCGGTAAGCCCATGAGGCTAGATTAAGTTGTAAATGTCAATCCTGGCCAGCATCATTGACAATCTTTTTGAGGATTCTCATGATAGTTTTATTAGATGCCTCTGCTTGGTCGTTACCTTGTGGGTAATATAGGGTGGAAAAATGATGTTGGATATGGAACTATTCACAGAGATGACAGACTTCTTAGTTTTTGAATGGACGACCATTATTTGTGATAATGGATTGAGGAACACCATATCGACAGATGATATAGTTCAAGATAAACTTAGAGATCTATGTGTCGACGATGTAGGTAATGGGAATAGACTCAATCCACTTTGTAAAATACTCAGTGGTAGTAATGATGAACTTATGACTATTGAATGATGTGGGATGTATCTTACCTATGAGGTGGAGTCCCCATTGTGCAAAGGGCCATGGTGACGTTATGGGATGGAGCTCCTGTGCAGGTGCATGTATCAAGTCTCTGTGTACCTGACATTGAAGACATTTCTTAACAAAGAATTATGAGTCATTTTCCATGGTAGGCCAATAGTAACCCAGTCTCATAATTCAAGGTCGCTTGTGCTTCGTCAGTATTGAGACATCTCAGTAGGGTATTATCTAAGGCACGTCTATACAGGGTTTCTCCGATGATGGTGTACTTGGTTGACTTGCAAAGGAATGTCCTACGTTGGTTATTAGAAAGGTCAAGGGGTATGATTTTGGCATGGAGGTAGTCATAGATATCTTTATACCATGGGGAATTGGGACCAATAATATCACACACCATCTGCAAATCTAGGATGTCATAGGCAGGGACCAAAAGTTGTTCTACCAAAAACTCAAACTTAGGCACATTGCTTGGTATGTCAAGGAGTGAAGCAATAGTAGCCATGGCGTCTACTGCCCTATTTATAACATGAGGTATTTGATGAAAGTCAACCTTGTCAAAGTACTCCTTGAAACTATCTGCCATGCATTTGTAGGGAGCAAAATTTTCATCCTTAGTCTCATAATCATCATTTACCTATCGGATTACTAGTTGAGAATCACCATAAACCTATAGGTTCTTGATCTTCCATTTGAATGCCATGCATAATCCTATCACAAGAGCTTCATATTCTGCTATGTTGTTGGTACATGGAAAGGCAATCTTGAATGACTTAGGGATACAATCACCCTGTGGTGTGATAAACAGGATACCAACCCCTGAGCCATGATTCATATGGGACCCGTCAAAGTATAGTTTCCATGCTGTGCTTGTGTCAATGGTGAATATAAAATCATTAAGAAAATCTACCACTAAAGGGTGATCTACTTGTATCGGTGCATTGACCAATTGATCAGCAATGACTTTTCCCTTGATAGCTTTTCTCTCTACGTACAAGATGTCATACTCACTAGGTATCATTACCCATTTGGATAGTCGCCCTATTAATGTTTCTCTGCTTAGAAGATATTTTAGAGGATCTATCTTCACAACCAACATTGTTTGATGGTTTAGAATATAGTTCCTTAGTTTTTGAGTAGCAAATACTACTGCAAGACAAGCATGTTCAATGATACTGTAGTTAAGCTCATAACCTACCAAAGTCCGAATAATATAGTATACTTCCCTTTCATGACCTTCATCATCATTTTGTGCAAGCAATGCTCTGAGTGATGAATGGGTTGCTGAAATATAGAGAATCAATGGTCGTCCCTCAATAGGTAGCATTAAAACTAGCGATGTGAGTAGATAATCCTTAATCAGTTGAAAGGATTCTTGGCATTTACTTGTCCATACAAAGGGTATTCCTTTTCTAAGTAAATGTTGAAATGGATGTGTCTTATCTGCTAACTGCACTATGAATCTTCTAATGGATTGCATTCTCCCTTGTAGTGTTCTTAGTTGATTGAGATTACTTGGTTCCAAGGCATGTCCATGATGGATTTTACCTTGGATGGATCCACTTCAATGCCTTGTCTAGAGATGATGTAACCCAAAAGCTTTTCTGATTTCACTCCAAACACACATTTCTTTGGATTTAGTCTCACTTTATACTCTTCTAGCCTTTGAAATATCTTGTCTAAAACTTGTTAATGATCTGCCCTTGTTAGTGATTTAGAAATAAGGTCATTGGCATAATCCTCCATAAGAGTGTGTACAAGGTCATGAAAAATAGCGGTCATAGCTCGTTGATAGGTTGCTCAATGTTTTTGAGTCTGAAGGGCATGACATTCCAATAATACATTCCCCAAGGACATGTGAAAGTTGTTTTAGGTTGGTCTTCAGTTGCAATCCTAATTTGATTATATCCTAAAATTCCATCCATAAGGGATAACATCTCATACCTTACTATCATGTCTACTATCATGTCAATGTTGTGTTGGAAAAATGAGGACATACAACTGAGAGGGGGGGTGAATCAGTTGTCATAGAATAATAAACTTTTCAAACTTAACTTAATCTCATATCTGATGAATAAGAAATTAACCATAAGAAATTAACACATCAGAGGGACAAAGAACACCAATATTTTTACGTGGAAACCCTGTTAGGGGAAAAACCATGGTGGATGTTAATCCACAAGATTATACCCTGTTAAAAGTATAAAGAGAAATAATAAGGGAAATGAACATGCATTCAGGCACACTGCCTAGAGCTCACTATTCAAATACAAAAGGGGCTCACTACCCAACAATATAGAATAGGATTAAAATCCGAAGGGTATGAACTGAAAGAATAGCTTCTCCACAAGCCTAATTATAGTTCCAATTAAGCACAAAAAACTCCTTCACAAACTATTTCATACTTCGCTTGACCTTATTCACACTCTAATTTGTAATCGAATTATATTTTCACATACACACATAAGTGCACACTCAACACCTTTTCAACATGCAACACTGATGCAACAATTGCTCTTAAATATCTGCTACATGAGATTTCATCAATAACCTAGTTGGCTAGAAAAATAAAACATATTTTCAATGTCGGCCCAAATTTACAATTAAAATTTTAATGTGAATCCACCAAGGTAAGCCATAGCATAGTGGAGACCCAAATTTAAAACTCCAACACAAAAAAGACTTCATTTAATTTCACCTCGACGATCCACAACATGTTACCATCAACATGTCGGCCAAGATCAAGAAAAATGAATATGCACAAGAAATTTTTTTGACCACAAGCACATCGATCAATGTGGACATACCACAAATATAGAGCACAATCTAGAGGCATCCAAGAACACCAAGAAACAACAGATAAACATCCACAACAACAGAGATTTTTGGAATCACACAAACTTCACTCGGGAACACTGACAGAGACCACAAAAACACTGCCAGACCACAACATGTTCAAATATATATGCGGACCTCTGAAACTTCTGGTAGATGATCTAGATATACTCTTCATAAAACCCTTTATTCCACAACAACTGAACTTCAATGTAAAGAACAAGACGCCTTCAAGACCTGCACAATTCCTTAGGGAACCTGGAACACTTTCTTTTACAAATTTCTCAATATCCTTGACATATACAACATCTAGTACACCAAATTCTAATAGTGTTGACATCAATGACAACCACATATCAGCAACACATCCACAACATCCAACAATCTCCCCCTTTGGCATTGATGGCAACACATGATGTGAAAAATACCATCAACCCAACACACTTACTTCTCCTTAGATTCTGACTCTTCTTCTCAACTACTCTTCTCCCTTCCAGGCTCTTTTCCTTTGAAATATTTTTCACATTGCACTTCTCCCAATTTGACATCAATGGAAAAGGTAACCATGACCTTTCCATATACACGCTCTGAACCACATATCTGCACATCTGACTACTCCCCCTGAGTAGCAGCCACAAAAACATCAATCCGGATCAGAATATAGCAATGTAGCTCACAAATTGATGCAAGTAAATGCATCTTCTAGTTCTTATTAGGAGGGGTAATCACCCCTAGCATTCCTCTGAGATACTCAAAAGTATCCTTCAACAATGGTTTAGTAAAGATTTCTGCAATTTTTTCTTTGGTAGGTAGATACTCCAATTTGACTTCTTTCATATTCACTTTCTCCCTCAAGAAATGAAACTTAATTGATATATGCTTAGTCTTAAAGTGTAGTACCCAATTCTTTGAAATATTTATTGCACTTGAATTGTCACAGTGTATGGCAATATGATCTTCATATATCACCCTAATATCTTTCAACATTTGTTTCATCCATATCACTTGAGTACAGTTGTTTACAACAACAATATATTATGCTTCAACAGTAGATAGAGAAATGGAATTTTGCTTTTTTCTCAACCAAGACACCAAATTCTTCCCTAGGAAGAAAGCAGGTCACCACTAGTACTTTTTCTATCATCTACATCACTAGCCCAATCCGCATCAATATATGCACTCAGAGTGAGACCATCATCCTTTGGATACCAAAGTCCAAAGTCAACTATTCCTTTCAGATATCTGAAGATCCTCTTAACAATAGTTACATGTGATTCTTTTGGATCATCCTGAAATCTAGCAACCATACATATAGCATTCATAATATCTAGTCTAGAGTCTGAGTTAAATAAAGTAATCCACCAATCATTGACCTATATCTAGTTTGATTTGCTTTAGGAGAATCATAATTTTGTGTTAATTTTCATCCAGTCACCATGGGAGTACCTACAGGATTTGAATCTTCCATCCCAAATTTCTTTAGTAGCTCTCTCACATATTTAGACTGAGATATGAATATCCCTTTGTCTAACTAGGTCACTTGTAATCCTAGAAAGAACTTCATCTCTCCAATCATACTCATCTCAAATTCATCCTTCATCTCATTAGCAAAATTCATGCACAAACCATCATCTCCTCCAAAAATAATGTCATAAGAAAATACTTATATAATTAATTCTTTATCATGATCCAATTTGAAATATAAGTTGCTATCAATAGTACCTTTAGTGAATCCAAGCTTCAATAAGTATTTTTCCAATCTAGCATACCAGGCTCTAGGGGCTTGCTTGAGTCCATATAGAGATTTCTTCAAGTGACATACCATATTTTCCTTGTCAGTTAGCTGAAATCCATACAAATGTTCAATATATACTTCTTCTTCTAGTTCTCCATTTAGAAATGTTGACTTCAAATCCATCTGATAGACTTTTTAGTCCTTTTATGTACCATAAGCAAGAAATAATCTAACAACTTCGATTTTAGCAATAGGGGAAAAAGTTTCTTCAAAATCAACACTTTCATCTGAGAATACCCTTTATATACCTGTCTTGCTTTGTTTTGAACCACTTCACCTTGTTCATTCAGCTTGTTCTAAAACACCCATTTAGTACCAATCACATTTTTTTCTTTAGGTCTAGGAACCAGTATCCATGTGTCATTCGTTTCAATTTGTGTCAGCTCTTCCTTCATAGCTTCCATCCAGTGTTCATCTTAACAGGCTTGAATGACATTTTTAGGTTTAATCTTGGAAATCAGGTAGTATTCCTCTACAATTTTCCTTCTAGTTTATACTCCTTCATTCTTATCTCCTATAATTTTGCTTTCAAAATGGTTTAACTTTACATTCCTTGGAGTTTTGGAATTTTCTTGAACTTTTGATTCTTCTGATCTTCCTCGAGTACTTGCACTTGTCTCTACTTCCTGACTACCTTGACTTACCAGAACGAATTGAGGTTGCTTTACTGGAACAATTGGAACATATGGAACATATGGCACAATTTGAAGTTGATTATGTGTCTAAAAATTCTTCCCTTTGTTTGTATTGTCTTCATTAGAATCATATCCACAATATCTTGATGATTTTATAGAATCCTCATCGACTTTGACATTTGCACTCTCAACCATCTTTCTCAGTCTTTTGTTATAGCATCGGTAGGACTTGCTCTTAGTAGAATAACCTAAAAAGATTCCTTCATCACTTTGTGCATCAAAATTTCCTATATCATCATCTCTCTTGATATAACATTTGCTTCCAAAGATATTGAAATACTTAATAGTAGGCTTGTAACCAAACCATAGCTCAAAAGGGGTCTTACCAGAATTTCCATTAACATTTACCCGATTTAAAGTATACATAGCAGTGCTTACAGCTTCACTCCAATAGCTCTGGGGCACATTTCCTTCTAACATAATTGTTCTAGAAGCATCCAAAATTGTTCTATTCTTTCTTTTTGCAACTCGATTCTGTTGAGCAGTTCAGGGAGCAAATAATTGTCTTCTAATTCCATGTTCTTCACAAAAAGAGTTGAAATACCTGGAAGTGAACTCACCACCTCTGTTAGATCTCAAACACTTGATTTTTCAGACCTTTCTCATTCTCTGCCATAGCCTTGAAGCTTTTGAACTTTTCCAGTGCTTCACATTTTTCTCTTAAAAAGGAAACCCATATCATTCTAGAATAATCATCAATAATCAACATAAAGTACCTTTCTCCATGAATACTTCTGACTTTGGAGGGACCATAGAGGTTAGTATGTAGCAACTCCAACAAATCATTTGAATGAAACTATTTTCTCTGGAAAGAGACTCTAGTCTATTTACCCATCTGACATTCCTTACAAATTGTGTTAGCAGGCTTCACTAACTTAGGTAGATCTCTCACTGCTTGAGTGGAACTTACTTTGACAATGTTATCAAAATTTACATGACACAACCTTCTATGCCACCACCAGCTTTCAACTACTTGAGCAATTAAAAAACTCCCACTAGCAGTAATTAGGTGAAAAATATTACCTTTTGTCTGTTTACCATTAGCAATCATATTGCCAGAACTTCCACATATCTTGCATCTTCCATTTTTGAATTGTAGATCATAGCCTTTTCCCACCATCTGTCCAACACTCAAAATATTGTGCTTCAAGCCTTCAATATAAAGAGCATCATTAGTGTTATCCTTACCACCAAGACAAATAAAACCTCTACCATGAATCACACCAACATTGTTGTCTCCAAATTTTACAACACCACCATCATATTTCTCTAGACTTACAAATTTTTTTTTATCACCAGTCATATGATGTGAGCATCCACTGTCAATAACCCACTCATCCTTTTCTTCAACTCAAGCTACAAGAGCTTTCTCATCTTTAGTAACCACAAGACTATTTTCAATGGTAGCAATGAAAACCCATTCATCTTCATTTCCAATATCTTTATTAGACTCATCATCAGTCACTCCTTCAACAAAGTAACATTTCTTTTGGAATCTAGAATTGTTAGGGTTAGTTCTAGGGACCCTTTCAAGAAATCTTGATGCAAAATGACCTATTTTACTACATGAAAAACATTTAATAGGTAACACTCCTTCATACTTACCTTTCCCTCTTCCTTCTTTCTTTACAATCAATGCTTCCAACTCTTCTACCTCTCTTTATTTGTCTTCAAGCTGCTTCAGTTCTTCATCATACTTGGATATCTTTCTGGAACTATCTCACAGACTATATCTTTGCTTGTTACTTCTAGATATAGTAGCATTGAATGTAGATTCAGTCTTTGGAACAGATTCACCAAATTCACTTAATTCAAAAGTAGCAAGCTTACCAACCAGGGCATCTCTTGACATATTTGTTACTGATCTAAGCTCTTCAATAGAATGAACCTTCACTTTGTAGGAGGGAGGAAAGGATCTGAGTATCTTAGCCACAATTTCGTCCTCATCTAGAGAACCACCGACACATGTAATACCCATCACTATTTCATTTACTCTTTGCATAAAAGAGGTGATATTTTCATCTTCACTCATCTTCAAATTTTCATACTTGCCTTTTAGACTCTGTAGCTTAGCCATCTTCACCTAAGCATCTCCTTCATACAAATTTTCTAGCTTCATCCAAATCTCATGAGCTATCTGCAATCCTACCACATTAGCCATCTCCAAATCTATTAGAGCACTCACCAAAGCTTCTATAGCCTTGATATTATTTTTAGCATCTTTGATCTCATTAGTAGTGGAGGGACCATTCATAGGAATAACATATGGATCTTTTGTAATCTTCCAATAGGCTTCACCAATACACCTTAGGTGACATCACATCCTGACATTCCATAGTGAGTAGTTAGTTCCATTGAATCTTGGACTGTCCTTCTTGAATGTTGCCATCCCGAATCACCTCAAGCTTTCAGACTTCTTCAGAGGAAACTTCTCTGATACCAATTGTCAGAAAAATGAGGAAAGACAACTGAGAGGGGGGTGAATCAGTTGTCACAAAATAATAAACTTTTCAAACTTAACTTAATCTCAGATCTGATGAATAAGTAATTAACACATTAGAGAGATAGAGAACACCAATATTTTTATGTGGAAACCCTATTAGGGGAAAAACCACTGTGGATGTTAGTCCACAAGATTATACCCTATTAAAATTATAAAGAGAAATAATAAGGGGAATGCACATGCATTCGGGCACACTGCCTAGAGCTCACTACTCAAATACAAAAGGGGCTCACTACCCAACAATACATAATAGGATTAAAATCTAGAGGGTATGAACTGAAAGAATAGCTTCTCCACAAGCCTGATTATAGTTCCAATTAAGCACAAAAAAATCCTTCACAAACTATTTCACACTTTGCTCGACCTTATTCACACTTTGCTATGTAATCGAATGATATTCACACATACACACATAAGAGCACACTCAACACATTTTCAACATGCAACATTGATGAAACAATCACTCTTAAATATCCGCTACATGAGATTTCATCAATAACCTAGTTGACCAGAAAAAGAAAACATATTTGCAATGTCGGCCCAAATTTACAAATAAAATTTTAATGTGAATCCACCAAGGTCAGCCACAACATAGTGGAGACCCAAATTAAAAAATCCAACACAAAAAGACTTCAATTAATTTCACTTTGACAATCCACAACACGTTACCATCAACATGTCAGCCAAGAACAAGAAAAATGAACATGCGCAAGAAAAATTTCTGACCACGAGCACACTGATCAATGTGGACATACCAAAAAGATAGAGCACGATCTAGATATATCCAAGAACACCAAGAAACAATAGAGAAACATCCGCAACAAGTGATATTTTTGGAATCACACAAAATTCACTCAGGAACACTGACATAGACCACAAAAACACTGTCAGACCACAACATGATCAAATATATACGTGTAACTCTAAAAATTCTGGTAGATGATCTAGATACACTCATCATGAAACCCTTTAGTCCACAACAACTAAACTTCAATGTAAAGAATAAGAAACCTTCAAGACTTGCACAGTTCCATAGGGAACCTAGAACACTTTCTTTTACAATTTTCTCAATATCCTCGACATATACAGCCTCTAGTAGACCAAATGCTAATAGTGTTGACATCAATGACAACCACATATTAGCAACACATCCATAGCATCCAACATGTTGGGCAGAGGGAAGTCATCCTTAGGATAGGCTTTATTTATATCTCTAAAATCTGTGTAGATGCAGATGCCCCCTATTGGTTTGGTGACTAGTTAAAGAGTGGAAATCCAATCTACATAGTCAATTGATCAAATGAAGCCAACATCTAATAGTTTCTTTAGCTTAGCCTTGACTAGTAAATCAATCTGTGGGTGCATTTTCCTCAATTTCTGTTTCATTGGTTTTACACCTAGTTGTAAGGGAAAATGATGTAGTACAAGTTCAAGATCTAGTCTAGACATTCCTACATATGACCAGGAAAAATTAATTAGTCTTAGTATAAAGAAGTTGTAGAATTCTGGCTACTCTTCTTTTGTCAATGATGCTGCAAAATATACCAGTCGGGGATTCTCTTATGTACCTATGTTAACTTCCACTGATTCTTCAACTAGCATGGGTGACTTTTCCTGTGCAATAGGGAGAATGTTCAAACCTCCATCCTTAGGTGCCTTAGAGAGGTTTTCACCTTCAGATGCATCCTTATTTTTTTCTTTTTCATTTTCTAAAGGCGCCTTTCAGTTTTCATGCAGAGACTCATCATTTTTAATTTTGTCATTATTTTTCTTATTTTTGTGACTAGAGGGTTGAACAAATTCCCCAAAATATGCTTTTTTTTCCAAATCAATGGTAAGTCCAGTCTTGTGATCACCACTAGGTATTCCTTCTCGTAATCCCAGGAACTCAGCAATCATTTCATCATTCTCTAAAATTTCTAAGACAGGTGTGTCTTGTTGGTCCCAATCAATGAGTTAGGGATAGACTAAGGGCATGTCATCATCGAAGTTGTCAAAGTTCAATGGGCTCAAGGTAAAAGCTGAGTTGTTCATATAGTCACAAAATTTTTGTACCAAGTTCTTTTTTCTCTTTTGCTTGGATCTAGGTGGATTCTAAGGTGGGCCTAATACCAAGGTTTGGTTATTTGAAACATATTTGGCAAGTTCCCAAGAGGTAGGATCAAGAGATTCCCAATAATAATGTTTAAACCATTCCTCTTTTGTCATATTCTTTGGTGGACAAGAATTCAATGGATTTGGTGAAGATTTCAACATCAAGTCAAGTTCTCCAAATAGCTTATCAAGGTTCATGGTAGAGGTGGAGGATAGGGAATCCCACTCATATTGATTTGAGTCGGGGGAATCAAAATAGGGTTGATTAGATGGTTCGTCCGATGTCTTGATATCTTCTGAAGCACTTAATTCCTCAAGTAAATGTGATGTGGTACTAGTAACACCAATCTGAATCTATTGAAACCCAATCCCTAAGCCTTTCGACCACTTAGAAACAATAATTGGTTTTGTCCTCGCATCCTGATGTAAGCCTAAACCACTATGTCCATTATATCCCTTTCTCTACATGATTGTGAAACCTTTGGCATATTGATTTGTAGGAATGTGAGTAAGTGAGGGAAGTTCTTCAGGGTCTTCTCTATACAACCAGGTGGTCATATCTTCTACATGTATGGATTATTTGCTTAATTCTCCCCTTTTTTTAAAGGTTGTTGAGGGAGGAATGTGTATGGTGACTACTAATTGTCTCTTATCTGTTGTAGGTAAACCATATGATTTAGGAGGAATCAAATGGCTAACACAATAAGATGTCTTCATGTGATATTCTCCATGACCCTTGTCTTGGATCTCAACCCTAGGAGTGGAAGGTAATGATGGTGAAGTGAATGTTCTAGTGAGAGTGGGTGGATTGACATAATGAGATGAATTGGATGATGAGGCTTCTTGGTTTACATGCACTTGGCACAAATGCATCTCTTGTAGACTGGTGATATGTGGAAGGGACTACCTTGATGGCATGAATCCATGGTCTTCCTAGTAGAAGATTGTATGGAAGGGTGAGATCCAAGACTTGGAATTTTGTCTCCATAACTGCATGACCAATTTTGATAGGAAGTGTTACCACCCCCTTTGATTTTCGTTCCTCATTGCCATAAGCTTTAATGACAATGCTTTTGGTTGTGTCTACACATGCTTCTGAGAAAACTAATTCCTTAAGCAATTTTAAAGTGAAAATATTTAAGCTTTCTCCTCCATCTACCAGAACTCATTTAACTTTGGTTAAGTCAACAAGGACTTCAAGATGTAATAGGTCATTATGATTTATCTTTTTCAGTTGCATAGTCTTGTTTGAAGAATGTGGCATGATGATTATTGGTCAAGTAGCCCACCATTTCATCAAAATGATTGACATCAAGATCATTAGGAATTGTTTTGCTTTGTAATGCCTTATCTAAAATGGATGGATGTTTAGGGGAGATACGCAACAGTTCCAAGATGGAAGTTTGGGTTGGGGTCTTCCCTAGTTGATCAAGTAAGTTATACTGTGGCTTGGAAGTCTATGGTGTCTGATGTGATGAAGGGCCTTGGATGGTGATTTTGGTCTAACGAGTGTTAACAACACACTCAGGAGTTTTATTTATGGTAATGGTATTGTCATGGTTGTCGACAAATCAGATATGATTTATAATGGGGCCACTATAATCATGCTTGACGCTAGCATAGTTGGCAGAAGTATTGGTCTTGTTACCTGAACTAGGGGCTTTTCCTTTCTCGTGGTCATGTAGTGGATTTGAAAAGACCTTGTGATCAGTGTTTGAAGATGTTACTTTTTTTCTACTAACCTGAATAGTTTTGTTCTTGACAAAGTCTTGTATGATGTTTTTTAATTGACGACAATTTTGTAGGCTGTCCTTTTGTCTGATGAAAATCACAAAAGGAATTATCATCCCACCAAGATGGTTTGAATTTCCCTGGATCATATTGTATTAGCTCTTGAAGCTATATAAGATTGTGTTGCAATAGTTGTTGGAAGACTGACTCGATGGGTTCCCCGAGGGGAGTGAACTCATGTTTCAAAAAGTGTCTTTGTTGTTGTGGTCATTGGGTGTTTTGGGTAGTGTTGGGGGTTTGGTTAACGATGTTGAGTGTGTTAGTAGAGGGGTTATTTCCTCTAATTGTGATGATCGGTCCTACTTGTAAAGTCTTTGCATCAACTACCCCATCATTGGTAATGTTTTTATTCTGAGACCAAAACTTGTTTCTATCATTGGGTGTGTTCTGCACATTTGGATTTTTGTTGGGTGTCTGTGTCTTAAGTTCTCCTTTTTCAATGAGATATTTTTCTAGTATGACCCCATTTTCCACTAGTTTTGTAAAGGATGTGCAACAATGTACACTTAAGTTACTTCTCAATTTCGGGTTGAGGTTTTCTTGGAACATAGTGACCTTTTGTTTCTCATGTATCTCGACAGGACATTGACTGGCTATAGTTCTCCATCTCTAGAAGAAAGTGATAAAAGTTTCCCCTTTGTCTTGTGTAGTATGACACAAGGTTACTATGTTTATTTCATGGTCGATGTTAAAGGAGAAGTTTTCAATGAATATCTCAGCCAATTCACCCCATGATTTTATGCCATAGTCAAGACCTAAAAACCACTCTAGTGCAATTCCAACAAGACTTCTCAGAAAGAGTCTCATAAGATAGGTGGGGTCATAGGCGACATCTATGCAGATCATGGAAAATTACCTTGTGTTTGATTCAATTTCACTTTCCATTGTATTTGGGAAATTTTGGTATGACATACCCATGAGGGAAAGGTGTCATGTGCAATGATTTATCGAAGGGAAATGGGCATAAATCCTTTGTTGAAAAGGTTTTCTTGTTAGACATTGCCATGTTATCCATTTGTGTTTGAAGTGCATGCATTTGTATTTGTAGGATGTCAACTTGAGTTAATGATGTGTTAGCTATATTATTTGGATCTATGTACATTTTTTGGAATCCAACATTATGTGATGGGTTTTGGTTAAATGTGGGTATGCGATGTGGGTTTGCATTTGGAATGTTAGTGAATGGGTTTTGATTCAAAAATTTGTGAGAATGGATTTTGATTCAGAATTTGTGAAAATGGATTCTGACTCAAAATCTATGAAGTGTTGGGTCAGTTTCCATATTGGAAAGAGGGTATGCCTCTTGTCTGTGAAAGCCCAATCTATGGTATAGTACTAGTGACTTGAACACTAGGTATAGCTATTGTCTATGGAATAGTGCTTGTGACATTGACACTTGGTATAGCAGTTGATGTTCTAGATTTTTTGTTCCCAATAAAAGGATCAAAGGGATTGGACAATAACAAACCTATGGTAAAATTTAGCCCCTGTGTCAAGGTAGGGGTACCAAATGGAGTTGTGTGCATCATTGAGTTACTTTGTGTAGGTCCTCCAGATGGTATAGTAGTAGTCAGTTGAGGTATAATAGAACTAGTGGTAGTGGTGTTTGTTCCCT
The DNA here is from genome assembly GCA_007258455.2 of Sequoia sempervirens. NCBI lineage: Eukaryota > Viridiplantae > Streptophyta > Pinopsida > Cupressales > Cupressaceae > Sequoia > Sequoia sempervirens. Next base: position 474,310,406 of record VDFB02271358.1, on the reverse strand, counting down.
GAGTAGATGCAATTTGTTGGGTACAAATATCAAAACCAAGAGGTAGTTTAGCACCTTTTGTTAACAATTTGGCTAAGTATTGTTGATGATCATTTGCTAGATAGTCATATACAAAGGAAGAAAACTCAGGGTCTTGTGCAACAACATCTATGTCTTCCAATATAACACGTCCTTGTGTGTATCTAGTAACAAATTTCTCTAACAAAGTCTTGTGAGGTCTAGATGAAGTTTCCCCTGCAAAGGGGTTTGAGAACAGATTGATGAATTCATTTGGATCAGCCATCTTTTCTCTTTCTTTCCTTTTCGATCTTGTTTCAACCATGTAATGTAAGCTCAAAGTGCAAGTGATGCAAAAGCTAAGTCTATGGATGATTATGAGTCTAATCTATGTTTGGGATTTTCTGAATATAAAGGATGAATGTATGCAACTATTTTTTTTTTGGTATTTTCTCTATAAATAAGGTATGTCTAAAATGACACTATTCTAGGAAGACAATATCTAAATATGCAAAGTCTAGGTGACTAATTTGGAAGATTCTAAAAGAGGTTATCTATTAGCTAAAGTGTAACCCAGGTTTCAATTTAGTTTTGACAAGGAACCCTTGTATGACTAGGACTAAAAGATAAGGTGAACTCCCAAACTTGACTGATGAGCTGGAAGGATTCACATGTAGGAAAAAAGATATGATGACTAGGTTCAATGACAACATTTGTTGAATCAAGGGTTTATCCAAAGTGTGAAAGGTGCCTATCCTAAAATCTACAAAAGATGATCTCTCTAAAGGAAATAAAGACCCCTAAGATGAAAGTAATATGTATCCCTAGGGTACCTATTGCTATGAATGATTCCTAAAGGATGTAATCGTGCAAGTTTTGAGCTAACTTTCTAGTTTCTATCCAAGAATCAGTGTAAAAGGATAAGTCAGATACTTGTTTGACTGTTTGTTCTCAGTCTGTGATAGTAAATTCTAGTTTTTTGATACTCAGGAAGATGCATTGCAAAATTTAATAGTTTCAGTTTTATTTTTAGTTTTAGGTATTAGACACATGCGGTTTTCTTTCAGCAGATGTGACTCAGGGTATCAATTGCGACTCTATACCGATTAGATGCAATTTTCAAGACTCTAGCTGTGTAATGGTAAAAGTAGATCGGTTATGTGACAAGGGCATATGCATCGTTCCAAATTGCAGATGGGGATCACCTATTCAAATGTGTCACAAAATATAAAAATTGCGGGTTTCTAGTAATAGATTTAATGACAGATGCATCTAAGATATCAGATGTGGTTTTATACTAAACAGATGCAAGCTATTTTGACAGATGTGACTCAAATTCTAGGACATGCAAATTGGACTGAGTTTCTGACAGATGTGATAGACTCTGTAACAAATACTACTCTACTAATCAGATGCATTTTTTTGGTGAACAGTTGCAAACAGGAAAGATTAAAAGCAAACAACAATGCAATCAAACTCTAATGCAATCTAAAGTTAAACAACAAAGATCAAAGGAAATAGCTAAAACATAAAACAATATCACCAAAGATCAATGTAACTCCATGGATAACCTCTGTTGTCCTTCTCCATTTTGTTGTGTTGGTATTCTTGCCCTCAAATTTTCAGTAAGCATGCAAGTATAGCCTTGATAGATGTGATTATATCAAAATATCAAAGATTAACAAGTGCTCCAATAGTGATACAATTTCGGGAGGAGTAAAATGATGAAAGACAAATCAATTAATTGATCATTCAAATGATAGGCCAAGATTGAAAGATAAACAAACGATCTAGATTAAAGGATTCAACATGCATTATGATAACTGTTAGTATTGACATGAGTGATAAAACCTAAGAATAGAGATAAATATTAAATAATGATTTAATCTTCGAGTTTGGTATTCGAAAATAGAAGAATAATGTTTGCATGACAAAGATAAAGATAGAATAATGGACACAATCTGTTCGAATGCATGCATAAAATTAACTAATTAAATAAAGATATTTAATTAATATGTATGTGCATGCATATGAGTTAGAACTAGATAATTGATTGATTATGATAGAGAGTTTATTCGTGAAAGACACTAAGACATTAAATGAGGAGATAACTGACTGATTCAAATAGATCTCGAGTCAAGTGGGAATGAATAGTTAGATGACTTAGACAATTATCTAAATATAGAGGAATATGTCCAAAATAAACTTTTATGAATTAAATGATTTATTTAATTCAACATTTGACATTTAGAGATTAATTAAATAAATAAGATTTATTTAATTGAGTGAAGAAAAGGTTAAATGAATAATTAAATAATTAAAGTATTTATTTAATTGTAGTTGAAAATATGATAAGGATAAATTAAATAAGAATTTATTTAATTTAAGAAAGAGGATAAAGTTAATTAGTGACGTAATTAAATAAAGAACATTTATTTAATTAATCAAGATTTTGAATAAAGACAATATGAATTAATTAAATAGTTAAGTTTATTTAATTAATAGAAGAATAAATATTAAAGTGAATTAATTAAATAATTAATTTTATTTAATTAATAGAGAAATAAAGGACTTTAGAGAATAATTAAATAATTAATATTATTTAATCATGACTATGAAAATATGAATTATGAAGAAATTGAAGTCACATGCTTAGACCAAATTTCAGTGTCTACAATGATAATGGATGCTTGTTCTTGGCTTTAAAATATGAATCTATTTTTGCTAACTCTAAAAGATGTGTGAAGGAAAGTGCTCAGGAGACAAAGGAGATAAAGGTTAAGGCTGAAGGTACTTTGGTATCTACTTTTCATCTTAGATAGGATAAGAACTATTGCATCATTGATAGTGGTTGCTCGAATCATATGACCAGAGACAAGATTAAGTTTTTCAAACTTGAAAAATATGATGGAGGACTTGTTAAATTTGGAGATGATTCAGGTGCTAAGATTTTTGGAATAGGTTCAAATAGTTTTGATGGAAAGCATAATAATGACAATGTTTACTATGTCAAGGGTTTAAGACATAATATTTTGAGTGTTGGACAGATGTGTAGCAAAGGATATTATAATCTTATGTTTTAGGATAATGGATGTGAGATCAAAAAAGGGTTTGAAACTATGATTACTATTGGAAAGAGGATAGATGGAAATGTTTATCAACTCAAGGGTGTTGATGGTCATTGTTTTATGATAGATTAATGGAAGTTGGTTATGGCATAGAAGTATGTGTCACATCAATTTTGATAACTTGGTTAAAATTAGTTCAGTTCAAGAAGTGAGATTTTCCAAGGATTACAAATCCTATCAATGATGTCTACAAGGAGTGTCAGATTGGAAAACAAACAAGAAGTTTCAAGGGTAAATAACAATCTTCTATCAGATTGTTGGAATTGGTGCATAAAGACCTTTGTGGTCCTACAAGAGTGATAAGTCTTCAAGGTGACGGGTATTTCATGTTTTTGATCGATGATTATTCTAGAATGACATGGGTTAGAGAAAAATCTTAAGCCCTATGTAGATACAAAGCATTTAAAGTTATTGTTTAGAATGACATGGATTTGAAGATCAAATTTTTGAGGTATGAAAGAGGTGGATAATTCACCTCTAATGAATTTAACATGTTTAATGAGAATCATGGCATAAAGAGGCATTTGTCTGCCCCTAGAAATCCTCAGCAAAATGGAGTGGTTGGAAGGAAAAATAGGTTTGTTCAAGAAGCTATAAAGACTATGATGAGAGAAGCTAACCTACCACAAGTCTACTGGAGAGAAGAAATTCATACTATTGTTTACATACTCAATAGAGTTCAAGAAAAAGAAAACATCACAAAAAATCCCCGAGTTCTGGTATGGAAGGATCCCTACTATCAAGTACTTTAGAGTGTTTGGAAGCAAATACTATATCATAAGAGATGAAGAAAACATAGGAAAATTTGATGCAAGGTCTGATGAAAGTATCTTCCTTGGATATTCTACTAAAATTAAAGCTTATAGATGTTACAATAAAAGATTGAGAAAGATTACATTGAGAGTGCAAGTGTCAAAGTGGATGAAGATTTGGAGAATTCTATGGTGATAGATGGATATGAATCAAATGAACCTACCTCCAGAGAAGAGGAAGAAAAAGCTAAGGAATAGGAAGTAGAGGATGAAGAGGGAGAAGCTTCAGAAAAGACCCCTAAAACCCCTAAGTGTGTGAAGAGAAATCATTCTAAAGAAAAAATCACTGGAGACAAAAGAAAAGCTATGTTGATATGAAGGAAAGCTATTGAACAAGACACAAATTTGTGTCTACTTTCTAAAGTTGAACCTAAGATAGTGATTGAGGCATGTAAGGATGAACATTAGATGAAAGCTATGGAAGAACTTATGCATATTGAGAAAAATCATACTTAGGAACTTGTCCGAAGACCAATAAACAAAGACATAATTAGATCTAAGTGAGTGTTCTAAAAAAAAATGAATGGGAACATAGAAGTGGTAAGAAACAAGGCAAGGCTTGTGTGTAAAGGATATGCACAAGTTGAAGGAATAGACTTTGAGGAGACATTTTCTTTAATGGCTAGAATGGAAGAAATCAGGATGTTTTTGGCTTTTGTAGCACATAAGGATTTCAAATTTTATCAGATGGATGTGAAGTATGCTTTCTTGAATGGAGAGTTGGAAGAGGAAGTATACATGGAACAACCTAAATGATTTCAATTGTTAGATAAACCTAATATGGTATGCAAATTGAAGAAGGCTTTGTATGGATTGAAGCAAGCTCCTAGAGCTTGGTATGCAAGGTTGGATAAGTATTTGATATTGTGAGGATTCAATAAAGGCACCATAGATAGTAACATTTACTTTAAGGATGAGAAAGATAAAATCTTGATTGTAGTTGTGTATGTTGATGACATAATCTTTGGATGCAATGAAGCTATGTGTAAGAGGTTTGTAGAAGAAATGTAGAAAGAGTTTGAGATGCCTATGTTTGGGGAGATGAATTTATTCCTTGGGCTACAAATCAATCAAACAAATAAAGGCATATTCATTTCATAGTCAAAGTATGTCAAAGAAATGTTGAAGAAGTTTGGAATGGAAGACTTTAAATTGGTATGCACTCCTAAGATTACTAGTTGCAAATTGAGCAAGAATGATGAATCCCCTAAGACTGATCAAAGAAAATATAGATCTATGATTGGTGGAGTACTATATTTAATTGCTACTAGATTAGATATCATGCATGTAGTTTGTCTTGTGCCTATATTTCAAGAATATCCTAGCTCAATCACATGTAGTATTGAAGAGGATATTTGGGTACCTAAAAGAAACTTTGGATCATGGCTTATGGTATCCAAAAGATAATAATTTCACATTGAGTGCTTACATAGATATAGATTGGGATGATTGTGTGGATGAAAGAAAAATTACAAGTGGTGGTGGATTCTTTCTTGGATGTAGATTGATGTCATGGCTAAGTAAGAAACAAGATTCAGTTTCTTTATCTATTGCAGAGGCTGAGTATATTGTAACAACATCTAGTTGCACACAAGTGTTGTGGATGAGGAAAAAATTGAAGGATATCAAAGTGGTGTATGATGAGCCTATTTATATATTCTATGATAATACAACTGCTATAAACATTTCAAAGATTCTAGTGATAAATTCAAGGAAAAAATATATTTCAATCATTTATCACTATCTAAGAGGGAAGCTTGTGGAGAATGAAGTGAAGCTTGAATATGTGACTACAAAGGATCAGATTACTGATATATTCACTAAGGCTCTTCCTAAGGATACTTTTGAGTATCTCTAGGAGAAGTTGGTAGTCATTGTCCCTCTTTCTCTGAACTAGATGCATCAATCTAGTTGATCTCATGATCTATCCTTTATTAAAGAATAATGAGTCATGGATACCTCTCAAGAGGAGCAGGTAGTGGTATTGCAACTTGTTACAGATTGGTGTGTGCTCCTAAGGGGGATTATTCAGAGTAGCAATGGAAAAGAGTATTTAGAGTAGTTGAAAGTAGGTTGTGCAATGTCAAAGGGGGAGAACAATGTAAAAAGAATTATCCTTTTCCATTGATGTCAAAGGGGGAGAGAGAATCATGTGAAAAAGTTCAAGGTATTAAGCGGAGAAAGCTTTGTATGTTGTCTAATCATTATTATCAAAGGGAGAGAGAAGCATGTGAAAAAGGAAAAAAGTTGAAAGGGGAGAGACAAATTGTTGATGATGATTTTACTCGTAGCAAATAGGGAGAATAAATTCTTCATAGACAAGACCACAAAGAGCCTATCCTTCTTGAAAGATATGGAACAAAGACAACCTAAATGGGAATTCTGCTTTAATAGGAAAATATTGGCTTTAGTTCAATCCCAAGTCTTTGATAACTAGGTCATGATTGTACTAGGATCGCTCTTGGGTACTAATGTAATATTTGTTGTTAATCTCAAAGGGACTACTATTTTGAATTAAATATTTTAGGCATTGGACTTTCAATTGAATAATTAAGTCAAGCATCATGAAATCAAAAGATTTGCAGTAATATTTCATGACCATCACAAATTCTTTGCTATCACTTAAGTATATTTAGCATTAAGCATTCATCAATTTTATGGAAAACAAATATTTTCAATAAAATTTCATCCATTCATTCAAATTTTGGAACATTTCCAAGAATTTAAACATCTACTCTAAAATAAAGCATAAAAAATACTAAAAATTAAAAGTTTCTCCTAGTTATTCTCCATGGATGCTCGAAAGAATCAATTAAAATAAAGAAAACCACTTTATACTTCACCAAATTGCTTCACAACTACATATAAAATGGTGCAAGCTTTTAAAGAGAGGGGTTTTGTTTCTAGACACTGAGTAGGTTCTGTATGCTCCCTTAAATGACACAACATACAATCTTGTTCGACTGAACTAACAAAACCAACTACAAAAGATACTGAGATAGGTAGCTATCTAATAAGCTTTGATATTAATCAATGCCTATGTGCATACAAAGTTTTACGCTAGAATGGTTTAGAAAATAGGAAAAAAGAACAAAACATAAAAGTTTATGCTCCTCCGACATCCACAAATTCTGAACTTAAAATAAAAAAGGGATCCTCTGGCCTTTTATAGAGCACAAGGCTCAAATAGGATAAGAAAAATACAAGAGAGGAAAACCAAGGGAAAAATCTCATCAAGGAACATGGAATGTAGTGACCAATAGGAGAATTGCAATTGAAGCCAATGGAAGTCAACTCCAATTACACATTGAAGCTCTTCAGGTGTTGATCTTTAATCATCGCTAGGATGATACTTCAAATTAGGATAGTGTGTAGGGACTTCCCCTACATTCAGAATGAACAAGTGGAATTTTTTTCCCCACACATCACTTGGCTCCTGTTCTATCACTTTCAAGAATGGGCTTCCTTAGAGGTTGGCACTTTTCATCCACCACATGTGAAATACCGGTATCTCCAACATTCCTGGGGATTCAAACTCCTCTGATAATAGTATCCTAGAATAATTGAACCAAAATGAAAATGATTCTATCCATGATTCAAATTTTCCTGACCGTCCATACCCGAAATTTGCATCATAATCAATATCTCTTGCAATCACAAATTCCACACATTAAATCCCTTTAAAAGAAAGAAAAAATTCATAAAATCTCATGTAAATAAAACTATTATCTAAAATTTATTACAAAATAATGTAATTAACACACTTTCTAGCATATCATAAATCCTCACATATATATCAAATTACTAGAATCATTAGATAATCTTAAAATTTTAACATTTTCACTTCACATTACAACCCAGTACCCGATACTTGGTATTCAGCTTTACCCACTAACTTTCCTGGACCTCAGTTATGCTAGAACTCCATCATACCAGACTGCTTCATACCAGACCAAAGCCTTTCATTCAAACTCACATTACCTTTCACCTTTTTCGCATGTTTTTCGGTACCCGGCACCCAGTGCCCGAAACACTTTCATTATGAAGTACTTTTATTATCAAAGATTTCTCTTTGCTCTTCACTTTTGATGATCTTTCAATTTGCTAGCTCCTACCATAAAAGTTTTTTTTCACTTGGGTCCCCAAGTCTTTTCAATCTTGGGGCGTGTTGTGAGACCACACAACAACTTGCAACTAATAAAACCAAATTTAAACCAAATTTGAAATTAAATCACCAGTTGTAAATTAAAATTTATACATATTTTAAAACAATAGCTTTTACCTTTACCTAGATTCTAACATAAAGAAGTAAAACTCCACCAGAAAAATTCGTGTGTGCTATGATTAATTCCAGTTTTTGAAACTTAGTGAAAAGAATTAGTTCATTAACATTGAGCTACATAATATAGTAATCCTCCAAAGCCAACTAGGGATAGAGCCTTGCTGCTAGTCAAGCGTCCATAGCCTCGACAAGGTTATCTCTATAATTCCCCCAAACATAGCTCTATTTCCAGTCAGGCGTCCATAGCCCAGGTAGAGTTATTTAAATATCCTAAAGAGTTGATATCTTTTTTTTTTAGATATAGCAATGATAGCCTATTTTCTCTTTTGATATTTCAATGATAGTTCATTTTATCAACTTGCAAGAAATGAAGTACCGCTATTAGGTTGGGAATTACAGTGGTAGCGAAGGTTACTTTTTGATTTTTCATTCAATGCAAATCCCTTCATCAATTCACTACTTACCAAAAAACTCATTTAATAATTTCTTGTAAGTGCGTGTTTCTAGCTAAATTTCACTAATTTATTCCAAATCCTAGCTAACTACAACTCGCTATATGTTAGAAAATATGCATAAATTAAAATTTAGCAATAGACAACTTAACCACCAAATTTAAATCTAAATTTAGAAACATTAGTTACCACCCTTAAGATTAAATTTTATGACAACTACTAAAATTTATGCTAGCAATCTTGATTTGACGGTGCTACACCTCATTAATGGATAGGAAATGTCATGATTACCTTGAAATACGATCACATTATTCTACATTAAATTTGTACACCTTATTCTACACGTATTATTCTCTCAACTTACTCAAGTGATGACGCGTACTACCTTGTTGACTTCATTTTCCTTTATATTCTGCACACATAAGCACCTCCATAATTAATACGTCTCTTTTAAAAAAATGAAATGACCACTATTAATTTCAAAATCTTCAACTTGCTTGATTCACAATCTTCGTACTACTTAAATTTGAAGCAATTTATCACTAGATATGTGCAAAGAATTAATTTGATTTAACGTTTAACTCTGAAGATAATTATCCAACTTCCACCTCACTTATGATTTTCAAAAAAAAAAATTACTCAAGGAAACTATGTACCGCAACTTTCTTATGGCTCTCTATAAATTTTTCATTTCTTCTCAAATTCTTCACACTTTTTCTTTCTAGCTTTTCTATTTTATTTCTGTAATTTTTCTTTGTGCATTTACATTTTCTTCTTAGCCATGGATACTCCAATTTGCTTGGGTTGTTCTTGCCAACATAATGTTTTCTTAGGGAGCATCACACAACAAAGGCTTGAAAAGGTTTTCTTCATTAGGACTTCCAGTTTCACTGTGCCAAAGTTGTGCTTAGTCCTTGGGGCAAAGTATGTTGCATCCAACCGCTACTTTCACTTCTATTTTGATATAGCTTCTCACTTTGTAACGTTGCTTCTGGATATTGGGCTACCTGTTGAAGATGTTCGTGCCACTGCCAACTTGATAGTGAAACCTGAATTCCTAGAGAATCTGGATAACATTTTATCTGTTGCACATCTGACCATTTGTATTCCCTCCATGGATGATATTCCTCAGTTCTTGGAACATGGGGAAGTGGTTCCACTTTGGCCTTTTCTTATTGATCTCCATATCAAAGACTTTGAAGTTCACCGGGAACTCACCTATATAGGGTATTTAGCCCTGATAGAAGAGGCATCCCACATCGACTCAATGGCTACTACTATCCACAACTTTGCTCACTCTTTTTTTGACTTTTTGATCTTTTGAAACAAGGATTTTCGATATCTCATGTATATATGTGATATATATATATCTTGTTCGTACATCTTAAAGTGTGTTTTACTATGCATTGTTTTATTGTTTTGCTTTTCTAGGTCAATTTTACAAATTTTTGAATTAACTTTCATGTGTAAGATAGGTTTAAGTAGAATTTTCTAATGGAGAGGCTAGACAAAAGAAAAGAACAAAAAATGAAGAAAGAAAACAAAAAAACAAAAAGCAAACCATACAAAAAGAAAAATAACCCTAACTACCCTAATTCTAAAATAACAAAAGATTAACCTTAGTAAAAAAATTTATTTCAATTTCTGCAAGTATTTCTTCTACAGTTTTGGTATGAATTACAACAGGGTTATCTTTAAATTCATTTATCAAAATTTTCAATGTTCTACTATAAAAATGGACTATCTTAAATTTTCTACATTTAAAAACATAAATTCAAAAGCGTACTTACCAATGATTTGGCTCATATGTATGAAAACGAACTCATTAGAGATCAATTGCACACATTTCATTTGATGCAACCATACTCTACCTTCTTCCAACCCTGGTCCATTTCCATGAACAGTTGTGTCCATTTCTCTACTTCCTCCTCCTTTGAAAATATTCATGTATTTAGCCCTGTCTTCACTTTGAATTTTGTTAGGCCAAGATATATCACTATTTGTGTTGCTATCAGAGATAGAAAAAGTAAAAATTTGATATTTTGTATCTTGTATAAAATCAGGAAATTTTCTTTTTATAGCTTGTGAATTTTTAACTTGGAGCAAAATACACACATTTCCCGCTCGATTTTTCCACTCGTTCTCGTTATCTGCACTTTCCACGTATAAGGGGAATGATGATTCATTAATGTCATTTCCTCATTTGTGATGAAATATCTTCTAAATCTCAACATTCTCGCCTATTTCCCTACAAAACGTTAGGATTTTTTTTATAATAATCGCAACTTTCCAACTGTTTTGATGTATCTGTTAATTTTTTAATATTTCCAATTCCACTAGGGTGAAATGTTTTTATCGTTAAAAATTCCTTTATTTTAGCAATTAGAACTTCTTCTATTAACATAATTACTTTACTTATGGCCAAACTTACCCTAGTTAAAAAAAATTCACCCTCAAGTTCATCGTGATCCATTGTATCATGAATTCTACATTCAGTGACTCTTCCTAGAGTGAATAAATTCAAAGGATGCAATTTTTGGTTAAATATTTTCCAAAGCTTTTCAACTTCCATACTGAAAAGTCAGCTTGCATTCAATTTTTTGCTTACAAGCTCCTCACAAAACTCAGGACTAGTGTTTCAAAGTATAACCCTCCAATTCAAAAGAGTAAGACCTCAAATATCAAAGATAACCCTCCTTCTAGTGCCAGTTCCTATTGATGATGATTTTACTCACAACAAATAGGGAAAAAAAATTCTTCATAGACAAGACCACAAAGATCCTATCCTTCTTGAAAGATATGAAACAAAGAAAACCTAAAGGGGAATTCTACTTTAATAGGAAAAGATTGGCTTTAGTTCAATCCCAAGTCTCCGATAACCAGGTCATGATTGCACTAGGGTCGCTCTCGGGTACTAATGTGATATTTTTTGTTAATCTCAAAGGGACTACTATTTTGAATTAAATATGTTAAGCATTGGACATTCAATTGAATCATTAAGTCGATCATCATAAAATTGAAAGATTTGCAACAATATTTCATGAACATCACAAATTATTTGCTATCACTTAAGTAGATTTAGCATTAAGCATTCATCAAATTTATGGAAAAAAAAGATCTTCAATAAAATTTCATCCATTCATTCAAATTTTAGAACATTTTAAATAATTTAAACATCTACTCTAAAATAAAGCATAAAAAATACTGAAAATTAAAAGTTTATCCCAGTTATTCTCCATGGATGCCCCAAAGAATCAATTAAAACAGAGCAAACCTCTTTATACTTCACCAGATTGCTTCAAAACTACATATAAAATGGTTCCAACTTTTAAAGAGAGGGGTTTCATTTCTAGACACCGAGTAGGTTTTGTATGCACCCTTAAACGACACATCATACAATCTTGTTTGGCTAAACTAACAAAACCAACTACAAAAGATATTGAGATAGGTAGCTATCTAATAAGCTTTGATATTAATCAATGTATATGTGCATTCAAAGTTTTATGCCGGAATGGGTCAAAAAATAGGAAAAAAGAACAAAACTTAAAAGTTTATGCTCCTCCGACATCCACACATTTTGAACTTAAAATAAAAAAGGGATCCTCTGGCCTTTTATAGAACACAAGGCTCAGATAGGATAAGAAAAATGAATGAGAGGAAATCGAAGGGACCAATCTCATCAAGGAACGTGGAATGTAGTGACCAATAGGAGAATTGCAATCGAAGTCAATGGAAGTCAACTCCAATTACACATTGAAGCTCTTCGGGTGTTGATCTTTAATCATTGCCAAGATGATACCTTGAATCAAGATAGTGTGTAGGGACTTCCCATACATTCAAAATGAACAAATGGAATTTTCGCCCCCACACATCGCTTGGCTTTAGTTCTATCACTCTTAGGAATGGGCATCCTCAGAGGTTGGCACTTTTCATCCACTACATGTGAAATACCGAGATCTCCAACATTCCTGTGGATTCAAAATCCTCTTCCAATAGTATCCTAGAATAATCGAACTGAAATGAAAATGATTCTATCCATGATTCAAGTTTTCTTGACCGTCCATACCCAAACATTGCATCACAATCAATATCTCTTGCAATCACAAATTCCACACATTAAATCCCTTTAAAAGAAAGAAAACATTCATAACATCTCGTAAATAAATTTTTTTATCTAAAAGTTATTACAAAATCATGTAATTAACATGCTTTCTAGCATATCATAAATCCTCACATATATACCAGATTACCGAAATCATTAGATAATCTTAAAATTTTATCATTTTCACTTCACATTACAACTTGGTACCCGGTATTTAGCTTTACCCACTAACTTTCCCAGACCTCAATTATACCAGTACTCCATCATACCATACCACTTCATACTAGATTACTTCATACTGGACTAGAGCCTTTCATTCAAACTCGCATTACCTTTCATCTTTTCACATGTTTCCAGTACTCGCTGCCCAAAACACTTTCATTACAAAGTACTTTTATTATCAAAGATTTCTCTTTGATCTTCACTTTTGATGATCTTTCAATTTTCTAGCTCTTGCCATAAGAGTTATTTTTTCACTTGGGTCCCCAAGTCTTTTCAGTCTTGGTGCATGCTGTGAGACCACACAACACAAATTTTGTGTAGGTTGTCTAATCATTTTAAAAAAGGGAGAGTTGTCTTTGATGGTTTTTCACATCTTGTGTTGCTATCAATGACAAAGGGGGATATTGTTGCAAGTATGAAGGTGTTGGAATTGATTTCAACAAGCTTGTGTTGTCATTGGTGTCAACTATGTAGTGGTTGAGAGAGATTTTTGTAGTATTGTTTTGCATTACAAAGGTGTGTTTTGGTTTTTCTCTACATTTCTTCTAGTTTGAAGATTTGCTTGTGTGGTTTAGATATGTTGGTTAGAGGTGATCAAAGATTCTATATCTATATTTTGGGCTTCTGGATCGATGTGGAAAGAAATATATGTTCACCAATGTGTGAATTGTGCATTACAAAGGTGTTTGGGAGAAATGTCTTTTCTCCACATTTCTCTGTAGTTGTGTTTTAGGACTTGTAGTTATGAGTAAGAGTTCATGGTGTTGTTCTCTTTCCTGTGTCAAGAGGATTCCTGGTTTGGTGTTCTAGAAGATGGTATTTTGAGTTACGGTGTCCGGTAGTGTTTTTTGGATGTACTGGGCTTGTACATTCTTTAGGTGAAATTTGTTGTGAAGGATTTTGTTAGTTTTCAGGATGTTTTTGGATCATTTTCAAGTGAAGTTTGTTGTCTAGAAATTATGGTTTGATCAAAGGAATTATGTACTTAAAAGATTAATGGTGTTTGCATAGGTAATGACTGACCTAGTGTTAAAACTACATGTGAAGCGTCTTCAAAGTTTTTGTTAGTGTGTGGTTGAGTGGTGTTGTTGATTTGAGTCCTAATTAAATTTTGATGTTGTTTGCATTCATTTCTACCTACCATGGAAGTGTTTCAATGCTAACATAATTTTAGTTTGTACGTTTGAGGTGCACTAATGACTTTAGAGAGGGTTTCAAGGTCGAGGATGGTATAAGTATGAGTTGAATTGTTGAAGGAGGATAAGATAGATGCAAGATATATGAATGTGCGAAGTGTATGATGCAAGTTGTATGAAATTGAGTAGTGAAGTGAGAAATTTCAAGTGTTGGATTAGTAGATCCAGTGAGTAGAAGGTGTCTACAATCATTCAAATAGGATGTGAAGGTGTTGGAGCTATTTTGATGGAATTCCTATTGCATTGAGATCATGTTCTCTATGTAACATTTCTTCTCTATCTTCTTTTCATTTTGGTAGTGAGCCTTTCTAGATAGTGTCCTATTCTTGAAATGAACCCTTGTAACTAGTTTTGCAATTACTTATATTGTGAGCTAATCCTCACTGTGGTTTTTCCCTCCTTCGGTTTTCCATGTAAATATAGTGTTCTCTTGTGTTTGGTGTTGAGTTGTTTAAGTTTCTATTATCTTCTTTTAATGAATGCTTGTGGATCTGAATGTTAATGATGGTTTTGGTGTTTTGATAAGATACAACTGATTCACCCCCCACTTAGTTGTCTTGTTCATTCAACATATACCTCCTTAGTATTTGTGTCAAAATTCCATTCTCCCCACCTCCATAAAATTCAAATTTATAAGAGTTGATGAAATCGAGCACCCAGGTTCACTTGCAAAACTAAGATAAGCCTTCTACATGAGAGAAACAAGAGATAAAATGTTGGAATATGATGTAATAATAGAATGTTGTTATTATCACACACTAAATGATACAATATGCCTCATCTCTCCCTTGAACTGATTGAGTTGATATGAACTCATCTGAACTTACTAGGAGGGAGAGTTGGGTGCTGAATATATAGAAAAATATGGGCATATAATTCCAAGAGGGGTGATAACTCCCAAATAACCAAATTAGGTGGGAGTTATGCCTACTTGGAAAATGCCAAATAGGTGGCATAACCTACTCAGAAAGAGACAAATGAGTGATTTTGTGAGGTGGCATATAAGGCCAAAAGAGGGTGTGAAACTCAACCACCCAAGTGTGGGTGAGAGCAACAAATGTAATAGATGGATTATGCCATGTGTCCTCACATGAACCATGACTCCTATAACCTAAGGTATGCTTAATAATGTGATGAACTTGAGCACCTAGGATCACCTGCAAAACCAAGATAACCCTTTTACATGAGAGAAACAAGAGATAAAATGTTGGAATATGGTGTAATAATAGAATGATGTTATTATCACACACTAAATGATACAATATGCCTAAACTCTCCCTTGAAATGACTGAGTTGATATGAACTCATTTGAACTTAGTAGGAGCCCAGAGAGGTGAGTGCTTAATATATAGCAAAATATGGGCATATAATTCCAAGAGGGGTAGTAACTCCCAAATAACCAAATTAGGTGGGAGTTATGCCTACTTGGAAAATGCCAAATAGGTGGCATAACCTACTCAGAAAGAGACAAATGAGTGGTTTTGTGAGGTGGCATATAAGGCCAAAAGAGGGTGTGAAACTCAACCACCCAAGTGTGGGTGAGAGCAACACATGTAATTGATGGATTATGCCACGTGTCCTCACATGAACCACATCTCATATAACATAAGGTATGCTTAATAATGTGTAGGAAAAATAATATTAAAAAAACTACACTAAAATAATATTAAAAAAACTACACTAACACCCCCCCTTAATCATAGCTTAGGTGGGTGAAAGGATCAAACAATGCAAAGATGGGTCCCAGCTACGAGGCCATGTTAGGTACCCATGTACAATGATGAAAAGAAATCTCCCACAAATGGAGAAAAGGAGAAAACCTAGTGGGACAAAACTATTCCCAAAAAGAGAGATAAAAGATACAAAATAAAATTCTCTCAATGATTTGAGAAGGTAAAAACCCCATGTGAGGAAAAATACCCCCAATAAGAGAGAAGTAGATAGACCATACAGTCCCCCAATGTAGAATCTCCTGCATTATTGGTGAATGCTTGACACAAGAAGTTGAAGATGATCCAAGATCGCTGAAAAATATTCCTCCCCTTAGGAAGAAAGAAAACCAAGGATGTATGCAGGATATCTTCCCATTCCTGAAAGGAATATGAAGGAAGAATGATGAAAATGTATGATGTCTCTAAACTCTACTTAGGTGCCCCCATGTCAATGCTGGAAGTTGTCACCATCAAATCAGGTGTTCTAGGCCACACTACAGAAGATGACAATCCAAAACCTAGTGGAGATGGATGTAGAACAAAATCTGAAGACAAAGGTGCCTCCTCCAAGTGTTGTCCAAAAGTATCCACACTCACACCAAAGTGTAAAGAATGATCATGTAGAGAATGACCAAGAGGGTCATAGTGTTCCCTCACAACAACTGGAGAAGGATCATCTCCATCAAAGAGAAGATTAATGCTATCAATGATGTCTCCCAAATCTGCAATATGAGACTCCACAAACAAGTCTAAAATACATGTTAAGAATTCATCATAAGTAGCCAAGTTTGAAAGACAATGTATTTCCTGTTGCATTGAATCACAAGGAGCCAAAAATGTTGGATCACGAACATCCTCAGGTACAACAATAGATGAAGGAGATGGGATCTTAGTGAATGTATTATGACTACACCTATCATCCCCCATTATATCTTCAAAACATGATGAAATAGATGACTTTGCCAATGCTGGATTACAAGAGTCCTCAGCCTCAAGATGTTGACTCATAGATGAAGAAGATGAACCTTCTAAATCTGGACTAGGAGCCATAGAAACTGAAGTCTCAATAGATGTATCTATAGGAGGAGAATATTTTGTTTCATTAAAACTACCATACCTTTCCTAATAAAAAACTGTTTCAGTTGTTTTATCATCAATAGGTCAAAACTTTGCAAGTGGAACAAGACAATCTGCAATAGGATCCTCTGGGAATGGAGGTTCATTTGAGTCTCCATACAACTCCCAAAGTTTGGTCATAAGGTCACAAGGGATCTCAATGCCATTAATGATCATTTGTGTATCAATATCACAACTACAACCAATTACTCCCAGGATATGTTCTATTTTTATGTCCTACACAACTCTCTCCCAATTTGATGAAGGTTTAGGAACTAGTCCATAGAGATATGGCAAAAGATTAAGCCACCTACAATGTGTTAGGATTCCATCTTGCCAAGAATTAAAGTTCCATCGATTTAACCTTATTATAGATGGATGTGTTTTGATTCCCATTTTAAACTCCTCTACTTTAGTCACACAATAGACCAATCAAGAGACATAAGCTAGTTCAAAGGCCAAAGATTACCCCCCCAAATTACTCAATCATGACCCCCCAAAAAATATGATGGTGACACTTTATAATTCAGTCCGATTACAATTCTGGAGTTGTTTTCCAAAGTTTTACAATGTCTAATATTGAACCCAAATAGTGAAAGTATAAAATAATATCAGAATCAAAACCTCAAAATAGCACCATTATGTAGTGCTCAGAAAAATATCAACTTTCAAAAAAACAATTGCCTTGATCCGAGGTCATATGTGAAAGTTATAGCCGTTTGAAGTTCCAAAAATGAGAATTGTCCTTTAGATCTACTAAAAAACTATATTTTCTAGAAAATATAGATCATATGAGAAAAAATGAATTCCACCACTACAAAGCATACAAAATTTTACCCCAAATAAAAAAAAATTCTCACAAAAAGGAGCCAAAATGACTGAGATATAGGATTTTGAAAATCGGGTGCAAAATGCAAAATTCCAATGGAGAGGAGATCTGCTGAAACGTTCTAATTTAGTTTCTAAAATATATATAACCTATATGAAAAAAAAAGCAATGACCCAGATGGTTTTTTTCTGCTACGAACAAAACCCAGATGGCGTATTTTCTTTAAAATATATAAAAAATGTGGATCTAGTGTAAAATAGATGCCTTTAGCAACAAAAAACGACCCCAACAACCAAAAAATGGCATGCAAAGGTAGAATCAATTACCTAAGACAAGCAAGGACATGCTAAAACCTGCAATACTAATTAAAACACTCACAAATCTCTCATATTCAAGAAGGGGCTTGCAGATCTGACACTCTGATACCATGTAAGTTATTGATGAACTCGAGCACCCAAGATCACTTGCAAAACCAAGATAATCCTTCTACACAAGAGAAAAAAGAGATAAAATGTTGGAATATGGTGCAATAATAGAATGATGTTATTATCACACTAAATGATACAATATGCCTTAGCTCTCCCTTGAATTGACTGAGTTGATATGAACTCATCCGAACTTACTTGGAGGGAGAGGTGAGTGCTAAATATATAGAAAAATATGGGCATATAATTCCAAGAGGGGTAATAAGTCCCAAATAACCAAATTAGGTGGGAGTTATGCCTACTTGGAAAATGTCAAATAGGTGGCATAACCTACTTAGAAAGAGACAAATGAGTGGTTTTGTGAGGTGGCATATAAGGCCAAAAGAGGGTGTGAAACTCAACCACCCAAGTGTGGGTGAGAGAAACACATGTAATCAATGGATTATGCCACGTGCCCTCACATGAACCATGTCTCCTATAACCTAAGGTATGCTTAATAATGTGCAGGAAAAATAATATTAAAAAACCTACACTAACAAAATTTATCTCCTATTTCTTATCCTTCACCTAACTCTGATAAGGGAAACCTATCTTATCCACCTTTTGTGCCTCACCTATGTAACCCTATTACCCAACATCCATAACATCATCTTCTCTCCTATCCACATCCCAACCTCCAAATTTGTACAAAAGCCCCACCATGTCCACTCATAATCTAAATCCCTTATCCAACTAAAATAATTGAAAATGGATTTTCTTTCGTATGGTTTAGAACATAGAGAAAATACACTTCCTAATCATTTCATTGAAAAGAAACCCTAGAGATCTCAATCTAAAGTATGCAGAGGAGAAATATATCTTGCAATAGGGTTGTCCTAAGGTCTAATTATAAACTGAGGGGTTCACCACCAAGCTAGGGCTTGGAAAGAAAAATGCAATGCAAATCAAAATGCTTAAACCTAGTAGAATGCAATCTTTCACTAAATGACCTAAAAATACATGTAAACTAGAACAAAAAGGTGAGATATCAGAAATGTGCACCTAGAAACCTGAAGGAGATTGAATGAAGCTCTGAAATGCTGAAAACACTAATTTTAAAGCCCGTTGGGACTCATTCACCAATCTGGATGATTTCGTACCAGATTAGGGTTTGTAGGCATAAACTGAAATATGGAAAAAGGGTATCTAAAACTATAGATATCTAGAAAATGACCTAAACTGGGACTCATATCCTAGAACTGGCATATCAATCTAGTTAGGGTTTTCTAAAACTTCAAAGTTTGAATATGATCTCCAATGTTTGCTCTGTCCTTTCCACTTGATTTTTGGATCAAAAACCCTAATTTACAACCTGTAATGATCTTCAATGCAAGGTGACAGCTTCAACAATGTTTAACACTTTGAATTTTTTTTCCAAAATTTCTCTTCAATGTGTCTTCAACCTAAGCTTGCAACTCACACACTAAAGAGATGGGAAAATGTTGTTTTGTTAGTGGAAATGGGTTTGCCTTGGTCAAACCCCATTTTGGTAATCAAACCTTGAAATGAAATGAAATAGGAATGGAGAATGATGAATGAACAAAATATGTTGTTACAACTCACCAAAACCTAGCAATAAGAGGCTACAAACATGTATGAGATGGCTCCAATGGATGTAGATCTTGACCTTGCTTGAATGTTGTAGATATTGAATTGAATACTAGCATGAATCATGAAACCCTACATCACAATTGTTAGCTCAAAAACAAACATGATGCATGGATACTTTTACATGATGCTTGATGCTTGAATGATGCTCTAAATCACTTGATAATTTTCCCTTGAATGGTCTTGAATTCTCTTGTAGACACTTGAATGCTATTATGAACTTAAAATTTCTATTATGAATGCTCTCATAAAAGTCTTTGGTGAAAATGAGTGAAAGAACCTTGTATTTATACTTAATTATGCCAAATTTAATAAAATTACAACACTACAAGTTGACATCAGATCTAGGAGGATAAAATCCCTCCAAGAATTTGAATTAATTTTGATTTTGGGCTACATGATACTTATACACCCAAAGTGGCATATGAGTCCCATTAGGCTCAAATTATGGGACAATTTTCAAAAATGCTTAGAAAGGTGTAAAATCAAGATTGAGACCCAAAACACTAGGTGGGACTCATACGCCCAAGGTGGCGTATGAGTCCCAAATCACTAAATCTAGGCCACACAACCTAAAAACACTTGAATTATGATTGGATGTTGATTTATGTCAGGATTATCCTCAAAAAGATGCATTAAATGAGGCTTGTGCATGCAAAATAAGGCCAACTAAAGTATAAAGAAGCTCAATTATTTAATAAAACCATAGAAAAGTGTGAAAGTGTGTTAAAAAACTTTACAACAATCCAAATAAGGTAACAATTAAGTACATTTAGTTCACAATGGCCCAGGACCTAATTTGAATGCATTAAACACATTACAATACTAAATCAAGACCATTTTAGGGAGTACTTTTTCCATCATTACATCTAGCCCAAACTTTAGTGAGAGTAGGAACTTGCTTCCAACTCACACTAAAGTAGACCAATATGAATCAAGAGGGATCCAAATGTACTAATGCTAGTAAGATAGGACGACCATGATCAAGAGGGTTGCGCAAGCCCCTAGGACCAAGGTTCTATGATAAACCAACATAGGCACAAAAGAACACACATGAAAATGATATAAAGAGAAACAACGAGACACAAGCATATGCTACCAAAGATAAAGAGAAAATAAAAAGTAAAAGAAGGGGTGGATCAAGATTCAACCATTTGTCCAACACAATGTGGATTAGATTTAGGCTATTTGTCCAAAAAATGCATGCTCAGTTTGAGGTAATGAAACTTCAAGCTATTGACTGGGTGAGTAATCAAAGAAGGTGAGACACATACAATCACAACCGGTATGCACTCACACACACATGCAAGTGGCTAAGGTAAAGTCATGCCTCAAATAGACTTCCCATCAAACCATACCCAAGTTATACCTCCTAATAACTTTGATAAGGAACCACACAATAATAAACTTCAAGCTTCATGAGGCAAGCAAAGATTCATATTCTTGGAACTCATGAAAAAAAAGATGTCTCAACAAACATGCAAAATGTGTTATGCAAGGTGGCCATATAACCAAAATTATAATTGCAACAATAAGGAACATTCAAAGGAATCTTGCTTAATTCATACAAGGTCTTATCTTGGGGACCATTGTGCCTAATGTCTCCAAGAGTGGACCAATCAAAAAATAAAAGATTCACAGCTTAGGGGATGTAGTGTGTCACATCAAGCCACTAAGAGGAATGTAATATGCTTAGAGAGATCACACTCTAGAAGGACATCATACCCAATGTCATCCACAAAGTGAAAGACACATCACATGAAGTAAAAAGACTACACCATGAACAAGAAAAAGAAAAAATGCAAAAGAATAATGCCAATGTATGTCCCCACTTTAAAGAAATTGCTAAACACCATGATACGAGCAATTACTCTAAAGTAGAAAATGATAAATGCTAACAATAAAGAAGACATGAGAGCCAACTTGGAAATCCCTATTCCAAGTCATATGTTTCCACATAAAGCTATGCCATGCCAAAGAAAAGAGAGGGGTTGTCCCTAAAAATGGAACTCGAAACACATGAGGGATCTATGGATTTGGGGTCAGTATGTTCTTGCTGCAATGATTTTAGAGAGAGCTCAAAACTGTCATCATTCCCAAAATACTCATAGAACTAGAAGAATGACACAAAGAGAGGGAAAACAAAGAAAAACCTTTTGGGTCAGCATGGAAGAGACATGAATGTATCAACACCTTGCGTCATCCCCAAAATGAAAACATAAGAAAAATGAAAAATATAAAGGAAAATATTTTAGGTAAACATGGTAGAGACATGAATGTTTTGAGGCCTTGCATCATACCCAATAGGAAAACACAAGACAAATGAAAAAGATAAAAGATTTACTACATAGAGAAGAATGAAGATACAAATAGAGGAATGCCACAAAGAGAGAGATACATAAGAAAAAATATCATGGGGGATCACATTACACACATGAAATCACACAAAAGAAAAATGAAAAAGAACTAATGTAAAAGACTAGTAAGGCACATGCAAGTCAACCGAAAGCAGTTCGACCATATCCCAATTGTGTTCATTATGTCGAAGGCAGAAAACTAGCCAAAGGGATAATAGTAAGTGTCGAACTAGGGTCATTACTAGGTTCTACACTCTTCTTAGGATAATTTTTGTTTAAGCTCATGGAAGAGGAAAATAATGTATTCAATTCATTATGCACCTCCTCATCAATTCTAGTAATCTCCTCCTCATCATCTAAATTAATCACAAAAGGAGGTTGAATGATAATTCCCAAAGAAGGGTTTAGCTCTTGTTGTTGTTGTTGTGCTATAGGATCTTTTTGTTTCAAGGAAGGGGTAGACTCATCATGCGTTGCTTCAGTCAAGTTTGGATCTTGATTTTCTTTGTTTATTTCTTCATTTAACATTCTACAAAGGGAATGATGTCTATTCCTATGCTCTCTAGCACCTCTATTTCTTTTAGTTCAGTTTTCAAGTTGCATTTGTGTAGGAGCAGGTTGATTAATCATAGGTTTCTTTTCTTTCCTAAGGGGAGGAACAAAAGGAACCATGGAAGGTTGTTCAACTACTTTCTCTTTGACTTTGTAAACTTGTTTTATTCTAGGAGGTGTGACATGATTGTTTTCATTGTCTCTTGGTCTTTTGTAGGAAGTAGGTGAAGGCTCTGTCTTAGGTGGGTCTTGGTTATTTGGAATTTATTTAGGTTCAATAATTGTTTCATCAATGATGGTAGGCTCAATTGTAGGTTTAGGAATGTTTCAGAGGGATAATTATGCTATCTTATTTTCCTTGAAATTTTGGTAGGATTTGAAAAATAAATCTTCTTGTGGTTTGATAGGTTCTATAGGCTTGGGAAAAAAAAATCTAAGGAAAAGTTTCCATGAGAAGACAAAGGGTTAAAGCCACTATGATGGATCCTGAAAATTTCATTGTCAAAGGGAAACTTTAAGAATTTATGTACAACTGAAGTGATTTCATTCATGGAGTGAAGCCATGGATAGCCTAGCTTCACATGAAATTGGTCTAACTGTAGGATGATGGAGAATGAGATATCTAATGGTTTTGGTCTCATTTGTAGAGGAAGGGTGATCAATCCCATCATATGGAAAGAAATTTTTTTTTGTGTCTTGATCCATGCTTTTGGTTTATCATATATATCTTGATAGAGTTCATGCAAAAGTAAGAATTCTTTGGTGATCACATTCTCTCCACAAACGAGATCTATTAATATCCCATTAGTGGGCTTGTCATGATAGATTCAACTGGCTATGTAAAAAGGACCATCAGGTGCATGTTTAAGTATATCTTGTACAAGGAGAAAGCAATCTCAAGAGGATTTTTAGTTCAACCCTTACGAGGAATGACGTCTATCACTCCTATCATATCGTCCATAGGATCATTATCTATAGGATCATGTTGAACAATATTATTGTTATTATCATTCGTATCAACATTCATCACATCCTTGTTTGTAGTTTTGCTAGCTTTGACAAATGAAATGTAATTATTAGGCATAGGATTGGTAAAAAATTGCAAGTTTTGGTTAGGAGGGGTAATAGACTTATTTCCTTGATCACTAATACCTCCAATGAAAAGATGACTAAAATCAATGAGGTCTTGCAAAAGATGTTTAAGATGCTTACAATATTTCGTATTGTCTCCATTTTGTTCGAAATAATGATAATAAGAATTTGGTCCATAATTTGTGGGTAATGGTTTATTAGCATCGGAAGTTTTAACAAAAGTAAAGGTGATCATCTTATGTCCTAAGAGTTGTGTCATTATGTTGTGAAGGGTATCGAGTAAGGGAGTGAATTTCCTTTTCAGGTCCCCATAGCTAAAGGGTATTGCTAATTTAACAATAGCTACTTAGTTATTGACATTCTGAGTTGTTTATTGAGGGGGATTGAATTGAATGAAGCCTTTATTCTATTTTCTAAAAGGTTACGAATTGTTTTGGTTTGTAGACTTAGACTTCTCAGCTCGACTAGAGGTGGATTTTGCATCACAATTACTAGCTGAGTTTTGATAATCACAAAGGGAGGTACATAAGTACATGAATGAGGGGAATTTCATCATGGTATCTTATCTTGTATATTTCTTTGTAAATTCTCTCTGAACATATTTTGAAGGTGAGGGTTGGGAACCTTGACATCGATTTGGGAATAAAGCGATTGATATCGCGATGTAAAGTCGATAATATTTTCTTATTCTTTTTTCTTACATCTCATCAAATCGGCCAAGGTCATCTTAGGAGTAATATGCACTTGGAAATGGTTTATAAATGCCTCAAAAAATTCATTGAATGAATTAATTGTGTTGTTTAGTAACAAAGAGAACCATTCCAAGGTAGTATCTTTCAAGGACCTAGGGAGAAGCTTAGCCAAGAGTTTATCATCAAGAATAAAGTCACTACATAAGATGGTATAAGAAGAAACATGGTTTGAAGGGTCTCCCTTTCCCCCATATTTCTCAAATCTAGGCACCTCTACACCTTGTGGCATAGATGTTCACAATATCTCCAAGGACAAGTGACTGCTTTTGACATAATATGTAGGTGGGCAATTTTGATTTTTGGTTGATGGTGGAAACTTTCTTTTGTAGGGATGAAACGGTTTGCAAAAGTTGGTTTATGAGAGGGCCATTGCTTGTATTGTGAGATGGAGGTGAAAATGGTGGAGGTGTGTATGTGTTCAAGGGACAAGTGAATGGAATGCCTATAGGTGGTAAAGTGGTAGGGGATATGACATGCGATGCCGCAAAGGTACTAGGGATGCTAGCCGAAATACCCAATGAAGGAATCGCATTACTAGTCAGTTGCATTGTTGTTGTGACTTGAGGGTTGATATAGGTAGGAATAGAGGAAATTGTTGTGGGAGGAGGAATTTTAATTCTTCCTTGGCTTGTGACATTGTTTGTAGGTAAAGGGAAACTAGTGTTTGAGGGGAAGTTTTTTTCAAATATTTGAACTATGTTTCTCACAAGGTCAAGTCCATCTTCACTTTCAAGCATGAAATGAATGTTATCTATGGTAGGGATGGTGGTAGTTGAAATATTCTCAGTACTTATTTGATTTTGTAGGTTTTCTAAGTCTTCATGAATTTGGATTATGTTTTCTTGTGGAACACTAGCAACCATTGTTTCAACATGTGTCACACTACTTGAAGGCATTGAATTGTTAAGGGTATGGTCCATACCTAGCGAACTAGTGTCAATACTAGGAGTGAAAGGGATAGACAACCCATGATCCATGATGATTGTGCTATTGCGGGATGACATGAGTCTTAAAATTCATCTCATTATAGTATTAGTAATAGGACACCAAGTACTCATGCAAGGGATACAAAATGCAAGATGAATACAAATGCAATTTAAGCTAAGTACAATGAAATGAATATAATAGAAACCCTATAAACTATAACCAAAAGTTATAAAAAACAAATAAGAGCACATTAAACAATGTTTTAAATTTTGGAAAATGCAATGCAGAATCTGCATTGGGACTAAATAACTTAGAGGGGCGTATGAGTCCCAATGGAGGGTTTTTTCAAAAATTTCAATTTTTTTTAAAATTTTTTAATTGATTTTTATGCTTTTTAGTTTGTATGATGTGTAACTTAAGTGAAAATGCAAATTTTAGATTATTTTCAATGATTCGAGCTACAAAAATGCAAGCTATATGTGCTTTCACTAATGCAAGATTTAGAAACCCTAGAATTCCAATTAACTAATGGAAGTTACCCTAATGCAATGTTAATGCAAGCAAGATCTAGGATGATGATGCACTCCAAATTAAAATTATGATGTTCTAAATGTAGGTTCACCAAAATGAAATAATGGAAAATGGGTTTTGCTTTCATATGGTTTAGAACATAGAGAAAACACACTTCCCAATTAGTTCATTAAAGGGAAACCCTAGAGATCTCAATCTAAAGTATGCAAAGGAGAAAGAGATCTTGCAACAAGGTTTTCCTAAGGTCTAATCGCAGACTAAGGAGGGGTTCACCACCAGGATAGTGCTTGGAAAGAAAAATATAATGCAAATCAAAATGCTTAAACCTAGTAGAATGTAATCTTTCACTAAATTACCTAAAAATGCATGTAAATCATAATAGAAAGGTGAGATATCAAAAGTGTGCACCCAGAAACCTGAAGGAGATTGAATGAAGCTCTAAAATGTTGAAAACATTTATTTTAAAGCATGTTGGGACTCATATGATAGTCTAGGAAATTTAGTCCTAGATCAGGGTTTCTGGGCAGAAACTAAAATCTAGCAAAAGGGTATGTAAAACTACAAAAATATGGAAAATAACCTAAACTAGGACTTAGATGCAAAAACTGGTGTATTAGTCCAGTTAGGGTTTTTTGAAACTTCAAAGTCTGAATTTGGTCTCCAATGTCTGCTTTATCCTTTCAAATTAATTTCCAGATCCGAAACAATGATTTGCAACTTGCAGAAATCTTCCAATGATCTTCAATGCAAGGTGACAACTTCAAAATATTTGAACACTTTGACAAATTTTTCCAAAATTTCTCTTCAATGTTTCTTCAACCTAAGCTTGCAAGTCACATACTAAAGAGAGGGAAAAATGTTGTTTTGTTAGTGGAAAGGGGTTTTCCTTAGTCAAACCTTGTTTTGGTAATCAAACCTTAAAATGAAATGAAATAAGAATTGAGAATGACGAATGAACAAAATATGATACTGTAACTCACCAAACCCTAGAAATAAGAGGATACAAACATGTATGTGATGGCTCCAATGGATTTAGATCTTGACTCTTGCTTGAATGTTGTATATCTTGAATTGAATGCTAGCTTGAATCATGAAACCATACATCACAATTGTTATCTCAAAAATAAACATGATGCATGAATACTTTGACATGATTCTTGATGCTTGAATGATTCTCTAAATAACTTGATAATATTCCATTGAATTCTCTTGAATGCTCTTGTAAACACTTGAATGCTCTGGTGAATGTAAAATTGCTATTATGAATGCTCTCACAAAAGTCTAAGGTGAAAATGAGTGAAGGAACTATTGAACATCCAAAATACTGAGAGCAGGGGTGAATCAATATTCCAGAAATTGATAGTATAATCCACTTAATCATTATTACTATTTTGACTGAATCAACAAGAGAGAACATAAAACCAAGTCAATGCAACACACACAGGAACATCAATATTTTTACGTGGAAAACCTAGAATGGGAAAAAACACGGTGAGGGTTAACTCACATTATATTATATCCGGATAGAAAATATTGCAGGGTTCACTGCCAGGACTCATTGTCCTTAAAAGGCTCACAACCTAAATACAAAAGATGGCTCACTACCAAGATACAATGATAGTGGCTCACTTCCAAAGAATGAATTGGTGGAATACACCTTCAATGTGCAGGGTCAAGTTCCACTAAAGCTCAAAATAAAAAGCACTGCATTGCTCAACAAATTTGTACTACTAATAAAGCATTTAAGTTATGATCTTCTCCTCTATTCACTTGCTCGTACACACACACACACACACTTTTCCTTTCTTTCTTTCTTCCTTCTCTTCGTCCACATCACACCTACTTCTCTTTCCACTTCCTTATATATATACAAGCATATGTTATTCATCAATTAGGTTAGCCTAATTAGATGAACAAAAAATTACCAAAACCTTTCTTTGTTGGCACCATATAGGATTCAATATTTTATCCATGTAGCGCATTATGCCAAGTTGGCTATTTGTCTTCATAATATATTGCATTCACTGAGTCAACCAAGACTAAAAAAAACAATTCTTCAAACAAGGAAATAATCCTCAAAGCAAACACCTTTTGAATCTAAGAACACATTAATTTCCCATCATACTACTAGTAAAGAGACTGTCAGCACAACCACAATATAAGAATGCTCACCTTAGTAGAATGTGGAGTTTCCCACATAGTACACCACAACTAGAACAATAGGAGGATATAGAGTTGAACTCTATTAGAGATAACTTTCTATTCATAGATAAAAGAATGTCTCAAGATCCAAGAAAAAAGTATTCTAAATGAGTCAATAAAACATGGTTAGGATATTAGAGTCATATTAGATCTTGCAATGAGTTCCAAAATCAAATACCAACATACTGATCCATCACAGAGGAGTATTACCGATAGAGAAGAACTTCTGGTAAACCAAGCAAACTTCCCATATAATCAACACCATGTAGTTATTACCATGTTGACATCAATGACAACATCCATACTTTATGCTCATATTGCAAGGATTCCAACAATCTCCCCCTTAAGCATTGATGGAAACATGCATGAATTTTTTTTTTTTGGAAGTATATTGCAACTAAATGTTCTAACTTACTCCCCCTATCAAAACTAATCTTCAAAAAAAGGTTTTTCTTCTGACTCTCCATATGTTTATCTCATCATCTCTTTATCTCTCCCCCCTTGACATCAATGACAAAGGAAGGGGTCTGGTATAAGAATGTATATAAAAAATTAGCCAAAAAAATATGAACATAGATTTAATCATAAGAAGAACCTCCAAGACTCTCTAGAATAGCCTTCCATGACACTTTACCTTCTTCCCATGATTCTTTTGCACTAACAAGAGTCTTGTAAAATATCTCGAGTTTAGTTAGAGACTCTACACCATTTATTAAAGTATTGGTACAAATATTGATCTTTGATATTTCACCAATATAGCCAAGAGCACTAGAAATAGAAGTATGTCTAAATTTAATCATGTCTTTGACTGCCACAAACTTCCTGATGACATCTGTTCTTCGATCCTATAGAGAGAATTTTTTTCCTGAAGTTGCACTATGTAGGACCATCTCTGATTATCTTTATCTTTTGCTAACTTGTAAGCATCTACCTGAGTGCTCAGTTGAGACTCACTCAAACTTATTTCATTTCTCATATCCAATGTATTGTAAGACCAATCAACACAAAATGAAATTAGTTCCTGTGCCTCTCCTTCAAAAATTTGTACATTTTCCAATTCCTTCATTACTTTATTGTATGCATTTGCACATCTTCCTTTGATATCATTCAAATCTTCTTCACTAGACATATTTCCAACAAACTCTTTAAGTCCAGAGATGTAGAATTTAAAAGAATTAATAATGCCACAAACATTCTCCACAACAAAAATAGATGAATCAAAATTAGCATGAGGAATAACCTTCTGAAAATCTTCCAAAGCTTTTTGAATACTCGTTCTTTCATGCTCACATTCAAGCTTACTTTCTTTTCCACTTTCTTGCTTCACTATGCTCTTCCTTTTCTTCCTTATTCCAACCTCGCAATTGGGGATACTTTCATTAAGATGCTTAGGAATTTCCAAGAGAATTTTAGCATATTTATCAATTTAAATCTTTGACACTTCATAAACAAATTCAGATATCCAAACTATAGAGTTATCAATTTATCAATTTCAATCTTTAACACTGCAGTAGTGGAAACTATAGAGTTATTTTTAGGGATACAAAATTTATGACCAATGACCATAGCAACATATCTTTACCAGATCAACAATCAATCTCAATCCAATTTATTTTCCTTTGGAACTCACACCTGTAACTTCAATTATTTCTTTCTCATTCATTTTCTTTAGTTTAGGAACTAGTTCGTAGAAACATAGACCAGTTACATCTCTAATTGCTTCCATGGTAACTAGATGTGCCTCATCAATCCACATAGATTCATTACGAATTTTTCTCAATACCATTTGAATATACTTCTTTTCAAATTTAAAAAAAGGAACTTTCTTCCAAACATCTAACTTTTTCTCAACTAATACTCTGTAGGCACCGTGATTATCTTTCAATTCATTTTCCCAAAGCATATATTCAATTGAATTGATGACATCTCTTCAATCTTACTGTAAACGAATGCATATATATCTTCTGTAGGAAACACTCTCAGAGAGATGCAAGAGAATTCACCAACAAACTCTTCCGACACATTCCTCACATATTTCTTCAATCTATCTTTATCTACACAATTCACAATCTTTGAATTACCCATCAATAAAAGTAAAAGATTGTGCAAATAGGAATACCTCTGAAAATGTATAGATGTTCTATTTTTGGAGCTCACTTCGAGTGTTACTTTCTTCAAATTCTGAAACTCTAAATTCCCTTCCAAAATTACTTTGCACACTTCTCCGAAAATACATAGGCATTTAATGCTATCTGATCTTATTCCTTCCATTCTGAATGATTTTGCAATAAATGTTTCAACTTGTTGGTAGATTGCCTCAAAAACTATGTATGCCTCCATTCTTTCAAATTTTGTAGAACTCATTCTTCACACATGTGAAAAATACCTTAATTTTGTTACCACATTAAATATACTTCTATCATGATATGACACAAGTACCAATAAGGGGTTTATTATATTTTCTAATGATTTATACCCCTTAGCTATTGCTTTCAATTAGAAATTGATGGGAGTATCTATACCAAAGGTCAGCATGTAGATAAAACTGATGAATCATTTCTCCAAATCCTTTCCATTTCTTTTCTTGTCACTTCCGGATTAAAGGTTTGATCATTCTTCTTTGTTCTACTATTTCTACAAGGATGTTACAGTTCTCTACACTTATAGCAAGTGACATTATTCTTTCCATTTTCCATTTTATCTTTAAATCCATTCTTCTTTCCCTTAGAATCATTATTTTTGCATTCTTTTTCTTTGTGACCAAATTTCTTGCAAGAATGACAAACACAATTGAAATATGAATACCTTTTTGCATCATACCTTTTTACAGGAGTTTTTTTGGAGTTTCTTCTTCACTCCTTGACTTGTTTATCATTGTAACACATCTTCTTTTCAGTGAATTGCTTTGCTTTAGAACTCTAACCTTTTTCAAACCCTAAACCATTCTTATCCCTTTCCAATCTTTTAGAATTAATCAAGTCATCAAGCATCATTGAGCTTATCTTAAATTTGTCTTCAAAAATATTTTCTTTTTCTCGATTAGATCTCAAAATTTTTGCTTATAATTCAAGCTTCGCGCATTCATCCATCTTATTCTAAATTTCAATTTCCTGATATTCTTCAATTCTTTTCATCTCATCTAATTGTTCTTGCAGGCTAGTAATGATTTCTTCTCATTTATTCAATATATCACATTCATTCATACATGTACTTTATAGCTTTTCAATGTGCTCATTTTGTTTTATCAACCTATCCTTCAAGGCTTCCATTTCTTTTGAAAATTCAACAATGATCACTTCCAAGGGAAAAAAAATATATATTCAAATTCTGGGACTTTCCTCAAGCTGTTAGGATTCTTCCAAGGAACCACTTGAGCTCTGATACCAATTTTTGAACATCTAGAATACTGAGAGGGGGGCTGAATCAGTATTCCATAATATGATAATAAAATCCACTTAATCATTATTACTATTTTGACTAAATCAACAAGAGAGAACATAAAACCAAGTCAATGCAACACACACATGAAGACCAAGATTTTTACGTGGAAAACCCAGAATGGGAAAAACCATAGTGAGGGTTAACTCAAAATATATTATATCCAGATATAAAATATTATGGGGCTCACTACTAGGATTCAATGTCCTTAAAAGGCTCACAAGCTGAATACAAAAGATGGCTCACTGCCAAGATACAATGATAGTGGCTCACTGCAAAAGAATGAATTGACGAAATACACCTTCAATGTGTAGGGTTCAATTCCACTGAAGCTCAAAATAAAAAGCACTGCATTGCTCAAAAATTTGTACTACTGATAAAGCATTTAAGCTCTGATCTTCTCCTTTGTTCACTTGCTTGCACACACACATACACACTTTTCCTTTCTTGCTCTCTTCCTTCTCTTCTTCCACACCACACATTCTTTTCTTTACACTTCCTTATATATATATACAAGCATATCTTATTCATCAATTAGGTTGACCTAATTAGATGAACACAAAATAACCAAAAACTTTCTTCATCGACACCATATAGGATTCAATATTTTATCCATGTAACACATTATGCCAAGCTGACTATTAGTCTTCATAATGTATTGCATTCATTGAGTCAGACAAGAATTAAAAACACAATTCTTCAAACCAACAAATAATCCTCAAAGCAAAAACCTTCAGGATCTGAGAACACATTAATTTCCTATCATACTACCATTAAAGAGACTATCAGTACAACCACAATATAAGAATGTTCACCTTAGTAGAATCTGAAGTCTCCCACATAGTACACCACAACTAGAATAATAGTAGGATATAGAGTTGAACTCTATCAAAGATACCTTTCTGTTCATAGATAAAAGAACATCTCAAGATCCAAGAAAAAGTATTCTGAATGAGTCAATAAAAAATGGTTAGGAGATTAGAGTCATATTAGATCTTTCGATGAGTTTTGAACTCAAATACCAAAATACCGATCCATCACAAAGGAGTATTACCGCTAGAGAACAACTTCTAGTAAAACTAGAAAACTTCCCATATAATCAACACCATGTAGTTCTTACCATGTTGACATCAATGAAAAAATAGAAACAAAAAACACAACCATCCATACTTCATGCTCATGTTGCAAGTCTTCCAACAAGATCCTTGTATTTATACTTAATTATGCCAAATTTCCCAAAATTACAACAATACAAGACGACATCAGACCTAGGAGGATAAAATCCTGCCAAGAATTTGAATTAATTTTAATTTTGGGCCACATGGGACTCATACACCCAAGGTGGTGTATGAGTCCCATTAGGCATAAATTATGGAACAATTTTTAAAAATACTTAGAAAGGTGTAAAATCAAGATCGAGACCCAAAACCCTAGGTGGGACTCATATGCCCAAGGTGGCATATGAGTCCTAGATAACTAGATCTAGGACACGCAACCAAAAAACACCTAAATTATGATTGGATGTTGATTTATGTCGGGATTATCCTCAAAAATATGCATTAAATGAGGCTTGTGGATGCAAAATAAGGCCAATTAAAGCATAAAGAAGCCCAATTATTTAATAAAACCCTAGAAAAGTGTGAAAGTGTGTTACAACACTTTACAACACTCCAAAAAAGGTACCCATTAAGTTCATTTTGTTCACAAGGGCCCAAGACCTAATGTGAATGCGTTAAACACATTACAATACTAAGTCAAGGCCATATTAGGGAGTACTTTTTATGTCATTACACCAACAATCCCTGAAACTATAATTCTAGTCTTTAATTCAATCCTAAACCTCTAGCTAATCCAAATCCTCCAAGTCATAATCCTAACCATCCATCTAATCCTAATCCTCAAAACCATAATATTAATCTTTCATTTAATCCTAATCCTCCATCCAATCCTTATCTTCCACCTAAGGCTAGACAACTTACATCTCCCTCCAATTTTTTTCCAAGGAATATTAAGAAAGGAGATTACATCTCCACCTCTAGAAATAGTTGTGAAATATTCCCATATCATGCATCCACCTCCATCTCTTCTAAATAATGACAAACCCAATACCCTAGGCCTCATGAATATCCTATCCTTGCATCCATCTAGTTTGAGAATTCTATCCAAACATCCTCCCCCACCAAATTAAAGGGAAATTTGGTTCATATTAGAATGAGCATCTGAGATTAGTAGGTGCCTTCGGAAAACTGTTTCTTCAGATAGCCTCAAAAGCACATACTACAATTCCATAAAGAAGAATTAGATAGTTTATTTCCCACCATTAATCCTTAGAGGAAATTTCATATAATTTTAGATCACACAAGATCAACTAGTTTAAACAACATGCATTAAATATATTTGAACCATAAATTTTCAAGATAGGGGATTGCCTTACACTTCTAGGGTTTTGCACCTAAAAGGAGAAAGGTACCCCAAAAATATAGGTGGTTCACTCAAGGCTAATGCAAATATGATTGAAATATGTCTAAATAAAATGCCCTAAATACAAAGAACTGATAAAAGAGATGAATTATTAATGCAAAACTAAGAAAATACACTTTGTTTGAAAACACACTGTGATATGCAAAATGAACTAAAAATGCAAGTAAACTGTAGCAAAACTTAATAAGAATGAAGGGGTGCACCTGGAAGCTGGAAAGTGGTGCAAAGAGGCTCTGGAATACTACAAAATCCACTATTGATGCCAACTAGGACACTTATGCCAAGTTGGGCGACTTAGTCCTAATTTGAGGAAATTCTATCAAAATTCTATCGAAATAGGTTTAAGCCAAAAGGGTATCCAGAACTGTAGAAAACAATTTTCAGGCCTAGCAGTGGGACTAATTCACCACTGATGGTGACTTATTCCACTTCTAGATTTTTGGAAATTCCAAGATGCAATTTGTAGCTCTCGATCTACACTTTAGTTCTTGACAGGTTTCCGGATCTGAATCTATAGAATCTAGTATGTAGACGATATCCAAGCTTCTTTTAGGGTTTTGTTGAATTTGAATGACTTTGATGGATTTTTGACACCTTTTAACACCTTTCTCTTTGAAAAATCTACATACAAGACCTACAAACACACATGCAAAGAGGGGAAAAAGTGTTAAGGGTTAGTGAATAGGGGTTTGCCTTGGTCAAACTCCAATTTGGTAAATAAACCCTTGAAAATGAAATGAAATGAAAAGAGAATTATTAATGAACAACATGCAATGCTACAACTCACCAAACCCTTGAAGTAGAAATCTAAAGATATGCAAGTAGAAACTCCAATGGATGTAGACTTTGAAATACCTAGAATGCTAAAGTGAATGCTTGATGATTGCTTGAATGATTAGGAAAATTAAGGAGATTAGGAGATGAAAAATGAGGGGAAAATCCTATATTTATACATTATTATACAAATTTCTCAAAAATACCACATCACAGGCCGACCTCAAGGTTTAGAAAATAATATCCCCCAAAATTTTGAAATAATTTTGATTTTTGAGCCAATTGGGACTAAGTCGCCCCTAGTGATGACTTGGTCCCACTAGGGAAATTTAAGTGGGTGATGGGAATTAAAGTGTATTAAATGATTTTTAATGGGATTATTATCTAAAATACACTTATGTAGGGCCTATAAGTGTATAAAGGGGTCATTTAAACATAAGAAAGGGTCAAATTATTGACGAAAAGCCTAGAAAAGTGTGAAAGTTTGTTACAACACTTTGAAATAAGGCTTGGTAAGTGATAAAAAGAGATTATTTAAGTGAATTATATTAAAAAGGTCCTAGGAAAGTGTGAAAGTGGGTTACAACACTTCACAACACTTTTACAAGACATCATAGAATTATTATTGATACACAAGGGTCCAAGATCTAATGTGAATGTGTTGAACACATTACAACATTAAATCTAGGCAAAAACTAGGCCAACATCCATAAGAAAGACCCAAATGAGCATGAAAATGTCCAAAGATACATTTTTTACGCTACAAAATTCTACTTGAACAAAATCATTAAACATGTAAGAAGGAACAAAGGACATGAACACAAAGATTTACATGGGGAAAACCCTTTTGGGTAAAAAACACCACACTCCAAAAGCATAGATCCATTGTATTATTCAACAACCAAATACATAGTTACAATACAATTGCAGGCTCTAAGCCTTTACATGGAGATTTACATCTTGTTCCATATGGAGAAAATTCAGAAGCATAACCCTTTGGAATCTAATCTCCTCTCTCTTTTCTCCAATGCACTATGACACTACATACATACTTCTCAACATTACAAGAAAACTATCATAACAGGCTCTTCAACTTCTGCAACCACCGAATAGTCATAACTACAATCCCACCAAGTCCAAACTTGAACCATCATAGGGTTGCATTAATCCATCACCACACCACCAATTACCATAGTACCATACTATACTAATCCACCCCAACCCTTCCAAATGACTATCATAGTGTTGAGGGTTACCGCTATACCACAAGATACCACTCCATCGTAGACCCCTTCACCTAACTATTATGGGGTTGTAGGTTATGACTCCTCCTACACTACTGCATGCCTCCTCATGGTTTGTCATGGGATGGTAGGTTACCTACCACCATACCATAGGCTTCCTTGCATGACTATCACGGGGTTGTGAGTTACCTACTGCCAACCTACCAGCACTAGTTTAAACCTCTGCGGTACTGTGGTGTAGAAGACTTAATCTTTACTTCCAACCTTCTAGCTACCACTATACCATAATCCTCATGAAACAAAGGCTACAAAATGGTAGGTAGTGATTGTTCCCCGCAATACCACGAAGAAATCCTCCAAAAAATAAGATAAAACATCAGCTAGAACAAAAATTAGGAAACTGATTGCTCCCCAACCCATGTGACTGAAAATGGCACACACAACAAGTGCTAATCCATCCAATAACCCATACCTCAAAGGAATCCACATCAGAAAACTCATGCCACCTACATAGCCAACCCATCAACTACAAATACAAACTCCATCTTCTAACCAATTGAAGAAGACCAAACACATCCGGGAACTCCCACTGCATGGTTAATGCCAAATCTAAAAAGGTCAAAGGAATAATGATTCTAGCAATCACAACACATAGAAAGTGTATCCATGTAGTACCAAGGACCATCCACAATGATGTACAAATCCTACAACTAGCTTGGAAGAAACATCTCTCTCAACAATCTTTAACACCTCTCCCATGTTCTCCATATTCAACAGAAAAAAAGAGATACATGAACCTCCATGTCATCACCCAAGTGACAACGCATGAACACAAACTAGTGATCACCATAGCTCCACAGAAATATCACATCTAAAGTCATATGAATATGAACATACAGGAAGAAGAACTAGACTAAAGAGAAAAATCTAAAAATCATAAACATGTAGCATGCCCTTCTACATACACATCTAAATGCCATATGTATCAAGTAAGATCTCCTTCACAATCTCAAGATAAAATTTATAACAAAATACAAACCCGCTCAACCTCAAGAGATCAAACATAACATATGCACCATGTATCTACATGGATGTAAGATTCTCAAAGAATATTAAACTACTCCATTTCCCATCTCAGGAAATCAACCCACTACTATCCCCTATAATCATCATAAATGAAAATGAAAAACCAAGAAGATAAACATGTTATCCATCTCTCACAATGATTCCTCCAAAACCATCTAATAACAACTCAAGATCCATTTCTATTAAAGAAAGCATAAAGCACCTGAGAGAAACAATGGGCATTACCTCTCAAGTGATAAGCCACTGAGTGGACCAAGAGTGGGGAATGAGAATGCTCCTCCAAGATATGCAAGCCATCATGAATCCTCCATGAGAAATCTTCTCATAGGTCTCTATTGAACTCACATCCAGCTGGGGTGTACGCTCCTTAGACATTGTGTTGAGATCTCCATCTAGAGTAACCATCTCAACAATACTTCTCTCATCTCAAGATAAATATAACATCACCTAATTCTTCATGTATCCATGAGCACCTACAAAAAATTATCTTATTCTAAACTCTAAATTAATCACTGCACTATCATGACATTTTCAAGCATATGACCAATGCACCCAAAAAATAGAGAATAACGAGACCACTATCAGAGCTCTAATCATCTAAATCAGGAACTTATCAGGATATCATGATCTTACGATCCCCCTTAGGAGATCCCATGATCCAAGTGAACATACCATGGTCTCAAGAGAAATGCATCATGCCAAAAGTCTAATCATAATCAAGAGTATATCATGACATAAAACAAGAACACTCTAAACCAACATCAATTGTCAAGCACTGCCAACACCTCAACCAAAGAATCCAAGACTCCTACATGTCTCAAAGATGTTACACATCTTTAATATCATGAAGATAACCCATCTCCAAATATTTTCCATGCAAATGTGAAAGAACCCTTCTGCAACAATAGAATCTAAGAGCTATTCCTAGTAACATTTGCAACACTAAAGAAGATCATTCATCCATAGTCATTACTAAAGCTCCCACTGAAACATGACAACTAAGCTCTCCAAGCTTCATGACCAAACATCTACTAATCTGAAAATACTCCAAGTCCACACATCAACATGTCCATCTGACAACAATACCAAGTGGCACCAAGATCTTTAAACTAAGCAAAAACACCATCACTATAAAAAACTTACACCAAGTTGTGTGTCCAACCTGTTCATGACATTGTGATTCACATGGTACAGGTCCCCATAACTAACTATTCAATTAATCAACATCATCCATCCTCTCATCTCAAAGAAACTACACCAATGCATAAGTGACCGCATAAAAGGCCAACTAAGAAGTTTGCATCAACACTGTATCAACCTCGTGGATATTGACAGTCCACTTCTGAGTTACCCCATTGCAATTAATAGGCTGTAAACACATACAAAATTGTATAACTTGTAGATCCAATACATTGAAACATGCAAACCCATCATTGAACTAGTAATCAACAAACTAAGATTCAAAAAGAATAGTCATATAGACCACATGACTCATACACCAGATCATACACAAATTCGATTCGCCAAATAGGTCCACAACCCAAGAACCATAGTCTAGGAACCCACCAAGCATCACCACAAGAATGCTGAGTGACTAATAATGTACCAACACTCCCATGCAAAGAAAGCATCTCACCTCCTCTCACCATGCACAAAGCATGCATGAAAAATTGTAACTATCTCATCCAGTAACACCCCAAAAGCTAGGGTCTAGAAAATAGCTTAATCGCAGCTCCACAAAACCACAAGTTTTTTCTTGACCGTGTAAAACTTGTAAAACCTATGTGTTTGAAAAACACCCATGTGCATCCACACCCAGTTCACATCTAGAAGACTCAAAAGTATGAAACAAAAAAACACCATAATAGTTAAACCAAAATAATGGATTATCATAGATGAGCATAACCATATATATTTTTTAATGAAAATCAATAAAATCCTCAGATCCAAGGAGCATGAGTCCAAGCCATGCAAGTACAATGTATCCGTAAAAGGAAAAAGTAGTTTAGGAACTCCATGCCCATTTTAGGCCAAATCCACAACTAGTAACATGCACATGCATCTGAGGGAGACAACTATTGCAAAAAGCTTCCAAATCATCCAATGATCAACTCCATAGCCTACATGCAATCGATATAATAAAAAACAACGCCTTCCAATACTAGAAAAAAGCACCCACCATAAGGACATTACTCCATAGCTGAAAAAAAACCCATGCTTCTTTGTATTCACCATCCTACTAGTCGTGTGTTGTCTCCTAAAACTAAAACAAAAAAGAAAACAACTTCCACTCACCAAAGGATCAATCTTCAATTTCAATTCCTTTAGATTTCCTCAAGCTTTCCAAACTAAGAAATCCTCACAGAAGGAATACCCACAACCAGAAACACTAGCTCTGATACCAATTGAAGGGAAATTTGGTTCATCTTAGAATGAATATATGAGATTAGTAGGTGCCTTTGGAATTTATTTTTCTTCAGATAGCCTCAAAAGCACGTACTACTATGCCATAAAGCAGAATCAGACATAGCTTATTTCCCACCATTAATCCTTAGAGGAAAGTTCATGCAATTTTAGATCATGCAAGATCAACCAATTTCAACAACATGCATTAAATAGATTCTACAAATAGAATCATTAAAAATTTAAGATGGAACAAAAGACGTGAACAAAAAGATTTATGTGGGGAAAACCCTTTTGAGTAAAAAGCCACACACTCTAAAAGCATAGATCCATTGTATTATTCATAAACCAAATACATACTTACAATACAATTGCAGGCTCTAAGCCTTTACATGGAGATTTATATCCTATTCCATTTGGAGAAAATTTGGCAGCATAAACCCTATGAATCCAGTCTCCTCTCTCTTTGTTCCAATGCACTATGGAATCACATACGTACTTCTTAAGTGTTACAAGAAAACTATCATAATAGACTCTTCAACTTCTACAACCACTAAACAATCATAATCACAATCTTGCTGAGTCCAAACTTGAATTGTCATGGGGTTGCATTAATCCTTCACCACATTTCCAGTTACTATAGTACCAAACTATACCCCTCCACCATAGCCCATCCAAATGATTATCATAGTGTTGTGGGTTACTGCTATACTATAGGATATCACTCCACCGCAAACTCCTTCACCTAATTATCAGAGGGTTTAGGGTTATGAATCCTTCCACACTATCACACACCTCCTCATGGACTCTCATGGGATGGTGGGTTACCTACCACCATACTATAGGCTCCCATGCATGACTATCGTGGGGTTACATGTTACTTACCACCAACCTACCAGCACTAGTTTAAACCTCTCTGGTACTGTGGTGTAGAAGACTAAACCCTTACCACCAACCCACTAGCTACTGCTATACCACAATCCTCATGAAACAACTACTGTAGGGTGGAAATAGTGACTATTCCTCGTAATACTACAAGCTCCAATTTAGACTTTCATGGTACTGTGGTGTAGAAGACTTTGACTCGGCTAAGTGTTTTTTTGATTTCAAAGAGACTTAACTAGTAATTTTGAGACACTTGTTTCTCAACACAAACCATCCACATCAAATAAACTTTGTCAATCCATTACTCCAAAGCATACTATAATAGATTCCCCTCCATCTCAAGATCAAGGCATCCCTTCTAATCGATCCAATTATTCCATCTCAAGGTGTGATCTTCCCCTCCATCCCAATTCATGATCCTCTTCCAAGTAAAGACAAAAAAAATTCCTTCATAAGCCCCCACATGACCCCCTTTCATCTCAATATAGAAGTGTCCCTTGACTACATTATCTCATCCCTTTCATGCCATCTTATGATCCCTCTTCATATCAAGATCAAATCATCCCATCCACTCCATCTCATAATCCCATTCCAAATCAAGATCAAGACATCCCTTCCCCTCTACAACATGATCCTCTTCTATCCCAAGATCCCTCTACAACATGTTATTTCTTCCATAACAAGATCCAAAAATCCCTCCTAATCCCCTAGTTGATCTTAATCCCTCTCAATATCCAATCACCCTTATCTAGGTTATACTTAAACCCCACACATATTGAATAGTTTCCTCCACTTTTTTCCAGTCCAATTTTCTTGAAGAACCCATAATTTCTTCCACCTCATATCCTCCTTAAGAGGGACCCAAATCTTGTTTCAAAATATTAAGCACCCCATTGGTAAAAATTATTTGTAAGAACTTGTATTATCAAGGAAACAAGCTAGGAATACATGAGAAAGGTATTTATAATCCCTCAAAATTATACAAAATCTAATTTCTCATGGCCTTTCTACCAATCTCAAGGAATTATTAATATTTCCATCCTTCCAAAATCGCTAATTTCTCTATCTAAATCCAAATATATCTTTGGACCTTATATTCCAAACCCAAATCCTTCACCCCTTCCATATATTTTGAGTCCCTATGTTCCAAAACCATAACCACAACCACTTTCATCTATCTTGGGTCCTTACATTCCACCACCCATCACCCCTATCTCAAAATTGTTCTATTTTATTTATCTACCACCACAAATCCCTAATCAAGATCAATAAAGATGTACATCCTTGAATTCCTTCCACCATCCCCCTTTATCACCCCATTCATAAAATATCCAATTCATCCATCATTCACCTCTACTATTTTAAGGAGTTTGGATTCCAAACCTCAAATGTGTTGGGAAATTGTGTCTCAACCTTACAATTATATAACGATTATATTGTTGATAAGATATATATATATCCTAGTTACACCGATAGGTGTAATATACAATGGCAGCAAGGGGGAGAGTGGGATGTGTGTAAGCAATTTTTTGTTAACTTTTTCATGAAACTACTAAAATGGCCAACATAAATTAGATAAATGATACATTGTAAATCTAGACCATTAATTATTAGGTTTTAGATCTAATGGTGGATATTTTGTTGGCCTATCTTTCCCTAGAATGTAACTCTATTTTATGAGGGCATTGTATTATGACTATGGTAGAGAGAGACAATGATGTATTTTGAGAGTCTATTAGTAGTCAGGTTGTCTCTTGATCTCTAAGTGGTGATACTCTTATGAGAAGCTTGCTCTGCAAGTATATTGTAATCTTTGTGATTTACTGAATAATATATTGGATGGCTTTTGGAGTGTGTGGTTTTTCTCCTGAAAGGGTTTTCCCCACGTAAATCACTTTGTTGTGGTATGCATGATGTTTATGTTTATTTTTGTTTTAGTTTCTATAAATGTTAAAGATCTGTAAAAGTTTTGCATTATTCTCTTCTCAATATTATTTATCTTTTTTCATCATACGAAAATTCTACCAATGTCTATGAGCACAAATCCAATTGCCATGGTCCATTATAGAACATCTTCAAGGGATACCATTCAATAAACTAGATTCTTGATTCCTTCCTTTATCTCACTATCATGTGTCTATTATCTTCAAATTAACTTATCCACATCCTTATCAAGTAAAAGTACAAAGTTGTGCCAGAATTTTATAAGGAAAACAACCAACACTAATCCAACTTTTAGACTTGAATCACTAAAAAATGCTATATATGTTTTGAATATTTAAATTGTGTAAACTAATAAAATTTGTATTTTTTAGTATACTTTATGTTTATATTTTTTGAAAAAATTAAAAAATTATTTGAATATAATTTTTCATAAATTGATACTATAATTTAGTTGCTAATGAAATGTTGAAAATACATGAGATATCAATCTTTATATAGTAATTTTTTTTTTCCTTCAATTTTTTTTTGTGTATTTAAAACTTGAAAATATAGTGGATGGATATATTGTTTTCAAATTTTGATAAATATATACTTTTAAATAAATATTAAAATGTGTGTATTAAAACATAGTTGTTTCTATTCGACGTCAACTTTCATATTAAATATTTATCTAAAATATGAAAAAATTAGACCATCTTGATATAGATTGTTTTATCTAGTAAATAATATTTTTTCAAATTTTAAAAATATTATTTATTATTTTTCTTTTTATTGTAATCAAGCTATTTTTTGTGTGCTGATAACCTACTTTTAGTAAGAAAAATAAAAAAATAAAAAAAATAATTAAAATATTAATATATATATATTTGAAAACTACACTTATGGATCTACTAAAGGGAATATTTACATTTAAAAAAAAAAATGTTTACATGAGTAGGAGTTGTTGAAACATCAAATTTTTCAACATTTTTTGTAAATTGGCCTCAAAGTGGTGATACATATGGATTTAGCCAACAATTTTAGTTGGAAAAGTTTGGACATATCTAACTTAACTAGAATGAATCTTACAAGATCATATGTTTGACCAAATTATTTTTTAGGTAGAATTACTTAAATTCACTTGTGTTGATAAGTTTTCTTTCCAACATTTCCATCCATTCATCCAAAAGTATTCAAACCCCCCATCCATCACTCAATATTCATCCTTTATCATACTCATTTAATCGAAGCCTCTACAAAAAAATCATCTTTTGTCATCATGCCAATTTCTACCAATTTTTATGAGAATAACTCTAATTTCCATGGTCCATTATATAACATCTTCAAGGGATACCATTCAATGAACTAGATGTCTGATACCTTCCTTGATCTCACTATCATGTATCTATTATATTCAAAATTAACTTATCCACATCCTTATCCTCATCCCTCTCCATAAAATGCTATTCTACAAATCCAAAAACAAAAAATTGAAAAAAATGGAAAGAGAAAAAAAATTAAAAAAAATAAAAAAATTCAGCAAATCATGAAAGCCACTTCTTGTGGAACCTTGAGAAAGTACCATGCTGAAAACCTTGCAAAAAATGTATCATGTGCATTCCCTCATCTTCTTGCACTCTACACTTTGGGGAAAGATTCATCCATGTTATCCCACCTATCACATCCTAAATCTTCCACTATTCTTCATCCTTTATCCATCATACTATCTAATTCCATCCCAATTTTTAACTTTTTATCTTGAAATGGCTAAGGATCTTCATAAGAATAATGCATCCTATCTATTTATGATGATTTTACTCATACATCACACACAAATAGAATTCTACAATATAACCTATCTTTCTTGAAAGACTAATGATTCACTTAAGAATTAATAATACCAAGGATAAAAAATGTTAGGTATTGACATACTTGGTTCACTCAAGGTTCAATGTATTTTACTATTTTTACAAAGCGTCTTACACATATGTAATATTCACCTATTCTAAATGAAAATTATTTCACCACATATTTCACTCTACATAAAGTAGATAAAGATGAGGCCCCAATAGATATGCTTTTTGGTTTCCCAATAAAGTTGATTGGGATTTTCTTTACTTCTCAGTTGGGGTCCTCTAGTTACATCACCATAGAAACTCCCTTGCT
Source organism: Sequoia sempervirens (assembly GCA_007258455.2). Taxonomy (NCBI): domain Eukaryota; kingdom Viridiplantae; phylum Streptophyta; class Pinopsida; order Cupressales; family Cupressaceae; genus Sequoia; species Sequoia sempervirens. Next base: position 474,265,673 of record VDFB02271358.1, on the reverse strand, counting down.
AGATGCTCTAGTTCTTCCTTCTTCATTTTTCTCAACCACTTTCTCTTCTACTATCTTCCTCTTCTTCCCCATGAAATCATCATAATATGGTTATTCTATGGTATTCTATTTTCTCTTCATACCCTCATTGGGGTAAGTGATAGAAATTCCTTTTTCTTTTAATGCACAAATACAATTTTCTATCTATATTTGATTGGTGCCTATAATAGGTTTCATAACTTTATTCAAAGAAGTCACCTTAGATTCCATCTAATACGGATCTTATATAGGTTCATAAAAATTCCGCTCTCCATCATACATTGGGTTTATAATATTCTTATCATCTTCTTTAATTTATCATGGAATGGTGTGAGCTCCAAGAGTCTATAGTCATCTTTTTTCAAAGCCAACCTTTGATATTAACTCTTTCTAACCTCATGGTCATCCTCACAATAATTCCAAAAGTTTTGCATGTGTGGATCATGCATAATTTTTCTATTTATGTGATTATGGAGCCTTCCCCTAGGTCATACCTCAACCTTTCCAACTCAAATAGTTTTAAACTAAGGTATACTAACTCATCCTCTACACCTTTAGAGAATTATTTAGTGCATTGCATTCATAATCTCCCATATAGATGGGGAATTTTATTTATCATCTCCTATGGGAATTAAAGAAAGCCTCGTAAGATTCAATGATTTTTCTTGAGAATTATAATAGGATGATTTTATTCGTTGGCTACCTTGGCATCATGTATGGATTTTGTATAAAACATTCAACCCTTATATATGTGAACTTAGTAAATTGAATATACCAACTTCTATAATACCTTATTACACTTTGTGCATCCATAGATATTATCTTTTCTTTGTATCCCTTCAATTTTCTAACCAACTTCATCAATAATGCATCATTTAACCTCCTATAATGATTGAAATAATATTTCTTTGTTATTTGAGGGTAGTGTTAATATACTGGAGCACTTGTCTAGGAGTGTTTCCTAACACTCCTAACTTATTAAATTCTTGCAAGTCTACCATGAATACACATAAATAAATGACATCTTGAGGACATGAAGAAAATACTTGACTTCATAAATGCTATTTTTTTCCCATGAATGAAGTCAATAATGACTTGTGACAAAATAATTAGGGTTTTATCATTCTTCACATGTTTGATAATGGAATACATCTAGGGTTAAAATGTCCTTACATTTTGTGATCCCACCACCTTGTTTAAAAATGTGATAGTATCACTAATGTCTTGTTGTAAATCATGCCTTTAAAGATTCTTAGGAATATTGGATATTGTAAAATTAGATTATTATCTTTTTGATAACCATGCTAGGTTCATAGTTCTTTATTTTAATTCTTTTGACTCTGTATATGCCTTTTTCGAATCTACAATGTTCATAGGGCTCATCATAAAAAAATACAAAGATTCCAAAGGTATGGTCAATACTTTCCAATCTACATATACCCTACCCTCTTTCAGTACTACTCATATGTTCTTATCATATAAGTGAATGCATTCAAGTACAAATTTAGGAGCATCCATGTCTATTAGAAACCCTGTTTCCAAATGCAACCCATTGGCCATGATGCTCTTCTTGTGATTGCTTCATTTGGAGACATGACTATGGTCATGAACACATCTATGTCAAAATGAATGAAGTGTGTTTGTTAATATACCATAGTTGGGCCACACTTGGGAATCTGGGAGTGGCCTAAACAAATTCCTCCTTAAATTATTTCACTTTCTTATTCATGGCTCTTGCAAAATGAACACATAAATACTCCTACACTGATTAGGGTTAGCATTGATTTTATCTTAAAATTTATAATTAATTTTAAAAGTAGTGTCATTCAATTTCATATTAATTCAAAGAGGAAAACTCCAAATTAAGGTATAACCAAGTTCTTAATTTCATAAAATAACAATTTTTAAATTAGGGCTTAATTTAACCATAGCTACTTTTGATGAGATAATACTCCCTAAAATGGGAAGATGTGAGTTGAGTGTTTTTTCTTTTCTCTAATCCTTTTATTATAATTTTCTCATCTTCAATCTCCTGGCTCCCTAACTTACTCACTTAGTTTACTTTATCACAAGGTGTTCGTCAATGCACTCTGATGTTCCTTGATGTTTTTTTGTGATTGAAAAAATAATGATAAAATTCATTATAACTTTGTAAAAAAAAAAAACAAAAGAAAAAATCACATTCAATTTAGAGAAAAAGGTAGGTGGGCATTAATTATAAAATATTTAAATTTTGTTAGCTTTATTCTTTTGAAATATCTAAAGTTTAATTGGGCTATTTTTCTTTGCAATTCTCCTTATCTCATGAAACTAACTTTTTATGCCTTACATTCATTTTCCTATATTCAATTTATGCCTAGAATCATTTTGATTCTCTGAGGAAGTGTTATAAGGAATTTGTATGGAACATAATTTCTACCAAATTTCAAGGATTCCAACTAGTTGTATAAATTACATTCATAGGCTATTAAGTTCAGTAGGAGTGAAATTTTCCACAAAATTAGTCATATTTTGGTTTAGGATTAGTGTAACTAGAACTAGATAATACATCAAGTTCAGTTGGTATCATTAAATCATCAGCACTACCTTTTCTAAAGTTAAGTATCCTTTTTGGATAGAACAGTTGCAACTTCCATTAGATATGTCAAGTTTCCAACTATGCCCAATTTAGTTATATTGAAAAAAATTGATTTGCAAAAAAAATAAAAATCATATGGAGCTTTTATGGAGTCAAAGTAGATATTCACCTACACTTGCATGCCATGTTCAGTAAGATGTCAAATTTTTACAAAGATAAAACATAATTTAATTAAAGTTTTAGGTTCATGTGAAGGAAGACTCTTATTTTAAGAAATACCACATCAAGTTATAATAGGATCCCTTAGTACTATGCAAGTACTTTCAATTGTACCAATTTTCTTTTGGAAAAACTACCAGATGTGGACTATCATCTCTAAGATGTCATGTTAAATAGTAAGATCTAATGTTTCTACAAAAGATAATTTTTTTATTTTGACTAATTTAAAATTACTCCAAAAGGAAACTAATATTATTTTGAGATAATCTTTCACTTCTCGAGGAAATTAACACATTTAAAGACCTTCAACTTAGTATTTACTAGAATGTATAAATTTTTCCATTAACACCAAGGCAAAGGGGGTCCCCATTTTGCTTTGGAAAAATGGGGCATCTTCTGAAAGATACACAACACTATATACCTTTCCTTGTACACATATTTCATCATTGCTCACCCTATCCTTCTTCCTATCTCCTTGCACCCATAATATCCAAATCTATCTCCCCTTTTCATGTTTTATATATTTTGATCAAGATTAGGGAAACATATGTATGCATATCCACTCTATAGAACCTACCATATCTTATCTACATACTCTAATATCCTTCATCCCATATCCCTCATCCTATCTCCATCCATCCTATCCAAATACACCCTCCCCTCTTTCCTTTGATCTTGATAAGGATATGGAAAATAATCCTTACATGCTTTAGATAATGAAACCCTTACTTCCTCCACCATCCATATCCTTTTTGCACTATCCATCCATCTCATACATCCTTTATTATCTTCCATGTTTAATGACACTACCTCTATTGTGAGGCATCGTGTTCCTTTCAAATATAGTCCTTGGAGCTCCATGATCATATACATCCACTTAGTTCTACTAACTCCTAGCTAATCTATCTATCCATATTTTATCAGGGCATGACTCGCCCTTTTTTTGGGATCACATTCATTCCTCTATCTAGTCCTATCCTACTCAATACATTTATTATCTATTTATCCCTCCAATACAATCCCTTAAATGCAATCCAATCTTAAAATCTATCTCATCATCCAAAGAAATATATCAATTTTGATTTGAATCAACTAATAATCCATTGGTCCACTTTAATCCAACTATCATCATAAGTTTATATCCTTCCAAATATTGGTATTGTTCTTATTATTAACAACACAATCCTTGGGGTATGCATTGTTCTTATCATTAATTTTTCTATCCCCATCATTATCAATCAATTAATCAATAAATCAATTTTTTTGTTGATTTGGAGCATAGTCATAGTCTATTTTTGATTTGTTGGGAATTCTTTCTTGTTTCTTATGTGTTTTATAATTATTTGCATTTATCATAGTATTTTCACTAATTTACCATAGAAGCATTATCGTCTTCCATGTCATGGTGTTATAAGGTGTATGTTATCATTTGACAATTTTGATCACATACTTCACACATCATCACCCTAGTTCATTATACCTTTGTGGATAAAGTCAAGTAACTATAAAATTTATGTTTCTTACACCATTGTAACATGATTCTCAACTGATACAATTTAGTTAAATGGTGATGGGTGAGAGAGGGAGCGAGAGCCTGAGTTTGAATTCTTATGAAGATGAAGGAGACATAAGTGGTGGAGATGACCCAACTAAAGATGATGATGGTTTTGAGTGGCTTGTTGGGTGCGGTTAGTCTTTCTCCCATGCTGGCTTGGATCTGTGTGATTGTTGGGGACACTGCGTCCTCTGTGGACCCTTTATCTCAAGTGCCCATTTCTGGTCTTGCCCATGGCCTCCCATGTTGCTCTATGATGGGCGGGGGTTGGTCTTTCAGGAGTGGTTATTTGTGTCTCTATGTGTGGTGCTGGTGTTGGTGTTTGGAGCTCTTGTTGATGCATTGGTTGAGGAGTTTTGTGGCCTTTTCTCATACCCTGACTAACATGTAGGGTCAAAAGTGGTGCTTTATTGCTGTTCCTTCTCTCCTCTTTCTTGATTTGCAAGTTTTCCTGGTTCTCTTAGGCCTTTTCGTGGATTTGTTGCCTTTGTGTGGGGGCTATCATTGTGTGGGGATGAGGTTGCTGGTTTTCCTCTGGTGGAGTTTTTTATGGAAAGTTTATGGCATGTTTCAATCCCTAATTGGCATGTAGGTTTGGAGGTTGTTCTTCATTGTCTTGCTAGCTTTATACACCCTCTTCTTGGAGGTTTTCCTTGCCTTTTCCTCCTTCTTTTGGGTCCCTTTGTCTCTTCTTTGGTGCTGGTGTTGGTTGTGGTGTTTGGAGTTCTTGCTGAGGGGTTGTTTAAGGAGTTTAGTGGACTTATCTTAGACCTTGACTGACATGTTGGGTTGGAAGTGGTTTTTTATTGTTGTGCCTGCTCTCCTCTTTCTCCCTGAGTTGGCTTTATGAGCTCTCTCTAGCTTTTTTGGCTCTTCTTTGACTATGTGAGGGTGCTTTTGTTGCTTGGGGTTTTGGTTGTTGGTAAGCCTCTGGCAGAGTTAGTTGTGGATTGTTTTTGGCATGTTTAAGACCCTTATTGGAAAGTAGGGTTGGAGGTTGGTTTCCACTATCTTGCCAACTCTCTACTCCCTTTTTTTGGAAAATTTCTTTTCCTTTCCCCTCTTTCGAGGCTCGTTATCTTTTTGTTGGTTCTGGTTGTTTTTTTGGGCAGGGAGTCTGCTGCTCTTTGGCTCTTTTTTTTTTACAGTGTTGGTTTTCTTTTTGCTCTTGGTGGGGAGTGTTTCTCTTGGTGTGGCTTTTTTTATTTTTTGGTCGTCTACCTGTTGGTTTCTCTAAGTTCTCTTCTCTAACCCTTCAAGGTGTGTGGTCAAGTTTGTGTGTGTTAAATATGTAAAGCAGATGAATCAAACACACCAATAAGACATTATATCAAAAATAGAATATTAAAATAATAAAGATTGCAAACTCAGTATTTTGTTATCGATGTTGTCCTATCGTCCTCTATGTCCAGTATTTTCATTGATTCCAGTTGGCTCTTAGATTGTATGTTGGGCTCAACAAACAGTCTTCCTAGAGAACAAGATTGAATATGAAATGCATGTAATGCTAAAGGTAAGACATGATTATTCTGATGCTAAAATCAAAGATTATGATGATGCTATGAATAATAAAACTATAATGATAATGCTAGAATTCTATAATGCTAGAATGCAATTAATCTCTAATTCCTCTGATGTGTGTTGTGTAACCCTTGCTTGGATTGGCCATGCTATTTATAGAGTTTTTGAAAAGCTTCTGATTGGCTGATATGATCAACGATTGTGAAAATTCTTGGCAGATCGAACGGTTGAAGATGGATAAGACTAAAGAAAAATAGAAGAAAGCAAAAAGAAAGATTTGTTTTCTTTTCTATAAAAAGGTAAGATAAGATGATAACGATAATTTGTAAAAAAAATAATCTTTTGTGAGATTATGGAAAGATTTTGAAGAAGATAAATAATGAATTATAAAATTCAATTATTTATTTATGGGTGACATAGAGATTCTTCTTAAAATATAATATTTACCCTAGATTTGAAGAATAATGGAAGATTTCATAATTAAATAGAATATTTAATTATGATTCTGAAAAGATATGGAAGATATTCAATTAAATAAAGATATTTAAAATTAAACTTTTAAGAAATGGTATGTAAATGAAATTAATTAAATGAGATATTTAATTAACTAGAAGAAAGATTTGAAAATAATTTTTTTAATTTAATTAAATAAAAAAGACTTAATTAAATTCAAAAAGTGATAATTAATATAAATAAATAAAGTGTATTTATTTAATTAATTAAGCAGACATATGAATGTGAAATAATTAAATAAAAATCAATTTATTTAATCATGATAGAAGAATAATTTGAATGAACAATATAATTAAAATAATTAAATTTAATCATATGTAGAAGACTTTAGAGAAATTAATTAAATAATAAATATTTAATTAAATGCCAGGATTAATCAGATATGACCAATTTTATGCATCTACATTTTCCCCCTCTTTGAAGTAATGTGTGAAACGCATTGCTTCAAAGAAAATATTCCTGCTTTCAAAATTTGCTCTGTTTGACTTTGCCCTTTTTTTGAAAAAATATGCCCTTGACCTGATTCTGATATGTTTCTGATCAAAAAATGCTGCTGGTGTTAATGATGCCCCTCGAGAGATAAATCACCGATGATTATGAGTTTTTGAAAATTTTGAGTTCATGATGAGATTTTGATGTTGATGTGAATTCAGTGATTTAGCTCTCGAAAAATGATGTATAAGGATGCCCCAGTGTGAAAATAAAGTCCAAGTTAGATAAAAAGATAAAAATGTCACAAAACTCACCTTGAGTTGACCTTTAAAAGGTAATAAAAAGATAAAAGGACAAATCATTTGCACTATTTGACTTTGAGAATCCTGTAGCTCTGATAGTGACCTGGCGAAATAGAGATTTTGTATCACCATCATAGATTAGAGTGGACCCGCCGATACCAGAGACCAGTTGCGTATGGACCACCAGTGAGTCAATCCAACTTCTTATGCTTTCAAATTTTTCCATTTGGAGTAAAATTTTCCTATTTTTCGCAGATTTTTAGGTTTTAAAATTTTGTTTTAGCGCTTTTAGAAAAGTTGTAGCGCTTTTGATAACTGTTTGAGCGCATTCGATAAAAAAGGTAAGCGCATATAGGATAGATTTAGCATGTTTAGCGTAGAAACCAGTTTAGCGCATTCGATAAAAAGAGTAGCGCTTCTAGGATGCCATAGAAAAATTAGGGTTTTAGCACATCTAGGAAAAACAGTAGCACATATAGGGTTATCGCACATCCAGGAAATGAAGTGGTGCTTAGGTTTAGAGTTTTAGCGGTTAAAGGGAAATAAAACATAGAGGAAATGTTTGAGTGCATCCAGGGCAAAGAACGACACATCTGAGTTTTAGCGCATCTAGCTTATAGAATAGCGCATATGAGTTTTAGCGCATAGAGACCGCAGATTAGCGCATCTGGTAAAAAGAGACAAAATGTGTGAATTGATGAAATTGATATGTAAAAATGATGATGTATATTGCTTCCTTGGTCAATAGATAGGGAAATTGTCTTTTCATCATGTTAATATGGATAGAAAATATGATAAATAATTGATAACGTTGTTTCCAAAATAGAAATCAAAGAGTAGATAGCTGATAACTCTGTTTCCCCTGTACGACAAACAAAGAGTAGATGATTGATAGGACTGCTGATAAATTTGCTCTCTGCGATAGAAAATAAATAGTAGATGATTGATTGAAAACATATTTGTATTCATGACAGAAATACAAATAGGATGATGTTTCGATTGTTGATAAATTTGTATTCTTGAAAAAGAAAAGAAATAGTAATTGATGATATGAGATTTAGAGAGATAGATTGTGCATTGATATGGGTCACTTGATATGATTCTGATGAGTACGTCACTGATATGGGTCATAGATAGATATGAGTCAGATTGATTATATGTCATTGATATGGGTTATAGATAGATATGAGTTAGATTGATTTTGTTTGATTGAGATTGAATCATTGATATGATGTTGATTGACTGCCTTTATGATAACCGAAAATAGGAGGTTTTCACGAACCTCCAGATTAGGGAGCGTCACTTGGCAGGGTGGGATAGGATAGCCGAGCTGACACTAGATGAGGTAGCATTGATAGGGACATGTGGATTGAGATCCTTGTTGGCCATGCCTCCGATTCGGGTCAACATGGGACTGTTGACCGCACTGGCAGAGAGGATGGCATTCGGAGCACAACACCTTTCATTTTCTGACTGGTGAGGTGACTGTGACTCCAGAGGATGTGTATAGGATATTGGGTATTCTAGTGGTTGGCGCCCTTGTGTTCTATGATCACAAGGAGCTAGGTGGGACGGATGCATTGAGGATAGTATATGATGATGCGCACATAGCAGGGTAATGGGTGCCATGGGCTGACTTCAGAGGATATCCAACCTTGCCTGCAGTGTTAGGTGCATTCATTGGAGGTGTCCTTTGTCTAGATAGCCAGTCAAAGGGGCTATCAATGGGATGGGGGAGGATCCTAGGGCAGATTTTGTTACAGCCACAAAGATATGCCCGGGGGAGCTATATGTTGGCTCACCTATATCATGATTTACATGAGGTGGTATACAGGGGTGCATCCAATTTGTCGTGCGGTGTGAAACTTCTTCAGATACGGGCATGGGAGCATCTTGCGGTGATGAGACCAGCTTGTCCCAGAGTGAGGCCACTAGGTAGACCCTATGTATATGCCTATGCTATGTTCCTTGTCCAGCCTAAGCTAGGCAAGGCGGATTACTGGAGATGGTGCCTGGATGATATTGATGTAGTGATATGGTGACCATAGATTGCGAGCCATGGGATACATATCACCTAGAGATGCCATTCGTAGGTATTCCTCAATTTTTGATAGGACACACTCCATTTATCATTGAGAGGTTTTTGGCCATGCGAGTACAACGACAGTTTGGATTCACTATGGGTATGCCTTAGGGAGTTGCTCACTATGCATGGAGCAAGGATGAGGCAGGATGGGGAAGTGGTATTTCATACCAGATAGCTTATATAGAGTATATGGCTCTAGCGCTTGAGGCATGGGATGATAGATGAGATATTTTTGATGCTGGTATGTTTGACGAGTACTCAGTTTCTTATCATACACATCCCTTTCCATGATTTACTTGTCCTGATGAGCCAACGCCCATTTTGGTGGTACCGCAGCTAGGGGCAGGGAGACAGGAGGATGTGGTAGGTGGTGAGTAGATAGCGGTTGGGGGAGATGATGAGGAGAGTGGAGAGGAGGAGAGCTCAGATGGGGATGATGGCGGAGATGAGGGGCAGGTGCTAGTGAGCTCGAGGCCAGATATTTTGAGCGGTATCTAGATCATATGGAGGCTGAGGACTGGGATTGGGTGGAGGACAGTGATCAGGGTTGGTTCCTCATCATAGTAGGGACAGATAGATACCCTACAGGCCCAAGTGCAGACATTGCAGGGACAACAGGTGCAGTTGTAAAGTTAGTTGGTGCAGGCATAGGGAATTTTTGCACAGCTACAGGCACAGCTAGCACAGTCACAAGAATAGGCACATCCTCCTACCCCAGACCCATAGTTATCCTAGGTGATGATAGAGAGAGATGCATTGAGACGGAGGGCGGTAGAGGCCGAGGGAGTTGCACAGAGGCTGATGGGCACTGTGGAGAGCGCATCATTGTGAGAGGACATTGCAGAGGGCTTTGAGATGGATAGAGAGGTTGAGTATTACCAGATCAGATATGAGGAGTTATGTCCTCCTGAGCACAGAGAGCCTTTCCCACGGTCCCATACTAGGACCAGGAGGACATAGATAGCTACCCAAAGTATGGGGGTTACCGGGCCTCGACGGGATCCAGATGCAGGGACCAGTGGGAGGCCACCATCCTCAAGACCAGCTCCATCAGGGGGTTCCACCAGCTAGCTGTGATTGATATACGCATGATTTTTATGTGATATATCTCATATTCTTTGGAGCATGTACACTGATTTTTTTATCATATCTCATGTATCTTTCTAGACATTTCAGTGTCATTAGATTATTGGAAATTTGTATGTACTTTTGATGAGTGATGATATGCAGCGGTGATGAGTTTTGATGGTGTATTGCATTTGATATGATGATATGAGATGGATATGCATTTATTTCCTTGTTTATGTGATATGGATTTTGATATATGATCTACTCACTAACATGATTTGCAGGATGATATGATATGATTATGATATGATGATGTGCAATGTGTACTAATGATCTCATGCAGGTGGATGATGATGGTAAAAAGGCAATGATATGATATGATATGAATTATTAATGATGTGGAAATGTGATGTTTGAATTCTTTTATTTTTCTTGAATTTTCAAATGCTATAAATGATGATGATGTGATGGATGTTATGTGGATGAAAATGCATAGTATTGAAAATGAGAAAAGATGTGAATGATAAATGATGTGAAAGGATTAATAATTATGAAATGTATGCTCTGAAATGTAATGAATATGAAAAAGATTAATGAGATGATAAAATGAGATGTAATGACATGAAATGAAATGGAATGAAAATGAGATGATATGGTAACTATAATGATGTAAAGAAAATGAGATGAAAAATAAAATGTAATGTAATGATGAAATGAAATAATAAAATGGAATGAAAGGAGATGATAAAATGTAAGTAAATGGAATGGTAAAAATGAATTATGAAGTGACCTGAGATGATAAAATGATATGAGCCGATGAGATGATAAATGATAAATGATAATTATATGAATAATAATGATATGATTAAAAAAGATGAGAAAATGATGTGATGAATATGAAAAATGAGTAAATAATGAAATGAAATGGAGTGAAATGGAATGAAATGATAAAATGGAAATGCTATGGAAAATGTAATGATAAAATGAGAAAATTAAAATCATATGGAATGATAAGAAATGAAATGAAATAAAATGAAATGGAATGAAAAAAATGAAATGTAATGTAATGATATGTAATGTAATAAAATGAGCTGATATGTAATGATAGGAAATGGAATGAAATGATAAAATGAAATGAAATGGAATGATAAAATGATCAAATTTAAAAAAAATGATAAAATTGAAATGATATGTAATGATGGATGGGATAATAATGAAAAATGGTTAAATGTATCAATGAATGATACGAAATGATAAAAGGATTGGAATACAATTAGAATGAAATGAAGATAAAAAATGAGAATGTCCCATGATATGCAATGAAACGATATGAAATATGAAATGATAATGCATTATGAAGGATAAAAAAATGGGAAAGGATCCCAATGATGGATGTTTAAACTATATGATATGCACAAGACCTAGATGAAATGATAATGAAATGAGGATGAAACAAATGTCCAAATGTCCTGCACATATAATCCAAAGAGACATGACAACTGTTGATTTATTTGTTTAGCCTTGTGTGAAAGTCTAATGCGAATCTAGTATGCAAAATATATACATTGATCTAAATGAAATGCAACTAAATAAAACCAATGGTTCATTGAGCCTTCGGGTAGAGCTTGTGAATCATCATAGAGCCTTATTAAATGTTGGAAGTATGTACAAGCATCATAGGGGAGATTAGCACCGATGATGACTTGAGTACAACTTTCATGATTTCTGATATAGCAAGCGAACACAAGCATCGAGGTATAATTGAACCGAGATGACTTGAGCATTTCTTGCATAAACATACAAAGACTAACCACCTTCTGATGCAAATGTGGAACTGCCGTTAATGATATGCTTTGGAAATCATGTTTCATGACATATTTGCCTCAAATCAAAAGTTAACCTCAAGACAACAAACAAAGAAAAATTATCCTCCTTCCTTGCCACTCTATTTTAGTACATCATTGAGTGTGCTCCAGAGAGATGATGTCGAAACATCAAACAACCATTGTGCAAAATGTAAAACTGATATTCCAATCATTATTCAGATTTTAGATCATCCAGATATGAGTCATGATATGGTATTTTGCTGAAAAACCATTGTGATATGGGTCAATGGTTGGATAGTTATCCATGTGTTTTGATTGTTTGTTCACATGACTAAGTTCTATATCATTGTTGAGCTATTTTGGTAGAACCTAAAAGTTGGTTGCCCCAAAGCATGTCAATGTTTATTCCCAGTATTTGACACAGCCTGTTGAAATGGATATGTACAATAATCAAGCCATGGTAAGACGTCATCGCTCTAGGAAAATGATGGCAACATTATGTTGGTATGACCCTAAGATGAAGGTAAGATGCATGAAATGAAAGCCTAGTGCAAAACATGAACTAATAGATGGAGAGCTACAAATAGCGTCTATTTGCCAGATTTTCACTATTTGTTTTTATTGCATTTTTCTAATTTTTTATTTTTTTTGGTCGCTACCAAGGTGCCTGTTTGCCACGTTTTCACCAGGGTAACCATTTTTTCAAGAATTTTTCTACTGTTTTTGTGTTTTTTTAAGGACTTTTTCTGATGTTTTTGTATTTTTTCAAGACTTTTTCTAATGTTTTTGTATTTTTTCAGGACTTTTTCTAATTTTTTTTGTATTTTTTCAGGACTTTTTCTGGATGATGATAACTACTTTAGACATAATACTTTTTCAGGTGCATGATGTTGATGGGTTTGTCAAACAGGTCCCCTTCTGGTGTTGACAATTTGTATGCTCCTGAACCATATACTGCTATGACCACATACAGACCCAACCAATTAGGTTCAAACTTTCCTTTCTTCTCTTTGTCTTGTTGATTGTGTGGGTTCTCTTTTAGAACAAGATCACCAACCTGAAAGGTGTGTGGTTTGACTCTGTGATTATAGCTGCGAGACATCATTTGTTGATAGGATTTTAAATGATCAGCTGCTCGTTGTCTCTTTTCATCAAGAAGTTCTAGTTCTTGGAGTTGGGAAACTCTGTATTCATCATCTGTTATGAGACCTTTCAATGATACTCTAAGTGATGGAATCTCAACCTCTAAAGGTAGGATGGCTTTTGCTCCATAGACAAGAGAAAATGGTCTTGCTCATGTTGGCGTTTAGATACTAGTTCGGTAAGCCCATAATGCAGGATTGAGTTGAACGTGTCAATCTTTCCCTGCATCATTCACAATCTTCTTTAAAATTTTCAATATTGTTTTATTTGAGGCCTCTACTTGGCCATTCCCTTGTGGATAATAAGGTGTTGAGTATCTGTGTTGAATATGGAATCTCTCACAAAGTTCTTTAACATCCTGATTCTTGAATGGTCGTCCATTATCTATGATGGTGGAGTTGGGAATGCCATACTGACAAATGGGATAATTGAGTATGAATGATGAGATTTGTTTGCCAGTGACCTTAGTGAGAGGTACTACCTCAATCCACTTGGTAAAATACTCTGTCGTTGTGATGATGCACTTGTGCCCATTCAAAGATGAAGCATGAATCTTGCCAATTAAATCCAAGCCCCATTGAGAGAATGGCCAGGTTGGTACAAACGGTTGTAGTTCCTGTGCATGAATGAGATTTCCATGTATCTAAAATTTAGAGCACTTCGTTACAAAAGTGAATGATTCCCTCTCCATTGTAGGCTAGTAGTAACCCATTCTAATCAATTTCTTGGATAAGGCTAGTCCACTTGAATGAGTACCACAAATGCCACCATGAACTTCTTGTAAAGCCTTATAGGATTCATCACATTCAAGACATCAAAGTAAAGTACCATCAAGACCACAACGATAGAGAGTGTCAGCAATAAGGGTATAGCGAGAGGATTGGTGGATAAAATTGTGCTTTTGGTTACAAGATAAGTCAAGTGGTAAGATGTCTTCTAGTTAGGAATAAATTTTTCCATACCAAGGTGAATCAGATCCAACTAAGTGGCAAATGATTTGGATTTTAGGGGTGTTATAGGCCTGCGTAAATGATTGTTCCACCAGAAATTCGTAGCGAGCTTGAGTTTTAGGTAGTTGTAACAATGAAGCGATTGTGGCCATAGCGTCATTTGCTTTGTTATCAAGCCTTGGAATTTGTATGAACTTGATGTCTACAAAGTATTTCTTGAAATTGTCAACCATTTTCTTATATGGTAACAATTTGTCATCTTTGGTCTGATAGTCATCATTGATTTGGTTAATGACTAACTGTGAGTCACCATAGACTTGCAACTTTGTGATTCTCTATTCCAATGCTATTTTGAGTCTAGTGATTAAAGCTTCATATTCAGCTATGTTATTAGTACATGGAAACATTAGCCGATATGACCGAGGAATGGTATTTCCTTGAGGGGTGACAAAGAGTATGCCTGCCCCTGATCCATGTTGAGTAAAGGAGCCATCAAAATATAATGACCAAGGTTGCTTTGATTCTGCCGTGAAGACATCAACATCTGGAAATTCAATGTGCATGGGATGTTCTACTTGTAGGGGTGCTTCAGCGAGTTGGTCAGCGATAACTTGTCCTTTGATTGCTTTGCGATCAATATAATGGATATCGAACTCGCTTAATATCATGACCCATTTTTCTAATCTTCCTGTTAATGTGGCCTTGCTTAACAGATATTTGAGTGGATCAATCTTTGCAATAAGATTGATTGTATGAGTTAACATGTAGTGGTGAAACCTCTGCGAGGCAAAGACCACAACTAGGCAAGCCTTCTCGATAAAAGTGTAGTTGAGTTCATGACCTGTTAATGTTTGGCTGATATAATAGATTGCATGTTCTTTTCCTATAGAGTCTTCTTGTGCTAACAATGCTCCCAAAGATGTCTCTATGGCAGCAATGTATAAGATGAGTGGTTTGTTTGGATTTGGTGGTATTAGAACTGGTGGGTTCATTAAGTACTGCTTGATTTGTTGAAAGGCCATTTCACACTTATCATCCCATTTGAACGGAACATTTTTGTGTAGTAGATGTGTGAAAGTTAGGAATTTATCTGCTAGTTGTGCAATGAATCTTCGTATAGATTGAAGTCATCCCTGTAGTGACCTCAACTGACTGATATTCCTTGGTGGAGGTATTTCCATGATTGCTTGTACCTTGGCGGGATCTACTTCAATTCCTTTTGCTGAAACTATGTATCCTGAGAGTTTTCTAGATGTGACTCTGAAAACACATTTCTTAGGGTTGAGGCAAACTTTGAACTTTTTCAACCTTACAAATATTTTGGATAATATCTCAAGATGTCCTTCTCTTGTGTATGATTTTTCCAGTATGTCATCAACATAATCTTCCATGAATGTGTGCATCATGTCATGAAAAATTATAGTCATAGCTCTTTGGTATGTAGCCCCAACATTCTTTAAACCGAATGGCATGACGTTCCAACAGTAAGTCCACCAAGGACATGTGAAAGATGTTTTTTCTTGGTCTTTTGGTGGTATCTTGATTTGGTTATAACCAGAAAAACCATCCATTAGTGAATACATGGAATGGCCAGCCATTAGATCAACTATAGTATCAATGCTTGGAAGAGGAAAATAATCCTTAGGACATGCCTTATTAAGATCTCTTAAATCTATGCACACTCAAACACTTTTGCCAGGTTTGGATACATGAACAATTTGTTAGAGATCCATTCTCCATAATCAATTGATCTTATAAATCCCACATCAATGAATTTCTTAAGTTCTTCTTTAACTAGTAGTGCCACATGAGGATGCATCTTTCTAATTTTTTGTTTCATGGGATTTACTCCTAGTTTAATTGAAAAGTGATGCATTATAATATCCGAATCAAGACCTGGTATGTCTACATAAGACCAAGCGAAATTGACTTGATTTTCTCTAAGAAATTCCATGAACTCAGGTACTTCTTTATCTGTCATTGATGCAACCAACTGTAGAATCCTTGGTTTCTCTGTAGTTTCAAGATTAACTACTTTTTTAGGTTCAATCAAGATAGGAAATCGCTCATGATAGTGCTCTGGGAGAGTGTCAAGCATCCCATCATCTGGTGCCTTAAAAAGGTTTTCACCATCTGATACACTCTTTGTTTTATCTTTTGTTTGATCTAACATTGTTAGATTCTGGTTTTCACCATTAGATCTTTCTTTTTGACTTTTACTTTTGTAGCTAGGAAACTTGACACTATCCTGACTAAGGATCTCATGCCAAAAATTTCTAGTGGAACAATCATCTACATCATCTACGGAAAGGAATTTTACAATAGATTTGTTGGTTGGGAACATAGGTATATCGGGAGGTTCAGATAGATCCCAATCAATGAGATAGAGATGTATTAGCAGTAGTGGGTCATTGGGTTGCGTGAAATCAGCTATGGTTATGGTCATAACGGAGGTGTCTAAAGGATCCGAGGTATGAGGTAGATCAATGATGGTACTATCCTCACGATAGTCTTGTTCTATTAAATCTGACTCGGTATCACTAGAAACATAGTTGCGTTGTAGTTTAGATTCTCGTGGTTGGTTCCTTGACCCTTCTCCTTTAATTAGAGTAGGTGTATACTTGTGTATCACGTCAACCTGTTTGTCCCTCCAAAATTCATCATTATGGATGGTATCCCATTTGTATTCTCCAAAGTTTGTGTCAGAGTTATTATCAATGAAATTCTGAATTGTTGTCAATCAGGCTTCCCTTGGATCATAACTTTCTTGCAATGTGAGTACAATATCACTCAATTGTTTGGATGTTGTTTCTTTTGAGCTAGTATCATAGCCTAGTCCTATTTTATCTTTTATAGTAAGTCCTAGAGGATCAATAGGCTCAGCTACTCCTTTTCTTTTTCCGATAGGACCATTACCCTCATAGCCCATCTTTTGCATGATTAAATATCCCTTACCATATTTATCAGTTGGTAACTTGATATTAAGAATTGTTTCATCTACATCTTCATCTCTATAGAGCCATTTTAGCATTTCGCTATCCTTGGGATCTTCCATCAGGAATTTCTCTTTGATAAATTGTCCATTGAACTTTGTGATCTATTCTACCGCTAATTGTGTTGATGTTGACGCTACAAATATCTGATGGTGCGTGATAGAAGGTTGCCCATGTGACCAAGGTGATGTAGGAAGATTAGCCAGACAGAGAGAGTATTCTCGTACAATATTATCTTTGAACTATAGTTGCTTGTCAAAGGTTTTGGTTAGTTGACTGATTTGTGTATCAACTTTTGGAGAAGTGCTAGTAGTCACTTCTCGATTGTTAGGAACCAAAGTGTCTTGACTAGCTTTGATGGTAGCACAAGTTTGACTATGAGAATTATCAGCTGATATTGTGATCTCCTGTCCATCATAAGGAAATTTAAGACACTGATGATATGTAGATGATACAACTTGTATATCGTGGATCCAAGGATGACCCAAAAAGATGTTGTATGTGAGATCACGGTCTAATACCTGACATAAAGTATTTTTGATAACAAGTCCCATTCTGATTGGTAGCATGATTAAACCCTTGGATGCTCTTTCCTCATCATCATAGGCTTTAATAGTAATCTTTCTTCTGGGATCAATGGAATCCTCAGAAAATCCTAAAGCTCGAATCAATTTCATGGTACATATGTTCAAACCAGCACCTCCATCTATTAGAACTCGTCTGACATGAAACTTGTGGACCCTGACTTCTAAGTATAATGATGAATAATGGGATGTGTCATGGAAACATCATATTTTTTGGAGAATGAAAGGCATGTTGGTGAGGATAAATTTCCCACCATGGCTTGAAATTGATCCACATTCAGATCATCCGATATAGTTGTTTCAATGAGGGCTTTGTCTAGAATTTCCTTGTGCTGGGGAAATCTTCAGAAGTTCCAAGATAGAGATCTGGGCAGAAGTTTTTCCAAGTTGATTGATTAAATCATATTGATGTGGAGGTGGTGGCACAATGGATTTTGAAGGAGCCCCTTTTAAGAGAACTTTAGCTTGTGCCCTTGTTGTTACATTAACTTCTCGATACTCCACCTTCTCTTTGAATTTTATAACATTAACTCGATCATCATCAGTGTAGATATGATTGATTATATGTTCATTGATATGATTCACATTATTTCTAGAAGACTCACTCTTTTGATAGTTGGGAAAAGGATTTCAAAATGCTTGGTGGTCTTCGTTTGATTGTTGGTTTCCTTCTATTGTGACAATGTCTCTGTCGATTAAATCTTGAATAGCATTCTTCAAGGCTTGGAAATTATTCATACGATGGCCTTTAAATCTATGATATTCAAAATAGTACGCATCATTCTAGGATGGTGGCTTTACACTAGGTTTGAAGTTACATTAAGGAGGTAGGTTAATAATGTTCTTTGCCATCAAGTATTTAAGAGTAGATTCCAAAGATTGCCCCAATAGAGTAAAAGTTCTTCTGTTGGAGAAGAATGAAGATCATTGTGGATTCATGTTTGATGTATTTCCTAGAGAATTGTTATTGTTGTTTCCACGATACCCTTGATTGTTGGTATTATTCTGATTTGGAGCAAAAGTTGGATTTTGGTTATTCCTCAGAGGAGGAGGGGAGTTGTTTCCCAGGTTTGTAACCGAGTTGACATTGTTGTAGTTGTTGTTGCGAGGAACACTAAGAACAACTGGATTATATGAGACATGATGTGCATCTACAACACCATCATTCACCACATTCTTGTTGCGAGTCCAAAACTTAGATTTGTCATTGTGGTGATTAGAAGAGCTAGGATTGTCTCTATCAAGTTTGATTATCCCCCTTTGGACCAATGCATTTTCAATTATGATTACATTTTCAATCAATTTCTAAAAAGAGGGAGGACAATGAAGATTTAGACGATAACTCATCTCTTGATCCAAGTTGTTTATGAATGTAGTGATCTTTTCCTTCTCAAGAACATGTCGTGGATATCTAGCGAATAATCTTCTCCATCTATGAAGAAATGTGATGAATGGTTCACCATGTTTTTTATAGCCTTGCATAGGTCAATCATGGTTATTTGGTGTTGTATGTTATAGGAATATTGTGAGATAAACTCGTTGGTCAATTCTTCACATGTTTTGAAAGGCGGTGTGATTTTTGATAACCATTCCATAGACTGGCCTCCAAGACTTCGTGGAAACAAACGCATTAAGTATGTATCCTCATGAGAAAATTCTAAAGTCATATTTCATAAGTCTCTAATATGGTCTATTGGATCCAATTTCCCGTTATAACGATCAAACTTTGGGATTTCAAAATGCTTAGGAAATGGGATCATGTTAAGACGTCGATCAAAGGCGTATGGACAAATGTCATCAAGAGCGTATGTCTTTGTTGTGGCTCCCCCTTGTAGATCTTTCATTTTTACTTCTAATGTTTTTACTATTCTAGTCAAGACACCAAGATCAGATAAGGTGTTTCATCAAGACTACTCTTTATGTCCACAGTATCAAAATCATGAGGTAATTTAGCTCCTTCGTCAGCCAAAAATAGGAAATATTTTTGTTTGTCATGTGCTATGAGCTTTTCTACTGCTCTAAGAAATTTAGGATCTTGTTCGGCTTCTTTAAGGTGGCGTTCTTCTTCTTGTTCATCCTCACTATCCTCAAGGGTTTTTCTCATATCTTTGTCAGAAATAAATGGATTATTTTCTCCTTCCGTCATGTTGTCCTCAAAGAGGGGATTTCAACTCACACTATAAAGGGGATCACTATTTTCACCTTCCTTTTGTGTTGTTGAGATACGATCTGCTTGTTGAATATCTTCCTTCAGTTTATTGTATTATGATCGTGTAAAAGCAGACATATGATTTCAAGATGTTCTCCTAAACTTAGATCATAGTTTGATGAGTGCAATCAAAGATGATGTTTTAATCTGATAAGATGAAAATCTTATGATATGATTAAAACTATGTTTTCCTAATTCGTGATTGTGGCTTCCAATGATGAAGGATGTCAGAATCCTATTGGGAGAAGTTGAACCAAAAATTTGGAATTTTGTGATGGAAAGTGCACTTGCAAGATTTGATCTTTGTTTTCGAAGAATGATCAATATATCATATAGCCTAACTCATTGAAGTATTTGAATAGGATGTGTCGAATATTCAATAGAAGGTTGTGGTATATAGTTGAAATCAAGAGCCTGATTGTGATTGTGTCGTTGAGAGAGGGATCTTCTTTGAAAATAGGCTCGTGAATCTAGAGGGTCCACAACGTATTCATCAGTAAATCCTGTGACAAAATCTTGGCATCTATGGAGAAATTTGCGATAATGGAGCAAGACGTTTCGACTCTTGTATAAAAAATTCCTTCGTTGTAAGCTTTTCTTGTAGCCTAGAGGTTTCTTGGGTTTCCTGATCCTATTGGTAATTGAATTTTTAAAAAATTTGGTAGATTTCCACTCCCTAAGCATGAGAGAAAATGTTGATACGCTACTGGACTGGGAATGCTATAAACTCAGATCTGTTAAAAATAATGATTCAGGAAAAATGACAGATGCACTTTTATGTTGCCTAGATGCACTTTAGAAATAGGGATATGCGCTAGAGAAAAGGTCAGATGCACTTTAATATGTCCCAGATGCACTACTTTGTATCCTATATGCACTGTAGAAAATGTTTTTGGCAGTGACCAAAAAGTTTGTTTTCAGAATAGCCAGTGTATGCGCGAAAAGACTCAATGTGCTAAAATAGACCCTAAAAGCATTGATTTACACCCCAATCTATATCCCAATATGGTTGGCACTGAAGGCACACGGGTCCTACTATTCTATGGGGGTCGAAAACAATTTTTGACCCCATCGACCAGACAAGAAACGATGAGAAGTGGGGTGCCCATTATCTAGTCGACGGCCCCTACTATAGAATGAGGCTAGATTCTATACGTAACATGCTCCCCCGACTTCTAGTATGGTTTAACCAGTGAATGTGCTAGAACATACCTTATATGCGCTAGAATATACCCTAGATGCACTAAAACAGTTTTTCAAAGGTATTTTCTAGAACAGTTGAGAATAGTTTATAGCTAAAATTTGACATGTTCATTTCGGATGATCTTTTATCTGAATTAGTGTGATTGAAAACACAAAAAACACCTTGAAAAAAATTGTTTTTAAGTCCTATACTAAACATCAAGTGTATGTTTCAAAAATGTTCTTCAAAAAGTTTTTTCATAGGTTTTACACATGACAGACAGTTCAAGTAGACTCACTCTTAGTACTCAGGTAGGTCATCATAATAATCAACAACCCACATCTTCGAACTGCGTCGACTCACATAGCTGTGTCACCCTCGAAGGGGCACCCGTGTTTTTGTCTTTTCCAAGAGCGTACTTAGAGTGATGGAAGTGGATACCGGATCCCCTGAGCAAACGGTCCTTGGCACTTATATGGTGAGTATCTTGGGGGTAGATTTTTCCCTCCCCTGCACTGTGATTATTATGATGTTCGAAAACTGACTTCGGCTGGATACTACACTAGGTTCGTATTAAGGGTTTCTGTTCGGTGCGGCAATAGTAAACTCCCTCAGGAGACCTCTCAACCTTTAGAACAAAGGCTTTGGGGATGGTTATCTTGCACACTACTGACAAAAGAGGATTTCTCCTTATTTGCTTTAAATTTTATAGTGGGGCGGAATAGCCTGGCTTTGGCTTGAACCCACTTGAGTCGTTCCTCTTGGGTGAGTACTTTTTCCCACAAGAGCAGGCCCTCTATAGGATGTAATAAATAGTAAAATTGCATGAATGTAAAAGGAAAGTTTGGTATTATGATTACCCAGTTAAGGGGAGAGCATAGACCTATTGCCAGAAACATAGTAGACACTGTTCTTTTTAAAACCCAAATCACAATGATCTAAACTACATGAAGATGTTGCTTCACAACAAGCATGGGATTCATTTTAACTACAAAATCAGCGTGTGGTGACTATTCTAGATTGCTTCATTTTAATCCATGTCTATCCTAGGGTTGCTTCTTTTTAAAACCAGTTGTGACTATCCTAGATTGGTTCTTTTTAAGTCAGAAAAAGGTTTTGTCTGCGGAAGGTGTCAGACTCAGAAACCTGTTTAGTTACAACCTACATATGCCAAAAGATCACTTGTATGCACAACAATAACAAGTTAATGTGCCAAAATAGATCCTAAATGCACTACAGAAAGTCCCAAATGCACTACAAAAACTCCTAGATGCGCTAAAATAGAATGCAACTAATTTTTTTAAATTTTTTTTTCATAATTTTTTAACAAACTAAGTAGGATATATGCTCCATTATGTCTTGTAGATACACCGAGATAGTTCTTGGATGCACCTAAACAGTTCCTGGATGCACCGAAGTACCTGCAAAAGCACTGAAAGAAATCATAGATGCGCTTTAGAAACTTGCGGATGAACTTAGGAAATCGTCGTATGCGCTAAAACATAAAATTTTGTCAAAAATCCAAATTTGAGAACATGAAATCCTGTCAGAAAACCTGCAAATAATTGTTAAAAATGGGGCAAGGCCCCACGGTGGGCGCCAATAATGTGTGGTCGATTTTGTGTGTGTTAAATATGCAAAGCAAATGAATTAAACACACCAATAAGACATTATATCAAAAACATAATATTAAAATAATAAAGATTGCAAACTCAGTATTTTGTTATCGATGTCATCCTATCGTCCTCTATCTCCAGTATTTTCATTGATTCCAGCTGGCTCTCAAATTGTATGCTGGGCTCAATGAATAGTCTTCCTAGAGAATGAGATTGAATATGAAATGCATGTAATGCTAAAGCTAAGACATGATTACTCTGATGCTAAAATGAAATATTATGATGATGCTATGAATAATAAAACTATAATGATAATGCTAGAATTCAATTAATCTCTAATTCCTCTTATGTGTGTTGTGTAACCCTTGCTTGGATTGGCCGTGCTATTTATAGATTTTTTGAAAAGCTTTTGATTGGCTGATATGATCAACGATTGTGAAAATTCCTAGCAGATCGAACAATTGAAGATGGATAAGACAGAAGAAAAACAGAAGAAAGCAAAAAGCAAGATTTTTTTTCTTTTCTATAAAAAGGTAAGATAAGATGATAAAGATGATTTGTAAAAAAAATAATCTTTTGTGAGATTATGGAAAGATTTTGAAGAAGATAAATAATGAACTATAAAATTCAATTATTTATTTATGGGTGACACAGAGATTCTTCTTAAAATAGAATATTTACCCTAGATTTGAAGAATAATGGAAGATTTCATAATTAAATAGAATATTTAATTATGATTCTGAAAAGATATGGAAGATATTCAATTAAATAAAGATGTTTAATTAAACTTTTAAGAAATGGTATGTAAATGAAATTAATTAAATGAGATATTTAATTAACTAGAAGAAAGATTTGAAAAGAAAATTTTAAATTTAATTAAATAAAAAGACTTAATTAAATTCAAAAAGTGATAATTAATATAAATAAATAAAGTGTATTTAATTAATTAATTAAGTGGACATATGAATGTGAAATAATTAAATAAAAATCAATTTATTTAATCATGATAGAAGAATAATTTGAATGAACAATAGAATTAAATTAATTAAATTTAATCATATGTAGAAGACTTTAGAGAAATTAATTAAATAATAAATATTTAATTAAATGCCAGGATTAATTAGATATGACCAATTTTATGCATCTACACAAGGTTAGGGGTGTGTTGCTATTTGAGAAAGGATCTGTTTCTTCTTCTTCTTTGCTATAGTTTACTTATCTACCAAAGGATGCTATGGTGGTCGTCACTATGGGTGAAGTTGTTTCCCTTCATTTTTTTCACCTATGGTCTTCTCTTGAGGTGGAGATTGCTCCTTTGGAGGTGGAGCCCTCTTCTATTGAGGTGGAGAGGTGTGTTGTGGATCATGTGGGAAGCTCTTTTTTCTATATTTTTGGATCTATTTTCATCCTCTCTTATATAGGGGAGCCCCTTCTTATTAAGGTGGAGGCTGGGTTGGTGCTATGGGTGGACTAGTGGTGTGTGCTTGCTAAGAATCTTTAGTTTTTTCCCCTGATTTATAACTCTCATATTGAGGTGGGGAGGTTAGTTTCATTGGATGGTACTGACAAGTATTGTGCTCTTGTTTGGTTGGTTCAGGCTGGTTACTTGGTTGTCTCTTGTTGTTGGCTGATGGTTGGTGCTATTATGTGTTGTACTATAGTCTGGTTATTTTAGGACGATGGTTTCCTGGCCTATTCAGGTTGTTCTTGGGTTCATATCCATTGTATCTTGTGGTTGTATTGGGCATAAGGTTCTCGTTTAAATCTTTCTTGGTGCAGATTTGAGATTTAAATCTATTTTTTTAAATTTTCTTTTGGTTGGCTACTAGTTGTCTTTGTTTCATTCTTTAGCATCTTGATCTCTTTGAGCGGGTTTTGGGTTCCCATTAAAACCTACCTGTTAATGGTTCCAGGTCCATTCAAAACTTGTTATTAATGGTTTTGGTTCCATTCAAAACCTATTGTTAATGATTTTGGGTCCATTCAAAACCTGTTGTTAATGGTTTCGGGTCCATTCAAAACTTGTTTTTCCCCCTTAATCAAAACATGATTCTCAACTATCATCCTTATCCATTTCCATCCATCCTTCTCTATTTTATGATTCCATCCTTTATCATCTAAATTTCACATGTATTTCAAGAGCACACTCATGTTATTCAAACTCATCTGTCCTCTCAAGGGGAAATACCTAGCTCCCATTCTTCTAGTGACTATGGCATCATGCCACTAGTCCTCATCCTTGCCCTACCCACTATATTTTTTTCTTATTTTATACAAATTTTTTTACAATTGAGATGTCATATCAAAGAGGGGAAAATGTAGAAACCTAAATTTGTCCCACCTTGTCCTAAGCTATTAATTAAATAAATGGTATTTATTTATTTAATTAAGTTATCTGTTTATCCCCCATATTAATCAAATTTATTTAGTTATTTAACTAAGTCAACCTTATCCTCCAAATCCTCCAACTAAATCAATTAATTAATACATTATTTATTTATTTATTTAGACCAATTAATCCTTAAGACATTCAACATGTGAAAAGATTCCCTTTTCCAATAAATCCTAATTTCAAATTCCCATATCCCTTAAAAATTGTAAAAAGTCAAATATTTCTTTTCTTTTAGCTAATCCAACCAAATCTTATCCCACCACATTTTTCTATGTCCAATACCCATCAATTGTCCTCTTAGACACCTTTCTCAATTAATCCAATTTTGACACTTGTTTAGTCTCCCTTTCTTGAGACCTCTCATCAATTATGAACCCTTCATTCCACCACCTAGATCTTACACTTCATGGTAAAATTGTCACATGACTTGAAATTTGATCCAAACCCTAATCCATAATCAATCGTAGCAATCCATCAACCGATCCATCTAGTCCCTTGATTTCCATCTTGAAAATTTTATAAATGAGAGGCTTCTCATCCCATTTGAGGAATATAATTTCATAATATTGTTATTATTGTTGTGAATTAGGTTTCTTACCTAACTAGATCACCTAGTTAGGTCACATGTTAATTTTACTTAGGTCCTAGGAATATTTCTAGAAGTCTTAGGTGTCATGAGATCTTATCATGTCATATAATACTTTTTCCTAGGTCATTAAATATTTGATGAGTTAGTTGTCACATGCCATAGGATTAAGACACTTTCCATGATTTTGTCTAATCCTATGTATCACTTTGGATATGTAACCAATAGTCTCTCATACATTGTATATGAAATTGTATTTGCATTCTTGATAGGAATACACTTTATTCTTGTTATATAGATATTCTCTCTTTATGCTTTCCATTTGGCCTCTAGATCTTGGTGAGCTATCTCCATAGCCAACTCTTACATAGTATCAAAGCAATTTGGGTGCTTTTGGTTATTATTCTTGGAGATATCTTGGTAGATCTTGAAAATTTGAGTTTTCTCTTCTCTTGCATCATATGATTATCTAGAGAATCAAGAAAAACTTGATAAAAATACTAGATTTTGTGGGGTATCTCTTTGTGTCTTTATATTGCAAGTTCATGTTGGAGATTTTTGGTTTAAATATGAGCTCACCATTGAGTTCAAGGTGTTTCAGAAAGTTAGTTTTACCTTTTGTTTCATCCAAATCAAACATACAAGGCCAAATATATGAGGGTTTAGAGATGAAGAGTGCTTACCAGATCCAGGAGCTAACTACAATTTTGGAGCATTTTGGGTCAAATCCAACCTTGCCATTACATCCAAAAGGCCTAAAAACCCTAAGATTGATTGTCAATTCATCAAAATTGGATAAATTTTCCTAAGGCCATCAAGGAAAAATTCCCCCTCCTCGCCCATCCCTACAACTGTATGGTCATGTCGTAATCACAGCTACACAATCACATAAAATGTATGGTTTGAAGGGTTTTTTTTGTTTTTAAATTATGTAGTTTTTCAAAGAAAATTCAAAAATCAAATTTGCAATTTTTTTAAATAAAAAAAAAAATGGTACACTCAGTACCCTACAATCTATAGGGTACTTTGTAGTACCTACAGAGGTTCGTGAGGGCTCTATGTGGTGTGGACCCCATAGTTCTCACCACCCACTTAAATTGATAAGTGATTAGTATTTTTTTAAAATTGGCATGTATAAATAAAACCAACAGGTGGCTAGAAAGAATCAACAACATATTCTACTACCACAAATTCCTTTCATTTTCTAAAGCATCTTTGAAGATTTTGATAGGAAAAGAATACATTGACAGTGTAGGAGAATATTTTGATGTACCCCATACCAATGTGATGTTAGAGTGAATAATTTATCTATTCACTATACTTAAGTGTACTTAGGTTGATGAGGTTACACAATATATTGTCTAATTGAATGCACAACATTTTAGACCTCTAGAGGTTATTAAGTTATTTGGTAAACCTCATGTGCTACCTTTTTGAGGTTTGAAGACTTCCCATATCACATAAAAGGTCACTCAACACTTGGTATCACATGATAGGTAGATTTCCTCTTCCTTGCTTATTTAAACAATCCTATATTGTACATTTTAATTAAATCTAATGTAAATTAGCCTAATCATCATGTGCAAGTTGTGGAAGCACAAGATTTTTGTTGTCTTGTTCTTGGATGAAAATGAGATGGTGTTGCGATGGGTGAGACTAGGTTGACCAGGAAAGATCAACACACCTCTACTTCAGCAAACCGTGGGTCTCTTTGTTGAAGGGAACAAAGATGATGGAGGTCATTGGAGCGTTTTACCAAGTCATGGAGGAAAATATTTTGAACTCCTCCACATCTCCTGCATAGGTAGATATCTACAACTACAATGTCTCTTACCATGTGAATCGACACACTTAATGCAACACAGGAAATTAGAAAGGTGTGTAAGGTTGTTGCCAAAGAAAAATGGATGTTGATTGTCTAAACAAAAATTCATTGATATGAGGGCTCCAGTAGAGGTAGAGGGCATTGGGAGATTATTTGGATAAAGATGTAGCTAGTAGATAGATGGGGCCACACTCAATGTGTAGGTATTTGTATGTTGGGTACAACTTATTTCCCTCTTAGAAACTTCATTGTGGAGGGAGTGGTGATGACACGTCTAGCAGGTAGGATGAAGCCTGCATAAAGGATGTTGGTTTGATTTGTACTTGATGTCAAAATTTTGTCATTGATGTCAATTGATGTCAAAGGCGAATGATACAATTTAGGTACATGTTGATGTTTGATGGTCTCAAAGGATTACTTCAGTGTTACTTTAGAAGATGTTTCATTCATGATGGTATTGATCATTGTTCCATTTCATGATGTTGATTTCTAATGCATTTTGATGTTGATACTCAAAGGTATTTAATGGATAGTTTTGTAAAGGATAGAAAAAGTTGGAGACAACTTTTCATTCTTCTCATGATTCATTTTTGGGTATTGGTCATTTCATGGTGTTGATGTATTCCTCGATTCAAGAAAAACAATGCACCTTTGTGTTAAGGTATTTTCATGGTGTTGATGGTATTAATGCTTGATTCATTCAAAGGAATTTTCACATGGTATAGTTGCAAGAGTGTGATAGTAGTGTTAACAATGATACAAGAATGGTGTTTATTAGCACATCCCAAAAGAACTTGTTTATAATCATGATGAAAAATGGAAAGAGGAGCTTTATTATAGGTTGTCTACTTCAGAATCTTGTACAAGGTGGTTGTTGATCAAAGGTGTTCATGACAAAAGACAACATTGTAAATATTGTTTTATGAGTTATTTTTTGGGTATTCAGGGGTTAACTATTAGAAGCATAGAAAGAATAAGAAAATGATGAAAAGTTGAGACTAGGGTTTAGTTGAAGCAATCTTCATGCTTCTTATTTCAAATTCCTAAGAATATTATAAACCCCTAAAGATCTAGGGTTTAGGGTTTATGGTGGACTTCAATGCAAGCTTTTCTTATTTTATATTTTGTAATTGACTTGCATTTGTGGGTTAAGAGTCTCTTAAGTGACTAATTAAGGGTTATAGTTGCATTGCCTATCGACCCCTATACCTAGGGATTATTGGCCTAGTAGGTAAAAGACTCATATTATATCACTTTTATAACATCAATGGATATGTTTTAAAGGTTAATCTAGTGGGAGAAAAAACAAGGGTTCTTGTTTAAACTTGCCAACAAGTATTGCAAGAGGCTTCATTTTCATAGGTGTCTAACAGTCCTTTCCTTTAGTTCAGTTGAGTAATTGTTTTGCACAGGAAATGATTAAAGGTAATTTCTAGTACTTTGCACGGGAGAACAAGATCAACATTCACCATGAAGGCACCAAACTATAGATCAACTAATGATATTTAAAGTATATTTAAATTCTAATGGGCAGGTGATGAGAATGTAGATTGATGTGCATTTGGCCATTATAGTGTGAATTGGTTAGTGAAAAACTATATTTTTGAACCGATTGGTGAATGTTCCTTGATCCTTAAGAAAAAAGGGGATTTTTGGTTGAATTTTTTATTGATGAAAAATAGTGTTTTTGTATGTGTGAATAAAGGATATGGTGTTTGTTGAATTGCTGATGCAGAGATAAACCACAAGAGCAGTGGATTGTCTTGAAACAGAGTAACCCTCTAATTTTTGTTTGTTTCTTTTGAAATTAATGAAAGTGGTGTATGGTTTTATTTTTCAGTGAGACATTGTTTTTCTAGTGAGGCATAGAATGTAACCAGTGAGGTTTTTGACTAGTGAGGCTTAATAAAATTTATTTTAAGTGTTTTTTCACCCTTGATGCAGAGAAAAAATGCAACTCACCCAATTCCACAAAAAAATCAGATTACATGAAATCAGTGATGATTTAATTCAAAAATTGACAAGTGCTTGTGCCAATTTAAAAATCAATTACAATTGCATACCAAACATTCAAATTGGAAAACAATTCAAATGACTTTTATTATTTCAAGATTTCATGAAGGTTACATTACGTTAGCCATGAAAACTATGTTTCCTTTCCTATTTCCAAACTCTTCATCCTCCATATTCTATACACAGTCAAACATTCCAACTCACATGCTGCACCCACTTCACCAATCTTCTACACGGCTTCATTTCCTTATTAACTTTGATGTTTTTTTACACCAATTATCATTGTCTTAGCATTTTATTCTCAAACAATGAACTCAATTTCTTCTTGCTACTTTTATCTACTCTCATCCTCCTTCTATCCTTCATATTATCTACGCCATGCCTTTAGAATTCTATATCAAAGATCTCTAAACATCCTTCGAGCCACATTCCCATTCCTTGTTTTTTGCATTCTTTTTACACCATTCTGCTTGGCATCAATTTGTTTCTTTTCCAAATTGTTGGCTATCCTTTACTTCATACATGGAACCTCCTTGAAGCATGACCCCTCAATGCTCAACATCTATTTGATGCCATCGATCAACCTTATCACTTTCCTTAAATCTTCTTACCATGTTGATTCAACATACAACAATATGCTACATTTATGTAAACCAAAATTCCTCCTCATTCAACAGTTGGTCTTCTCCCATATGTTCACATCTCATTCATTTCTCTATTTTTATTAACCTTTATCCTCTTGTGTTCTTCCCTCTTGGTCACACACCTTCTCTCATGCATCACACCTTAATCTTCCCCTCCATGGCTTCAAACCATCCTCTTTTCATCATAGCCCCTCACACCATTTATAAGCTTAAAATATCTTAATGTTATTTTCCTCAGCATTGTGCGTACAGGTCTCCAATTTTTTCATCTAATACCATGCCCTCCAATGTCCTCTTTCTGATGTGATCAAGAGGTGGGGTTTCACATATATTTTGCATTCCACACAACTCCTACAGCCGTGCCCTTCCTCTCTCCTTTCCATCACCACCTTCAATTTATATTCACACTATATTAAATAATGCTTGTGATAGAAGATGAGGTGTAATGCTTCAACTTCCCATCTTTTTATCTTCCAAGTTCTCCAGCTATGTCTTTTTCCATTCCATGGTTGGTTCCTCTTCTTTTGATGATCATCAAGAGGAATTTGATAACTATGCACATGGTTATCCAGTTGAGGAATTTTTCCTTCCTTCACATTTATCTCTGCCTTTACTAACACAAGAATGATTAAATTGCATTTGTATCAAATCCTGAAAGCTAACTTCAATTCTAAAATGCAACATGAGACTCAAATTAGATCAAAATGGAAGGAAAATCAAACCAAACTATTTTTGGATGATGCGCCTGCATACTCTAAGGGAAGAAAAGATTCAAGCTCTGCTTGAATGGAGGGTAGCAACATGTGAGCCATATTTGAAATATTTTGTTGGATGTCTTCTGTACATTTTCTTCTTTGGAACAATTTCATGCTGCAATTGTACCTCAATTTTCACAAAGATTCCACTTCATCTACTGTAATTTTCCTTCACACAACACTTTCTTCAAACTACCCTCTACCGAACAAAGATTCTGGAAGATGCTTCCTTTTCCCACCTTATCTTTGTGGAGGAACTCTACACCTTCTACCTAGCTTTATCTTTGCTGGAGGATAGCAATTATAGACTCCCTATCATGCCTGCAACAAACTTTCTCTCACAAATCTCTCTCAAGGTCTTTTAGCTTTGATACCAATCTGATGTAGAGAAAAAACACAACTCACCCAATTCCAAACAAAACTCAGATTACACAAACTCAGTGATGATTTAATTCATAAATTGACAACTTCTTGTGTCAATTTAAAAATCAATTACAATTGCATACCAAACTTTCAGATTGGAAAAAAATTCAAATGACTTTTATTATTTCAAGATTTCATGAAGGTTACATTATGTTAGCCATGAAAACTCTGTTTCCTTTCTGATTTCCAAACTCTTCATCCTCCATATTCTATGCACAGCCCAACATTCCAACTCACATGCTGCACCCACTTCACCAATCTTCTATGCGACTTCATTTCCTTATTAACTTTGTTGTTTTTTTACACCAATTATCATTGTCTTAGCATTTTATTCTCAAACAGCGAACTCAATTTCTTCTTGCTGCTTTTATCTCCTCTCATCCTCCTTTTGTCCTTCACATTATCTATGCCCCACCTTCAAACTTCTATATCAAAGATCTCTAAACATCCTTCGAGCCACATTCCCATTCCTTTTTTTCTACGTTCTTTTTACACCATTCTCCTTGGAATCAATTTGTTTCTTTTCCAAATTTTTGGCTATCCTTTACGTCATACATGGTGCCTCCTTGAAGCACAACCACCCCTCAATCCTCAACATCTATTTGATGTCATCGATAAACCTTATTTCTATCCTTAAATCTTCTTACCATGTTGATTCAGCATACAACAATATGTTGCATTTCTGCAAACCAAAATTCCTCCTCATTCAATAGTTGGTCTTCTCCCACGAGTGCACATCTCATTCATTTTTCTATTTTTATCAACCTTTATCCTCCTGTGCTCTTCTCTCGTGTATCGTTCCTTAATCTTCCCCTCCATGGCTTCAAACCCTCCTCTTCTCATTGCAGCCCCTTGCACCATTTATAAGCTTAAAATCTTTGAATGTTATTTGCCTCAGCATCGTGGGTAAAGGTCTCCAATTTTTTGTCTAATACCATGCCCTCCAATGTCCTCTTTCTAGAATGATCAAGAGGTGGGGTTTCACATATTTTTCATTCCACACGGCTCCTACAACCGTGCCCCTCCTCTTTTCTTTCCACCAGCACCTCCAATTTCTATTCACACTATAATAAATAATGCTTGTGATAGAAGATGAGGCATAATGCTTCAACTTCCCATCTATTTATATTCCAAATTCTCAGGCTATGTCTTTTCCCATTCCATGGTTGGTTCCTCTTCTTTTCATGATCATCAAGAGGAATTTGATAATTATGTGCATGGTTATCTAGTTGAGGAATTTGTCCCGCCTTCACATTTATCTCTTCCTTTACTAACACATGAATGATTAAATTGCATTTGTATCAAATCTTGAAAGCTGACTTCAATTTTGAAATGCAACATGAGACTGAAATTAAATCAAAATGGAAGAAAAATGTTACAACCAAACTATTTTTGGATGATGCTCCAACATCAACCATTCTAGGGTTTTCCACTCAAAATACTTGTGTTATGTCTCCTCTTGATGGTTTTTCACATTGTGTTTAATAGGTCATCTTTGTTCAAGTATCATGTTCTGATATATATATATATATTTGTGACTCACTCAACATTCAATACCTATAAGGTTTGAAGTGTTTTTAATGGATCTCTTTTCATAATACAAGTGAGTTAATTAATAAAATTTGGTTTCTCACTGATTTACCCCCCCCCTCTTAGTGAGGCTTAATAAAATTTATTTTTAGTGTTTTTTCACCCTTCTAGGGTTTTCCACTCAAAATACTTGTGCTATGTCTCATCTTGATGGTTTGTCACATTGTGTTTAATAGGTCATCTTTGTTCAAGTATCATGTTCTGATTTATATATCTTTGTGACTCACTCAACATCCAATACCTATAAGGTTTGAAGTGTTTTTAATGGATCTCTTTGCATAATACAAGTGAGTTAATTAATAAAATTTGGTTTGTCACTGATTTACCCCCCCCTCTCAGTGCTCATCTACTCCAACAAAGGAGACCGCATGGCTTGTCAACAAAGGAAAAATAGATATATTGGTTGGCCTTTGAAGATAGGTTTCCTCAAAAAATTCATCGAGTATGAGACTTCTTCATATGCATTTCTTCTTGAGAATGATACAAAATAACTTTCCTTCATGAGAATTAATGTCAAGTCACCAACATAGAGAGAAAAAAAGCAGTGTAGAGCTAAATATCTCTTCACATGTAGTTGACAACCATCCAAGGGCAAGAGCTAATGATTGACCTCTGCCTAGAAAAAAACAATAATGGTGAATCCCCCAATAGACCAAATTATCCAAATTTTAACATGCAAATCAAATTGCATGGAGCTCTAAACTAGGCTTAATGCAAAATTTTGGGAAGGGTTTTTGTTGTATTTCTCTAATACCATTTTAGGATTTTCATCCAAGGTCATAACAACAAAAACCTCATAATGAATAATTTAAATATTATATTTCTATCTATTCTCAATTTTTTTTATCTCCCCAAGTATCACTTAAGAGGGGGTGTTAGAGTGAATAATTTTTATATTCACTATACTTAAGTGTACTTAGGTTGATGAGGTTAGACATCTTGTCTAACTGAATGTGCAACCTTTAAGACCTTTAGAGGTTACCAAGTTATTTAGTAAACCTCATGTGCTACCTTTTTGAGGTTGGAAGACTTTCCATCTCACCTTGAAGGGCACTCAACACTTGGTATCAAGGATGATGAATTGGTAAAATATTTTGTTGGTTTGCACATTCCTAGTGATCCATAGGTTGACACCTATAGGACACTTGTCTACTCATTTATGCCACATCATGGGGCACTTGTCAATCCACATGATAGGTGGATTTCCTCTTCCTTTCTTATTTAAGAAAGCTCATATTGTACATTTAAATTAACTCTAGAATTTGAATTAGGTTGATCATTTCATGCAAGTGTGTTTTTGTGGAAGCACAAGGTTTTTGTTGTTATGATCTTAGATGAAAATCCTAACATAGGCGATGTGTAGAAGCTTGTCAAATTTAAGCTCATAGTTTTAAAATATTCAAGGAATAATCCTTGATGATGTCAGTAGGGCCCTTTTTTTAATTTTTTCCCCCCTCACCATTTTCATTTTAGTTATGGAAGTCAATTTTCAACACACATAACTCAATCTCAAGACCTATTTTTTGAGAGCATTTTTTTTTAATTTGGGGAAAAATTTCATGCTCTTCACAGTGGTACAAACATTTTTTAGTTTCGGTGTTTGGAGTTTCTAGAAATTGCAATCTTTCATAGGTGTTGCTAAGTAGTTCTCATTTTGAGAACTTTTAGGGCTCCATTCTCCCTCCCACGATAATATTTTTGGGTGTAATTTTTTTGAAGTGCATAATTTTTCATGTACTTTGTATTGGTGTGATTAAATTGATCTTATTTTATCACAAAAAAAATTACTTTGGTTTTGTGGCCAAATTTGGAATTTGCATGTACCAAGATCAAGACCACTTCATTTTCTTTGGCTAGTGGCATCTGTAATCACACTAATCATAGAGTTTCAAGATTTTATATTATTAGGGGGGTTCTTTGATTGAGTCAATTTAGTAGGGGGTAATCTTGTGGTTGATTCATTTTTTTTATCTCAAATTTCTTCATTTGAGGAGGTACCATGGGTTTTTATATTCATAATTCTATGGTAATTATAAAAAAGGATAATTATGAGTCCTGGAAAAGAGGTATCTTAAAACATATGAGGTGGCTTAAGCTTTTTCCATATCTTTATGGACTCTTACTTAAGCTAGACACAACTTGGAAGAAATCAGTTTGGGTTAATAATAATGATCATATTATAGGATTGGATTGATTGGTGCAACTATTGGTGTCGATATTCCTATGGAGATATCAGAGATTGAGTGCCCACACACACTTTTGGACCAAGATTTGGGAGATCTTTGGAGACCCTCATGTATCTCCATTCCTAGATGATCCTGTTGTTAATTTCTTAATTTCCCTTGATGATGTTGATGATATACCCTTTGATGATGATACTATAGATGAGATTGAATATAATGAATGCATTGAATGTCCAATTGAAAAAGAGACTTCTCTTCTTGCTTCTAATCCTCCTATTGAGATCACATCTTCATCTACTATTGTATTTGATGATACTTGTGTTGCCAAAGTTTTGGCTTCTTGTGGTTCATTGTAGCAGGATATATATTATCTTTCATATATGGCTACTTCGAATGAATTCTTAGCAGGTATTTCAAACTTTTTTGAGGAGTCTCATATTATAGATTTTTGAGACATCCTTGGTTGCATTCATATTCTATTTGATGAAGATGACCCTTCTTCCGTTGCTATGAGGGAGAAATCTAGTCCTCTTGTTTATTCTTTATATGAACATTCTTCATAGTTTGAAGTGAGTGTGGATAATTTTGGAAAAAATTTAAAGAAATATTCTTTATCTTCAGAGGATATATCTTTGTATTTGGACTATGTTCTACATCCATTTTCAGGAGATTCTACATTTTCCTCTTTAGCAGTGTGTCCTAGAATGCTTGTTTGGAGCGTGTCAACATTTAGATTGATATGGAGACATTTAAGCATGCTTCAGAGACATTATACATCATCTTTCTTTCATAATATTCCTTTTTGGACTAGGCATAAATCTTGCATACATTATTTATTTTGTTTCTTCCAAAGGGAAGAAATTTTGTTCAACGATCGCGGATCATCTTCAACATTCATTGATAGTCATCTACCATCATATAGAAGACACTACATTGAGGGTGGGTTGCATAGTATATCTTCTTCTTATCTCTTATAGGGGTTCTTTTTCCTCATATGGGGTTTTGTCCTTATTATTCATAGAGAGTATTTTTTCTTTCATATATCTTTTGGGGAGGAGTTTTGGCCCACTAGGTTTTCTCCTTTTCTCCATTTGTGAGAGATTGAATTTGAAAATGGGTACCTAACATGGCCTAATAGTCAGAACCCATCATCATCTTTGCATCATTTTCATTATTTTTCTCTTCCCTAAGTTTTACTTAAGGGGGGTGTTGGTGTGAATTAGGTTTCCTACCTAACTAGCTCACCTAGTAGGTCTTATTCACATGTTAAATTTATCTAGGTCTTAGGAATCTTTCTAAAAGTCTTAGGTGTCATATGATCTTATCATGGACCATTTAATACTTTTATTAGGTCATTTAATATTTGATGAGTTAGTTGTCTTATGACATAGGAATAAGACACTTGTCATGATCTTGTCTTATCCTATATGTATCACCTTGGCTATATAACCAAGGGTCTCAT
This sequence comes from Sequoia sempervirens, assembly GCA_007258455.2. Classification (NCBI taxonomy): domain Eukaryota; kingdom Viridiplantae; phylum Streptophyta; class Pinopsida; order Cupressales; family Cupressaceae; genus Sequoia; species Sequoia sempervirens. The sequence continues at coordinate 474,229,004 of VDFB02271358.1, read as the reverse complement.
ACATTATATATGGAATTCTATTTGAATTCTTGATAGGAATACAATTTATTCTTGTCATATTGACATTCTCTCTTTGTTCTTTCTATTTGGCCTCTAGATCTTGGCAGGTTATCTCCATAACCAACTCTTATAGTTATGTTTCTATATTTTCTATCTACTTCTTTCATAGCCTTATGGTACTCTATTTTATATATAATATTTCATTATGCTAGCCTAAAGCTATCCATTTGATCTATTATCATCTCAATCTTTCCATCATGTTTTTGGTTTCAAAAGTAGCCACATTCCATACATCAAAAGATAAAATCAAGTGGAGCTAGGGTGTACTCTACTTTGTCTCTACCCCAGGAGAAAGAAAGGTTTTAGGTGAAGGTATTATGTGTGCATTGCATTATCATCTATGTTATTACCTTTACTATTTTCTTGTATTCATTTTGGAAAGCTCAATGGGAGACCCATCCCTATTTAATACTTATTTTGAAGGTTTTTCTGACATAATCTTATTGGTTTTCTATAATTTTATGTAAAAATATGAGGCTAAATTTTGCAAGAAGTCATGATTTAGGAAAAGATAAAGAAAAACCTAGTTTTTAAATATTTCATCATATATTTCAAACTATGTATGCTGGAAACTAAAAAAGATGATTTAATTTATAAAACTAAATAAAAATTTCAACATAACATTAATGAAGCCTTTCTTAAATGAAAGCACATGCAAAAATGTAAACTAAACTATGCAAAACCAAAACACACACATTCAAAAGAAAACTAACTACATTGTTCTCCTATCATCAAGATCTTGTTTTATGCATTTGGTGCTCTCAAATTTTCACAAGAACAAGTGCAACAAGAGTCTATGATGAATGGAAGAAACAATTGTATGATCAAAATTCAATCTCGAAATTGAATGTGTTTTTTGGTGAGAAGAGAGGGTTTATATAGATGTCCTCACATGGTGGATTCAAGTTGTGGGAAAAATGTGGGATTAAAGAGTGCAATGGAGATTATCATAATTATCACATATTATTTAATCACGTGCAATTGATTGAAATAAGAGAGACAAATAGGAGGATTTATGATAGGGTGGAAGTTTAGGAATTTGAATTAAAAGTGAATTTGTTAATTAATGAATGATTTAATTTAAATGGATTTATATATTTAAATGATCTCCCCTTGTGCATTGTGTGATATTGGGTGACTAAAAAATTTTGGATCATTCCTTCTAGGGGACCTTCTTAGGATTTCATTACCCTAAGGTATAACCTCAACTCTTGTGTTTTGGAAACCTATAGTGTGTATTGTGTAATTAGTAGTCAGCTTATGGCTACCCTGACTCTTTAATAAGTTATAGGTAATCATTATTATAATCATATATATGTATTTATGTTATCCTAGGAGTTTTACTTAAGTCTCTAGGTTGACCTGGGTGATATCTTAGGCATAACTATGTATTAGGTATAGGTAAGTTATTATCATCATGTTGAGTATTGTGTTCTTATTGAAGATTATTGGAGGAATCCCCCTCAAAATGGATTAGGAGGTTTCCCCCTTTAAGTTTCATATTATTATTAGGTATTTGTAGCATATTTCATATTATATCTTCTATTATGGAAGTTATTTTATAAAAGGAAGAGTATAAAGAGCAAGGGATGAATTAAAAGAGACGCATCTTAGAAGTAGAATTTTGTCAATCTAGTCTAAGCCTCCAAGAACTTTATAGCTTGGAGAGTGAATTTTGGGAGTGGGTTACCCTCTCCTCTTTTCTATTTGAATTTTCCACCTTAATCTATATATTGGGCCTCATATATGCTTTAAGTATTTATGGGTCCCCCTAGCAACCTTTTTCATCCTAGCTTAATATTTTTAATGATTTTTCCTTGTGGTGCATTGTTTCTAAGGGAAAGTGTGTACATGTACCTCCATGTAGTGAGATATAGTTTACTTTGGTAAAGGATGGTTCTCTAAATTGAGATATAGTTTACTTTGGTAAAGGATGGTTCTCTAAATTAAGGGGTGTAAACTGGTACACCATCTTGCATTCCTTATCTATCCATTATGTGGTAAATACTATTAAAATAGGAATGATGTTGCTATTATAATTGAGTAAATAAAAATTGGTCACTGTGAGTCCATGAGAAATAACATTCTCACTTGAATAATATAGGATTGTTCATGTTCTTGGTGTGTCTTCTTGTGTTAAAGTAGTGCAAACTATCTTCCAAATTCCTACAATCCATTTTTTTTTGTTCTTCCAAATATATCCCCTAGTTAAGGAAGAAAAACCTTCACCTAATCCAACAAATATTACAATATTTTCAACCAAATGAATTTACCTAGTCACTTATTCACACAAATATTCTAAATCCCCTAGACACCATATCTCATCAATTCAAATATTTTCAATCTATTCTCCTAACCAACCTAGTTCTTAATATAATTATTCATTCTAAATTTAATCCAATCATCCAATTTCATCCTTACATCCTATTATTCTAACCCCAAATCTATTTTTAATCAAACATCCTAATTTCCTTCCTCGTCCAAAATCAATCCAAAATTTTCCTCTCCCCATTCAATCCTCTACCATGTCCAACCATCTAATCTATTATGCATCAAATCTAATTTATTATAACCCCCTATTATCCATACCAAGCCAATAAAATATCATGAATCCATATCCTACCCCAACAAGACCAAAAATCATAATCAAGAGCAACCCAAATTACACTGACGATGATGAGATTAGTCTTTTTGATCAACTCGAGTATGATTCCTATGATGATAATGAGAGTCTTGTATACCAAGATGAGATCTCCTCATCCACCACCTCTTCCTGCATACAATAAATTACCAATCCAATTAACAATACTAATGACTTAACCAATTTCATCCTCACTTACCACTTTAACAATGATAATTATGTCATGTATAAATGCCTCCTTAGTATTGGTGTCAAACTTCCATCCTCCCCAACTCCATCAAATTATTTCATATCTTATTGCTTATACTTCCCTATCTTTTGATAATGGAAATGTATTTTGTTCCTCATCCATATCATCCTTTTTTCCCTCACTTATATCTCCATCTTTGTACAACACCCCCATAATGTCCACTCAAAATATATATCCCTTATCCTAAAATCCTCCAAGCTATAGTTATTATCCTCCATTCAATCCTAGTCATCCACCTAAATTAAATCCTCTAATCTATAATCCAAACCATTCATGTAATCATAATCTTCAAAATGATAATCCTAATATTCTATTTAATCTTGATCGTCTATATAATCCTAATCATCCATCTAATACTAAACCACTCCAATTTCTCCCTCTATATTTTTTCCAAGGACTATTACCAAAGAATACTAAATCCCCACCTCTAAAAAAAATGTACAAGCTTACCATGTCATGAATCCACCTTCATATCCTCTGTAAGACCCCCCACCTCTAATGTGTAATGCCCCACCTTGCATGTGATTAGTAAAGTCCTAATATGTTTTATGTGATCTTAAATAGATGGTAAGATATATTATGGATGACAAATGGTGTGATTATTTGATAATATTCTTTCTTATGCTACCATGAATGTAAGACCCCACTTCGTATTTCCCATTTTATTTCAATCAAACAAGTAGTTAGATGATAATTATGATGAAATGAATGATAAGAATATTTTTAGGATTCATGGGCATTAACCTTAATTTAATTATGATAGATGTACATGTGACTTTTTGGATATAACTTTAACGTGTTGGGTTATTTGGCATATTAAATTTTGGTAAATGGTTCATCGTTAATATTATAGGAGTTTAAAATGAATTACTAAGGTGGTAAACAAAATGATGGAGTGACTATTTCATTGACTATATTCTTGTATTGGAGTAAGTGTGTATTTCCTTTGATTATAATGAAAATTGAACCATAAGATTCATTTGATGTATTAATGAGTAAATAGTCATGAGTGAAAATTATGTGAATTGGATTAGCTAATAATATGAAGAGATATATGATCTAATCATGCTGACTTTGGTAATGTGCAGGAATCAAATATGCAAATAGGAGGATAGATAAATGTTGGAATCAAATCAAATACATCTTTGGGAAGTTCTAAGTGTAGCCCTATTTGACTTAGAAGGGTTTGAGGTTTTATTATTGGTTGAGTGATTATGTTTGGGTAGAATCCAATTTGTAGGACATGTGATGTGAGTTTGATTAGGGTTGGAACCCTTGGTTAAGGTCAAAATTCGTATGGATTTTTGTGTGGGTTTTAAAAAGGGATTACTAATCAATTTCCTTGGTTTTTGAACAAGAGTAGAACCCTAGGACCTATACCTATGGGTTTGGAACCTTTTTGACACATGTGAACTTGTCCTTGGAGTGTGAAAAGACCCCTCAAAAGTCCACATTCATGAATGTGACAAATTCAAAAAGTTTTGGGGCTTGGGAAGAGTGACTTGTCACTCTCAACCTTCTACTCCCCAAAAGTTCTTGGAATTGGCACAAGACTCACACATGTGTGAGGACTTGTGGGAAAGAGTGTAGGTTTGGAGGACCCCTATATATCTCAAGAAGATGGAAGATTTGGGCATTGCCCACTTCTCCTTTTGGAGAACTCAAGTTGAGATAGAAGAAAGGATGGGAAGAGGAGAGGAGTCCCACCCCTCAAAGGAGAGAATGACCAGGAACGACAGGAATTGGAGAGAAAATTTGGAGAGCTATGGAGAAAAGAGAAGAGTGAAGGATCCAAATAAAGCAACATGGAGAAAGCTAAGTCCTATTTCCTCTAATTGTTTGTAGTTGATAAAATAAGTGATATGCAAGTTTTTGAGTTAGCATGGTTCTTCAAAATGAATGTATTTGCAATTGTTGAATAGGTTAGTTGTAACTTCTATACCAAGATCATTTGGTAATCTTTTAGTGCTCGGGGGTATGGCTAGAGCCCATGAGGCTTCATGATGCCATTACAGTTGGGTGTAGAGCAAGGTGTATTTTATGTGTATGTAAATTGTTAGTTTTCTCAATATTGTGTGTAATAAAGAAAACTCATATTCTTGATATGTTCATTGTATTTTTATACATTATGTGTAATATTGAAAGTTAAAGTAAATAACTTGAAAATTATTATGTTGTGACATCATTGTATTTGAACATACATATAGCATTTTCATCTAAACTATACAAGTATTAATAGAGGATCATTTCTCAAGGGCTTACAAGACTTAAAGAGTAGGGATGAAAATTAATATGTAGGAAAAGGGTTAGAGGGATCTTTTGTTTAATTTTCAAGGTTATACTTGTTCTTGGAAGGATAATATGTGAAAATGTATATAAAATCTAACTCTATATCCATTTAAAGAATATGACGTGAACTTAGACATATTTTTTTACTCATCTATTAATCTTGATTTTGAAAAAAAAATTAACACATTATTCATGACTAAGTCCATACTAGAAGCATTCCAATATATTTTTCTTAAATCTAAACAAATCAAATTTATGATAGAAAATAATAAATAAATCAGTCTACTAAAAGATAAGAAAATATGCATATATTTCATAAATGGTTTATAATGAGAATGGAGTTCTTATATTCAATTTTATTACCTTACATAATGTAATAACTTATATATATATAAAGAAAAAGAAAAAAAAAAAAGAGTTTTATATCCATATATATGTATATTTTTAAGTTATTTATATTTGATATTATTTATTTCAGTTACTTTTTTTTTCCTTAACTGTATGGTATTAGATGAATATAAAATAAAATAGTAACAATAGTATAACATTAAGTTACATTTGCTGTTCTAAAACAACAGTATAACATTAAATGCCATTTGTTGTTCTAAAACAATAGTATAACAATAAATAAGAATGCATTTGTTGTTTGTGATAGCAGGAAGCAAAAAAAAAAATTACATTTGCTATTCTATAACAACGATATAATTAATAAAAAAAAATGGATTTGTTGTTGTGTGACAGTAGCTAAATATATATATATATATATATATATATATATATACAATAATAGTATTTTAAGATTTATATTTCATATATAGAATGCATTTTTATTCTGGTAGATAATACACTGAATAAATAAAATTTTATTTTTTAAGAAAACTTTAAAGAAAACATATATTTAAAAAGAGAATAAATTAAAATATATATAATTTTTTTTTAAAAAAACTAGGGTCTGGCCCTTGGCCGTGAGGGGAATGAAGTTGCCACAGGGAGCTGTTGCCCTCCTTGAAGAGGCGTAACTCTGTGGAGCCACAACTTCCACAGAGGCTACAAACCTTCCCTCTTTCATTCAAGTTTTGTTTTAAAACAAAACAAAAAAATAGAGCAGAGATTGATATTTATAAAATATAAAATGCCGATGCCCAACAGATCTGCAGCATTTCAGTCTAGCCTGTAAAAATGAAAATAGTGCAGATCTGTAAAATATAAACAGGGTTCATTCTTGTGCAAATAAAAAAAAAGAAATAGGGGCTGTTAAAATTTTAAAATGCAAAGAAAAGAAAAGAAAAAGAAAAAAATCAACAAACTTTGTGGGTATGTAAACTTCCAAATAAATCTTCATAGATCTTAAGTTGCAGATTTGAGTACTATAAACCTTTGTAACCTGCAAGGAAAATAAATAAATAAACAAGGTTTATAGTAAAAAAATGGCAAGAAACAAAGAAGTTAAAACGATAAGAAGAAATAATATGAGAATGGGGGAAAAAGAAGAAACAACAATATTTTGGAAATCTGTAGGTAAAATGGTATTTCCTCAATCTTCCTTTCAACCCGCAACAAAAAAAAAGAAACTGGAGAAATGGGTAAAAGATAGAGATAGATATTTTAACAAGTTGCTTTATGAGATAGGGAACTTCAAAAAAAGTGTTTGCCCTAAAATCTAAGGTTGAGATTCCATCTCATCCAATGGATGTGATTGAATTCTCAACATATTACCTTTTTCTCAATTTAAAATCTTATTGAAACTAAATTAATGCAGGCTTTTTCAATAAATAGGAAAGGTGAGTTGTAATTTAGTATTTAAGGAAACTTTTACAACTTGGTATCACCACCTTATTGTAATCTTTAAAATATTACTAAAAGGAAAATATAGAGTTGTTTTAAATTTGTTTTATTGTAAATTAAATAACTATTCATGGACTATTATTTTTAGAAAAATCACAAGATATGGAATAAACTATTTTAAAATTATTTTATTCAATTGAATAAACTTAAATACATAAAATTATGATGAATGGTTTGAATATTGAATAATCTATTGTTAAAAAGAATATTGATTATTTAAAATAGATTTCGACAAATTATTTTACCTTGTTTATATGTCTCGTCTAGACAAAAAGGGATTATCAATTTGAATAATTAGTTGTTATTACAATAAAATAATAATAATAAATCAAAGGCTTCATTAAAATTATTTATATTAATAGATTGACATAAGTGATAAATTTATGACTAAAGGTTAAATAAAGGGGATTTAAATTGAAGATCAAACAAGAATATTTAATAAGTGACCTTGAGATTTAGAATTAATTTAAGTGAGGTCTATTGGATTAAATTGAATTCCTAAGCGGTGCATAAAGTTAAAAAAATATACTTAAGCATTTAACTTGCGAAATCAATTATTTAATTAAATGAAAATGGGTTAATACATTATCTAAATATTCAAGTCTGAATTATCCCTATGATATAAAAATAAAAGAAGGTAAAAGTTATTACAATTACTCCGTAAATCAATTGTTTAAATGTGGTTTAAGAAGAGGCCTTATTTAGGTCAATCAAATGTAATATTAAAACAGTTAAGTTGATATTCTAAAATAGTTTTGTAAACATGTAAGTGTGGTCTAGCGATATTTTATCAAATACAACGTGACTATGGGAGACGACTAACAAGAACTTATAGCTAATTAAGTTATGTGTTATTATTTGAACAATGTAACCATGTTAAATAAAATTAGACCTTAAAAAATTGTGTTGCGCAATGGTGGCTTTCCAGGAACGCATTAAGTTGTAAACATATGTTTAAACAAAAAAAGAAAGTTGTGGCACTTGTGTTAGTGTCACTTTAAAATTTAGGCATGACATAATACATAACAATAATAATATTGTTAATTTGGTATTTAATAATATTATTGAGGTTGAGTTAGGATTAAATAATACTGTGAATTTGGTTAAATAAAATAAAATAAAATAAAGTATTTTGAATGCATGAAGTTCATTATTTCTCTATTAAATCTTTTGGATTAGGTTGAGATACATTTAACATCGTAGAAAACACAAAGTCAAAAGCCTAATTAAATGATAAGCCCATTGGTACATCTAAGTGATCATGATAAAAGCTATATATATGTGACTTTATCTCAAAGTGAAACTTGTCAATATGTAACCACATTAGGATAAATCAAATAAAATTTAAAGACTTTAGTCTACTTAGCGTTCAACTCACATCGTGTTAGTGTCACACCTCAGGTACTTGAAATGTTAATTAGCTTAATTAAATAAGTTGAAAAAAAATAAAAAAAATATGTGAGTTTTCTTGTCGAAAATTCCAGGCATGACATGGACCTCTAAATCAAGACAAACCCCAATAGCCTAAATCTTATGAATATCCTATCCCTCTATCTACCCAATTTAAGGGTTCTATTTAATTGTCCTCCCCAATCACACAATCCACAATAAATGAAATTTTTCAATACCTTACTCCAAATAGTTCTATCATATATTCCCATCCATATCAAGGACAAGGCATTCTTCCACTCCATCCAATGATTCCCTCCTTTCCTATGTGCTATGCCATCCTTCTATCCTTGTATACTCCATCCAATCCATTTATCCTATATCCTCCATCCAATCCTATCATACCCAATACATTTATCATCTATCTATCCTTCCAATCTAACAATACCAATCTAGTTCATTCAATGTAATCAATCATAATCCATTCAATCAAATCTTATAATATATTTCATCATCCAAAATCAATCTATCAATTTTTATCCAAATCATCTAGTCATGCATTCATCCACTTTAATCTAGTTATCATCATAGGTATGTGTCCTTTGGGGACCCGTCCTCATGTTTTTTATCATTAATAACATAATCCTTGGGTTACACATTCTTATATCGTTAAGTTTGGTATCCTTGTTATCATCTATCAATCAATCAATCAATTTTTAGCTTGACTTCGATCATAGTCCTAGTTTTTTAGTTTGTTGGAAATGATTTCTTGTTTCTCATGTTTTTTATCATTGTTTTCATTTATCATGGTCATTCTACCATATTTCCATAGGGGCATTATGATCTTCCATATCATAGTGTTATAAGGCATATGTTTGCATTTGACCTTTTTTATCACACACTTGGGTCCTCATACCTTGGTGCATGACATCAAGTAAAATATTGAATCTAATTTTCTTATACCATTGCAACATGATTTTTGACCATCATCCCTATCCTCTTCCATACATTATTCTCTAGTTCATGTTTCCATCCTTTATCCTCTAACTTTCTCATTCATTTCAAGAGCACACTCTTGTTCTTCAAACATACATATCCTCTCAAGGTGGTATACCTAACTCCAATCCTTCTAGTGATTGGGAATCATTCCATTAGTCCTCATCCCTAGCCTACCCACTATATTTTATTCTTCTTTGAAACAACACCACTTCTTATAGTCATAATGTCATATAAAATCTAGGGGAAAAATTTAGACACAAATTTGTACCACCTTATGCTATGTCATTATTTAATTCAAAGCATAATGTTAAAATTTTTTATGGGGACTATCTCAGGAAATTTAAAAATCAACAAGAAAGAAATAAGGTAAAGTCAAATATGCTTCTTTGGTTAAAGCCGACCATAAGAAAGGAAAAAAGTTCTAGGTCAAAGAATTTTAGGAGTCACTTGATGCTCTATTAGAGAACTAGGACTTGATCAAATATCTCTTCCTAGGTTCTAGGTGTTGTTTCTCTAGATATTGGTGGTGTTGTTTCTTTTCTTCTAGTGTTGTTTCTCTAGATTTTGGAGAACTAGGACTTGATCAAATAGCACTTCCTAGGTCCTAGCTCTTCTTGAGTCCTAGGTGTTTTTTCTCTAGATATTGGTGGCCTACATGCTTTTTCTAAGGTTTCTATTTAAGTTTTTATTATTTTTATCTTTGGGTTTAGGGCCCCTTTCCCTACTAATCTAATAAAAATTATTGATAATATGTTATTTAATAATATAATATAGATTATTTTTTTTTAGTAGATTAAAAAAATACTTGAAATGTATTAGTAAAATAATAAAAATTCAATTCAATTTAAATAATTTTAAATTTCTTTTATAAGTTAATTTATTTTAAGTTAATAATTAAAATATTATGTCAAATTTTAACTTAAAGTTAATAATTTACAAGATTTGATATATATAATACTATATAGAATTTTATATAGTAGAATTCTATAAATTATTAACTTAAAATCAATTATATAGTAAAGTTTTAAATTATCTAGTGTAGTTTTTAAAAGTTATTTTTAGGGTTTACTTTTTCTATCTATATTTTAAATTTTTATTTTAAGAATAGGATTTTGAATAAATATATTCTTCCATTTTTTTCTTAGATTAGTTGTTAATTTGAATTCAATTTTCTACAAAGAATTAACACTTTAAATGTGAATTAGATACCATATCAAAGATATTAATTGTTTAGGATAGTTAATGGGATAAATCTTACATAAGATTAAATAATAAAATATAAATTCATAAGAAAAGAACTAAATATAAAAACACCATAAAAATAAAAAATTATGGCGGGGAAAATCATATGGCAAAAAACCTCACAAAGCATCATTATTAATAAAACTTATTTATCTAAATACTTAGAAACACATGAACTTGGGGTAAATCTCTTCCTCCTTATTCCAAAATACCTCACATAAACCTTTAGTGTAGAGTGAATATTTTAATATTGACTACTATAATTTCTCCTCTAATAACTCATCCCTAATAAAAATATCATAAATTTAGGGAAACAAGGTAAGCAAGACCATTTCACGAAGTTAATATATATACTTTTTATAAAAATAATAATAATAATTAAAATTAAAGATAAACCCTTTTATATTAATCAACTTACTAGTTAATTAAATATTCTTTCTGATGTGCTAAAATCATATTTATACAATAAGATTATATACCTTATATTAGATATTTATAAATATTAATTTTAAACCTATTTATTAGTGTATATATATATTCCTAATATACATTATGTTCTAACAAATGAAAGATAAGGATAACATTTTGAAGTCCAATACATGTGATCTAAATAATATTTTGCGTTAAACTAATTTTTCCTTCATCATATCCTAGAATTGTTTCCTTCCCAAAATTGATCCCTTCTCAAGTAATCTCATCTAGATTAGGTCATCATAATTTCTATTATGATATTGGTGGACTACATGTTTCATATCTATGGCTAATACATTTAGGAGGTTTATTTGTTTGGCCAACAAGATTACTTACAAAATCTACAAAATATTTACCCACTTTTGCATAGATATTGGTCTCTCCAAATATTTTCTAGAAGAAATTTGGGTAAGATTAGAGAATAAATATGGAGACAAAAAATTATATTATGAGATATAAAATTTAGGTGTAGAAGAAGTTATTGCCATAGAAATTTTTCCTTTGAATGTAAAAGGATTGGAGATGAGGGATCAAAGGTTCTACCAAACCCAACTAATGGGATGAGAAATAATCACATCATCATATAATTATTCCACATGTCATAAGTTCACAAATGATTTTGATCATTTTTCTTATAAAGTGGATGAGAAGACTGAGGCTACCAACTAGCTCTCTCCTCATATGGGATAAGAAGTTCTTTGGAATAAAATATAACTCTAAGAAGAATTAATGTGTAGTTGAGAAAAAAGGGTTGGTTTCTATTTCTATGTTTTTTAGAGCACAAAGTTTGTAATTGACTTTGATGAGCCAACTTTAAGAGAAGAATTTAAGAACCTGAATTCTTCTATTATGGATATGTTGGTAGATTGTAAATTATCTCCTCGGGGTTCATGACATGGCTTAATCACCTTCCATGGATCCATTAACTTTGGCAGTTGTATCGAGAATTAAAAAGTTGACCTTTTGGTGCAATGGTAATCATGGGGCCAACAATTGGTATTAGAGCCAATGTTGTTGGGTTAAAATCCCCTTGGGTAAAGCTGAGGGGGAGATTATTGGAAGATGGTCAATGCTCTTGTACTGCCTCTCATACTTTTCTATGATAGATTGACAGTTGATCTATTTAGGATGAGACATTATGAGACATTATTTGATGTTAGACTTATTGCTATGATGATAATTGATGACACTTCTAATACTTGAGGTTTTATGCACATGTTATGATTAGTATATGGTTTTATTTGATTATGTGGGCTAACCCTATCATGAGCACTGTGTGATTATCTGATTATGACTATTATGCAATTACCTTATGACTGTTCTTATCCTGACTGTTATGTAACTAATTTTTATGAGTTGATGTGACTACTTGGTGATGCTCCTATTGACGTGTTTGGGTGAAAAAGGACAGTATCGCACCACTCACTTGTGAGTACCTTGTGATGTTGCAATTACCTTTCACGATGTGCCTGATTATGTGTATATGCATATGCACGACCGTTTTGTGTGTTGCAAGTTGCAGGTACTAGGCATCAACTCCACCTAAATTGACAGGTTTGAGTGTGCCTTAAACCTAATGGAATATTTATTTGGAGATAGTGCTTGGTCCCCTCCCCTAGCCATCATCCTTGGAGGGGATGAGTATCTAGGTTGATACCTTGACAGTTCTATCAGTAGTCAGTCAGTGTTGTATGAAGTTTTCATTTTGACCTTGGTTAGTGGTCAAGTAACTCTTTTGGCATTTGGTTTATTTGATTTGGATTGTTTGATTATATGCGTTTAGTTATTTTATGCATTAGAATAAATGATTAAATACCTTCGTTAAATAAATAAAAATATATTAATAAATAATTATAGTTAATAATAAAATAAATTAAAATGTAATGCTATATAACTGATAAATAATAATAAATTGGTAAATAAATAAGATATGATTAAATCATAAATTTAATTAATTATATGATGTACAGTAAATGATTTCACCCATTATGTGAAATTGGGTGTTTATTATTCTATTTTGTAAATATCTCATAATCACCAAAATTAAGATTTTAAATGAATAACTTTTAATTGCTTTAATTATAAACTTAATAAATTAAAGATTAACTCAAATTTATTGGTCAGTTGGTTGGTTTTTCCTGTACTTTGTTGGGCTCCAAATTTTTTTTGTTTTGGGGGAGGAAATTTCCTATGAAATTATTATTCTATGGTTAATTTTGGGGGAGCATAATCTAAAAAAAAAATTCCGTTCTAATTGTTTATTTTTGCTTGGAAATTGGGGGATTAAAATTTGGGGTTTTGGAAATTGATTGAGGATTTGGAGAAACTAGATTTGCAAGTGGACGTTGAAGCTCGACATCAAATTTCCTCTTGCCAAGCTGTGGATCTGCGTTCTTTTCTCCTGTGTATGCAATGTTGTCTATTGCTATTACTGATACATTTATTTTAGGATCTTGTTTTATTTTATGTTGTCTCCTCTAATGATTTCCTTTGCAATAAGTTTCTATTTTTTTTCTTCTCAATTCCTTTTAGTGCATATACTACTATCATTGCATTCTATGTATTATGTCTTTTCCTCCTACCAGTGCAATTCCTGATAGTAGCTTAAGCCTTCAACAAATTCATTTTGTACATATCTTGCAACCATTGCATTCCACAACCTAACATCTCTTTGAGGTAGTCTATCAAGAGTCATGTTCCTTTTCTTTACTTCTGCATTTCGCATAGATGTCTTCTTGGGCAATTAAAATCACAAAATCTGCTAAACACTTCTCGCAGCCCTAAACAGTAGAGTTTGGTGTTACTCTAGTCAACCACATTTTGCTTGAAAGTTTCTAAAGCCTTTTATCAAAAAAATTTGTGCATATCCTGCATTCATTTCATTCCATGTTGGCCAATATATTTTAAGCTCTCATAGATCCCTGGGCAGACCACCTAAACCTTTTCAAAAATTGGGAGGGAATTTTAAGATCTCTCAACATCAACCGAACCCATCCCAACCCAAAGTATGGCAACACAAAATCCTGTGCCGCTGGATTTCCTTGATTGAAACCATGTAGTAGTGACCAACAATGTTAGTTACCTTTGCTATGATAAGATAACACAAGGTTATAATATGATTGAAATTTTATGAGAGGGTGGCGGTTGAAATAAGAGCCATCACAGTCAACCATCCCTCAATTCAATGCTGCCCTAATCTACCATGAGGCGTCACTACTTTTGTAGTGTTTGATAGTGATGCATTTAATATTGATATAGGTTACTATGGTTCTTTTCAATAATAAATCTTTGATAATGTTACAATGTTTTTTTTCGATATAGATATATGAATATATATGTATGTATATATATATATATATGCATATATATTATGATTACACTTTATAAATAATATAATATGTATATATACATATATATATATATATATGTCTATATATTATATTGTATTTTGGTTCATAATGAAGAAATAAAATGCCATTTGATAAAAGAGTAAAATTGTATAGTTATTGATTTAATTCATATCTAAATAACTAAGAATTAGGGAATACTATGTAAGGGTAAAATATTAAGAATAGTGTAATTAATTTAACTATTTCAGATTAAATGGTAGAATGATTATTCTCTATTAATTAATCTATAGGTGAATATTGATTATTTTATAACTTTTTATTGTTGAATTGAAAAATTACTATGTAAGTTAATTAATTAGAATCTTGTGGTATAGTTTTTAAAATATACTTATTTGTGAAATAATCCTTATATTTAATTATGTGGGTAAGATAAATTGACTAATAAGTGACATAATGTTTTAATTTAGAGGAATGTCTTCCTTGTTATAATGTGATGTTTAATTATTATTTTTTTTAGGAAAAAGTGGAAAGCCATTGTAAATATATTAATATCAAAATATAAGTTATACAAAATCCCTAGTTCAGCCGAGCATACTGGTGGGAAAGAACTAGGAAGAAAACCCCCAGTTAGAGCTCGAGTAAGACAATTGAATGACATTTTATAATTCAACTATTTTACCATGATAACCAAAATATGACTAGTAAATTGCTAAAAAACAATTGCTCAAACGAGGCCAAAATACTGAAACAACACCCTTTGACTATCAAAACCCTTTAAAACCCTTTACAATGAGACCCCCATTACATACCCCATTACATGGACAAAACCCTTTACAATTTTGGCAATCCCCCATTACATACCCCATTACATGGACAAAACACTTTACAATTTTGGAAAAAATGACCCATCTGCAAGCTTGATGATTTCAATCCATTACAAAGAATTACAAAATTATAACTGCTAAACAACCGAAGAAATGAAAACAGGATTAAAATGAAGCAGACTTGTTTCCTACTCTTTGAGGGCTATTTACCGAATTTTCTTCATTCACCACTTGCTTTTGTTTAAGATCATAATCATATGATGAAACTGTTTTGTTTATATAAGGGAAATAACGATAACATAATTTTCCTTCCGCAACTGATAATTGCAGATCATGAATACAAGTATGGTTCATCAAGAAGGATATTGCATGATACTTTCTCTTAAAGTTATCTGTTAGAGTAATAAGTTATTTCACTTAATTAATCTAATAATATTGGTTAATTAATTAAGTCACTTATCACTTTAGTTACTTAAGCTCAACTTAGGCACATTAATAATTAATTATTTATTAATTATTAAGTGTGCACACTTGGGTTTCCTTTTAGGGTTATGCATACATTACTTTTATAAAGCAATTCATATCTTGTATTTCCTCAATTCTTGAATATTATACATTTGCACGTCTTCATGCAAATTACTCTGTTGTTTTTGTTTTTCTCATGCAAAAGGTATTTTTTGGTTTGCATGTATGATCTTGGATTCTATCATGGTATCAGAGCCTTGATTTGTAGCCCCTTCTCAGTTTTTGGGGAAGGAGATGATGCAAACATCCTAGAAGGTAAATCAATCTGATGTTTCAGAGCAACATGACAGGGGCACAATTGGTTTACATACTTCATCAGATATGAAGGACATTCTCTTTATGCTTATTTAGTTCTTGGATCAAGGAGATAGCTTCTAGATTCAGGAGCATCTCATCATATGGCATCTTCATAGTCTATGATATGTTTTGGCGATTTGTTTGATGTCCAATTGGGAATCGCCAAAGATCTTGATACCAGTTTTGTCCCGCTAGGTTTTCTCATCTTTCTTATTCATTGCATTTGTACATGGGTACCTAATCAGGCCTTGATTTTAGGACCCATCTTTTCTTTCATGCATCTTTTCTTTAGCATTTTAGCTACTTCCTAAGTTCATCTTAAGGGGGGGTGTTAGAGTAATAAGTTATTTCACTTAATTAATCTAATCATATTGGTTAATTAATTAAGTCACTTATCACTTTAGTTACTTAAGTAAAATTAGGCACATAAATAAAAGCAATGGCCTATCACAAAGAAAAGATACCCAGAACAACAAAGATGCTCTGCAAGCCTCAAGAGAAAAATGCATTAAAGAACACATTCGGGGTTCCTTGAGGGTTTCATGCCTTGAGCTTATTTATGAAGCATTTTGGATAGATTGGGAATCTCCATTGGATTCAAAACATTGGAAAAAGTTAGGATTGGCTTTTGTTTCATTGATTTTCATCATCTTTTACCAGATCTCTGAGGGATTCAAGCTCAGTGATTTTTTGCAAGATCTGGGGGTAACCGATATTTTGGGGCACTTTGGGCACAAACGAAGGTCACCATTGTCTTTGAGTGGATGTTTCCAAGTTTTTTGATATAATTTTTTCCTATACTTGAAGAAAATTTATTCTGGGGCAAAAAAATTTTGCTAGGGAGGCCGTATGGCCTCCCTAGCACACTTTCCGAGGAAAAAAAATAAAAAATAAAAATTAAAACATTTGAATTTTTGTAGAAATTTCTACGCTGCCTATCCAAAACACCATCGCCACCACTGCGCCACCTGATGGCCACCAAGAGTGGCAACCACTGGGTGACGCCCCACCAATACATGGCCAGCCTCAACTCTAGCCCCTGGGTGCACACAGGACTAGGGGCTGAACTTTTTTTTAGCCCCCTGGGCTACCTATAGGCCAAATTGGCCATTTTGGAGCACTTTCACGAAATCAGGCGTAACTTTTGCATATGGTGTCTATTTTTTGCAAATGAGATACCATTGGAAAGTTAATTCCGACGCCGATAAAGTGGTGAAGGTAGTTTTTTTCTAGATTTTGCTCCAATTTTATTTTTTAGGCCTCTGAAGTTAGATGAAACAATTTTCTCTTTGGAGGGCATATCTTTTTCCTTGGTTATCCATTTTTTCGCGATTCAAGCAACACTGGAAAGCTGATTCAGTCCTCTACACAAATCTAAGGTCAATTTTAATTAGGGAGGTAGATGTGAACATTGGTTTGTGCATGCACTCTTTCTTGTTTTCATGCACTAGGTTTGCATTTTCTCTTTAATTTATGCATGTTTTGCATGTTCTCCTTTTACAATCATGGAGTATTGTAATAAATGAACTTATATAAAGTTCCATCAGTGGGGATTCTTGCATATCAATTTGGTTAGAGTGTAGATACATTGCATGCACTTTGATCTCATCTTCATATTGATGACAACTTGTATGAGTTGTATTCTAGATTATGTAGTTTCTTTTGGCCACATCTTGCTCATAGCTTGGCATTTTGGTTTCCATTAGTTCACATATAAGATTGAGAGCCTATGGTTAATAATCCTGAATCACATCAGATTCACATCAGGTCACATCTCAGTTTGAGGGCCATTCATTTTATGGTTAATGTTGCAAAATATTCATGGTACTTGCTCCTATGGATTAGTTTTAGTCACAGTTTGGCATCGGCATCGAGATATACATAGCTTCCAGATTCTTTCATCATATCATTCTATCTTATGGGGGGCATCATTTATTCATCTACTATTGCTTCATAGATTCCAGGGTTGTTCCAGTTTGTGAGATTTCTAGTGTTCTGTGGCATCGGGTCTGTTGTTGCATTATCATGATTCCACCTAATTCCTTCAGTGACTCTCATATTGTTTCTTGTAAATAGAGGTATCCTTCCTTTCTTTCCAGATTCAAGATTCCAGTGTTACTCCACTAGTGTTCTTCCAGTGCTTCTTTGCAGCAGGTCATCTCATTGAGGGGGGGTTTTTTCCCATTGGGTTTTCTCCTCTTTCTCATTCATTACAATTTTACATGGGTACCTGATTAGGCCTTGTTGTTAGGACCCATTTTTTATTTCATGCATCTTTTCTTTAGTGTTTTAGCTACTTCCTAAGTTCATCATAAGGGGAGGTGTTAGAGTAATAAGTTATTTCACTTAGGGTATGTGCAGGATCATCATGGAAAAAATAGGCCCTTAAGTGGCAAAAATTTTAGAAAAATCAGAGTTAGGAAACTTGACATAAAAATTTGAATAAGTTATCTATATTATTTCAAAAATATGTAAGAATAGAATCTATAGAAATTGAATGTAGTTTCTAAACTACTAGCCTTATTTAAAAAGAAAAATATTTGGTGAAAATTTGAAATTTCAATGCAGTAGTAATTAAATTTTAGGGAAAAAATAAGAAGTAGGTGTCTGTAACCCACCCTCTTTAAAACAATATAATTTTTAATAGTAATAATAGGTATGATTTTTGTCTGAGGAAAATTAATTATGATTACAAATTTTAAAAAATATAAAAACTCATATGTCTGACCACCTTAACTTGGTCAAAACTTCATGAAATTCAATTTTTCTTTTTTTAATCCTATAGTATAGGAAGCATAGAATGTGATGCATGTTTTGGATTCAAAACATGTGATACCATTTGAAATCTATAGATGTTTTTCAATTAGCCTATCGATTAAGACTTTAGTCGTAATTCAAATAGAAAATTAATAATAATTATTTATTAAATTCAAAGTAAAGTATAATTTATATTGGTGGAAAGCTGAGAATCTCCTTTAAAAACCCTTTTCGTTTCATCAATTTTGGGTAAAAAAAAAGTCGTCAGCCACATACCCATCATATTGCCACTTTTTGGCCCATCATGATCCTGCACATACCCCTTAATTAATCTAATCATATTGGTTAATTAATTAAGTCACTTATCACTTTAGTTACTTAAGCTAAAATTAGGCACATTAATAATCAATTATTTATTAATTAATAAGTGTGCACACTAGGGTTTCCTTTTAGAGTTATGCATACATTGCTTTTATAAAGAAATTCATCTCTTGTATTTCCTCAATTCATGAATATTATACATTTGTACATCTTCATGCAAATTGCTCTACTATTTCTATTTTTCTCTTGTAGAAGGTATTTTCTAGTTTGCATGTCTAATCTTGGATTTTATCATTATCTATGTCTTCCATGGAGATTACAGATCTATACTTATTAAGAGCTTGATACAAATGAGCAGAAGTATCATGCATTGTTGATAACAACATGCCTTGAAAAATCTTTGCATACCTCTTTTTGTAATAGATAAGATGCTTTGGGAATATACCTCCCACAAGGTCATCACCTTTGGTGAAATCATATTGCTGAACACTATGGAGTAAAGCTTCATCTTCCAAATATAGACTAATAACAAACTTATTAGCTATATTCTTTAAAACATTAAAATTTTGAACCAGATCCAAAATGTTTAATAAGAAAATGGATAGTAAATTAACTGGAAAAATGATCTTTTGCAATTTTGTGTGCAATACATCTTCTCCTATAATGACTTTGATGTTCAATTGTTGTATTAGACAATGTGGTTGATTAATGGATTAAGTGTTGTGTAATTTTTGAAAGCAGGGTGTCATTATGTAAAGCTATTTAAGGTTGGCTTCCAGAGGCCTAGGAGGGGGTATACAAAGTGTGAATGGTTCTTATGATTGTTTCACTTTGGAAGTGGTTGGCAATGTTCTAAGTTATGTGCTTTGTATGAAATGTAAACCCTAAGGAAGTTTCTTCCTATTTCTATATGGAATCATGTGATCATGATAAATGTTCAAGATGGTCAATGTCTTGCTCTGTGTTGGATTCATGTGATTATGTCAAGTGTGCAATATGGTAAATTCCTTACTTGATGTGTAGGGTTTACTAGTTGCAAGTAGGGGGAGTGGGGGCCAAAACCTAAAGTGGTGTCTAGGACAACCCGTTGGAGGATTTCTTAATCTAGTGATAACCAAAAAATGAATTAGGGGGAGGGGTAGATCTCACATTAAACAAGATAATGATAAGCCTCACTCATGGCTCAAGTGATCATTTAGGCTTGAGATGAGATGGGAAGTCTTGGAATGGCAAGATCAACTGCCTTGTCCTCATGAAAGGTATGCTAGTTTTGTATGAGTTTGTATGGGGGTTGGGGATCAGGAGAGGCTACTAGGATAACCTAGGATGGGGGTTGAGGCCTAGAAAGATCTACCAGGACAACCCATATCAAGCTATATGATGACATTCCACCATTTTGTAGTCTAGCATTCCCTAGTTGTTTTTTCTCCTTCTATTGTGTGAATGCCTCTAGAAGTGAAGTCAGTGTTGTGAGTGATGTTGATGTGTTGGCAATGTTGTGTTGGATTCCATGTGTAACCCCTTGATTATGTTAGCCTATCACTTTCCTGACCATCTGTATGATTTTTCCTGACATCGTGTTATCTCCTAGCACAGGGGGTGGACCTCAGGGTTCCACATGGTTGAGAGGTTGGTGATTTTTCCTTCGTTGGGTATTCTTGTTGCATGTCCGTGTGTGTGGAGATTGTTCATAGTGTTGTGGACTTCGGTTCTTGTTCCTATTTGTGAAGGAAAAGTTACATGTATTTGTATATTGGATTGTATATTAGTTGTATCTCTTGATGTAATTTGAGGTATTCTTCCCACATAAACTAAGGAAGCATTTTTGTAATTATTGTAATGATGTAATGATTATTGATGAATTCTTCTTGTAATGATCCTATAATGTAATGAAACTTGTATATGTTAGTTAGCTAGAAATGATCTTTGATGTTAATTACCATTTGGAATGTTATGGAAGTAAGTGATGTAGAAAACATTTAATGTGATGCTTTAAAATGAACCTTGTTCTAGTTTTATTGATTATTAGTTTTGTGAGTAGTGTAGTCGAGGAACCTTAGAGGACCTAGGATTAGTTTAATATGTTATTATTATTATTATTATTATTATTATTATTATTTTAAATTGTATCATTAGTTGAACTAGTTTAGTGTTCTCCTTTGGGGTTCCTTGGCAAGGATGTTACACCTGGTATCAGAGCCCAAGTTTCTAACACTGGGTACTTTGGTTTTACATGAGCCCATTATGTTGTCCTAGTTGCCTAGACTATGGAGATTATGTGTTTCCACTTTTTTTATCCTCACCTAACAACCTGAGATTTTTTATTTGGTGGTGTTGTGTAGGAAGATTCCTAGAGGTCGAGGTGGTGGCTATGGGGCTAACCACCAGATCACCTCTTCTCAAAATTTCCATGAGAGTGATTGTGAGGAGCAACAAGGCTCTCAAAATGGTCAAGAAAGTAGGGTTCAGAGTTGTGGCCAACTGAAGTTAGAGGGAACTCAATTACTTCATTTTATTGAGGAGTTCCTTGCTCAACTAGGACCTAAACATGAGGGTAATAAGTAGGGGGAACCACAACACTCTGAGCATATGGATAGGGAGAGAGAAATGTCTCTTAGGAGGAGAGATGTCACAACATAGCAGGAGGATATTTTAGTAGGTCATATGAGGGATCTCTTGAGGGAATTCCCTCCCACATTTGATTGTTCTAGTAGTGGCTTGGAGGTAGAGACTTGGCTGATAGATTTGGATAGGTGTTTTTCCATGCATCTATATGGTAGAAACACCAAGGCAAGATGCTCCATCATGCACCTTAGGAGTTTTGCTTCTACATGGTGGCAGTTGGAGGAACATAAATTACATTTGGATATTGGCTCAGTTTAATGGGAGTAATTTTGGAGAGGCTCAAAGCTTTCTTTTTGTTAGACCATTGGAGGCAATGTCATGCTGATGAGTTTCATGTGTTGAGGTAGATGGCTATGTCTGTGGAGTAGTATAAGCATAGGTTATTTGAGCTTAAGCAGTATGCAGGTATTGGTGATGATGAGGCTATGTTGGTTCAACATTTCATTAGGGGTTTGAATGCCCATATCAGTGGGAGAGTCCATGTTTTTGAGCTGAAAACCATTGAGGTGGTAGTACAGAAGGCTCAGATAGTAGAGGAGAATCTAGCCATGGTGCTAGGAGGAAAAATAGGTGTGCAGATTAGTAGTGTGCCTCCAAAAAGATTTGGGTCCTAACGTGGTTAGTCTCAGGAAACAAGTTCCTCTAGGAGCCATCATGCACCCACTACTAGGGTGGACAACAATAGCAACAATTTTCCCAATCGAAACCTAAGAACTCTCAGTTTCAGCAAGGTAGTGGTTCTTAGTTTGGGAAAAACTGGAATTAGTAGTGAGCCAAGAATTATCATCCTAACTAGCTAGCTCAGAGCACAAAGTCTATAGTCAGTAGAGGTATCTTCTAAGAATCTAGTATACCCTCAGGTGGTAGGGGGTATTCCAGAGGTACACGATGTTTTTCTTGTAGCCAGTAGGGCCATATAGCCAGGCAATGTCCATAGAAGAGCACATCAGGATTTAGTTAGAGGCCAACAACCTCCAAGCTGATCGTGGGTGATGCAGGCAGGTCTCACAAAGTGTTTGTAGTAGTTTATAACTACTAGGAAGAGCATTAGGGCATAGTTGTTGAGACCATAGGTGTGTTGTAGGGTATTGGTGTTTCTATCCTTTTTGACTCTAGAGCTTATGATTCATTCATTTCCCCTTATTTAGTGGAGCATTGTGGGTTGGTGGCAGTAAAGTAGGATCTTAGGTGGCAAGTCAAATTGGCCCCCGAAGCTAGAGTAGCAGTAGAATCCCTTGTGTATGGATGTTGATTGAGGATTGGTACTCTCTTTACCATGTTGGATCTTCATATTATACCCCTAGGTTCATATTAAATAGTGTTGGGTATGGATAGGTTGGATGCTCATCGAGTAGGGGTAGATTTCTAGCGCAAATTAGTGTAGTTTTTGGATGATTTAGGCAAGGAGGTAGAGGTAGTTGGCATTGAAAGACCCATCTCTTTGCGTATGATCTCTGCTATGCAGTTAAAGAGATGTATGCGTCAGGGTTTCTAGTTGTTTGTTGTGACAGTTAATGATTTGGAGTTAGGTGAGAGTCAAGAGGTGTCCCTCGATGATCATCCTATTTTTAGGGAGTTTGCAAATACCTTCCCTAGTGAGATTATAGGGATGCCACCTAAGCATGCCATTGATTTCAGGATAGATCTTGTTCCCGAAGCAAAGCTTATTTCTCAAGCTCCGTATTAGATGACTACTAAGGAGGTTAAGGAGCTTTGGTTGCAGCTAGAGGAGTTGTTGGATAAGGGGTTCACTCATCCTAGTGTCTCTCCTTGGGGAGCATTGGTCATTTTTGTGATGAAAAAGGATGGATCCCTTCGGTTGTGTATTGACTACTGGCAACTGAACAAGGTGACTATGAAGAATAGATATCCCTTTCTGAGGATTGATGATCTATTTGATCAAATCAAGGAAGCCAAGGTGTTTTCAAAGATTTACCTAAAGTAAGGGTATCATCAGTTGCACATTTTTGAGGCAGACATTCATAAGACTACATTTTGCACTCACAATGGGCACTATGAGTTCACTGTTGTGCCATTTGGGTTGATGAATGCATTGTTTGTCTTTATGAGCTTGAAGAATGGAGTGTTCCACACCTATCTTGATAGATTTTCCTTGTGTTCCTGGATGAAATTTTTATTTATTCTAGGACTATGGAGGAGCACGAGGAGCATTTGCAGTAGTTTTACAGTGTTTGAGGGAGAATAAACTATATGCAAATTTGGAAAAGTGTGAATTCTTTTAGACAGAGGTGAGATATTTTGGGCATGCCATTTCAGGAGAGGGTATTTCCATGGATCCTTCAAAGATCCAAGCCATCATCGATTGGCTTGAGCCCTCTAATGTTTCAAAGGTTCACACCTTCATGGGTCTAGCATGTTATTATCGATAGTTTGTGCAGGGTTTTTGAGGATAGCTCACCCTATCACTTCCCTTTAGAGGAAAGTGAAGAAGTTCATCTAGTCGGAGTAGTGTTAGGTAGCCTTTTAGACTCTTAAGGAGAGATTGATTAGTGCACCTATTTTTGAAGTTCCTGATCCTACAAGATATTTTGTGTTGTGTACTGATGCATCCTTGGAGGGTTTAGGAGTATTTTTTATGCAGGATGGTCACGTGATAGCCTACGAGTCTCACAAAATCAAGGATCATGAGTTAAACTATCCTATGCATGACTTGGAGTTAGCCGTCATCATTCATGTCTTGGTGAGATGGATACATTTTTTGTTGGGGCATTGGTTTGAGTTACATAGTGATCACTGTAGTTTACAGTACATATTCACGTAGCCAAACCTGAATGCTAAGCAGAGGTGGTGGATGGAGTTCTTATGCAAGTACGACTTTGAGGTGAAGTATATACAAGGTAAGGAGAATGTCATTGTAGATGCTCTTAGTTGGCAGAAGCATGAGCTTTCAATAGTCACTCTTGGAGTATATTTGAGGTTCCAGATCCTTGCAGCGCTTCTTGCAGATAGATGGTATTAGGAGGGGAGGTCTGAGAATGAGTCAAGCAGAGCCTTGGAGGGTATATTTTCAAGTTATTCTCTTGAGTCAGATGGTCTCTTGCGACACTTAGGTCACATGATACATTCCTCCTTCAAAGGGTCTTCATACCCTAATTATGTCATAGGTGCATCAGGCACCCTACTTAGCTGATACGGGTGTCAAGAAGATGCACGCAAACCTACGTTAGTTTTATTTTTGGGCCAGAATGAAGAGGGGTATTACATATTTTGTCTTGAGGTGTTTGGAGTGGAAGAGGGTTAAGATAGAGAATTAGCACCCCATAGGTCTTCTTCAGCCACATCTTTTCCTAAAATGGAAATGGCACATCATTTCAGTGGATTTTATAGTCGATTTGCCAATATCTTCTCATCGTCATGATGCAGTCATGGTCACCATGGATAGGTTGACTAAGGTGGTTCACTTATCTCCTATTCAATCTTCATATAATGCTTCTTCAGTGTCCAGGATTTTCATGGAGGACATAGTCAGATTGCATGGGAAACCACGTAGGATCATCTCACATAGAGATCCAATGTTCACTTCATATCTCTAGACGTCCTTCAACATGTGTTGGGGAATTAGTTGAACTTCAGTTCAGCTTAGCACCCAAAGATAGATGGGAAGATCAAGAGGGTTAACCAGGTCCTTGAGGATATTCTTAGGATGTATGTAATGGATCAGCAGATCCGCTGGGAGGATTATTTGCACTTAGTGGAGTTTGCATATAACAATTGGTACCACAATTCTATCAACATGTCCCCTTTCTAGGCTTTGTATGGTCATCCTTGTCAGACCCTATTGAGTTGGGATTTTATTGAGGACATAGTCCTCTTAGGACCAGAAATGCTTCAAGAGATGGAGCGCTAGGTTATTCATATTAGAGAGCATTTAGTGGTAGCATAGGATAGGAAAAAGAAGTATGAAGATGCTCATAGGGTTGATCATCAGTTTTTGGTTGGTGACTGGTTATTCTTGTTGGTGCATCCATGAAAGAGTTTGATCCACTATGTATAAACCCCTGATTATGTTATCCTGCTTCTTTCCTAACTGTCTGTATGATGTACCCAACCTTGCGTTATCTCCTAGGACGGGGCGTGGACCTTAGGGTTCCACATGGTTAGGAGATTGGTGCTTTTTTGTCCATTGGACATTCTTGCTACATGTTCGTGCACATGGAGATTGTTCATGGTGTTATGGACTCCAGTTCATGTTCTTGTTCATGAATGAAACCTTACATGTATTTGTATATTTGATTGTATATCGGTTGTATCTCTTGATGTAATATGATGTATTCTTCCCACACAAACTAGGGAAGCATTGTTGTAATCATTGTAATGATGTAACGATTATTGATGAATTCATCTTGTAATGATCCTGTAATGTAATGCAACTGGTATACGTTACTTAGCTATAAATGATCTTTAATGTTAATTATCATTTGGAATGTTAGGGAAGTAAGTGATGTAGAAAAAAATTAATGTGATGCTTTAAAATGAACCCCATTCTAGTTATCTTGATCATTAGTTTTTTGAGTAGCGTAGTCGCAAAACCTTAGAGGACCTAGGATTAGTTTAATATGTTATTTCTTTTTTTTTATAAATAAAAATTGTATCATTAGTTGACCTAGTTTAGTGTTTTCCTATGGGGTTCCTTGGTGGCGGTGTTATAGCTCCCCTCGGGATTCGTCACATGGCTTAACCACCTTTCATGTATACGTTAACTCTAGCAATTGTACCAGACATTAATAGGTCAACCTTTTGGTGCAACAACAATTGTGGGGCCAACAGGATACAATGCATTTTATTAGTTGAATTACGATTGGGTTGAGTTAGAAAAAATAATCCAAACCAAATCAAGATTATAAATATTATTAGTTGAAGGTTCTAAAGCCTACTCATTAATTTTGTGTTCCAATTTTAATCACTAGATATCTAATGAGGATGAAGCTCAAAGTAGAAAATTTATGTAGCCAATTCACATCATAATTATCAACATTAATGTTGGAAACAAAAAAAAAGCGCAAGGAATTGAATTAATTATCCTTTATTATCCTCCTTCCATCTTGCTTCTATAACTAAAAATAAATCCCCTTATAGCTACAATCCAAAAATTACCTTTTTTTGGATAGTTTTATAAGATCCTGAATTTTCCATTTTGTAATTTTGCATCATTACTTATGTGGCTATAAAAGTTACTAATTATTAAAAGCTAACAAGAGTGACACTATTTTTCAACCCATTAATCTAATTACAAGTATGAATTAAAAATAATTAAAATATTACAAATTAGGAAATGTAGCATCATAAATTTGTCACCCTTGAAAATTTCACACTAGGTTTTGCTCTCCCTATGTGCTTGGACCTAGTTGTGCTTTTAATTTGCTTGTTTGATGATTATATTTGGAAAATCAAAGTGAAATTTAGAATTATTAATTAATGTTTATTTAGAAACACTAAAAGCCCCAAAATAGGTTTGGTGTAGGGCACTCACACCCTTTTCAAGCTTATTTTGGCCCCAATTTAAATATTTCATTTTCAAAATTTTAAAATTTTAAAATTTGAATTTACTTGTCAATTATTGGTAATTGATCTTGTGGGAAATTAAATAAATAGATATAAATACAAGTATTTTTCACCATTTGAATGGTTAGCATTTTGAAGTGACAATTGAGCATCCTAGAAAATAGTCAAGAGAAAAATTAGTAGGATTATTGAAAAATTATTTTAGTAAAGCATCATGTTAGCAATGCATCAAGTTTTCATTTGAGTGTATTCATGTTTCATGTCCATTTTTTGAGCACTAACACATTTAGGACTTCAAATCAAGCATCCAATTCTCCTTGAAGGCTAGTGAGTATAATGACTTCAATGCATCAAGGAATGCAAATCTATGTGGTAAGTTGCAACAGTTATCAATTTATCATTCTTTTATCCATTTTCCTCTACTCAACCTAGGGTAAGAATTATATTTTACATCATCATAGCCATTGTAGAGGTAGAAATACCAAAACATGGTTTGAATTAGGAAAGAGACTACATGGAACAACCCTTTCCCTCCTCTCTTGTGTGTAGGTTATAGATCTAAAGCAAATTTGGAAGAGGATTGAATATCTAATTATTCAATCAAGAACTCAAGCCTTATATGTCAACAAATTAGGGAAAGTTGAATTAATTAGTGACATATGAAGTTTCAACACTGAGTAAAAGGAGGAATAGCCTACAAATAGGGACCAACTGAGGCCTAAATTATATTTTTGAAGGTCTGCATTCTCATATCTATGGTGCTAACATTCATATCTAGCTAATTCATGCTCATA
Source organism: Sequoia sempervirens (assembly GCA_007258455.2). NCBI lineage: Eukaryota > Viridiplantae > Streptophyta > Pinopsida > Cupressales > Cupressaceae > Sequoia > Sequoia sempervirens. Next base: position 474,200,802 of record VDFB02271358.1, on the reverse strand, counting down.
TTTCTATGCCATGTTCTTATGTGTCCACACTTTGTTTTTTTATACGTTATTGATGTGTTTTTATTTTGTGTTTTCTTGAAATCATAACAATTCATGATAGTTGTATAGTTAACCTAGACCTAAATTTGCATATTCAAATTTAGTTGATTAGCAATCAATTAATCACTTCCACAAAAGAAAGAACCCAAACCCTGATCCACCGCTATGGATCTTCCACATCGATTAGTAGCCAAGTGAGTGTTGTCACCATTTTTGGTTCCTTCCATTGTGATATAGGAGAAGGTGTGATTTAGACCCTAAATCCCTTTTTCCTACATCACATTTTGGTGAACTTGACTTTTTTTTGCACTTTAAAAACATTTTTAAATTTTAATTAAGTCATTTAAGATCTCAATATAGTCTAAGATTGTTTGAAGTTGACATTTATGGATGCCTATTTTGTTGAAAATAATTACAAAAGTAAAGATTTATATTTTGTTTGTCATTGGAAAAGACATAAAGTTTTCAATTTCCAAATTTATCAAACTAGGTTTAGTTAATTATTGCATTTTAATTATTATTTTTTTGGGTAAAAGGAAGAGTGCCTATACATATTTATATATTTATAAAAGGATGTACAAAAGTAGATATTTGATATATTTTGGCTCTCATCAGCCAAATTCAGCTATTATGCCACCTATCCTATCTAGACATTAACATATCTATTTCTATTTTTGACCCATAATCCCAAAATATTGCATAACATTTTTCCAAAAAATCAGCCCAAAAGCATTATAACTTTGAAACCCTCATTCTGCAAAAATAGACTATTTCGATGTACTACTCCTCCATCTAATCAATTGACACCTCATTCTCATCTTGGTGCTCATCTAAGTTACCCACAATATATTGTAAATGTGGCATTATATTCAAATTTAGGTCCATATTGTTAATATGTGGGTTGAAAGCATGACCATCATCCTACAACTGTGGAGTAGTAATACCTTGATCCAAAAGTCATTGAGCAACATTTTGTGGATGAGCCCTTTGTGGAACAACAACTTGCATATCAAAACCTTTAGGAACAACATCCTCTTGTCCAACATTTGTCTCATTCTCCTCTGGAACAACAACCTCTGGTGGGTCATGCTCATGGGTGAGTAAAACCAGAATTGTATTTACTCTAACCCATATCCTCTCTGCAAGATCATAGTCAATCTCCCCTGCAAAATTTTTCAAGGCACACAACAAAAAAATTGACCTTTTCTGTTGCCAAATTTTTCTTAATTGCATTGAATATTGCAATGAACAAGGGCCTATGTGTAAGTATATTTCAAGGAAAAATCACCCTATATATCCTTTCCCATTCCAAATATCATAGATTTTGCAAGCCCTTAGAAGGACATCATTTAGGAGATATGATTCGTTCACTACTTTTTTTGCAATAAACACTATAGCCCTAAAGCTTTGTAACAAATCAAGCAAATTAGAAATGAAAATAGAAACAAGTTGAGAGTGAAAAATCAACCTGTTGGTCTCTGACTCTAAGATTTCTTGTCCAAATGCCCTTTTCACAACCTTCCTGAATTGCTGATAGTACCCTTTGAATGTGACCTCAAATTCCATTTCATTAATTTCTTTTGTAAATGATATTTCCCAATCATTGACTAGGATTATCGCTCTATAGTTTCTCGACACATACTCCATTTGCATCTTCTGGCAAGCCTTGCACCTCCTTTGATTCACACAAACCTCTTCACAAGCAGATGAAACCTATTGCAACATTTCAAAGTTGTAGTTGAAAGAATATTTTTGAAGAAATTGGAATTCCAATCACCTTCACAATGAATGCGAAAACCTTATTGAAGTGAATAAATGCATTTTCAAACACATTTTTCTATGAAATAAATGCCTTGAAATTATTTCTTGAATCTGTTTGGTCCTTCCCAAGTCGCATGAGATTGATTTTGGTACATGGTAGCAGATATTACATTTGGAACATATTACATTAATTTTAAAATATAAAATTGTATGCATAATTATGCATTGCATATAGAAATATTGGGATTTTATGCTTTTCTAGAAGTTTGTCTATTGCTAGACCTAAACCTTTGCAAACTAGGATCCTTAGATACTGTAGCTCAATTCCAAATTTTAAAATTAAAAAAAAATTGCATCTTTGGTCTAGGGCATCAATTCCCTTGTCCAATTAAATTTAAATAAAATTTGGATCATAGTTTTGTCTCTATGATTCTTGTGCAGCTTTGTGTTCTATGTATAAAAAGTATTTAAGTTTTTGTGACTATGATTGGTTGTTTCTCTTCATTGTATGAACATTGAAGTATTTTGAATCTCATAATAAATTTATGGTTTTTAGAACCTAGTGCCCCATAGCTAATACCCATGTGAGATGTAGTTTTAAACTTATGGATTCCCATGCTACAATCACAACCGATGTTGAGACAAAGTATTATAACTCTTTCATTCAAGGTTTTACATCCAATTAATCAATCTTTGATTCCCTTTCTAACCCAAAATTATCTATATCTCCATCATAACCAAAAATTTATCTAGACTTGGAGGTTATTGTTATCCATGTCTATGAAGAAAAACTCAAACAATTGTAGAAAGACCTAGAAGGGCTTCAACAATTCTTAAGTATTGAACCTTTAGCTAGAGAAACATTTCCTACTTTGGATAACCTTAAGAAGTTGATAAATGATTCACAAGGGATAGAAGTGTTGCATAGCGTAGCCCATATAGTAGACACAAAAATTCTTACAATGGCTAGTTGTGGTCAAGCCTTGAATAATGCTCAAAACAAACTAGGAAAGCAAGTTTCCTCTCCTACAACCATGCCTTCTATTCCCACATTTACCCCTCCAGTCGTAACATCAACCACCCAATATAGCAATGGTCTAAATACATGTTTAGGGTATTCTTGTGGGAATCCTTATATCTTTGTCCATTCATGTACAATACCTACATGTTCAACAAATGTTATAATCATTTAAAACAATAACAAACTCGTCATCCAAATATTCTACCATATTAGACATATATCTAAAACATGCAACCAAATGATCTTGTTATGAACCAAATTTTGCAAAATATGTCATTACAACAACGAATTTTAAACATGAAAGAAGGACAATCCAATGCTAACCCTCCAACATACCTCAGATGTAGCCTATTGTCCTTTTCTATATGAAAGTCTCCCATACCAAAAAACATTGAAATACCTTACTTTGAGAAGCATGTTGGAAAAGGAGATCACACAAACCATATATCAACCTTCACCTCTTTATGTATTGATTTCTTCTTTGAAGATGCTCTCTTAGCTAAAATTTTCTCACGGTCATTAAAATATGTCACCTTGGATTGGTTTTGTTAATTGCCAAATAACTTGATAGTGTCCTTTATGCAACTATTTAATGAATTCATTCAACACTTTCAAGAAATTCTTGGACCTAAATTTACATAATTAATAGATTTAGTTCATTTTAAAAAATGACCTAAAGAGAAGGTAACTAACTTTATAGGATGATACAAATATCTTTACTCATAAATGTCCTATAGCCTTCTAGATGTCGATATACATCGATTCTTTATTAGAAATCCGCAACCCAACATTAGAGATAATATATTGTTAATACAATATCCTTCATTAAAACACTTATATATGGACCTTCGGGTAAAAGTAAAAAGTTGTGGACCACACTTTTTAAAGGAAATGGCCAACACTGATCCAACATTTAAACTTGAATCACTAAAAAGTGGCATATATGTTCTCAATTTTGAAATGATGTAAACTAATAAAATATTTATTTTTTAGCATAGTTTATGCATAGTTTATGAAACATCAATTTTTTCAAATAAATCTAATTTTTTGGTAAATTGGCCTCAAAGTGGTGCTGCATATGCATTTAGCCAACAATTTTAGTTGGAAAATTTGTGGACATATCTAACTTATTTAGAATGAATCTTATAAGATCATATGTTTGACCAAAATATATTTTTTGTTAGAAGTACTTAAATTCACTTGTGTTGATAAGTTAGCCGAAAGTGTGACACAAATTTGTACTTTTACCCCTTCATGATTATTAGATATCAGTTAGTCAATATGAAGGCACACCTTCATAGGCTCCTACTAGTCAATTCAAAGTTGTACATCATAACAACTATAAACCATTCAAAAAGTAAAACAAGAACTATATAAAGGTAAACAATCCTCAATAATACAATAACATCCAAACAAAATTTTCCTCTATAACACCATATGAATTTAGGCCAAGAGATAGAAATTTTTGACAATTTCTTGATTCTCTCCATGTTATTATGTTGTGATTATTAAACAAAAATATGATTCAAATTCCACCTATTAGGCCTATTGACACAACTAGAAAATTACCACCAAAATTTAATGTAGAATCCTTTTGTCAATATCATCATACAACTAGGAATGATATGGAAAGAAGTATGCATCTTAAGCACCAAGTGTAAGAATTGATTGATTCTAATATTATCCAATTGGCTTGTGTAAATGACAAAGGAAATAAATTGGTTGCACTGCCCAATCAAAACTTACAAATATTTACAAATCCATTACCAAGTCATTCAACCAATTTTGTCCAACAAACTAATATTGAAGAAGTTGAGGATCTATTCAATAAGATAAACATGATTTATGCTCAACCTCATAAGGTTCAAACCAATGTTTTTCTTGATATTTCTTTCACACATATTGATTCTTCTTTAACTACACCTGATGGTCCTCTTTATATCACTAGTCAAATTAGTGATAAACCAATAAGGGGAATACTCATTGATCTCATATGTGAAGTGAATGTGATTATTGAAGATTTTTTATATGTGCATGAACTTTATAAATATGATTATGAACAATAAAAAGCATTATTAAAGGCTCATGATGGTTTTATTCGCCCTACGATTGGTTCTATAACTCTTCCACTAAAAGTTGCAACTAAATAGTTGGATGTTCCTTTTACCATAATCTTCACATCAGACTAGTTTATGTGAAGTTAGGGCATCCATGGCTAAGTTCCATGAAAGAGGTCCCATTGATTATTCATAAATACCTTAAATTCTTGTTTCAAGAACAAATACATATTATTTACCATAGTAGATTTAAGCCTTTGGCCTCTTGTGGAAAATTTTCACTAGATTACTTTTGACATCAACCAGTCCAACCTATTATACCTCATGAGGATTTTTTGTGTTACAATTTTTTTTTAAAAATAATTGTATATTAAAATTATCCCTTTGTATCATCTTTCCTGAGGCTCCTCAATCTCCAGTGGCTACAATGGTTGTTCCTAATAAATCATTGGTAGTGAATGGAGCTTGATCCAAATTGAGTATTCATCCTTGAACTTATGGAATGTATGTTTCAGTTCTCCTCCACCATCCTATAAAAGACCATGAGACAACCATTTGGAAAAGTCTTTAGAGATCAAATTTGTGCCTCCTAAGGAAAAATAATTTCTTTTGTAAAAGCCTAAGAATCATATGATTTCTCAACCTTTGATAGTCCCCTCAATTCCTCCTACAAAGAAAGAAAAGGGACCAATGTTGGGAAATAACTCAATCCATCATTCATAAGGTGAATCTCATGCGACATGAAATAATAGTGCAAAAGAGCGTAAAAATAAGATGTCAAGCCATGACTCGTTATCTTGCAAAAGATTGTAAAACCTTATCTAATGATCACCCATCCATTCAACCAAATTACAATGAGATACCTCCCACCCATCCATCCTCATCATCACCTAATTCCACTCTACTACCCTCACCTAACCATGAAGATGAATCTTATTTTTCTGAACCAAAAAAAAATAATAAGCTCGCTAAATAAAAATATAGATGTTAGTACTCATAATCATGTTGATAGTACTAACATGCAACCTATTGTGGTACACTTTGATGATGAATTTGAAGATTGAATAGAAGAACAAAAAGAAAACCATAATGAGTTATCTCTTATATTTTCCAAGTCAATGAATTTAGATGGGGGTAGCCATGATGATCCTCCTAATGAGAGTGACCCACCATGTGTTGAACTTGATGTGTCTCCTTGTACCACACTTGTAGTTCCATTAGCATATTTTTTGCCTTCTATTTATGATGAACAAGATTGGGATGTAGATGATTTATTATAGATCGAATCGCATGTGTAGTACCTCCTTGAACATTTTTGTGTGTTTGCTTGCATGTAATGTGATCTCCTGTAATAACTTTCTTGGCATGTATTTGTGTTTGTTATTTTTCTTTGGATAAACCTTGTTCTTCTTGGTACAAGGATATACAAAAAATGAATCTGTTGTGACATTCATCTATTTGTATCTCCATTTTTCTTTTTATTGTGAATGTATTATTTTTGTTCCTGTTGGGAATGATGCAAAGTGTTGAGACATTTAGGTCTCTTCCATGTTGACCCAAAAATATTTATATTCTTAATGTGTTATTCCTCCCTTATGTTCGCAGTTCCATAAGTATTTGGGGAATGATGTCAATGTAGATCATGATCATATTATACATTATATCTTGTCTATACTGACCCTAGGTCTATGGATCCCTTATGCGATATATTTTTCTTATTAATTATGTGGCTTTATTTTTAGGGAAACCCCCTATAATGAGTTAGCTTGGTTGGGAACATATCATTTGGCATCTAGGGTTTACCAAAAAGTTATCATGTCTTATGAACTATCATTTTATTCTACCTTAAAGGAAATTTCTCCCAGTTGGTATTAGAAGTTACTCTAAGGTGGGGGCATAGATTCAATTATGTGCTTCACTTCATTCACATGTGTTGAACTTTGTGATGCATTTTTGGAATATTAATCATATTTTGTAGAACCCTAGCAAAATTTTTGGGACTATAATTCTTGGTATGGTTGACATGAGAACTTTCCTAGTGAATATAGGACTTCACTAACCCTTGTGCTTTTTCATTTTCCACCATTGTAGAAAATTACTTAATGAATATTGAACTTCACTAGCTTGTGTTGTTTCTTATCAAGCCCGCCTAGTAAATGTCAAACTTCAATATCTTATGATGCTTTTTTCATGGGTCACCTAGAAAAAATAAAAATTTACTAGCCTTTGATTCATAAACACCATGGGTATGGATCCTAGTAATAATTTTTGGAGCTTGCTAGTAGAGGATTTCCATACTCACTTTGCATGTTTGCATTTTATTTGCATTATGTTTTCATTTTCTTTGCATTGTGTTTAGAATCATGTAGTATTTGAATTATGTTAGTTGTTGTGTCTTCATTATGTATTCTTTTTGTTTTTCATGCTGCATTGCACTATATGTGCGTGTTCTTTTTTCTTTGCATTATTGTGCCATAGGATCTTGAGCCTAGGGGGCTAGCACATCCCCTAAATTTGATGTCATCCTATCTCTTGAATGTTTGGATAAAAGAACCCTTCTTGGCTTATCATTACTTTAGTGTGAGCATGAGCATAAGTTCATCCTCTCACTAAAGTGTGGGGTAAATGTAGTATCATAAATTGTCACCCTTGAAAATTTCACACTAGGTTTAGCTCCCCCCTATATTCTTGGACTAGTTGTGCTTTTAATTTTCCCATTTTGTGATCATATTTGGAAAATTAGAGTTAAATTAGGAAATTAATTAATACTTATTTAACGATACTAGAAGCCCCAAAATAGGTCTAGACTAGGGTGCTAGTTCCCCTATCCAACCTATTTTAGCCCCAATTTAAATATCTCAATATTGATATTATAACATTTAGAAATTTTAATTTACTTGTTGACTAGATCAGTAATATTGTAAGGAATTAAATAAATACATATAAATACAAGTATTTTTCACCATTTGAAATCCTACCATTTTGAAGTGACAATTGAGCATCCTAAAAATTATTCAAGAGTAAAATTAGCAAAATTATTGTAGCATTAGTTTAGTCACGCATCATATTAGCAATGCATCAATTTTTTCATGTGAGTTTATTCATATTTCATGTCCATTCATTTTGGGAGCACTAATAGTTGCAAAAATTCAAATAAAGCATCCAATTCTCCTTGAAGGTGATGAGTACGATGGCTTCAGTCCATCAAAGAATTCAGATTTGAGTGGTAAGTTGTAACACTTATCAATTTATCATTCTAGTATCCATTTGCTTCTACTCAACCTAGGGTAAGAACTCTCTTTTACATCGTCATATCCATCGTGTAGATAGAAATACCAAAGTGGGGTTTGAAATAAGCAATCCCCTATATGGAATAACTCTTTCTGCCCTCTCTTGTGAGAAGGTTATATATTTGAAATGAATTTGGAAGAGGATTGAAGACCTAATTTTTCAATCAATAATTAAAGGCTTATATGTCAACAAATTGGGGAAAGTGGAATTAATAAGCAACAAAGAAAGTTTCAAAACTGAGTACAAGGAGGAAGAGTCTACAAATAGGGACCAACTAAGATCTAAATTATGTTTCTAAATTTTTGCATTCCCAGCTCTAGGACACTAGCATCCCTATCCAAATAATTCAAGCTCATATTTTTATGGCAGGTTCCTCTATGTTTGCACTCAGTTGTTCTATACTTTTTGTGTTTTGCTAAGACCATAATAGTTCACATGGTTAGCCTAGACCTACATTTGCATCTTCAAATTTAGTCAATTAGTAATCAATTAATCACTCCACCAAAGAAAGAAAAAAAACCATTATCCACCATTCTAGATTTTCCACAATGGTTAGTAGCCAAGTGGGTTTTGTGATCATTTTGGTTCCTTCCATTGTGATATAGGAAAATGTGTGATTTAGATCCTAGATCCCCTTTTCCTACATCACAGGAAAATCTTGAAAAATAGTAAAGGTCAAACAGACTCCCAAGTCAATATTTATGACTTTCAAAAGTCCCTACATCAAAAATAGATGAGAAGTTTATATTATTCTATTATATTATTATTGAAGCAAATAATTTGTAATAAATATAAGTATTCTCATTAATTAGATCTAGTGAAATTTGGTTACTATAATTTATATTTAATTTCTCAATTTTTAACACTCTATGTGTTGAACATAGATTTGTTATCCAAAAAACATTGAAAAATAATGTGCTCTTTAAATAAATTATATATCCATTATGAATTTCACGAAAGAAAATTCAGGAAAGATAACTTAGATGGACTGCATCTACAACTGTCGCTGGAAGTGTGGGTTAAAGAAAAATGATCGAGAGGCTCTACAACTTCATGGTGTGGGCGTAAGGGATGTGCATGGGTGTGCATCTGTGTGGTGGGTGGGGGAGGCTGAGCCCTCCCCCACGAGGTAAGTGGCCCTCTTGTTCACTTGCAATTTATTCTTCTTTGTCACCCTCTGTGCATGCCATAGTACTTTTTTTCTCTGTTTTGCTTTGTGGCTTAGGGTTGAGCTTTTCTTTCTTGGTGCATTCTTGGCCCTAGCATTGGACGGGCTCTAGTCTCTTCCGAAATTGATGGATGGGGGTACAAACCCCCCATCCCCAATGCCTCTAAATATTTCCCCTCTGGTGGTGCTAAGTCGTTCAAGGATGTCATCGCAGATTGTTGCCTTGTTGTTTTAGAGGCCACTAGGTTTCTGGTTCAGGACGAGCCTACGACTGGAGGGGATGGGCCTGAGGGTGGGGAGAAAGGAAAGCTCCCTACCTATAACCTTGATTCTTTAAAACTTACTTCCTCGGTGGAAATGAAAAAGGTCATCAACAATGAAAAGAATAAGTTAAAAGATATAGCCATTTTCATGACAGCAGTTGACATAAACAAACTCCCTACTAGAAAATTTATTGACAATTGGTTTTCTATTGTGTGGGCTAGAAAATTTGGAATTCATATGAAATTTTGTAGGATGCTTTAGAAAGGTCTCTTTATTTTGTTTCTAATTTCTCATTCAATGCAAGAGAGTGTCATGGCTAAATCATATTGGAACATAGGTAGCTATGTTTTTAGGGTTTTTCCCTGGTCCCCATTAGCTATTGTGATCGAGGTCTTGGCTTTATCTTGTTCACAGTGGCTTGTGATTAAAAACCTCTTGCCAAAATTTTGGAAACGTATCCCCCATCTCCTTGCTCCACTAGGAAAGGTGGTAAGGGTGGATGAGTCTAAGGTTGTCCTTCCCCACATGGATGCATGCCCTCTAATCTCCCTTGTGCCTGGGGTAGAAATCCCTAGCTGTATAGATTTAGATGATGGTGAAAACTCTTTCACTTTCCAGTTGGAAGTGTTGGGAGGTATGAATGTGTGTTTCCTCTATCATAAAGAAGGCCATCTTTGAAGGAATTGTCCCTTAATTTAGAAAAAGGATAGAAAAATCTTTCCAAGGGCTAAACCTAAGTTGAATCACAAGCCGACGAAGGTGGACCATGACTCTATGGCTGGTCACGATGGGGGTGTGGCTGGGGAAGATTCCATGGCTAGGCAAGACTATGCCGACAGTGAGGCCAACCATGGGCAACATGATTCACCATCATTGGTTGTGGTTGTCTCCAATGTGAACCCACCCTTGAATCAGTCTCTGAATATTGAATCCAGAAACCTATTTTTGAGTCTTTCCCAAGATGGTGAATGCCCTCATGAGGAGATCGTAGTCGCTCCCCCTAGTGGAAGTCCTAACATGTTCTTTGGCCCTACTAGAGGAAAGGTGCTAGTGTAGAAGCTAAATGCTTAGCAACTTGTCTTGCAGGATCTCCAGAAAAGAATTAAATACCAATTTCTAGACGATAATCACCCTTTCATCCCAAAGGCACAAAATGAATCTGATCTCCTTTTTAATTTTAAAGATGGAAAAACAATGTCAAATAAAGCCCCTCTGGCCTGTGACCTAATTGATGGTAACAGTTTAGTTAGTGAGGTTAGGCCCCCCTTGCTACGGAAAGGTGCTATGTCTGCTACTACGATAGCCAAACTTGACTCCTTGGTGAATTGTGAGCCTATTCGGAGTAGTGAATGTGTTTTTTTTGCCCCAAAAGAGGCCCTTAAACCAGATGTAAATATGGTTATCAATGCAGTAAATCATTGGTCTTCCCCATCAGATGAGAGGAGCCCTATCTTACCAAATAAAATTGGTACCACCAATTCAGTGTGTTGCCAGGATGAGGAAAACAGTAAAATTGGGTCATCTTTAAGTCCTAATCAGGAAAATCTAACTCTTGATTCCTCCTCCCCAAATTTTGTTTTTGTAGTTGAGGAGATGGAGGTTAGCGGAAACAACCTAATTATGGAAGAGGATAAGAATAACTTGAGAATTCCTAAGGAAAATAATACAAAAGAAAGCTTTGCGTCAAAAACCAGTTTGAGTCAATCTGAGACTAAAGGTACTAGCAATAATGAGAATATCATGGAGAAGCATCCTCCCAAGCCTTGGCCAGGACTTGGCAGGCCAAGGAAAAATTGGAACTCAATCTCCATTGGAAAAAACATACAAATTTCTAAACACAAAAGGAAGAAAACAAGCTTAGTAATCCAGTCCCCCACGCCGAAAAGGCTGGAAAATGAGGACAGGTTACCAAAATGTTTTGAACAGTTTAAGAGTGACCAAGATGCTCCTGTTGTAGATGTTGGAAATGAACTTTAAATTTATCTCTTGGAATGTTAGGGGACTTGAATCCCTTGACATAAAATACATCTTGAGAAGATTTCTAAATCTTAAAAAATAGGACATTGTCCTTTTGCAAGAGACCAAAGCCACTGGCTTTACTTTGGATACAAGCATGAAGTTTTTCTAGAAAAATTCCTCCTATTTCACCACTTAGCATGAGAGGGGAAGGGGTGGATCAACCATTTAAATCTCTAGCAAGTGGGCTCCAACTGTGTCCAGTCATGGTACCCCGCCCTGTAACAAAGCGGTGTGGGTAGTGTTGGAAAAGGATGGATCCAAGGCCAGAATTTGCTCAATCTATGTGTTGAATGACCATAGGGACATAACCAAACTTTGCTAGTGGCTCTATAGCTTTCCAGAGGTGCCTTGGATTGTTGGGGGTGATTTCAATATGGTGGAGCACATGGGGGATAAAACTAGGGGAATTGACATGACCTGGAAAGGTAGTGAAAAGTGCTTTTGGTTAAAGATAAAGGCTAAGCTTAACTTAGTAGACCCCCTAGAAAATGCAAAAAAGGATCACATAGGAATTTTCTTTACTTGGTGCAATTCCCAAAAGGCTAGGAGAAGGATTCACTATAGATTAGATCAGTTCTATGCAAATAAGGATTTTTTCAGTTTTATGCCAAACAAGGATGGGCTCAAAGTCAGTGTCCACCCATTTACCTTGTCTAGCCATCACCCTATCATAGCTTCTCTAGTGGGAAATCATGGCTCACTTAATAAAAATCCTAAAAGGGAAAGTTTTTGTCTAAACTCCCACCTGTTGAAGGATAGTGACTACATAGATGCCATCTCCTTTGTAAGAGAGATTAACAAGTGGATGTTAAAGGACTTAAGTCCTATAGAAAGGTGGACTCAAAATGTGGAAACTTGGAAGAAGGTTTTCCAAACAATTGGGAAAAAGAAAGCCATTGACAGAAGGAAGGAAGAAGATGACCTCCAAGAAGACTTGGTCTTGGCTGAGTCTAGGGTCCAAGTGGATCCTATGAATGAAAAATTAGTTGAGTAGCTTGCAGCTGCTAAATGCAATCTAAGAAGACTACAAATGCACAAGATCCAAGGCTTGAAAGTGAGGGCCAAGCTGAACTGGTTGAATTGTGGAGATAAAGGTTCTAAATTCTTCTTTAACTAATTCAAGGAGAAAAGCATCAAGGAGGAGGTCAGGCAGATCTGGGAAGGTAATCAATTGTTAATTGCACAAGAGGATGTGCTTGGTCAATTTCATGCATTATTTAAGGGTCTTTTCTCCTTAGAAGGAGGGGATGAGGAGAGTTTTAAAGCTAGAGATTTCATCAAAAATATTATCCCAAAGAAAATAAATGGAATGGATTCAACAATTTGCTCTGCAGATATCACCAAAGAGGAAATCGGGAAGGCTATCCAATCTATGAGTAATAATAAATCTTGTCGAAAGGATGGTCTGATTCTTGAGTTCTACAAAACCTTAAAGGATTGTATCTGTGAGGATTTGAAATGTGAATCTCTAGGCAGAAACATTAATAAAGGCATTATCAAGCTCCTCCCCAAAGGGGGGGATAAAACTCTGATCAAGAACCGGAGACCAATTTCACTGTTGAATGTTTCTTCTAAGATTCTTGCTAAAGTCTTAGCTCTAAGACTTGCGAACATCCTTCCAAAGTTTATCAATAGTACACAAACTGGATTCATTAAGGGGAGGTACATACTAGAGAATCTCATTACCAGTTGAGAGGCTATGGAGCAGTCAAGGTATTCTAAACAAACATTTGCAATGCTTCTACTAAACTTTGAGAATGTGTATGATAGGGGTATGTGCAGGATCATGATGGGACAAAGTGGTGATATGTAAGTGATATGTTGGCCCATGTGGCTGATGAATTTTTTTTAGCCAAAATTGATGAAATGAAAAGGTTTTTTAAAGGATATTCTCAGCTTTCCACCAATATAAATTATTTTTTACTTTTCATTTAATAAATAATTATTATTCATTTTCTATTTGAATTACTACTAAAGTCCTGATTGATAGGCCGATTGAAAAACATCTATAGCATTCAAACAGTATCACATTTTTTGAATCCAAAACATGTGTCACATTCTATAATTTGTATACTATAGGATTAAAAAAAATCAATTTCATGAAGTTTTGACCAAGTTAAGGTGGTCAGACATACAAGTTTTTATATTTTTTAAAAGTTGTAATAAAAAATCATAATTAATTATTTACTTGGAAAAAAATTACAAAAAAATATGCATCACATCAGGACATGATTCCTCTACTTATATCTAAAATCTTATAAAAAAATATTATCATTTTATTGTGGTTAGGGTGGTAAGACATACACCTACTTATTTTTTCCCTGAAATTTAAGTACTACTGCATTGAAATTTCAAATTTTCACCATATATATATATATATATATATATATTAAATAAACCTAGTAGTTTAGAAAATACATTCAATTTGCTACAGATTCTATTCTTACACATTTTTGAAATAATATAGATAACTTATTCAAATTTTTACGTCAAGTTGCCTAACTCTGATTTTTCTGAATTTTTTGCCACTTAAGGGCCTGTTTTTTCCATGATGATCCTGCACATACCCATAGGGTAGAATGGCCCTTCATTTTTGTAGTGTTGGAGGCCTTTGGATTTCCTAGAAGTTTCATGTGCATGGTCAACACCTTACTCAAATATGTGGTGGCACAAGTGGAGGTAAATGGCCTACTCTCAGAGGAGATAAACCTCGAGAGGTCCATTAGTCAGGGATGTCCCCCTATGCCTGCACTCTTTGTTATTGCTTCAAATGCCCTTCATTACCTATTAAGGGACCACATTCACTCCCCAAGGATCAAAGGCATAACTCTGCCAGACCAAAGTGAGCTAATCAACATCTAATTTGTGGATGATACAACTATATTTATAGAGCTTGAAGAAAAGAACATGGACTCCTTGATGGAAAATCTTAGACTATTTTGTCATGCCTCAGGTGCAAGGATCTCTAGTGCAAAATATAGTATCCTGGGATGGGAGGATGTTCCCCTAGATTGGATTATAAAATATGAATTCCAATGGGGAGGTCCAAGAAGGCAAGTAAGGTATTTGGGGATTCCTTTTGTAGTTAACCCAAATCTAAAAGACATGTGGACTTGGATCAGTGCCAAAATTGAGAAAAAATTGGAGGGTTGGAATAGGAAATTCCTCTCCCTTGCTGGCAGGTTACAGGCCTGTTAGAAAATCTTGTATTCTTACAACATTTACTTTTCCTCGATATGGTTCTTTAGTGGGTACCAGGTGAATGGGATTCAAAAAAGAATCAAGAGTTTCCTTTGGTCGAATGGTAGGGGCAGGAGGAAGAAGCACATAGTAAAATAGGATTGGTCTTGCATTGACAAGATGCACGGTGGGGTTGAACTGAAAGATCTCAGGCTCCATGGTGTTGCTCTAGCCGCAAAATGGATAGCAAAGGATATGGTGGGAAATGAGCCCTAGAAGGTGTTGGTAAGGAATAACATCAAACTTGTGGCCCTCAAACAGGCTAAGGCCTAGAAAGGAATGCCAATCAGTGATATTCTCATGGGAAGGTACCCCATGTCCCCAGCTGGTTCTATGGTTTTTAGGAGCCTATGGAAGGCTTGGGAGATGGTTAAGCACAATGTGGAATATAAGATAAGTAATGTAGTAATTAACAATTACCAGAAGTGTCAAAATTATAGTTTTATCTGGTGGAATGTAAACCATAATAACAAGCCCATTGCCTTGGTGCAAGGATGCTCTACTAAGAGGTGGTCTCAAATGGGTATTAATTCATTCCCGGATATCCTGGCTAATGGTGGAATAAAAACCTGGGAAATGCTTAAGTTTGAGTTTCATATCCCTTACTCCAATTCTAGAACTTATAAGATGTTGGTTGAGGCTTGTAAGGATGCTAAATTTTCTTAGGTCAGTGATAGGGACTTGGATCTTGGGTGCAACCTCATTTGGAAGGATGGCATGACACTAGAGGATCTCAAGGCTAATTCCATCTATCGAGATCTAGTTAGCTCCACTTCTATGTTTGAACATGTGAATATGAGCTGGGGTATCTCATACCTAGAAAAAAAGTGGCAAATAATCTTTAACTCTGTTTGACATAATATAAAAGATCCTAAAAAGGCTTGTTTTAAATGGCTTTTAATCTTGGAAAAATTTTCTTATAAATCTATGGCTTCTAATATTGATATTTGCAACATTTGTAGAGTTCCTGAATCCATTATGCACATCTTCTTTGGTTTCATGTATGCAAAAGAAATTTGGAAGCTTTTCTGTAATGATCTTCTAATTTGGAATGCAAATGACAAAGTTAACTGGAAAGATATTTTATTTTGCAATTAAAAAAATTAAAAGAGATTATCATATTTTTTGGGATTGTCTAACCATTAAAATACTATGGCACATTTGGAGGGCTCACAATGAGGATAAGGGTATGTACAGGATCATCATGGAAAAAATAGGCCCTTAAGTGGCAAAAAAATTAGAAAAATTAGAGTTAGGCAACTTGACGTAAAAAATTGAATAAGTTATCTATATTATTTCAAAAATATGTGAGAATAGAATCTGTATCAAATTGAATGTAGCTTCTAAACTACTAGGTTTATTTAAAAAAAATCTATTTGGTGAAAATTTGAAATTTCAATGCAGTAGTACATAAATTTTAGAAAAATAACAAGTAGGTGTGTTCCACCCTTTTTTTTTGAGGGGAATCGCGGCCCATATAACCCCCAAGGTAAACTTTTAACCGGGACACACCAACGGTACCAGGAGAGAGTTGAACCCATGGTGGGCCTTGCTACAGGGAACACCTTAACCAACTGAGCTAGGGCCAGTGCAATCGACCACCCTAACCATAATAAAATGATAATATTTTTTTATAAGATTTTAGATATAAGTATAGGACTCATGTCTCGATGTGATGGATATTTTTTGTAATTTTTTCCAAGTAAATAATTAATTATGTTTTTTATTACAACTTTTAAAAATATAAAACTCATATGTCGACCACCTTAACTTGGTCAAAACTTCATGAAATTCAATATATTATTTTTAATCCTATAGTATGCGAAGAATAGAATGTGACACATGTTTTGGATTCAAAAAATGTGATACTGTTTGAAAGCTATAGATTTTTTTCATCAACCTATCAATCAAGACTTTAGTCATAATTCAAATAGAAAATGAATAATAATTATTTATTAAATTCAAAGTAAAACATAATTTATATTGGTGGAAAGCTGGGAATATCTTTTAAAAACCCTTTTCATTTCATCAGTTTTGGGTTAAAAAAATTCATCAGCCACATACCCTACACATACCCATCATATCGCCACTTTTTGGCCCATCATGATCCTACACATACCCATAAGTTTCAAGGGTGCAGGAGGGTGCTTATTGAGCCTAAAAAATGGATCACATTCCTCAAAATTGTCTTGCAATTCTCCTTGCACATAAAGGTTTCAATGGCCAAATTCTGGAAGTACATCAAGGAAGATTGCATGGTTGTACACAAGGAGGAGGTAAGGTGTGGGATCGTCTGGCTTCTCAGGAACGAGGAGGTAGAGGTTTTTCTTTGAGAATTGAATGAATTCAAAAATAATTTCAACACTGCAACTGAGAGAGAGGAACAACAAACTCAGTATGAGGGTATGTGTAGGATCATGATGGAAAAAAATGCCCTTAAGTGGCAAAAAATTCAAAAAAATCAGAGTTAGGCAACTTGATGTAAAAATTTGAATAATTTATCTATATTATTTCAAAAATATGTAAGAATAGAGTCTGTAGAAAATTGAATGTAGTTTCTAAACTACTAGGTTTATTTAAAAACAAAATCTATTTGGTGAAAATTTGAAATTTCAATGCAGTAGTACTTAAATTTCGGGAAAAATAAGTAGGTGTTTGTCTAACCCTATCCACAATAAAATGATAATATTTTTATAATATTTTAGATATAAGTAGAGGACTCATGTCCCAATGTGATGCATATTTTTTTATAATTTTTTCCAAGTAAATAATTAATTATGATTTTTATTACAACTTTTTTAAAAATATAAAACTCATTATGTCACCTTAACTTGGTCAAAACTTCATGAAATTCTTTTTTTTTAATCCTATAGTATGTGAAGCATAGAATGTGACGCATGTTTCAGATTCAAAAAATGTGATACCATTTGAAAGTTATAGATGTTTTTCAATCAGCCTATCAATCAGGACTTTATTCATAATTCAAATAGAAAATAAATAATAATTATTTGTTAAATGCAAAGTAAAGAATAATTTTATATTGGTGGAAAGCTAAGAATATCCTTTAAAAACATTTTTCGTTTCATTAATTTTGGATTAAAAAAAAGTTGTTAGCCACATACCCTACACATACCCATCATATCGCCACTTTTTGGCCCATCATGATCCTGCACATACCCATGATCCACATGGGGCCTTGGGAATAAACTCAAATGGAGGTAGTAACAGGGACCAAAAACACAATTAGGAAGACAATTGCAACATCTATCAAACTGGTTTTTAATCTTTTGGTCATCAATTACATAGGCAAGGTTCCTTATGTCTTTGGAAGATTTTGCAGGGCAGTCCAATCTAGTCAATGCCTATTCATAGCAGTTTTGTAATGATGTAGATGAGCTATGTTGCATAATTTTGTTTGTAAATACTCATGCAAATCTGCCCAAATTTATAATGGGACAAATATATGGACTTGAGCTATGATAAATCTGTAAACATGTGAACAATGTTGTAAAAAGTTTATTCTTCAATTATCAATACAAAAAATTATATATCCATTATTGTTTATAACACTTCAAAAGTATAAATATCTTAACATAAGTATAATATATTCATTAATAGTATTCTATAAATAGTAATTTGTAGAATAATAGAATGTAGTGATATATAATATTATTTTGGTGATAATTGAATAGGGAAGTGTTGGACATTCTAATTAATTATTATATATAGTTTGAATAATAATGGGTTTAATTTATTAAATTCATTTTTATTTAGTTGATTAAATATATGATCAGGTTCTCATTCTATATATTGAAAATTTGTGGTTCTCAATTGAAATAAATAATAGTTACTTTTAAAAATAAGATTATATATATTACAATTTTTCAACTATATTACTCTAATTTTTTTTTGTTGACATATTATTACTCTTTTTTATTTTTTATCTTAATGGTAACATTATTCATTTTTATTATTTTCTATAATTATAATAAAAAATTATATTAAAGTTCTTTGTTAGTTTTTCCTTTGATTTATGAGTTAGTTGTGTGATTTTTTATTGAAACAATTAAATGTTACATAATTTTATTTTTATTTAAATGTGAAAGAGAAAAAAATTATTTAGGTTATACAACATTTAAAGAAATAATGATAATAAAACTATAATATTTTGGAAATATAATATATTAGACAGCAAAATTCAAAAATTTCTTAAAAAATTGTTTAAAGTGGAAGAGTAATTCAATGTAGAAAATAGGGTAACTTTTGATCTACATAGTAACATAAAAAGAGAAAAATGTGGAGATATCATGTGATCCAAAAACATGATAAGCTATTGATAAAGTATGTGCATGAGAATATTTGAAGGCAGAACTAGATGATTATTGTGCTAAGAGGAAGAAGATATAAATAATATCCTCTAAAATTGTTGTGTACTTATTAAACATTGAGATTGTGAATGCCTATGCTAAATCTAGTAACCAATCTGCCCATGGATGGTGTGGTAAGTCTAAACATCCTCAAATAGTGAAACTACAATATGGGGCTTGATTTTAAGTGATGGTGGTGTTCTACAAAGCAAAAAAAATTAGAGGATTGGGTGTTTATTATGAATTAAATTTGTTTAGGGGATTTAAATAAATTATCTAATTTATGGTTTTGAGAAGTATTTTTTTCATGAAAATTATTATCTAATGTAAAATTATATTTCAATTTTTTTGATAAAAATCATTTTTATTTACTTTTCATTTGATTTGGAATATTCATTTATTTTTCTATAAAATAGAATTATAATGCATGTCTTTATGAATTAAAAGGATTTACTTTTTATATGGTTGCATTGTCAATAGTACCTAACATCCATAAAATATCATTTTTATCAAGGGGTAATTCCTTTCTCATAGATGTGACTAGTACTAAGAAAACACTATGAAAACTACCAAGATGAGCTTCATGCACTAATGTATGGCTAACATTATTTTTATTATATATTTGGCTATGTGATCCAATTTTATAAGAGGCTATATGATGATAGAAATATGAAAGATAATAGAAGGTTAAAGAGAGATTCTTATTATTCAACGCACTACTAGCTCAAAGGAAAAAAGTAATGGTTTAGTAGAGAAATTGGTACTAAAGAATTTTAGTAAGACTCATATTGATTTGAAAGAATATATTTTTTGATTGATGAGGTGAAGTCCATTGTCATAAGATAGATGAGTTAAGTTGCTAAGAATTCGTTCAATAAGAAAAAAACCAACCCAAGAAGTAGTTTTTAAGTAAGGTTTGAGTCAATTGAAGATGAGTGGTGTTTTATAAGACTAAAAGAGCTATTGAGGTGAAACCCAATTCTTCCTAGATGAGTATATCAATGAGCTCATATCTTGTTGAAAATTAGTATGATGATTCCCGGTCCTGATTGTTAATATGTCAAAATAATATTTAATCCTAATTCAACGTATAAATATGTTTCTCTCCAAACATAAAAGCAATATGTAATAAGGAGAAACTTATGAGTTTAAATTACTTATTTATGGCACCTATTCATATTTAGCTTGTTAACTAGGTTATTGAGTTGTTACCATTTTATATATTTCAACACTACTTTTATATATGTATGTATGCATGTATGTACATGTATGTACATACATAAATAAATACATACATACATACATACATACATACATACATACACATACATATACATACATATACATACATATACATACATATACATACATACATACATATATACACACATACATATACATATATATATACATGTATATTAGATTTTCTAGCTACCAACTATGGTATGTATGTATGTGAAACATAGATAGACAAATGTGATAACTATTATTCTAGCTATGTATTTTTTAAAGTCTAAAAAATAATCTATACTTTTAAGCTCATAAAAGTTACATTTATGATTTTTGCAACTTTAAGAACTATGAATTTTCATAACATATTAAATTAGAGTATTCATGTATGTATGTATGATAATTTTTAACATAAATATTAGCATATATAAATTTTAATAAATTTAAATGATTATTTACAATTTTAATCAATAAGTTAAATAAATAAAATTCCTTTCCTTCTAAATTGGCTATAAAAATGTAATGGAACAAAATATTTCATAATATTCACCACATGATGTTCCATCGACATCCAAACTATCTAGTTCAAGAGAAAGGGCCTTGTTGATTAGAAGGTCCATCATAAATGATATAAATAACCTATAAAGTTATTTGAAAAAAAAAAAACTTTCCATCCCTTCTTGAATTGGTAGTGAAGAGTCATCTTGCATTGTCAAACCTTAACCTTCTTTAAGAATAACTAATTTTTTAACTATTAACCAAATGTCCAAACTATGATTCAATATTTATATTTTATTGCTTTCTCATAAATTCTCAATAAATCCCTCAAAGAGGGTAGAACTCCTCTATATCTTAGCAATAAAAGGAGGACAAAGAATTTGAAATGAGATTTTATGAATGTTTCCTTATCTTAGAGAGAGCATCTAATCAAAGTTGAAGTAATTTTAGAAGAAATATTAGACTCTACAAAAATTGAAGAGAAAAGAGCTAAAAGAGTGTTTAAACAATCATTTGTTGATCTAATTCCACTCCTTTCTATGAATTCATCTTATTTAAACCAAGTGATTGGTATCATAATGAATCTACATCTAAACACAACTCCTTAATCAAACTACTAAGTATATAACCTATTATCGACCTCAAACCCAATTTTGGAAAGATCCATTTCCACAAAATCAATGAAAAGATGAAGTGAGAATAGAGTTGATAAGTTTCTAGAATTAAAAAAAAAAAATCTTAGGGATTTCCAATGAATGGGAAGTTAAGAGAGCCCCAAAAATACAACAAAATCTTAGGTTATCAAACCCAAATTAGAATGGTTAAAAATGATTAAGAAGGAATATTAAATTTAAGGTAAAATGATTCCAAACAAAGGGAATCTTTGTCTTAAAACCACAAATCTCAAATAAACCTTTCCTTATTCTTAGTAGATCACAAATCATAAGGTGGAAGCCTTTCACATAGGTATAGATCAAAAGACCTTTGAAAAAAGGTTTCCAATTTCTTTAAATCAACTCATTCAAATTAATTAGTCCTACACGAAATTATAAGATCTATAGATAAAGCTATGTTCCACAAGCCCCTCTCTAGCTTCCATGATATCCACCTCTACATTAGGATGCAAATGTATGGAAAGTTTCAAGTAGTTGGTGCTTTTTTTTTTCATTTTTCTGTGGGAAACTCAAGAGCTCTTGAAAAATGTTAACCACTAGAATTAATATGTTTTGTGATAAGTATACCTATTAGATTAGTCGATATTTAACAACGATCAATGTGTCTAACATTACATCATAATCAAAACAATGAAGCACACCATAATCAATACTGATTTATAAACTGATTTGTGGTAGTGAAAAAGAACATGAATCAAAGTTAATGATTCATAGAGATGAAGTAATTTTTTAATTACATAGAGCCTAAAAACATGACTACAACTATTTAACTCTAAATCAAAACCCTTGCAAAAAGCTCACGTGAAAATGTAGATCTGCTAAAAGCCCTTGCAAAAAGCTCGCATGAAGATGTATAACAACAATTAGATCACCATACAAACAAATGAAAAAGGAAAAAACTATAGCAATGAAATGTACCCCCAAAAATTACCTAATAGTGCCATTAATTCATCCAAATCATTTATATTTGAAAAGAATGTATATTTACCAAATCTTCGTAGTTGTGGATACTTGAGTGGAAGGGCGCGTGAAATGTTGTTGTAACATCACAAAGCATATAATCATTGTAATCCACTGTGAGTCCACATGTTTTCCTGGTGTCTCAAACGGATGAATCATTAGCACAGTGTCATGTCTTAACTTCATCGATTCTGTGGAAATGGGATAAATCATTACATGCAAAGTCTGCATTCATTCCTACACCACATCTATAGCAAGTTAAAAACCTGTTAACCTTGAATGACCTAAATGTCGGAGCTAAAAACAAAGATATCCAACTCTATTCATTGGAGAATAGTTTGAATCTCGGACAAGCACTAGCTGGTTATCTCCTTTTCAGTTGATGGCCACTCCACTGTCATGTCGTGGTGGGACCGTCTGGTTTGGAAGGATATAAACCAATTGCATTATGAGCTTCTTGAATGCAAGTTATGATACGACTGGGAACTTTCATAAAATTCTATGAAGATTTTCCGGCATTCCCTTCAGAAGTACGATTGGATTTTAAGCCATTTCTTAGCATTTTAACAACTATCATGAGCTCCTTGATTGTGTTGAGTATGAAGCTTTTAGAATAGGATTTGTATAGTCTTTTTTTGGGAAGTTGGCCAACTTTGTTTCCACTTTTACAATAAAGATTGTATTAATAGAACTCACTTCCGATTTATTCGGCATATGGACAAGACTGGCAGATCAATGAACAGAGACAATCTTTATCAGTATAAAGAAGAATTTGAATAGTAATCTATTGCCCTTTGTATTTAGTTTTCCGCCAGTGATGTGTATTGGCTGATCTCCTGGCACTGAATACTCTTCGTCAGCATCGATACGACTTGCTCATTCTCTGAATTAGCTTCAAATTTCTGTATTTTCCAGTTTTTTCAAATAATTATTTCTTGTTTTATTAACAACGACACATTAATATACAGTCTAATTATTTGAATGTTTTTAAGAAATGTATTAATTATTTAAATATGGGTGTAATGGTATTAAAATAAGTGTTCGTGTGGTGTCGGTCATGTGGAAAAAGTTTATTGGGTGGACTGCAGTTTAAGGGGGACTACCTTATTCCTACAGTCTAAAAAAAGAGTTTTTGTATGTGAAATAATGGAAAATAGGGGTATGAATTTGATGGAATGCAAAAGGGGGTTCACCAAATGATAGAAAATAGACCTATTCTCCACTATTTCATTCAGGAAATGAGATCCAAACAATAAAGTGGCCATCAATTCAAAAGGTGAGTCGAATCAAGGTGTGAATTTGCAAATTTCTCTTTTATGCAAGGATGGGGGTCCTAATTAAACAACACTTTGGGGGGAAAGATTAAAAAGAGAAAATCAAACCCAAAATTCAAGCTATAAAGTGTATCTAATAGATTAAGCTCAATTCTGATGGAACCAAAACTTAAAATGTAGATCTGAGAATGGGAAAATGATGTGTACCAATCACCAAAAGTGTCTTTTCGAAGCTTACTGAGGAGTCATTTGCCCTATGATGAATGGGTCCTAGCTAGGGCTCTTGGAAAATGGTTTCTAGGTTCTCTTATGCTATGTTTGCACTCCCAGATTCCAGAATCTCGGAGTCAGAAAGCCAAAAATAAATCCTATAGGTTAGTTTCTATGAAATTGCAAAAATGGTGACAACTTTGACAACTTCAATGACAATTTGAAAATTTTCTCTCCAAAAGATTTTCCACCTAAAATCTGCAAACACGCATCAAGAGGGAAAAATGTTGTTTTGTTAG
This sequence comes from Sequoia sempervirens, assembly GCA_007258455.2. Lineage (NCBI taxonomy): Eukaryota > Viridiplantae > Streptophyta > Pinopsida > Cupressales > Cupressaceae > Sequoia > Sequoia sempervirens. The sequence goes on along the minus strand of VDFB02271358.1, from coordinate 474,176,430 downwards.
GTGAATGGTATTTTGGTAATTAAACTTTGTATGAAATGAAGTAGCATGAAAGAATGATGAATGAACAAAGCTATGTCACAACTCACCAAACCCTTGTTTGAACCTTGGAATATGGATTTGCAACTTGCATAAAATGGATTCAATGGATGTGGATCTTGATCATGAAACTTGACTTGAAACAGTGTCTTTGAATACTTGAATAGATCTTGAACACTACATCAACATATTAACTCAAATAATATGCATGATGCAAGAAGACTTTGACATGATAATGGATCTTGATTGCTCCAATAATTCTTCAATAAATTTGCCTTGAAAATGCTCTTGATCATCAAATTCACTTTAGGAATGCTTGCCTAAAACCTCTAGAGGTGCTTGAAAATCTTAGATTTGCTAGGTGAAACATATTGAAGTGACCTCTTATTTATACACATGTTAAAATTAATTTTTGAAATCCAAATAATACAAGCCAACATGTGAATACACATTTGAAATCATTAAGATACTACCAAAAACATATTTGAAATTTAGGTCCTAGGCCTAAGTGAGGACCCATTCACCCTTGGGAGAATGGGTCCTAGGTCATTTACGTAGAACACACATTCTCCAATGTTAAGTGTTATGTTATGACATTAATGAATGTTAGGTTTTCCTCTTCAAAAAATGCAATTAATTAGGCTTGGATTTGAATTAAAGTAGCCAATTAAGGCATCATTAACTTCAATTAATTAATAAAGCCCTAGATGAGTGTGAAAGTGTAAAGTACACCTTACAACACCATAAATAAGACACAATTAAGTCCATTTTAATTAACAAGGCCCTAAACTTAATGTGAATATGTAAAATACATATTACAACACTAAATTAAGGCTTAATTTAGTCCTTCTATTAATATTTATTCCCAAATTAAGTGTGAAAAGGGATACTTTTTTCGTACACTACAGTATGTTGTTAAGTTTGTATTTGGCATGATATAAGTTTGTATTGTTTTACTAATCTTTGTGTTTGAAATATCAAATAAAAGATAGGTGGTATCATGAATATATTCTTGTTCATGTCTGATCAAGCAAGATCAATAAGTGATCTTAGTAAAAGGCTATTCTAGTTGAATATGAATTGTGTATTATTGTTGTTGAACAATGTTTCTAGTAGTAAATCGTCATTGGTAATTTCTTTGTCATAATATAGAAGTAACATAGTTGAAAGTGATTAGTTAAAATATTAGCAAATATTAATTATTGTAGTTACCATACAATCATTTATAGATTGAAAAAATTGTCACACTATTTTATGGTACTCTTTGTACAAGACTAGAGGGTATGAATAAATGAACTTGGTGCAGCTTGAAAAGAAATGATATTGTTTTCTATATTTTGTTAAAGTTCCTAATGGAATAATAAAAGTACCTATTTAAGTGAAATAAATTAATCTTAATAGGATAATGGATATACAAGAATAATTGGAACAAATGAAGAAAATACTAATGAATGCCACTTTTTTTGTTTAAAATTAAAATTATTTGTGTTAACGTGAGTGGATTTGACATGGATTTCATATGATGGGAAATATATTTTATCAAAATTGTCATTTTAGATATATCTAAACATAAATTCATGTAATTATGAAGTGGAGGATTATCTCAAATGAAGAATCATTATTTGTATTATTTTTAGTCAATTTGCTAGCTTATACAATTGAAATTTTAAGTTATGTAGAGAGATATCCTCTTTCACCCATTCAAAAGGTGTGAAGTGTATTTAAATGGGAAAATTTGTGGGGCCTAGCCAAAACCACGACCACTGCCCCCCCCAACAAGTAATATAGGGAAAGTCGATATCCCCATCTATAGCTGGTGGAAGTGACAGCTCGATCGCGGGGGAACCCATCGACTGTTACGACTAGAACTCATCCAGTATAAAGCATAGGGAGGTTGGGCCACGATCCATATAAGGTAGGTGTGTAGGTGTGTTTAGTTCAGTTGGTGTTTAGCTATTCCGGGGATTCTTCCAGAAACATGAATAGAGTAGAGAGAGGAACCATCCAATTGCGAAATAATCACATGAACTTGGTTCTTGGTGGCTGTCGCTCACTACACAATTAGAAACAACCTTTTTGTGATTCAAAAGGGCTAGCTATATAATTCAATCTACTATTTACTATATCTCCTGCCTTTCATTAGTCAGAACACAGGGTGCGACAATGGATGAATTCCCCTCCACCGATCCAATAGGGCATCATATTATTATTTGATTTCAAAGTAATGAGAAGTCTTAGATTCTAATCATAGTGCTATGAAATTCTATCAATAAAATAAGAACGAAACATTAAAACTTAAACTTTAGGTGTTTAAATAAATATAGGTGATCAATGAAGTAAAGAATTTGTAGATTTCATTTATCCATACATGAGCAATGAATAGATTTATGAGGTTGGAGTGTAGTACACACATAAATACAGTGTGATAGAGAGTAGAATGGGATGGAAAATAAATAAAGCATCCCATAGAGAACATTGATAAATGGTAGCATTTGTAATAAATTCTTTCATATAGTTTTACATGTCAAATATATATTTGTATTATAAAAAAATCACTTTTGAAAGGAAAAAAAGGTTCAATTATACATCACTTAGACAATTTCTACTTGGTACATGCACCACTTTTCATGATAAGCTCATTTACATGTAAAAGTGTGGAAGTTTGGTGTCCATATCTATAAACACACTAGTCCCCGCCTTAATAATTTTGCATTTTCTATTGTGATTTAAACATATGTTAAAATTTAATATTTCAACTAGGGTGTGGAGAATGTATATAGGGATGATGTTAGATATTGTAATTGCAAGTATCTACTAAACACCTCAAAATGAAAGTGCATACTTTGTGATTGGATGCTAGGAAGTAATTTGGCCACTACAATGGTAGGTGGTAGCTAGCCTAACCATAGTGCATGACAAGCATTTTGAATGAATGGCTAACAAGATTAGCCACCAATGTATCTCAATGCATTGTAGCTAGTCATAGTTGTAATTTATTTTTAGATCCTCACTTATTAATTTGGTTTCCTTATGTTTAATTTTTTGATCTTTGCATGAAACTTCAATTTCATTCCCTTTTATTTGTTTTATTTGTATTCTCTTGTTGTTGCTTCAAGTTTTTTTGTATTAATTTTATTTTTTTATTAGTATAACATATTCTGTCAATTATTATAATATATAATGTTAATTAATATAATAATTAAAATATATTAATATAATATTTAATACTAATAATAAACTACTATAAATATAATATAATTATATCTATATTAATTATTATAATTAATACCACTGGTTCCAGATTTGACTTTCAGGTCCAAACTTAGCATATCTCCCGCCCTTCATTAGTCAGAACACCATGTACGACAATGGATGAATTCCCCTCCATCGATCTAATAGGGCACCATATTATTATTTGATTTCAATGTAATGGGAAGTCTTATATTCTAATCATAGCGCTATGAAATTATATCAATAAAATAAGAACTAAACATTAAAACTTAAACTTTAGGTGTTTAAATAACTATAGGTAACCAATGAAGGCAAGAATTTGTACTTTTGATTTATCCATACATAAGCAATGAAGAGATTTATGAGGTTGGAGTGTAGTACACACATAAATACACTGTGATAAAGAGTAGAATGGGATGGAAAATAAATAAAGCATCCCATAGAGAACATTGATAAATGGTAGCATTTGTAATGAATGCTTTCACATGGTTTTACATATCAAATATAGATTCGTGTTATAAAAAAATAACTTTTGAAAGGAAAAAAAAGTTCAATTATACATCATTCAGACAATTTCTACTTGCTACATGCACTACTTTTCATGATAAGCTTATTTACATGTAAAAGTGTGGAAGTTTGGTATCCATATCTATAAACACACTAGTCCCCACCCTAATAATTTTGCATTTTCTATTGTGATTTAAACATATGCCAAAACTTAATATTTCAACTAGGGTGTGGAGAATGGATATAGGGATGATGTTAGATATTGTAGTTGCAAGTATCTACTATAACAACTCAAAATGAAAGTGCATACTTTGGGATTGGATGCTAGGAAATAATTTGGCCACTAGAATGTTAGATGGTAGCTAGCCTAACCATAGTGCATGACAGGCATATTGAATGAATGGCTAAAAAGATTAGCCACCAATGTATCTCAATGCATTGTAGCTAGTCATAGTTGTAATTTATTTTTAAATCATCACTAATTAATTTGGTTTCCTTGTGTTTAATTTTTTCATCTTTGCATGAGACTTTAATTTCATTCACTTTTATTTGTTTTATTTGTATTCTCTTGTTGTTGCTTCAAGTTTTTTTGTATTAATTTTATTTTTTTATTAGTATAATATATTCTGTCAATTATTATAATATATAATGTTAATTAATATAATAATTAAATTATATTAATTAAATATTTAATAATAATAATAAACTGCTATAAATATAATATAATTATATTTATAGTAATTATTGTAATTAATACCACTAGTTCCGGATTTGACTTTGCGGTTCGAACTTACTATATCTCCTTCCTTTCATTAGTCAAAACATCGGGTGCAACAATGGATGAATTCCCCTCCACCGATCCAATAGGGCATCATATTATTATTTGATTTCAATGTAATGAGAAGTCTTAGATTCTAATCAGAGTGCTATGAAATTCTATCAATAAAATAAGAAGTAAACATTAAAACCTAAAATTAGGCATTTAAATAAATATAGGTAACCAATGAAGGCAAGAATTTGTAGTTTCGATTTATCCATACATGAGCAGTGCATAGATTTATGAGGTTGGAGTGTAGTAAACACGTAAATAGAGTGTGTTAGAGAGTAGAATGGGATGGAAAATAAATAAAGCATCCCATAGAGAACATTGATAAATGGTAGCATTTGTAATGAATGCTTTCACATAGTTTTACATGTCAAATATAGATTTGTATTATAAAAAAATCACTTTTGAAAGGAAAACAAGGTTCAATTATACATCACTCAGACAATTTCTACTTGGTACATGCACCACTTTCATGATAAGCTCATTTACATGTAAAAGTGTGGAAGTTTGGTATCCATAACTATAAACACACTAGTCCCCACCCTAATAATTTTGCATTTTCTATTGTGATTTAAACATATGCCAAAATTTAATATTTCAACTAGTGCGTGGAGAATGGATATAGGGATCATGTTAGATATTGTAGTTGCAAGTATCTACTAAACACCTCAAAATGAAAGTGCATACTTCGTGATTGGATGCTAGGAAGTAATTTGGCCACTACAATGTTAGGTGGTAGCTAGCCTAACCATAGTGCATGACAAGCATTTTGAATAAATGGCTAACAAGATTAGCCACCAATGTATCTCAATGCATTGTAGCTAGTCATAGTTGTAATTTATTTTTAGATCAGGACTCACTTATTAATTTGGTTTCCTTATGTTTAATTTTTTGATCTTTGCATGAGACTTCAATTTCATTCACTTTTATTTGTTTTATTTGTATTCTCTTGTTGTTGCTTCAAGTGTTTTTGTATTAATTTTATTTTTTTATTAGTATAATATATTTTGTCAATTATTATTATATATAATGTTAATTAATATAATAATTAAATTATATTAATTGTATTTAATATTTAATACTAATAATAAACTACTATAAATATAATATAATTATATTTATATTAATTATTATAACTAATACCACTAGTTCTGGATTTGACATTGAGGTCCAAACTTAGTATATCTCCTACCTTTCATTAGTCAGAACACCGGGTGCGACAATGGATGAATTCCCCTCCACCGATCAAATAGGGCATCATATTATTACTTGATTTCAATGTAATGAGAAGTTTTATATTCTAATCCTAGCGCTATGAAATTATATCAATAAGATAAGAACTAAACATTAAAACGAAAACTTTAGGTGTTTAAATAAATATAGGCAACCAATGAAGGCAAGAATTTGTACTTTTGATTTATCCATACATAAGCAGTGAAGAGATTTATGAGGTTGGAGTGTAGTACACACATAAATACAGTGTGATAGAGAGTAGAATGGGATGGAAAATAAATAAAGCATCCATAGAGAACATTGATAAATGGTAGCATTTGTAATGAATGCTTTCACATAGTTTTACATGTCAAATATAGAATTGTGTTATAAAAAAATCACTTTTGAAAGGAAAAAAGGTTCAATTATACATCACTTAGACAATTTCTACTTGGTACATGCACTACTTTTTATGATAAGCTTATTTACATGTAAAAGTGTGGAAATTTGGTATCCATATCTATAAACACAATAGTCCCCACCTTGATAATTTTGCATTTTCTATTGTGATTTAAACATATGCCAAAATTTAATATTTCAACTAGGGTGTGGAGAATCGATACAGGGATGATGTCATATATTGTAGTTGCAAATATCTACTAAACACCTCAAAATGAAAGTGCATACTTTGTGATTGGATGCTAGGAAGTAATTTGGCCTCTAGAATGTTAAATGGTAGCTAGCCTAACCATAGTGCATGAAAAGCATTTTGAATGACTGGCTAACAAGATTAGCCACCAATGTATCTCAATGCATTGTAGCTAGTCATAGTTGTAATTTATTTTCAAATCCTCGCTAATTAATTTGATTTCCTTGTGTTTAATTTTTTGATCTTTGCATTAGACTTCAATTTCATTCACTTTTATTTGTTTTATTTGTATTCTCTTGTTGTTGCTTCAAGTTTTTTTGTATTAATTTTATTTTTTTATTAGTATAATATATTCTGTCAATTATTATAATGTATAATGTTAATTAATATAATATTTAATACTAATAATAAACTACTATAAATATAATATAATTATATTTATATTAATTATTGTAATTAATACTCCTGGTTCTGGATTCGACTTTGTGTTTCGAACTTACTATATCTCCTTCCTTTCATTAGTTAAAACATCAGGTGCAACAATGGATGAATTCCCCTCCACCGATCCAATAGGGCATCATATTATTATTTGATTTCAATGTAATGAGAAGTCTTAGATTCTAATCATAGTACTATGAAATTCTATCAATAAAATAAGAACTAAATATTGAAACTTAAACTTTAGGCATTTAAATAAATATAGGTAACAAATCAAGGCAATAATTTATAGTTTTGATTTATCCATACATGAGCAGTGAAGAGATTTATGAGGTTGGAGTGTAGTACACACATAAATACAGTGTGTTAGAGAGTAGAATGGGATGGAAAATAAATAAAGCATCCCATAGAGAACATTGATAAATGGTAGCATTTGTAATGAATGCTTTCACATAGTTTTACATGTCAAATATAGATTTGTATTCTAAAAAAATCACTTTTGAAAGGTAAAAAGGGTTCAATTATACATCACTCAGACAATTTCTACTTGGTACATGCACTACTTTTCATGATAAGCTCATTTACATGTAAAAGTGTGAAGTTTGGTATCCATATCTATAAACACCCTGGTCCCTGCCCTAATAATTTTGCATTTTCTATTGTGATTTAAACATATGCCAAAATTTAATATCTCAACTAGGGCGTGAAGAATGGATATAGGGATGATGTTAGATATTGTAGTTGCAAGTATCTACTTAACACCTCAAAATGAAAGTGCATACTTTGTGATTGGATGCTAGGAAATAATTTTTCCACTACAATGTTAGGTGGTAGCTAGCCTAACCATAGTGCAAGACAAGCATTTTGAATGAATGGCTAACAAGATTAGCCACCAATGTATATCAATGCATTGTAGCTAGTCATATTTGTAATTTATTTTTAGATCAGGACTCACTTATTAATTTGGTTTCCTTATGTTTAATTTTTTGATCTCTGTATGAGACTTCAATTTCATTCACTTTTATTTGTTTTATTTGTATTCTCTTGTTGTTGCTTCAAGTTTTTTTGTATTAATTTTATTTTTTTATTAGTATAATATATTATGTCAATTATTATAATATATAATGTTAATTAATATAAGAATTAAATTATATTAATATAATATTTAATACTAATAATAAACTACCATAAATATAATATAATTATATTTATATTAATTATTATAATTAATACCACTGGTTTCGGATTTGACTTTGAGGTCCAAACATAGTATATCTCTTTCCTTTCATTAGTCAGAACACCGGGTGTGACAATGGATGTATTCCCCTCCACCAATCTAATAGGGCATCATATTATTACTTGATTTCAATGTAATGAGAAGTCTTATATTCTAATCATAGCGCTATGAAATTATATCAATAAATAACAACTAAACATTAAAACGTAAACTTTAGGTGTTTAAATAAATATAGGTAACCAATGAAAGCAAGAATTTGTACTTTTGATTTATCCATACATTAGCAGTGAAGAGATTTATGAGGTTGGATTGTAGTACACACATAAATACAGTGTGATAAAGAGTAGAATGGGATGGAAAATAAATAAAGTATCCTATAGAGAACATTGATAAATAGTAGCATTTGTAATGAATGCTTTCACATAGTTTTACATGTCAAATATAGATTCGTGTTATAAACAAATCACTTTTGAAAGGAAAAAAAAGGTTCAATTATACATCACTCAGACAATCTCTACTTGCTACATGCACAACTTTTCATGATAAGCTTATTTACATGTGAAAGTGTGGAAGTTTGGTATCCATATCTATAAGCACACTAGTCCCCACCCTAATAATTTTGCATTTTCTATTGTGATTTAAACATATGCCAAAATTTAATATTTCAACTAGGGTGTGGAGAATCGATATAGGGATGATGTCATATATTGTAGTTGCAAATATCTACTAAACACCTCAAAATGAAAGTGCATACTTTGCGATTGGATGCTAGGAAGTAATTTGGCCACTACAATGTTATGTGGTAGCTAGCCTAACCATAGTGCATCAAAAGCATTTTGAATGAATGGCTAACAAGATTAGCCACCAATGTATCTGAATGCATTGTAGCTAGTCATAGTTGTAATCTATTTTTAAATCCTCACTAATTAATTTCGTTTCCTTGTGTTTAATTTTTTCATCTTCGCATGAGACTTCAATTTCATTCACTTTTATTTGTTTTATTTGTATTCTCTTGTTGTTGCTTCAAGTTTTTTTGTATTAATTTTACTTTTTTATTAGTATAATATATTCTGTCAATTATTATAATATATAATGTTAATTAATATAAAAATTAAATTATATTGATATAATATTTAATACTAATAATAAACTACTATAAATATAATATAATTATATTTATATTAATTATTGTAATTAATACCACTGGTTCTGGATTCGACTTTGCAGTTCAAACTTACTATATCTCCTTCCTTTCAGTAGTCAAAACATCGAGTGCAACAATGGATGAATTCGCCTCCACCGATGCAATAGGGCATCATATTATTATTTGATTTCAATGTAATGAGAAGTCTTAGATTCTAATCATAGTGCTATGAATTTCTATCAATAAAATAAGAACTAAACATTAAAACCTAAACTTTAGGCATTTAAATAAATCTTGGTAACCAATGAAGGCAAGAATTTGTAGTTTTGATTTATCCATACATGAGTAGTGTAGAGATTTATGAGGTTGGAGTGTAATACACACATAAATAGAGTGTGTTAGAGAGTAGAGTGGGATGGAAAATAAATAAATCATCCCATAGAGAACATTGATAAATGGTAGCATTTGTAATGAATGCTTTCACATAGATTTACATGTCAAATATAGATTTGTATTATAAAAAAATCACTTTTGAAAGGAAAAAAAGGTTCAATTATACATCACTCAGACAATTTCTACTTGCTACATGCACTACTTTCCGTGATAAGCTTATTTACATGTAAAAGTGTGGAAGTTTGGTATCCATAGCTATAAACACACTAGTCCCCACCCTAATAATTTTGCATTTTCTATTGTGATTTAAACATATGCCAAAATTTAATATTTCAACTATGGTGTGGAGAATGGATATAGGGATGATGTTAGATATTGTAGTTGCAAGTATCTACTAAACACCACAAAATGAAAGTGCATACTTTGTGATTGGATGCTAGGAAGTAATTTGGCTACTACAATGTTAGATGGTAGCTAGCCTAACCATAGTGCATGACAAGCATATTGAATGATTGGCTAATAAGATTAGCCACCAATGTATCTCAATGCATGGTAGCTAGTCATAGTTGTGATTTATTTTTAGATCCTCACTTATTAATTTGGTTTCCTTGTGTTTAATTTTTTGATCTTTGCATGAGACTTCAATTTCATTCACTTTTATTTGTTTTATTTGTATTCTCTTGTTGTTGCTTCAAGTTTTTTTCTATTAATTTTATTTTTTTATTAGTATAATATATTATGTCAATTATTATAATATATAATGTTAATTAATATAATAATTAAATTATATTAATATAATATTTAATACTAATAATAAAATACTATAAATATAATATAATTATATTTATATTAATTATTGTAATTAATACCACTGGTTCCAGATTCGACTTTGCGGTTCGAATTTACTATATCTTCTTCCTTTCATTAGTCAAAACACCGGGTGCAACAATGGATGAATTCCCCTCCACCGATCCAATAGGGAATCATATTATTATTTGATTTCAATGTAATGAGAAGTCTTAGATTCTGATCATAGTGCTATGAAGTTCTATCAATAAAATAAGAACTAAACATTAAAACCTAAACTTTAGGCATTTAAGTAAATATAGGTAACCAATGAAGGCAAGAATTTGTAATTTTGATTTATCCATACATGAGCAGTGAAGAGATTTATGATATTGGAGTGTAGTACACACATAAATATATTGTGTTAGAGAGTAGAATGGGATGGAAAATAAATTAAGCATCCCATAGAGAACATTGATAAATGGTAGCATTTGTAATGAATGCTTTCGCATAGTTTTACATGTCAAATATAGATTTGTATTATAAAAAAATCACTTTTGAAAAGAAAAAAAGGTTCAATTATACATCACTCAGATTCTACTTGCTACATGCACTACTTTTCATGATAAGTTTATTTACATGTAAAAGTGTGGAGGTTTGGTATCCATATCTATAAACACACTAGTCCCCACCATTATAATTTTGCATTTTCTATTGTGATTTAAACATATGTTAAAATTGAATATTTCAACTAGGGTGTGGAGAATGGATATAGGGATGATGTTAGATATTGTAGTTGCGAGTATCTACTAAACACCTCAAAATGAAAGTGCATACTTTGGAATTGGATGCTAGGAAGTAATTTGGCCACTAGAATGTTAGATGGTAGCTAGCCTAACCATAGTGCATGACTGGCATATTGAATGAATGGCTAACAAGATTAGCCACCAATGTATCTCAATGCATTGTAGCTAGTGATAGTTGTAATTTATATTTAGATCCTCACTTAATAATTTGGTTTCCTTTTGTTTAATTTTTTGATCTTTGCATGAGACTTCAATTTCATTCACTTTTATTTGTTTTATTTGTATTCTCTTGTTGTTGCTTCAAGTTTTTTTAATTAATTCTATTTTTTTATTAGTATAATATATTCTGTCAATTATTATAATATATAATGTTAATTAATATAATAATTAAATTATATTAATTAAATATTTAATACTAATAATAAACTATTGTAAATATAATATAATTATATTTATATTAATTATTATAATTAATACCACTAGTTCCATATTTGACTTTGAGGTCCAAACTTAGTATATCTCCTACCTTCAATTAGTCTGAACACCGGGTGCGACAATGGATGAATTCCCCTCCACCAATCCCATAGGGAATCATATTATTATTTGATTTCAATGTAATGAGTGTTAAATTATATGATCAGATTTAAATGCTAAAAAATTAATTCAAAAATCAACACAATACACGATAAATACCCTAGGAAAACCCTCCTCTTGAGGGAGAAAAATGCAACCAATAATATCTCTTATATTATTGAATCTTAACAAGAATTGTCACTTATACAAAAGGCCGATAAGAAGGCCCAACACAGAGCACCACAAATTGATGCAAGTAGAGAAACTGAGTGATGCAATCTACTTAACTATAATCTCAGCCTTCTACTGAGATCTCAATCTACTCTTGAGATGAACTCGCACATGTAGAACTCAAACTAGATATGCATGAACTGAAATGCTAATGAATGGATGATAGAAAGGATTACAAATGAGGCTATATATATACCAATTCATGGGAGAGACATGCCTCTTCAAAATAGCATGTCGGCCTTAGTCAACAAACATGTCTTTTAGTAAAGAAGAAGTCGGCCACCTTAAAATCGCATCTCCTCATTAAATACATATTAATCATTATTTATCAAATGAAGTGCCCCATCATAAAATTGCATATATAAATTAAATAGCCAATGGGCTATTATTTAATTTTTGATTTCTCCAAGTGAACTGGGCTAGAGGAATTGTACGACGCTACTATGAATCATCAACACTCCCTCTCAACTAGGGGGAGTACTTCCAGTTGCACAAGACATATCACCTCATCGTGATGTCTACCACAATGGCTACAACCAAATGTTGAAAGGAAGAATATCACCTCATCGTGATATTAGATATCACCTCAACATGATATTAACCATAATGGCTACAACCATATATGGTATGTACAAGTGTTCATCACTTGCGTGATGTTGTCACCTCAACATCACTTTCACCATGGCTATCCCAAAGGGTCAAACACAAGTACAAAAAATCATCACAGACTCTCTCACGTGATGTTGTCATGGAGTCACACACATGACATCCACCATGAATCTCTCAAAGGGTGGAAACAAGGGCTTTCACCTCAAATCTCAAAGAGAAATGAATTAACAAGGGATTTCACCTCGAACTTCTCTCACAGAGAAGAACTCATTAATCAAGGGATTTCACCTTGAACTTCTCTCACAGAGAAGAATTGATTAAACATGCTCACTGATGCTGAGACTCTTTCTTGGTTAAGGCTGGATTATCCACCATACCAAGCTTATCTCGAAAGTACACAAACTTGATTCTAGAGAGCAGTTTGGTGAGAATGTCTACCATCTACTCATTAGTGTTGATATACCTTAGTTGTATAGCCTTCTGCAGTACGATATCTCTAATATAGTGATGCTTCATCTCAACATGCTTGGTTCTGTCATGAAACACAGGATTGACAGAAAGCTTCACACAACTCTGGTTATCACAATTAATGATAGTAGGCTCCATTGATTGTCCAAAAAATCTTGCAAGGAGCTTACGAAGCCACACTACTTCCAGAGCTGCCATACAAGCTACAATATACTCTACCTCTATTGTACTCAATGCCACATAAGACTGATTCCTGCTACACTAGGATATCATAGAAGAACCCAAACTGAAGCAACAACCAGAGGTTCTCTTCCAGTCTGTGACACACCCTACCTAATCAGAATCAGTGTAACCATGTAGCTCCAAGTCTGCATCTAAAGAATATCTCAACCCATATCCAACTGTTCCACGCAAGTAACTTAGGATATGTTTAGCTACAACAAGATGTATCTATCTCAGTTCACACATGAACTGACTGAGTGCACTCATAGCATAACAAATATTTGGTCTAGTGTTAACTAGATACATCAAGGACCCAATCAACTTTTTGTACATAGTAGGATCCACCAAGTCTGAACTAGCTACAACCTTCTTCAATTTATGTAGGTTGGTCTCCATGGGTGTAGACATGGATTTTCAATCCATCATACCAAACCTCTTAAGTATATCAATGGTGTACTTTCCTTGACTTAGAATCATCTCATCTTGTTCCTTCCAGAATTCTAAACAAAGGAAGTAATGCATGAACCCAAGGTCCTTCATCTCAAATTCAAAAGCCAACTCCTTCTTACATTTGAGAATCAGGTGATCTTCTCCAGTAAGAATCAAATCATTAACGTATAAGACCAAAATTAATGCTTCACCATCAATTACCTTGAAGTATAGATTTGAATTTGCATCATTCTTTAAGAAACCCAAACTTGACAGGTAATGATCAATCCTTTCATACCATGCATGAGGAGCTTGCTTAAGGCCATACAAAGCCTTCTTCAACTTGCAAACATGAGAATCATTCCCATGTACCTCAAATCCATTAGGTTGCTCGATATAAACTTCTTCCTCATTCACACCATTCAGAAAAGTTGTCTTCACATCCATCTGGTGAATCTTCCATCCTCTAGATGCAGCAATAGGAATGATGGTTCTAACAGAAGTATAACAAGCAACAAGAGAAAATGTTTCTTTGTAATCAACTCCCTTTTTCTATGAAAACCCACGATCCACAAATCTAGCTTTTTACTTCTTAATGCTTCCATCAGCTGCATGCTTGATCTTGAAGAGCCATTTTGAAGATACCACAAACTTTTCTTCGGGTCTAGGAACAATGTCCCAAACATCATTTTTGAGGATTGACTAGTACTCCTCTGCCATAGCATCTCTCCAAACTTGTTGACTAGATGCTTCCTCAACACTAGTAGGCTCGGATTTGATAATCTAACTCATTAAGGCAACATAACTGGAGAACTTATGTGGCCTTTTACTTTCTCTGAATGTGCCTCTAGGAGTCACAAAAATTTCAACCTCTTGCATAGTACGCCTAGCCCATAGAGGTTTTTTTCTTCCAATTACAATGTTGGTAGGCCCATCAGTAGGTTATAAGGGTTCAATAGGATCAATATCTTCTTTCACTTCTGAAGTCTCCTTTTGAATCTCAGGAGTATGGTCAACTTCCATATCCTAAGGAGACTCTTCATTATCAATCTCCATATGAGTGCCCTTGGATCTCCTGAATGCAACATCTTCCTCAAATGTGACATCCCTACTGATCTCAATCAACTTCTGCCCTGGAATGTATATCCTATAGGATTTTGATGTCTCATTGTAGCCCACAAAAATTCCCTTCTTGCTAGAAGGCTCCAACTCTGTTCTCTTTTCCTTTGGAACATGAATATAGACAGGGCATCCAAAGATTCTTAAATGAATAACCTTAGGCTTCTTTCCTGTAAAGGATTCTTCTGAAGTCATATTCTCCAGGATCTTGTGAGGACTTCTATTCTGTACATATACTGTAGTCCTAGAAGCTTCTTCCCATAAGAAGGTTTGCAGATCTTGGTCATGGATCATGGCTTTTGTTGCTTCCACGATCGTCCTGTTCTTTCTTTCCGCAATACCATTTTGTTGAGGATTATAGGGGACACATAAATCCCTCTTAATCCCTGCATCAACACAAAAATCTTGAAAGTTGCAAGAGGTGTATTCTCCACCATTATTAGATATGATGAATTTGATTATTTTACCAAAAAGATTCTCTACCAAGGCTTTGAATTCCTTAAAACTTCCTAACACTTCCTCAGACTCTTTAGTTTTCAAAAAATAAATCCAAGTCTTTCTAGAGTGGTCATTAATAAAAAGAACATAATACAAGAACCCACTTGAAGAAGGAACAGACATAGGTCCACATAAATCATAATGAATAAGATCTAAAATACACTTAGATCTACTTTCTCTACTATGGAAAGGAGTATTTGTATTCTTACCCAATGCACAAATTTTGCAAGTTCCTTCATACTCTTGATTCAACTTAGGAAGGCCCATAACCATCTTCTCCATGATAGGTAAGGCTTGGAAGTGTAGGTGAGCCAATCTTCGATGCCAAAGATCACATAAACTTGAAGAATCATGAACTAGTGCCTGCGTTGGACACGTACAAAGCCTATAGAGGATTTCATGTCTAACACCAATTACTTGAGCATCCTTGAAGCTGGAATTCTCCATCCACACAAGAAATTTTACTTTGGCGAAGGAAACTTGATATCCTTTATCTTCTAGGGCTGAAATTGAAATGAGATTGCGCTTGATTCCTGGAACATAAAGAACATCGCTCAACTGAAGTGTGATTCCATAATCAAAATGAATAGTAGAGGTCCCAATCCATTTCATGGAGTAGCTTGCATCATCTCTGATAATGACTTGTTTGGAAGACTCTCTCTCCACCAAGATTGATAAGTGCTCCTTAAAACCTATGATGTGTGGAGAAGCACCACTGTCGATCAGCCAAGTGTTGGTGTTTGTAGGTACATTGCCTGACAATGTTGAGTAGAACAAATATTCACATGTATCCTTCTGTGGAGAAGCATCATCAACATCTGCAACGGTGGCTTGTTGCTTAGGCCTAGTTGGAAAATGCTTAGCAAAGTGGCCAAACTTATCACACCTAAAGCATTGGATCTTAGACAAGTCTCTCTTTTTCTTGGAGGGGGGAGCACCATCATTTCCCTTATCTCGATTTCTTTTGAAGAATCCTTTCTTTCCATCTTTTCCTTTCTTCTTTGAGGCTTGAGATGCGAGAACATGAATATTCTCATTAGATGAACATTGACCAACACCTCTGGCCACCAATCTTGATTCCTCTTGAATGCAATCGGCTCTCAAACGATCAAACTTAGGAAGTTTGGATCAAGATTGCACTGATTCCTTGCACATAGGACTCCCATGATAATGGAAGACCATTGAGAGCAAGCATTGTCAAATATTTATCATCAACCACATGACCAATAGACAAGAGCTGATCTCTCAATTCTGAAATCCTCATGAAATAGGCAATCACTATTTCTCCTTTCGTCATCTTCACATGGTGTAGTTTTTGCTTTAGTGCCAGTGCCTGAATTGTGTTGTTGATTTTGTACATCTCCTCCAATGTTTTGAACATATCTCTTTTTGTCTTCAACTTGGAGAAAATCGGAACAATACGGTCTTTGACGAAATCAATCAACAAATTCTACGCCTTGATGTCTTTCTTCCTCCATTGAAACTTCTCTTCTTCCTCTTCTGGTTCAAGAACTTTGGTCTCCACAAACTCAGCTAAATCATTCTCTTCTAATGTGAGCATGATTCTAAACCTCCATGATGTATAGTTGGATGCTCCCATGATTCTATCCTCAATCTTCAAACCATTCACCATCTTGACTAAAGTAGAGATAGACAAAGAAATATAACGAAGAGGATAGAGTATTGTTGTGAGAACAAATCTGATCACGATCTTCTCAAACCCACTCTGATACCATGTTAAATTATATGATCAGATTTAAATGCTTATAAATTAATTCAAAAATCAACACAAGACACAACAATACCCTGGGAAAACCCTCCTCTTGAGGGAGAAAAACCCAGGGGTATGTGCAAGATCATCAGGGAAAAAATAGGCCCTTAACTAGCAATGAAAATTCTAAAAAATCAGAGTTAGGCAACTTGACATAAAAATTTGAATAAGTTATCTCTATTTTTTTAAAAATATGTAAGAATAGAATATGTGGCAAATTGAATGTAGTTTCTAAACTACTAAGTTTATTTTATTTTTTTAAAAGTCTATTTGGTGAAAATTTGAAATTTCAATGTAGTAGTACTTAAATTTCAGGGAAAAAATAAGAAGTAGGTGTCTGTCTGACCACCCTAACCATAATAAAATGATAGTATTTTTTTATACGATCTTAGATATAAGTAGAGGACTCATTTCTGGATGTGATGCATATTTTTTTGTAATTTTTTTCCAAGTAAATAATTAATTATGAATTTTTTATTACAACTTTTAAAAAATATAAAAACTCGTATGTCTAACCACCTTAACTTGGTCAAAACTTCATGAAATTCATTTTTTTTAATCCTATAGTATGTGAAGTATAGAATGTGACACATGTTTTGGATTCAAAAATATGATACCGTTTGAAAGTTATAGATGTTTTTCAATCAGCCTATCAATCAGGACTTTAGTCATAATTCTAATAGAAAATGAATAATAATTATTTATTAAATTCAAAGTAAAGAATAATTTCTATTGGTGGAAAGCTGAGAGTCTCCTCTACAAACCCTTTTCGTTTCATCAATTTTGGCTAAAAAGAAAGTCAGCAGCCACATGGGCGAAGTCTAGAAAAACAAGGTAAGTTGTTAAACACATTTTTTGCATTGACTTCGTAGGATTGGCTTGTCCAAGCCAAATTCCAAAGCAAGCTCAAGGCTAATCCCTAGGAAATAAATTCTTTGTTAGAAATATCAGATATCTTTTTTGAATCGGATACCCGATTTGGTCTATATATGATTTTAAAAAATGTTATACACTTTATAATATATGACTTAGAAAATGCAATAAATATTTTATAGTTTATTTTAATATATCTAGTTTAGAATATATAATATAGTTTATAATTTAATAAATAATATATTATATTATTATGTATAATATTTAAATATTATTTCTATATTTTAGTTAATTTATATATATATTACTAATATATAAAATATTAAATAACTAATTAATATTACTAACATATAAAATATTTAAATATTATCTCTTTCCCTCTCTCTCTCTCTCTCACTCACTCCTATGTCTCTCCACTCTACCCTTAGCCCTCTACCCTTAAACCCTATAACCTCTATCTCTCTCCCACTCCCTCCCTCTCTCTCTCTCAAGACTCTCCTTCATACCCCCTCTCCCTCTCTCAGGTCTCTCTGTCACTCACTCCCTCTATCTCCCTCTCCTCTACCCCATAACTTCTGACCTCAAACCCTTCAACGCCAGACCCTCTACCCTCTATGTAACCCTTTACCCTATATCTCTCTCCAACTCCCTCCACCTCCTCTCTTAGGTCTCTCTCTCTCTCTCTCAAGTCTCTCCTCCTGCCCCTCTCCTCTCGTCTCTCTCTGCCTGCCTCCTAAGTCTCCCACTCTACCTTAGCCCTCTACACCTTTAACCCTTAAATCCTTAACCCTCTACCTCTATCTCTCTCCTCCTCGCCCTCTCTCTCTCAGACTCTCCTCCCTGCCTCCTCTTCCCTCTCTTACAGGTTTCTCTCACTCCCTCACTCCCTCTATCTCTCTCCCCTCTACCATTAACCCTAAACCCTTAACCCTTAAACCTTCAACTCAAAACTCTTAAACCCTCTACCCTCTATCTCTCTCCCACTCCTTCCCTCCCTCCCTCTCTCTCTCAAGTCTCATCCTCCTAAACCCTCTCCCACTCTCAAGTATCTCTCTCACTCACTCCTATCTCCCTCCCCTCTACCCTTTACTTTCTACCCTCTACCCTCTTTCTCTCTCCCCACTCCTCCCTCTCTCTCTCACTGAATCCTCTATCTCTCTCTCTACATAGCCCCGACCCTGACCCCTTGACCTACCCTCTGCACCCTCTGCCCTCTCTCTCTCTCAAGACCCTCCATCCTACCACCTCTCCCTCTCTCAAGTCTCTCTCTCTCTCTCACTCACTCTCTATATATCTCTCCCCTCTATGCTTAAACCTAAACCCTAAACCCTTAAACCTTAAACTCTAAACCCTTAAACCCTCTATCCTCTATTCTTAACCCTCTAGCCTCTATCTCTCTCCCACTCCCTCCCTCCCTCCCTCCTCTCGAGTCTCACCCTCCTACCCCCTCTCCCTCTCCTAGGTCTCTCTCTCACTCACTTCTATCTCCCTCCCCTCTACCCTTAACCCTCTACCCTCTATCTCTCTCCCACTCTCTCCCTCTCTCTCTCACTCCCTCTATCTCTCTCCCTTCTACCCTAAACCCTAAACCCCCTCGGCCTGTGCCAAGCTCTAAACCTTAAACCCTCTACCTCTCGGCAACCTTGTACATATCTCTCCCACTCCCTCCATATTTCCCACTCTCTCTCAAGTCTCACCCTCCTACACCTCTCTCCTCTCTCAGGTCTCTCTCTCACTCACTCTTATCTCCTCCTCTACCCCTTAACCCTCTACCTTCTACCACTCTACCCTCTATACTCTTCACTCCTCTGTCTCTCTCCCTCTACCCATAACCTAGGCCCTTAGCCATAGAGCCTCTATACTCTGCATGTGCCTCCACTCTCTCCTCAAGGTCTCTCCTCCCTGCCTTCTCCCTCTCTCAAGTCTCTATCTCACTCCTCCCTCCTGTGTCTCTCCCTCTACCCGCCAAACCACTTCAAACCCAGCCAGACCATCTACCCTCTACCCTTAACTCCACCTCCCTCTATCTCTCTCCCACTCCCTCCCTCTCTCTCTCTCAACTCTCTCCATCCTACCCCCTTTCCCTCTCTCAGGTCTCTCTCTCACTCAATCCCTCTATCTCTCTCCCCTTAACCCTTAAACGCTCTGCCCTCTACCCTTAACCCTCCTTTCCTTTATCTCTCTCTCTCAAGTCTCTCCCTCCTAGCACCACATTCTCTCTCACTCACTCACTCAGTCACTCACTCTATCTCAAGTCTCTCCCTCCTACCCCTTCTCCCTCTCTTAGGTCTTTCTCTCACTCACCCACTCCCTTTATCTCTCTCCCCTCTACCCTTAACCCTAAACCCTTAAACCATCTACCCTCTACCCCTTAACCCCTCCCTCCCTCTATCTCTCACTCCCCTCCCACTCTCTCTATCTCTCAAGTCTCTTCATCCTGCATCTCCCTCTCTTAAGTCTCTCTCCCCTTAACCTCTCAGCCTAGGCCCATCCCAGCCTTAGAGCCCTCTACCCTCTGCCCTGCGCCTTCAACTGTCTCTCTCTCCTCCTGCCTCTCTCTCTCTCACACACTCACTCACTCCATCTCTCTCCCCTTAACCCTCTACCCTTAACCCCCCTTTATCTCTCTCCCACTCCCTAACTCTCTCTCTCTCTCAAGTATCTCTCTCTCTCTCTCTCTCTCATTCTTCCCCTCATTCTTCCCCCTCCTAATTCTCCCTTCCTCACTCTCCCCTTCTTCCCCTCTTTCCCTCTCCCTCCCCCCTCCTAATGAGCTCTCTCTCTCTCTCCCCCCACTTCTTCCCATATTCCCCTCTCCCTCCCCCCTCCTAATGAACTCTCTCTCTGTCTCTATCTTTATCTCTCTCTCTCCACTTCTTCCCCTCTTTCCCTCTCCCTCCCCTCTCCTAATGAACTCTTTCTCTCTCTCCATTTCTTCCCCTCTTTCCCTCTCCCTCCCCCCTCCTAATGAACTCTCTCTCCTCTCTCATTCTTCCCCTCTCCCTTCCCCCTCCTAATTCTCTCTCCCTCACTCTCCCCTTCTTCCCCTATACCCTCCACTCTCTCTCTCTCTCTCTCCCTTGCCCAACCTCCACCTCCTAATTACTATTAGGTCTATATATGCACAAATTAGATATCCGATTTGAATTGGATATCCGATTTATAGCACTAAAATCCTACCATTAGAGAGCATTATAAAATTGTTTTATTTTAAAAAAAAATCATATCAGATATCATATTTAGTCGAATATCCGATTTGTGGGCCATACCAAAACCCCATATGGCCCATTTTTTGCATTCCAACGAACCCTACATTCTTTTTGCAGGCTTTACAGGCGACAAACACACGCTTTCAGATAGGAAGAGACAAAGTTCAACTTTTTGGAGCATCTTGTACTCAAATTTGTCATAAACAATGATTTTTAAGCATCTTTTATGAGGTATAATGGGGAGCAACAGTCATCATAAGCATAAACATAAGAGAAATCTTACAAAAGAACAAATTGAAGCATATAGACAAAAATATAAAGAAGATCATAGAAAGAGAAGACAAGGTATGTTAAATATTGGTGAATTTGAGCCCTATGGTCTTTCAAGTGAAGAGGAAATTGAATATGTACAAGGTGAAAATGTTGAACATGATATTGAAATTGGGAATGAAAATGTTCAAGCTAAAAATGTTGGAATTGAAGATGTTGAACATGATATTCAAATTGGGAATGAAAATATTGAAATTGATAATGAAAATGTTGGATTTGAAGATGTTGAATATGACACTGAAATTGGGAATGAAATTATTCAAATTGAAGGTGAAAATGTTGGAATTGAAGATGTTGAACATAATATTGAACTAAGTGTAAATTATGTTTCACCAGATTACATGAGAAATGAAGAACCTTGTGTGGAAGAATGACATATTCCAAATTCAAGACCTTCACGAACCCCTAAATGGTTACTTGAATTTGATGAGAACATTATAAACAATTTTGAAGGCAAGAGGTCAACACGAACTGTTCGGTTGTGGGATAGAAGACTTTTCAACCAATATTTTAGTGATAAGACATTGAACGAGCAATGCCAACTTTTTGTACAATTGCTAAAGATGCAAAAGATGAGACCTTTGCTAGCCAAATTGAAGATTTGTGTGAACAAGAAGACCGAAAAGAATTCTATTATTGTCAAAAATATTTTTAATTCTCTCAATTATATTGGAAAAAATAACAAGGAAAAGGATAAGAGGGCTACTCAAAGAGTCATTACAACCGCCCTAGTAAGCCATCAATTGAAAAAGTATCGCTTTATGAGACAAACTTGTATTGATTTTAACATAAATCGCAAAAATTTGGATAGAGCACTTGAAAGAAGAGAAAGAATAGATGATCCTCTTCCAAATGATACATGGGATTTTTCCAGGAGGCTTCCACATGTTGATAAGAAGCTAACTGATAATGTAAAGCAAGTAATTCAACAATTTTGGCATGATAACTCTAGAGTATCACCCAATGCAAAGGATGTTTTAGAGTTAAGAATTGGCAATCGAGACTGTACACCACATCCTAAACATTTCTTGGAATCAAGCCAAACAATGTTCAAAAAATTTATTGAAACACATCCAAATATGGAAATCTCACAAAGGAATTTTGAAGGTTTGAAGCCATTTTATTATGTGCCTCTTAAAATTCATAATACTTGTTGTTGCAAATACCATGTGGAGTTTTCAATGTACCATGAACTATTATGTTATATCCATTCTACTTTGCATACTAATGAAATGTGCAGGAGTGTGGTGCAATTCATCTTACAAAATAATCAAGGGACTTGCTAGATCTTTTTTTATGTTCTAGAGATGATGGTTGCTTTTTCTATAGAAATGACTGTTTAAATGCAAAGTGCTCACAATGTGGTGGCTTGTCAAAGTTTGTTCAATGTTTTCATGAGAGTTTCGAACATGAATTTGGAAAGAACCTTGTTGAGAAAAAGAGATATGAGATAATCAAATATACTTTGCAGAGTGGAGGTGAACGTTCTAGATGTGAGTTTGTTTCAAAAGAATGCAGTGTTGCTGATTTTATTTTAGATTTTAAGGACAATCTTTTCTATAAGTATGCAAGGCATAGTCATAGGTCTCAGTGGTTGGATCAGCAATTTAGGATGTGTAAGGACTATTTTCTGATTGGAACTATTATATCAGTGGTTGATTTTGCAGAAAACTACATATTGTAACCACAAAATGAGGTACAATATCAGTATTACAATTCCATTCAAATTGCTATTTTTGTCCACATAACATTTAGACATGCACCTGATAGTATAGAGAAGGATCGAAAGATAATCAGAGAGTATCATTTTTATATGAGTGATGATAGATCTCACTTGTTCGAGTATGTCCAACATTGTTTCAAGAATTTTTTTGAGTTCTTGCAGGAGCATGATATAACACTGGGCCGACATCTAATTTGGTCAAATAATTGCACAGGTCAATTCAAGAATGCTCGAATGTTTTATTGGTTGAGTAGAATGCATGTAGAGAGGGGTCTACCTCATAGTTGGAGTTTTTTTTAAGTTGGACATGGGAAAGGCGAGCATGATGGAGCAGGTGCATGCATAAAGAGAGCTCTAGTTAAGGAGCAATTGAAGATTTCAAGAGCAAAATTTAGTGATGCACGTTCTATTGTTGATTGGTGTAGTTCAGCATTGTCATAGGGAGGGACACTTGATTCAATAGTGTGCAGATTCATTTGGTTTGTTGAGGAGGGTACAGTGGGAGGTAGATTGGATTGTCATATTATCAAATATTCTTCAAAGATGCATTCATTTCGAAGCTCAGATGTAGGCACATGGACCATTTGGACACGAGAGTTAGCTTTTTTTTGTCAAAGTTGTATTCAGTGCGAGTGGGATCAATGCGAGTCAAGTGGGTGGGTGGGTACATGGGTACCACAATATCTAACTCCTTTATCTCAAAAAATATCCATGACAAATGACACAATGGAAAGTTCATTTGATTATGACCTACTTTCAGATCTACTATAGCTAGGACATATTTTTGCAGTTGTTGCACCGTAGGGGAATGAAGAGAGATCAAACTATTGGTAGGCTCAATGTGTGCAGGTAAAACATAAGCTAACACAACCGATGGAATATGATGATGGTTTCGTGTATCCTATAGGTTCAGTTGTGGTTGTAGGAACTTCATTGTGAACATACATGATTAGAAAGAATGGCATACCTACATTTGAAGACTATGAGAAACACAAAACCATTCTCATGTATTCACACCTTGTTATAGAAAAAAAATTTAAGTTGTTGAAGCATCATGCCAGACCAAAGACAAAACAACTATGGACACTTAGTAATGTTGATCATGAAGCAATATTGGATACTCTTAAGCAAAGAGATGACCCTTCAGGCACACTTGAATAGCATTTTCAAGAATGGAAGGTAGAATTCTTATGTTCATTATGATTAAGTTCATTAGTGATCTTTATTTAATACTAAAATTTTGTATACTATTGCAATGCAGGTGTCGCTAATAGTGATATTTTGTATGCACTTTTGCGATATTTTTGGCAAGATTGATCATGGACCTACTACAACAATAGGCAACTCTAATCCTTTCGAAGAGGTATGCGACAAATTAGAACAATATAGATTGGTTATTCTAAGTGTCTTTTATAGTTTGAATCACCAACTCATCATCATTCAAGTTGTTTAGATTAATATAGATTTGTTAGTCCAAGTATCTTTTCTATTGTGACAATATAGATTTCTCATTTTCCCACTTTTGCGATATTCCTGGCATGATTGATCATGGACCTGCTGCAACAATAGCCAACTTTGATCCTTTCAGAGAGGTATGCAACATATTACAACAATATAGATTGGTTATTCTAAGCGTCTTTTATAGTTTGCATTACCATATCATCATATTTTGTGTCATTTACAATAATATAGATTGGTTATTCTAAGCATCTTTTATAGTTTGCATCACCAATTCATCATCATTCGAGTTGTTTAGATTAATATAGATTTGTTAGTCTAAGCATCTTTTCTATTGTGATAATATAGATTTCTCATTTTCCCACTTTTGCAATATTCCTGGCATGATTGATCATGGACCTGTTGCAACAATAGCCAGCTTTGATTCTTTCGAAGAGGTATGCAATAGATTACAACAATATAGATTGGTTATTGTAAGCGTCTTTTATAGTTTGCATTACCATCTCATCATATTTTGTGTCATTTAGAATAATATAGATTGGTTATTCTAAGCTACCTTGATGGTTTGTATAGGTGCTTTTCAGTCCAAAATGTGAACATACTACTATTGTCGAAGACTGTGCCCTGAATGCCTCTAATAGGAAAATTTTGTAAAATTTGAATTCTCAAATTGGAAACAATGTAAAACGGTCATAATTGTGTATGGACATAATCTATACCTAGTGATGTTTTTTGAAATATGGGTCAAATGTCTGGCATTGTATAAAGGGTATGTTTAAAATGAAAAGGGGTCTATATTTTGGAAACTCATAGGTTTTGTAAATGGGTCTATTTTTGTACTTAATTGAGCTACAACCAGAGATTTTCTTCCTGGTTTTTTCCTGTCGGTATGCTTGTTTGAACTAGGTTTTGTAATATCTCCCATTTATATATAATAAATTATAGTGGCTTGCAACTTTTGCTCCTCAAATCCAACTTGGGTGCAAGTTCATTTTTAGGAACTTTCATGAGGTTTTTAAGGAAATCAATGTTTCCAACCTTGCCACACCCTATAAATTCACCAAACACGTCTATTAGGATCTGCACAAGCTTGATCCAACTTCAATTCTTGTTGCCCCCACGTTTCATTGACATTAGCAAGTTGTAACCACCATTTTTGGTGCAGGAGCACCTACAACACAATATCATTTTGGATCATTTCAATGATTAAAGTGTTAATATTTTGAGTTTTTTTCTTTAATGAAATCTAATAGTCCTAATGGTCATGTATTAGGAGGATTTTTTAGGTTTTAGGGTCAAAAAAAATGGAGATCCCAACTTGTCCTAGTTGTTGCTTTGTAGCCTTTGAAGGAAAAATTAGTAAATCTATCTAGGGACAAGCAAGAACAGTGTTTTGAACATGTAATGATGCTATTTCAAGCCATTAAGTGAGGTCTTAGTAAAGTTAGAAGTGGAAAAGTGCAACATTTCATTATGAGTCATATTAATGTGAAAAATGTTTGTATTTTGGCCTTCAACGGTCATTAAGGTTTCAAAAGTCAATTAATATTGGTGGTTAAAGGCATTGGGAGTTGGATTCCAAGGAATAGAAATGTACTTAAGGCCTTCAAGGGCTCGAGACAGGTTTGGTTGAAGGAGTTTTCTTCTTTGAATTAATAAAGTTTCAATTGCTCAATTATATTTTACTATTTTTCTTGTGTTTTCTGCCTGTGCACAAGCCATTCAAGCATTTTTGTATAAAAAATTTATGTAGAAATGTTATTACATGTCTTGAATTTATCCTGACTTCTTATTAGAGGGTTTCTTTATTCATTTTGTGCCTCAAAACTCAGACTTTCTTTAGACAGATTCCTGAACAAGGGAATAAGAGTTTTGCAATTTTAATGGCTTGAATCTCATCCCACCTATTTTGTGCCAATGTGAATCAGTGGGATGAGTTGGTAGGGATTAGGAAATGATATTTCAAGAGTGGAAGGCATGGAGAACTAGGTTTTGAAATAAAATGAAGAGTTAAAGGTCTAAAAATGGTGGTTTTTTTTCACTTGAAAATAGAGTTTTTACCCTAGGGTTTGCAAAAATCTCTGAGATAACAGAAGTTTCTTTTTTTTCTAAGCATATTGGGGCCTAAATAAAGGTGTCTAAGGTGGTGGCAGAGTGTAAAACGTTGTGGAAGTGCTACATCCAATAAACCCTCAAGAATTACACTAAAAACAAGGGTTTTCCAATTTGATTGTTACAGGTCTGTACAAATGGAATCCAATTGCAAAATATTTGTTTTCTTGGAAATTTATTTGCTTCCCCAAGGTTTCATGGGTTTGTATGGTGTTTGAAGGTATGTTGCTTTGTATTTTTGGGCTAATTAAGTAGCATTTTCAAGGGTGAATGTATAGGAAGTCAACGTTGGTCCAAATGAGTCTATGTTGTTTCTCATTTATGTTGTGTAAATTGGATATGGGTGTTTGAATCAGTCATGTGTTGGTCTAGTGTTTTGGAAATTGTGGAGTAATTGGACAAAAACTAGTTTCTCACTATTACAAGGGTTTAAGGGGGTTAAAGAGGGAAATGTGTATTTAGTTGCTTGTCAAGTTTTAAGGGATTTTTGGATTGTCCAAAGAGGTCAGAATAATCTTGTTAGATGCCTCAAATAGGCAGGTTGCAAAGCGTTTGTGATTGTGCCCTTGTGTCTGCATCAAATTTTCACTTAATTTCACTCGGTCCAATGTAGCTCGGAGTGATTCGGTGTATTTGGTTGCAAAAGAGGACCATCCCTAGTGTAAACGTGCCCATCCAGACATGTTGGAACAACCCATTTGGTTGTACGAGTTGCAGAATGAAAGTTGCACCACTTTGCAACTTTACACTACTTGCATCTAACAACTTTTCCCTCCACTGAAAAGTCATCACCACAGGAAAACACCTCCAAGATAGCAAAAATTGAGAGAGGTTTGTGTAGATGGTCCCAACACGATCCCATAGCCTTAGACAGAGAGTATGTAAGCATCACAGTCTCTAAGAAATAGCCCTTCAAAGATTTCTTCCCTTTTGCACTTTGGACTCTTAAGGGAAATCACTGGTCCAATGTAGGTCAGAGTGATTCGGCGTATTAGGTACAAAAGAGGACCATCCCTACCGTGAACGTACCCATCCGGACATGTTGGGACAGTCCGTTTGGTCGTACGAGTTGTGGAATGAAAGTTGCACCACTTTGCAACTTTACACTGCTTGCATCTGGCAACTTTTCCCTCCATTGAAAAGTCATCACCACAAGAAAAATCCTCCGAGATAGAAAAAATTGAGAGAGGCTTTTGTAGATGGTCCCAACACAATCCCATAGCCTCAGTCAAAGATTCTGTAAGCATCGCGGTCTCTAAGAAATAGCCCTTCAAAGATTGCTTCCTTTTAGCACTTTGGACTCTTAAGGGAAATCGCCAGTCCAATGTAGCTCAGAGTGATTCAAAATATTTGGGTGCAAAAGAGGACCATCCCTAACATAAACATACCCATCTAGACGTGTTGGAACAGTCTGTTTGGTCGTACGAGTTGCGGAATGAAAGTTGCACCACTTTGCAACTTTACACTGCTTGCATCTGGCAACTTTTCCCTCCACTGAAAAGTCATCACCACAAGTAAACACCTCCGAGATAGCAAAAACTGAGAGAGGTTTTTGTAGATGGTCCCAACAAAATCCCATAGCCTTGGTCGAAGATTCTATAAGTATCACGGTCTCTGAGAAATAGCCCTTCAAAGATTGTTTCCTTTTAGCACTTTGGACTCTTAAGGGAAATCATTGGTCCAATGTAGCTCGGAGTAATTCAGCATATTTGGGTACAAAAGAGGACCATCCCTAACGTAAACATACCCATCTGGATGTGTTGGAACAATTCCTTTGGTCGTACGAGTTGTGGAATGAAAGTTACACCACTTTGCAACTTTACACTGCTTGCATCTGGCAACTTTTCCCTCCACTGAAAAGTCATCACCACAGGAGAACACCTCCGAGATAGAAAAAATTGAGAGAGGTTTTTTGTAGATGGTCCCAACACAATCCCATAGCCTTGGACGAAGAGTCTATAAGCATCACGGTCTCTGAGAAATATCCCTTCAAAGATTGTTTTCTTTTAGCACTTTGGACTCTTAAGGGAAACTAGTGGGCAACATAGTTAACGTCTTCACAAACTTGGTTTGAAGTAATTTCATTCTTTTTTGTGCATTTAAAATGGAGGTTTAAGCCTTCCACCCTAAAAGTGAACTTTAAATAACTTCAAACACCTTAACCGCCTCATTCTTATTCATTTGTTTTGCAAACAAGCATTTTCATTCCAAGAGGCTAAGCTTTCATTTTTGCTTGTTGGATTGAAAGTGGACTGTGACAACTTTCTTTTTTCAAAAACTGTTCAACATCATTGAACTAAGAATTTATCACACATCTGCAGAGAAACAAAGGAGTACTATAAAGTAAACACATTACACTTCGGTTCTCACTGACTTGATGTACTCTCCAACATCTCTCTTCTCTAAAAGTGACCTCTAAATCACTTCAAACACCTTAACTACCCTAAAAGTGACCTCTAAATCACTTCAAACACCTTAACTACCTCATTCTTATTCATTTGTTTTGCAAACAAGCATTTTCATTCCAAGAGGCTGAGCTTTCATTTTTTCTTTCAAAGAAAAATCTTCCTATGCCACTGTTACACTGCATAGGTAAACCAGGTTTTGTATTGTGCACCTATATTAAGCTACCACTCTCAAGACCAATGTAACAATGATACAAAATAACATTTGAGACTACAAGAAGACATCAAAATGGCTAGTGTACTAAAAAAATTCTTATGATTTTTGAAGAATGTTGATAATTCTACTCAGTTGTCTCCTTTTTTCAATATCATACAAATTGAACCTTGGCATCAATAGACTCTGTATATCAAGCTACCAAAATTCAAGTTTCAACAATGAATATTTATCATGCATGTTTTAAATGACATTCAAGTTTATGGTGGTTTTTTTGTTTATATGATGTTATGTGATATTATAATCGTAATTCATGCTTCTAGGCTGCACACACACACACACACACACACACACACACACACACACACACATAGATATATTATTTTTACATGTTTTCTCCATTGTTCAGCCCCTACACCACAAGTAAATTGTTGCATAGCATGTGGAATGAGGGGGCAGTAGGCCTGAGACCCCTTTAAAGTTTGTTTGAGTGCATTTAAAATGAAGTTTTAAGCCTTGCACCCTAAAAGTGACCTCTAAATAACTTCAAACACCTTAACTACCTCATTCTTATTCATTTGTTTTGCAAACAAGAATTTTCATTCCAAGAGGCTGAGCTTTCATTTCTTCTTGTTGGATTGAATGCGGACCATGACACAACTTTCTTTTTTCAAAAATTGTTCAGCATCATTGAAGTAAGAATTTATCACACATCTGCAGAGAAACAAAGGAGTACTACAAACTAAAAAACATTACACTTCGGTTCTCATTAACTTGATGTACTCTCCAACATCTCTCTTCTCTCATGTGGAGAGTTAGAACTAATTGGCCATGCCTTTGCATCATTAGGGAAGTTTTGCTCTTTTTGACAATGTCAAAAGCATGGCTGCATATAGATTAGGAAAAAGACCTTTTCTTTTAGATTAGCAATGCATGGAAGATTCAAAAAGTATCCTTTATATTACAAAAAGGTATGTGTTTATACACTTTAAACGTGCAATCACCCTCAAGACCAATGTAACAATGATACAAAATAATGTTTGAGACTGCAAAAAGACATCAAAATGGTTAGTGTACTAAAATAATTCTTATCATTTCTGAAGAATACTGATAACTCTACTCAGTTGGATTCTTTTTTCAATATCATAAAAATTGAACACTGCCATCAATTGACTATGTATATCAAGCTACCACAATTCAAGTTTCAATGATGAATATTTATCATGCATTTTTTAAGTGACATTCAAGTTTATAGTGGTTTTTTTGTTTATATGATGTTATGTGATATTCTAATTGTAATTCATGATTCTAGGCTATATATATATATATATTATTTTTACATGTTTTCTCCATTGTTCAGCCCCTACACTACAAGTAAATGGCTACATAGCATGTGGAATGAGGGGGCAGCAGGCCCGAGACCCCTTTAAAGTTTGTTTGAGTGCTTTCTTTTCATTTTTTGTGAGTTTTGTG
This sequence comes from Sequoia sempervirens, assembly GCA_007258455.2. Classification (NCBI taxonomy): domain Eukaryota; kingdom Viridiplantae; phylum Streptophyta; class Pinopsida; order Cupressales; family Cupressaceae; genus Sequoia; species Sequoia sempervirens. The sequence continues at coordinate 474,145,448 of VDFB02271358.1, read as the reverse complement.
CCAAGTTTCCTCAAAGAAATGTGGTCTCATAGAATTCCATGACAAGCTATTGCAATTGATAGCTGCTCCTAGTTATTAGTTATGTAATGTGAAGTAATTGCATAACTGCTTAGGTTGACTTTGTAAAAACTATATTGTTATTGAATTTTTTTCATCTATCAGCATCTAGTTGTTACTTATGCAATGTGAAGTAATGCTTTGAGTTTGAAAGATGTGCAATGCAATGTAATCAGCAATATGAATATAAACTAAATAATATTTAACCATTCTTTTTATGCTATTGTACATTGATATTTAACCATTGCTCACTTGATTAAATTTTCAAAGAGTTTAATCATGTACATGAGGAGGAAATTAAATTTTGATTGTCAACTTATATATATCAAATTATCCAATAATCAAGTGTATGTCCATATACAAAAATGGCATCAACACCAACTCAAACAAAGTTTTACAATATGTGGCATATGCCATCTCAGTATCTATTCAAAAATTACATGCCAAAATGTCTATCTCATCCTATACTACTGGTGGATCATCAAAATGGAGCCTCTTTGAAGCACTCGTTGGTTCTGAAGGTAGCTGCACAAGAAAAAGTCAAACCACAATTGAGATTAGTTATACTATATAATTTAAAATTGAATAATTAACATAAAAATCAATATAGATTGAATTATAATTGAACTCTAAAATTGAACTCTTGATTACCTGAAATATATGTCTCTTTGAAGGGTCAGGAGTCCTAGAATATACCCCTCTCAAAGAACCAGCCAAACCAACTTTTGTAATGTCAATCTATATATGTGAACAAAAACATAAAATTGATCCAAGTTAGCATAGAATTGTGGGTAATAAGAACATATTTACCAAGCACAAAATAAAATAAATGCATACCTCTTTAGGCTGATCTTTTTCTTTATCTCCTTTAGGTGTTTCGACACCTCCTCCTTCAAGTGTTTCAACACCTCCTCCTTCAGGTGTTTGAATACCTACTCCTTCAAGTGTTATGACACTTGTCAACAATGATGTATAGCTCACAACCACTTGTACATAAAAATGAAAAGTACATATGAAACTATGAATCTATGTCAATGTATGCATAATCAATAAAAGATCTTATAAATCTTAATTCAATCAAATTTGAGTTCAATTACCTTTCCCTTATCTAGCATTGTGCCTCCATAGTCTGGAGAGCATCGCACCTCACTCGCACTAGGTGTTTCCTACAAGTAGAGAATAAGATAAACATATAAGTTAATATATAATTTCATTAATGACAATTCAAATGACAAGCAAGTATACAGTAAAAAAATGTAAATAAGTGAGTGCGAAAATACATACTGTGTGTGTGTCAAGTCCAAATGAAATGGCCCTAAGGGTGCTATCAATCACCCGTGTGAGCTCCTCCTCAAACATTAACTGTTAAATAGACCATGTAAATAAATATTAGTACTTGATACTATCTCTTATTAATATTCATTTTTAAAAAAATGCAAGTTATGAATTTACACCTTAAATGTTACTTGTGTAACTATTCCAATGTCCATGTATCTAGCAAGAGAGGACTCTGTAGGGTGTGCTCCACTCCCTATGTGTGATTTGCTATAATCTCCACATCCTAGATGTCATAATTAGAAGTGTCTAATGGATGCTCAGCGGGTTGTACAATAGGACCCAAGCATATCTACTGGCATGTATTGCAAATATGTGGCACAAAAATATGTGGACCCAAGGAGGATGATGCAACAACACCAGATCCATCGCCAACATCACTAGAATGTGGTTGAGCTACTAAAGAAGCATGGGAAACCAAAAGACCACTCAAAGAGTGAATGGCCTGGATAGTCTCTGTGGTTGCATCCTCCATAATATCTGGATGTTGTATTGGAGGTAGTAGAGGAAGCGGAGGAATGGGAACATGTGGGCGTCTAACTACTCTAATTGCCCTTGGCCTATCCCGGGGATTACCTCCACCAACACCCTGGAAGGGTTTAATGTCAAAGTAATTGACATGATGCCCTAACAAAAGCTCAGCGTATAATTTTTTAATAAAGTAAAAAGGTACATCAAGATTATTGTTGGGTGGTTTATCAAAAACCATACACCAACAATCCCAAAAGTTATCTACTATGCCCCTATGTGTGCACCATTTTATAGAAATTTATGGTTTGTTAACATTAACTGGCAAACCAGTGTTGGGGCTAATAAATAAAGAGGCTATTTGGGATTTTTTTATTTGGAGTTTTTTCACATCATCATAAGACAATCGCATGCATAATATTCCCTCATGGTTTCTCGCCATGAATGAAAGGCATTATGTTGGGTGGAGAGGGTTTCTACATTTGTAATTATTCTTGTCAATGTGGTTGACATACGGGATAATCGAGGGATTTTCTTATAAACATCACAAATGCCCCTCAATTGCTCCAATTTTTCACCAATTAAGTCTTCAATTGATGGCTGTAGAGGTGGTGGAGCATTTGGCATTTCTGCATTTTGATTCTCAGCTGGTGGATTTTCATTCTCAACTAGTGGAATTTGTGCATTCTCATTCTCAGCAGCGATAATGCTTGATTAAAGTTAAAAAATAATTAATCTAATTAAAATTAGACAATATAAATGAAAATATTATAAAAATACCCTAGTTTTAAAAAAAAAAAAAAACCCTACTTTTTAACAAAAATCTATAAAATTCTCAAATTTTTAATACAAATACATAAGCAACACTATTTTTAAATCAAAATCCATAAAAAAAATCATTTTTTTTATCAAAATCCATTCTAAACTCAAAATTTTCATAAAAATTCAATCAAAAACCCTATTTTGAAAAAAAATCCACAAAAAACTAATTGAAATTATCCAAATCTAATTCAAAATTGAATCAAAGCAAATAAAAATATAAAATATTACCTTTTCAAATCGGATATCTGTTACGTGCAGAACCTCCTCACTATGAGCCCGTGGGTTGTTTGACTGTCAAATGATTTTAAAACAACCATAAATTTATATATATATATATACTTTTTACAAATCGGGTATCCGATATGGAAAACTAGGATTGGTGTTTGCTTTGGTGGTGTGTACTGACACCCAAGCCTAAAAAAATTCAACACAGTATTTTTGCATTTTTGGGTCGATGAAAGACGTGTTTTTTTCCTCATTGCCAATTTTTGGCCCACCATGATCCTGCACATACCCCCAACCAATAATATCTCTTATATTATTGAATCTCAACAAGAATTGTCACTTATACAAAATTTTGATAAGAAGGCTCAACACAAAGCACCACAAACTAATGCAAGTTCAAAAACTGAGTGATGCAATCTACTTAACTATAATCTCAGCCTTCTACTCAGATCTCAATCTTCTCTTGAGATGAACTCGCACATGTAGAACTCGAATTGGATATGAATGAACTAAAATGATAATGAATGGATGATGGAAATGATTACAAATGAGGATATATATATATATACCAATTCATGGGAGAGACGTGCCTCTTCAAAATAGCATGTCGGCCTTATTCAACAAACATGTCTTTTAATAAACAAGAAGTCGGCCACCTTAAAATCACATCTCCTCATTAAATACATATTAATCATTATTTATCAAATGAAGTGCCCCATCATAAAATCGCATATATAAATTAAATAGCCAATGGGATATTATTAAATTTTTTATTTCTCCAAGTGAACTAGGCTAGAAGAATTGTACGACGCTGCTATGAATCATCAACAATGAGAAGTCTTAGATTCTAATCATAGCGCTATGAAATTCTATCAATAAAATAAGAACTAAACATTAAAACTTAAACTTTAGGTGTTTAAATAAATATAGGTATCCAATGAAGGCAAGAATTTGTAGTTTTGAATTATCCATGCATGAGCAGTGAAGAGATTTATGAGGTTGGAGTGTAGTACACACATAAATACAGTGTGATAGAGAGTAGAATGGGATGGAAAATAAATAAAGCATCCTCTAGAGAACACTAATAAATGGTAGCATTTGTAATGAATGCTTTCACATAGTTTTACATTTCAAATATAGATTTGTATTATAAAAAAATCACCTTTCAAAGGAAAAAAAGTTTCAATTATACATCACTCAGACAATTTCTACTTGCTACATGCGCTACTTTTCATGATAAGCTTATTTACATGTAAAAGTGTGGAAGTTTGGTATCCATATCTATAAACACACTAGTCCCCACCCTAATAATTTTGCATTTTCTATTGTGATTTAAACATATGCCAAAATTTAATATTTCAACTAGGGTGTGGATAATGGATATGGGGATGATGTCAGATATTGTAGTTGCAAATATCTACTAAACAACTCAAAATGAAAGTGCATACTTTGCGATTGGATGCTAGGAAGTAATTTGGCCACTACAATGTTAGGTGGTAGCTAGCCTAACCATAGTGCATGAAAAGCATTTTGAATGAATGGCTAACAAGATTAGCCACCAATGTATCTCAATCCATTGTAGCTAGTCATAGTTGTAATTTATTTTTAGATCCTCACTAATTAATTTGGTTTCCTTGTGTTTAATTTTTTTATCTTTGCATGAGACTTCAATTTCATTCACTCTTATTTGTTTTATTTGTATTGTCTTGTTGTTGCTTCAAGTGTTTTTGTATTCATGTTATTTTTTTATTAGTATAATATATTATGTCAATTATTATAATATATAATGTTAATTAATATAATAATTAAATTATATTAATATAATATTTTTAATACTAATAATAGACTACTGTAAATATAATATAATTATATTTATATTAATTATTATAATTAATACCACTGGTTCCGAATTTGATTTTGCGGTTCAAACTTACTATATCTCATGCCTTTCATTAGTCAAAACACTGGGTGTGACAATGGATGAATTCCCCTCCACCAATCCAATAGGGCATAATATTATTATTTGATTTCAATGTAATGAGAAGTCTCAGATTCTAATCATAGTGCTATGAAATTCTATCAATAAAATAAGAACTAAACATTAAAACCTAAACTTTAGGCATTTAAATAAATATAGGTAACCAATGAAGGCAAGAATTTGTAGTTTTGATTTATCCATGCATGAGCAGCGAAGAGATTTATGAGGTTGGATTGTAGTACACACATAAATACAGTGTGTTAGAGAGTAGAATGGGATGGAAAATAAATAAAGCATCCCATAGAGAACATTGATAAATGGTAGCATTTGTAATGAATGCTTTCACATAGTTTTACATGTCAAATATTGATTTGTATTATAAAAAAATCACTTTTGAAAGGAAAAAAAGGTTCAATTATACATCACTCAGATTCTACTTGCTACATGCACTACTTTTCATGATAAGATTATTTACATGTAAAAGTGTGGAAGTTTGGTATCCATATCTATAAACACACTAGTCCCCACCCTAATAATTTCACATTTTCTATTGTGATTTAAACATATGCCAAAATTTAATATTTTGACTAGGGTGTAAAGAATGGATATAGGGATGATGTCAGATATTGTAGTTGCAAGTATCTACTAAACAACTCAAAATGAAAGTGCATACTTTGCAATTGGATGCTAGGAAGTAATTTGGCCACTACAATGTTAGGTGGTAGCTAGCCTAACCATAGTGCATGACAAGAATTTTGAATGAATGGTTAACAAGATTAGCCACCAATGTATCTCAATGCATTGTAGCTAGTCATAGTTGTAATTTATTTTTAGATCCTCATTATTAATTTGGTTTCCTTGTGTTTAATTTTTTGATCTTTGCATGAGACTTCAATTTCATTCACTTTTACTCGTTATATTTGTATTCTCTTCTTGTTTCTTCAAGTTTTTTTGTATTAATTTTATTTTTTATAATTAGTATAATATATTATGTCAATTATTATAATATATATTGTTAATTAATATAATAATTAAAATAGATTAATATAATATTTAATACTAATAATAAACTACTATAAATATAATGTAATTATATTTATATTAATTATTTTAATTAATACCACTGGTTCTGGATTCGACTTTGAGTTTCGTACTTACCTAATGCACATAGTTTGTAGGTTATTTTGTGCATCCCTAGGGGACTAGGCTCCACTCAACTTGTTTCGTAAAGAGAACATGCTAGGCTGAGTCGTGGGAACTCCCCTAAATTACCTATATATATATATATATATTAGTGTTCATATATTATATATGCTATTAATATAATTATGGATGTCCATAACCTAAATTTCAAATGCACTTGACACAAAAGTAAATTAGAATTAGTTCTATAGTGGCATTGAGCTAGCCAATCCTATTTCTTTATTTTAATTTTTGACCATAGCTTAGAAACACTAACACTTTGTTTTGGAGTCTATTGGGGTAATGCCTACCATCTATAGGGAACAAATTTAAATGCAAAAGGTGGATTTTAGATGGGAAAACAAGGACAAATTTAAGTGGTGGTTATAGTATGTTTAATCAACAATTTATAAATCAACAATAAAGAAAGGTACATTATTAATGTAAAATATTGTTCATTTCTTGGCATATTTATTTAGTTTTTTAGACCACAATCATATTAAAAAAATAATTATCTTGATTCACATTAAGAAAAATAAGACTCTAAATTATTTATCCAATAATAAATAATATATTTATTATTATTTTTTTAATGTAAAAATTTATGTATTTACATTAGAAAAAAATAATATAAACTTTTACTATAAAAATATAACTTAATTTAATTACACTATTTTACAAAGATTGATTGAAAATTAAAATCTAATTACAATAATGTCTACTAAAGATAGATAAAAATAATAAAAATAAAGTGAAGACTAGAAAATTATTATTCATTTTATTAATTCTATATAATTGACAATCTTCACGAATAACACAAACTTTTAAGATAACACTCTCAAAATCTAATAGTTGTTGTATGAAATAAATTATATGAGTTTGTCCTCTTTCAATGAGCCTCAACTTAAACCTTAAACCTTCTACTTTCCCATTCCTACAATATTAATTATACTAGGGACAATTTTTATCTAAAACATAAGGAAGCAAATAAGTTTATAGTATTAATTTTTTTTATTTTTTTTTGGATTTATATGATACAATTTAAAGCAATAGGTTTTAACTATGCATTGCACACACACATACACACACACACACACACACATATATATCAACTAATGAAACATATTATAATATGTAAGCTTTGTAATTCAGTAATATTCTTGGGTGGAGGCATGTTAACAATGGCATCAATTTGGTGACAAAGAAATAAAAAAATTGTTACTATTCTCTACAAAATATGACTCAAGGGTAGTACATCATATGATGAAGGCTTTGAGTGGGAATGAAGGAGGTGGGTGACTTTTGAAAATACCTAATGGCAGAGGAGACGGGGATGAAGATTCTGAAGGTGATCATGTTGTTGTTCATTGGCCTAAACGAGTGTTTGGCTTGTTTGGTTCTTGTTCTACCTCTAAGGACATTGTTGTTGTCTTACGCTGGGCAGTTTTCATGTTGCTTCACCCTGTGGAAGATGTGACTTTTGTTTCCCTTTGGCATCTTGTTTTCTTTAAGGGGTCGGTTAGTGTTCTAACCAGGGCGTCGATGGTCTAGGAGCCATCTTTTTTCCTTAATCATGGGTCATTTTGGATCCTTTGCTTTCCTTTTAGGGGATGCGGTGGGGAAGGCTCAGTGTTCTCTTCACCGCAAGTTTATACTCAACCTTCTACATGTCTTTGTGAGTTAGCATAGACGAGGGGTGCGACTCTGAATGCTCTTTCCCTTTGTGTTGTTTTGATGCTTTGAGGGCCTGTAGGTAGCCTCAGTTATGGATTCTAGTTTTTCTCAAACGTATTGCAGGTTTCTTTTCCCTATGGCGAATGTGAGTTCCGCTTCCCACTAAAAGTTGGCTTGCCTTGACAGGGTGATAGGTTTTTTGGTTGGGTCATTGATGGTCTTGGGGGCGTCAATCCTCTTTGCTCTAGGGTCACTCGGGTTCCTTTATGTGCCTATGGGGGGCTGTGTTGGGGGAGGTTTGGTGCTTTCTTCTCTACAAGTTAATTCTCTGCCTTTTGCATTACCTTGTGTTCCAGCTCGGTCAAGGGGTGGGACTCCTGCCGCTCTTGCCCTCGTGTTGCTTTACTTCTTCGAAGGCCTGGAGGTTGTTTTGGATGTGGCTGCTAGTATTTCTCTTTGCGATGTTGGATTTGTGGCTTTATTGGAGATTACAGGACCCTTGTTGCCCCTTTATGTGTTGGTTGGGGCAGTCCCCTCCCTTGTTGAGACTTGGTATTTGTGCCTTCTCTCCAGTCTTGCCCCTTCTAGGTGTCTCGGGAGGTTGTGTTTAGATGTGGTGATGCCCCATATGGTGCTAAAGCAATTGTATGTAGTTTTGGAGGATGGTTTGAAAAGGATTTGTTGGAGAAGTCATGCTTTAGCTAGAGGTTATGGATTCACTTTCTGTGAGGTGGTTTTGAACCTGTGTGGCAAGTTTGTGTTAGCTGTGATGCTCCTTTGCTCTAATAGTTTTGTTCTTCCATTGGCCCTTTGTTACGGTTGTGGTGGGGATTTAGGGCTTGTGTTGTTCTTCCTTGCTCTGTTGGTGCAAGGTCTTGTTTTTTTACATGTTGAAGCTGTGTTTTGGGGGTTCCAAGGTTACTGTTGGTTCCCCTTTAGAGTTTGGTGGCTTTTGGAAGTAGTGGAGGGGGCTCTTCTCTGCCTCGAAGAACCATGTTTCAATTTTTATTTCTTGCAAGAATGGTTGGGTTGAAGGTCCTCTAATGAAGGTGATGATCCAAATGTTCATTATGAAGGCTTCTGGTAGTCTGTATCCTCTCTTGGTTGGGGTGCTTTCTTTTTCTTCCTCTATGTACCAGTTGTTTGGGCTGCCAAGGGGTGTGGTGAAGATTTTTTCTTATGGTGTGTTGGCTTCCTATTTGTTTCTACAGTTTAGGTCTCTTATGGAGGTGGAGACTGCTCCTTTAGAGGTGGAGCCTTCTCCTTTTGAGGTGGAGTTGGTGGTTGTAGTTCAGATTGGAAGCTCCCTTTTCTTTTGTTGGTTCCTTTTGAGGTGGAGCTGGTTCGTGCAGGAGATTGGTGGTACTAGTGATTATGGTTCTTACTTCACCCTCTCTTCTAGAGGAGAGCTCTCTCCTATAGAGATGGAGTATGATTTGGTGCTTGATTCATGGTGGTGCTTTGGGGGCTGGATTTCTACTGTTTTAATGGTTTTTCTTGTGGGACATGCTTTCTCCTATAGAGGTGGATAGGAAAGTAGGTTGATGGGGGGATTCTATCCCATCAGTGCTTTGACTGTTTCTGGTTCAAATTTGGTTTCTCTCAGTAATAGGTTCGATGTGGGATGGTTCTATCAAATATTCTTGATGAGATTAGCTATGTTTTGGCAGTTTGGATTTGTGAATCTTCTAAAAAATTGCTTGTATGAGCTTGAAGTTCATTTTGTCTCACCCACCCTAGGGGTGGTTGTTGTTTCAAATTATCATTTGTTTGCTTGGAGGGTGGCCTGTTGGCCTATTTCATTGGTTGTATGGCCTAGTTTGAAAGTTGAAGACAACTCACTGGGAGGGTGTTTGAGTTCCAATTTGGCTATAATTGGGATATTTTTGCTCTGATCTTATGTTTGCTCTAGATCATTCAGTGCTCATTTTCTCAGTCCCTGATAGCTATTTCTTGATAGCTTTGTTATGGATTAGTACCTGTTGGTCCTTGGTTGACCTCATAAATGGTCTACATTCCATTTCATGGACTATTTTGGGGATGTTTTTTATTATGATGTTGATGATTTTGTGGTTGCATTTTTGGTTATTGGGCCTGAGTGCTTTCTTAGGCTCTGGTTTGGCCTGTCTACTGTTGTTCGTTGGTAGTGGTAGGTGTTGTTTTTCCTAGTCGATATCTCTATTTTTTCTAGCTTTGTACCATGGGATTAGGGCCCTTCCCCTGCTTATCTAATCAAAAATATATTATAATATTATTGCTTATATTGTATTAAGATAATTAAGAATGTGAACTCAATTTTTTGAATAATTTAAATTATATACATATATGAACATAAAAATATTAAAAATATTTTACTTCTATATAATTATTTTAATTTTAAAGATTAATTATTTTTAAAATAAATGATTAATATCATAATTATTTATTCAAAAAGTATTTGGTAAAGGTTATTAAAAATATTAATCAAAATTAATTGTCAATATTAATCAGTTTAGAATGTTAGTTATTAATTTCATTTATTATATATATAAATATATTTATATGATATTATATTTTAGTTTATGAAAAAATATTTTGAAAAACTAATGATAGAAAAATATTTTTTAAAATATTTAAAATATTTTTTAAAATATTTAAAATATAATAAAATATTTAAAATATTTTTTAAACATTTGAGTTATCAATAAATATATATTTTTTCTTTTCTAATGATACTTGAACATAAAAAAAAAAACTTGTTTGATAAATGAAATTCATATCAATTAGTATGTGGTCTAAAATATCAAAGAACTAAACATACTCTAGAAGTGTTAGAGTAATCATTCATTAGCTATTAATTAATTAATCTTTAATTTATTATCAGGCTAATTTCACTTTATGCACTTAAGTTAAACTTCCAAAATTGATTTTTCTTTTATTAGTTTGAGCTGTTATTGGATTATTTTGTCTTATCACATGTGATGTTGACACTTTTCATGATCTAATCCCTTTATCATTTATGGTTTGATTTAATAAGCACTCTCCATTGTATTATCTCTTTTGAAGTTCATTTTGTAAGTTCTTTCTTTTTGAGGAAATATCAAATCATTATTTGCAACTCTCATGTGTGGATGGTTTTATTCTTTTTTATTTGATCTTGCTTTATGTGTGTTTTTCACAAATCTAATAGCTATCAAAGTGTGGATTCAACAAACCCCTTCTTGAATATTGAGGTTTTTCTTCAACTAGGGTCATAGTGCATCAATTATGTAATCTTTATATTTTTTGAAAATTTTGGATATGGGTGATTTTTTAGTTCCTTTTGGAGTGAAAAGGACCTCACTATTTCCCTCAAGAGGCCGAATAGATGAATTTTGATATAATAATTACCTAATTTTGATTTCAAGAGTTTAGAACACAAATATTTTTCACAGGGGCTTCTACAGCCCCTATCATTGTCTGGATTTTTTTTCAAAAAAATATAAAAAAAATAAGCATTATATTGCAATACCACTATACATAGTGACCAACACTATATACATAACACCCCCCTATGTGTGGTCAGTGGCCTGTAGACTAAGGATTTTTTAGTGGAAAATATTCACCAATTAGCAAATAGTTTGTATCGACCAACTAAAAATTGGTGAATACATTGCAACCAATAAGGTAGTCAAATCACCCATATTTTATGAATGATTGATCCAATCCATTTCACTTTGCTATCAATTTATTTTATGAGGTATATGTAATTAATAGTTTCACCATAACAAATTATGTGTTTCCATATGGTCTAATTAATATTTTTGCATGGAATCTCAGAAGCATGTATTAAATCATCCACATATTTGCTAATACATTAAAACAACATTGTGCATTAGGAAACATTTTGCTAATAGCATTAAATGTTCATTGTGTGTGAGAACCCATTTCACCAATAAAATTTACAAATAATTACATATGAGGACCCATTTCACCAATAACATTAAAAATAATTATGTTTGAGGATACATTTTATTAATTACATTAAAAAATAATTACGTATGAGGACTCATTTCACCAATACTATGATAACTCCATGCTAATCGTAGGTCAATAATCAACTTGAAAATTGCAACGTATGTGCTATGTCGAGGTTTCATTCACCTAACATTTAAATGTATCATTGTATAATCATGTAGGATTTGCTAAATTTTTACTATACCATTTAAAAATCCTAAGGAATTCACTAAATATGGACTGATATAAATACAACTGAAGCTTTGATTTATTTTAACACATGTTTTGTTCAATTTTGAACTTGTGGGCTCTTGATTTAGAACCTTGATCTTATGCAAGTTACAAACTTGCAACTACATGCATTGTTACATTAGTGAATAGTAAGTCACTGAAAACCTAAAGGTAAGTGATCATTTCTTCATAGTGTTATAATATTATTTATCTCTTTATCATTCTTGTTTCAATCTGAAAGATGATGTTGAGTAGGGAATGGTATCTATATTCTATGATTCCTTCTTAAATAAGGAGATTATTTTTGGCATATTTTATTTCGTGAGAGATCAAGATGTCAAGCAAGAACAAGAGTAAGACTCCTCTGGGTGGTGAAGGGAGGCCATAAAAATAAACAAAATGTAGAGTTACCATAAATTCATACTTTGGCAATGTTTCTAGTCCACTAAATCAAGATGGAACTACATCATCAACTCTTGCACTAAATATTAACAAATAAGGAAATACCTCAGAGGAAGATTGGAATGAGTTAATTGAGTCAGATGAGGATGAAAATGTCATAGCAAATGTTCCAAGGGATGCCCAGGGTAGTCAAAATGAGTTAATTGAATTGGATGACAATGTTGACATCGTAGATGATCTTGCTACAAGGAATAGGCAAAGAACAACCAAATAAAAAATGGGACACGAGTGGGATATGACAAGGAATTTTTTAGATTTATTGGGTGTCAATGTACTCATTAATTGAACCAATGGAGAATGTAAAAAATATGAACCTCCAATAAAATGCAAATTTAAGATTTGTAGTTAGAAATATAAAAGGGACAAGAAGTTGCAACTAAAAATTGACACTATAGAAAAGCATATTGGTAAATTTTATAAAAGATAAATCATAGATGAAAAGGAAAAATTAGTATCAAGATGGAAATCAAATGAATAATGTCTTCATATTAAGAATTTCATAAAATATTATGAGACTATGCAAAGAATGGCGAAGCTTGTTGAATGTGGAAGGTCAACTAAAGGTCAATTTGGAAAGATAATGGTAGGAGCACAACTCACAAAAATTATTTAGATGAGTGTTTTTTCATATTTTTTCTAGAGGGAACACTATGATAGACTACCCATAATATAATAATTTATTATTTTTTGGGCATTCCCAACTTTTGTAGCACACATTGGTGAATAAACTTTGGATGGGAATGGACAAGTTGTTTTACGGAGTGGTGCAGGAGTACCATGTTGCATTCAAGCCTCCATGAGGCCTATTTATAAATAATTGTTTAATGAGTGCTTAGGGGTAATTTAATAAGGTCTTTCAAGACCATTATAATGTATTTAACTCATTTTATAGGTATTTGGATAGGTTATGTAGTCATTGTGTTAAATTTGCAAATTTTATAAATGTTGTCAAGAAAAGGTGCAAAATTTCAATGTGAAGGGGTCAAGTGGGTAAGAAGTTAGTTAGGGTAATTTGGTTTTGAGTTAGTTGAGTTTGAAAATGCATAAATGAGCCTTTTAGACTTCGATGCAAAGGAGGAGTTGGGTTGTAAATGAAAATAATGAATCAAACTCCATTTTTTCCTCAGAAAATACTGGTAAAATCCTGTTGTAGAGCACTATACGGCCATGTACAGGTAGAAGTTCACTTCTAAATGATTATATGTGAAATTATTATCAATATCCTTTCTCTTAAATTTTATTTCATGTGGATTGGTTAGAAATTAAGCAAGATATGGAGATTTTAAGGTAAATTGTCTGAAACCCTCTATTAGGGTAAACAGTGTAAAATAAAATGGTGTTTCTCTCATTTTAACTGGTGGAAAATTCCAATTTTTAGTGAAATGATTCCTTTTTGCATATATTTACATATTCTAAAGTTGCAAACCAGAAGACCAAGATTAGCATGTGGATTTTTGATGCCCTAGAACTGTATTTCTGTCAAAAAGACTAAAAATTACAGAGCTCCATGAAGAATTGAGTGTTTTGATTGTGGGAAAAGGTGTTTTAAATGTTTCCAAAGTTATTGTGATCCACTCCTTGATAGGGTTTGGTGAGACTAAGTTTTTGTGTCCATTTGAATTACTGTCCTATACAAGGCAGATTTATGACAGCCCTAGTTAAGACAGTATTCACACTTCCACTTTAAATGGCTATAGAATCATTGAGGGGTGTTCAGTTGAAGTTTCTTTCATGCCTTTAATCCATTGTTGAAATTTTTGAGTGTGATCCTTTAATGATTTGTGTCCAAACTGTTAAGGTTGATAGTCTAAAGAAGCCTAAATGAGCCTAAATGGTAGTGGACAGTCATTATTTAGTGGTGTTGTTACAAAACAAAGTTATCTCAATATTTGATATGTTTTAGAACCCCTTAATAGGTGTTCAAAAATATCTTCACAGTTCTAAGTTGAGGTCTACAATAAAGGTTATGTCTGATAGTTTCTTGTAGGATGGCTACTACGAGTTTGGTAGTTAATGAAGAAATAATCCATAAAATGAAGGGGAATAATTTGGTCAATATTTGTTTTGGTTGAGTTAGAGTTCTTGAATTGCAAGAAGGACATTTGTGACCTTGTTTGGGTCAGTGAAGTTGTAAACTCAAGATTGTGCCCTTGTAGAGGTCATTGTCTAGAGAATATTTCTTGAAAACTTGAAGAAACAGAATGGATTGAGTCCATAGTTGAGGAATATGCATTCATGTGATTGATGTGAACCACTTTGCATTTCACCAATTGGTATCAGAGCTCAAAGGGTCTGGGTAGAGAGATAGTTTGGTGTTTGTGTTTGTGCAAGTTGAAGAGAGAACCTGATTGCCAAGAGACTAGGTAGAGGAAAAGAGAAGAGACCTATGTGAGGTGAAGAAGTTAAGAGGAAGCAAGGTTAAAGGGACTTTCTTGAAGAGATGGATTAAATATGAGAAGGAATTGTGAGGAAAAGGGTTCACAAGAGAAGAAGCAAAAGAGGAAACAAGAGGAAACAGAGAAAGAAAAATAGTTGAAGGTTGAACTAAAGATCGAAGAGTTAGGGAAAGCTTAGGAGCTATTGAGGGAGAGAAGAGAGAACAACAATTACATGAGAAAACAAAATCTAGTTGGCACTTACCAATCAAGAAATGGGTCAAATGGCCTATTGAGAAGATTGTGTTGAGAAGAAAACAAGAGGAGAAGATGAAGTCCCTATTGAAGGAAAAACAAAGCAAACAAGTTGAAGTGATTCTTGATAATGAAGAGTTCAAGCAAGTGGAAAGAGAAGAGCACTTAGAAGTTAAAGGCCTTGAAGACATAAAGACAACAAGTGTAGAGGAAGATTCAATGGTGATGAAAGAATAAGATGATGAGTTGGTGTCTAAATCTGATAAAGATAAGGGCAAGGATGGATTGGATTCACAGATATAAAGTAGGCTACCAAGGTATGATAATACAATGCTCACTTCATTGTTTCATAAGGAGGTTAATGGATTTTTAAGTTTTCTCCAAGTAGAAGCTTATGCATATGCTAAGGCAGTAGATGTAGAGACATTATGGTTGGTAGAGTGGAAGGAAAACCAAGGTGTAGAGTTTTTGGATGAGTTTGAGCAAGTACTTGATGAGGAGATGAAAAGAAGACACATTTTTCTTGTTGTGTTTGTAATTATAAGGAGAAATAAACCAAGGGTCACGATGAAGATACATTTCAAGGAAGAAACTCATTTCAAGGAACTAGATTTATAGCCCTCACAAATATTTTTTATTGCAAGTGATGGTGAAGATACATTTCTTGTTGCAACTTCTTTACTCTTTGCTACCTCAAGGGACTTGCATTTTTTTTTCAAGGGGAGTTTGGTGCAGGAGCATCATGTTGCATACAAGCCTCCATGAGGCCTATTTATAAATAAGTGTTTAATGAGTGCTTAGGGGTCATTTATTAAGGTCTTTCAAGACCATTATAATGTATTTAAGTTCTTTGATAGGTATTTGGATAGGTTATGTACTCATTGTGTTAAATTTACAAAAAATGTAAATGTTGTCAAGAAAAGGTGCAAAATTTGAATGTGAAGGGGTCAAGTAGGTAAGAATTTAGTTAGGGTCATTTGGTTTTGACTTAGTTGAGTTTCTAAAATGCATAAATGAGCCTCTTGGACTTCGAGGCAAAGGAGGAGTTGGGTTGTAAATGAAAATCATGAATCAAACTCTATTTTTTCCTCAGAAAATACCGGTAAAGCCCTGTTGCAGAGCACTGTATGGCCATGCACAGGTAGAAGTTCACTTCTAAATGATTTTATGTGAAATTATTATCAATATCCTTTCTCTTAAAGTTTATTTCATGTGGATTGGTTAGAAATCAAGCAAGATATAGAGATTTTAAGGTAAACTACCTCAAACCCTCCATTAGGGTAAATAGTGTAAAATAAAATGGTGTTTCTCTCATTTTAACTGATGGAAAATTCCATTTTTTAGTGAAATTATTCCTTTTTTCATATATTTACATATTATAAAGCTGTATACCAGAAGACCAAGATTAGCACGTGGATTTTTTATGCCCTAGGACTATATTTCTATGAAAAAGACTAAAAATTATAGAGCTCCATGAAGAATTGAATGTTTTGATCATGGGAAAAGGTATTACTCTTGGGTAAAGGTGTTTTAAAGGTTTCAAAAGTATATTTTGATCCACTCCTTGATAGGGTTTGGTGAGACTATAATTTTTTTGTGTCCATTTGAATTACTCTCATGTACAAGGCAGATTTATGACAACCCTAGTTAAGACAATATTCACACTTCCACTTTAAATGGCTATAGAATCATTGAGCGGTGTTTAGTTGAAGTTTCTTTTATGCCTTTAAACCATTGTTGAATGTTTTGAGTGTGATCCTTTAATGATTTATGTTCAAACTATTAAGGTTAACAGCCTAAAGAAGCCTCAATGGGCCTAAAAGGTAGGGGACAATCATTATTTGGTGTTGTTACAAAAAAAGTTATCTCAATATTTGATATGTTTTAGAACCCCTTAATGGGTGTTAGAAAAGCTCTTCATAGTTATGAGTTCAAGTCTACAATAAAGGTTATGTTTGACAGTTTCTTGTAGGATGGCTACTATGAGTTTGGCAGTTAATGAAGAAATGATCAATAAAATAAAGAGGCAGACTTTGGTCAGTATTTGTTTTGGTTGAGTTAGAGTTATTGAAGTGCAAGAAGGACATTTGTGTCCTTTTTTGGGTCAGAGAAGTTGGAAACTGTAGATTGTGCCTTTGTAGAGGTCATTGTCTAGAGAAGATTTCTTATAAACTGGAAGAAATAGAATGGATTGAGTCCATAGTTGAGGAATATGAATTCATGTGATTGATGTGAACCCCTTTGCACTGCATAACGGAGGTGGAAAAACAAGATCTACAAGATAAAGTAAAAGAGCCAACTTTCATCGCATTATCTTTAGATGAAATTACTATAGTATATATTACTTCTTGGGTATGTATGCATGTGTATATTGAACACAAACATGTCTTTCAACCTCATCTACTTTGTGTTCATAAAATGAAGTAGAGTTCAACATCGCAAAATCTATTTGATTTAGTTAAGAAATATTTGAATGAAATTAGAGGTATGGATGACTTCACAATTAGAAAAAATTTGGTGTGTGTAGGAGTTGATGGAGCTTTAGTAATGCAAGCTCATAGAAATGGTATTTGCATTAAGTAACAAACTAGTTGTTCACCATACATGATTTCCATTCACAACATGGCCCATAGAATTAATTTAGCATTTAGAATTGTAAGAAATTTTCCTTCAGTATCAAAATTTGAAAATCTAGTTCATGAGATCCACTCATACTTCTATCGAAGTCCCAAATGGTTTGTGGAATTTCAAAATTTTGTTGAGGGAATAATAGTAGGAAAAAATCTTATTAAGGATGTTGATACTGGAGATGGATATCCTCGCATGGAATAGTGCAAAGAGTTTTTTCAAAATATCAATCCTTGATTGGAGTAATGTATGAACATCACTACATAGTAGACAAAGCTCCTGACCTCTTATGTAGGTTAAGTGATATAGAGACACTCTTAACTGAATATCTATTATTCTCCCCATTCTAGATGATATGAACAATCTTGTGAGAAAATACCAAGAAAAAATTGTGTGATTATGAATATAGTAAACTATATAGAATGACATGCATGACCCTCAATAATCTATATCTTTCAAATTATCCATTTGAAAGTCCAAAAATTTTAAACTGGTAGTTACTTATATGAACAATCCTAAATTATTTATAAATGTGGATTTGAGATACCAACACACTATTCTATGATGGTCAAGTGATCTACTAGAGAATCTTCAATTACAAAGTAAGATTTTAATGACATTATTAAATCTATAAAGTACTACTATTAAATATATTGAAAAATCTCTTTCCTTAGAGATTCTAGAATGATTCCCTTGAGATGAACTACTTGAAGCCATATCTATTATGTATCCTCAATTTTGAGTCTCATCCCACTATAAACTAGATTATTTTCATAACATAGCTACCTTAGCTGAACATTTTCAAAAACTTCATAATACAATGGATAAAACAAAAAGGAATTATAAATGAAACTAAGTTTAGAGAGAAATTTGGCCATTTTGTAATAACTATGATTGAACAATTTGACTCCATGGAGAATCCCATGAAATTAGTATCAATAACAAGGGTTTGGGCAACCTTAGGTGGGTTTGTGCAAGATCACGGGGGTCCAAAAAGTGGCGATGTGAAAAAGAAGGTGTTTTTAAATTGCTCAAAAACATGAAAAATCCACTTTGAGTTAATCTAGGCTTGGGTAGAAAGTACATGGTCTCAAAGCAAAAACCAAACTAAAACAGATATTCATTTCTAAATGGAAATTCGTTATCTTTAGGTCAGATTTTTTAATTTGGTCAGGTCTGGGGTTGACCACTTATTTAACTTTAATATATTATAATATTATAATAATTTTTTAATATAGCATGGATATTTAATTTAATACATTATTACAATGTATTTTAATTTAATATTATATAATAATATATTTAATATATTATAATATTATAGTATTATAAGATATAATATTTATATAGTATTAAATATTATATAATATAACATAATAATATTATTATAGAATATTATATTATAATATAATATTAAATTATATTATAGTATAATTTATATGATATTATATAATAATATAATATATATTATATTATACCTATAATATAAAATAATAAATGATTACTTACATTTTGAAAAAAACTGTTAATATGTATATGGCCAGGTCTCGAACCCAACCATATATAAAAAAAACTACATAAAGGAATTGTATATCCATTTTGAAACGAATATTTGTTTCTTATTTTATAAAATAAAAATAAAAATAAAAACTCGAGACCTCATTTCTTCCACAGTCTGCGTGCGGGTTTTGTGTTCAACGACTCAAATATCCATTTAGATGTCAATCTTTTTGATCAAATCAATCACATTTCAAAGGTATCTATGAATTTTAATGTTTTACTTCAATTTATATTAGTTTTGCATTTTTTTTTGTGAATTTTAGTCAAAAATAGGATATTTAATAGGTTTTTTATTGCGTTAAAATGATTGTTAATTTAAAAGAAAATTATCAATTAATAGGCTTAAGAATGGTTGATCCCAACCCCGCTCAAGATGAAAACCCTACAAATCCTCCTTCACCGCGACCATTGTTTCCAAACCAAAACATTCCAACAATACATGAGTCTATTCATAGAAATTTAGATCAATTGAGAAATATATGTCGAATCTAGGAGACACTCCTTGAGCTATCAAACATGAAAAACTCTTTAGAAACAATAATTTCAAATGTTCAAACTTTGGAAAATTAGCACAATAGATTTGCATAGTGGTGAGAGGAACAAAAGAAATTTTATGCCAATGGGTTATCATATGATGACGCGAGGGCACTTGTTATTGACAAAGCCCAATTAGTCCAATTTTTCATTAATCCCAAAACAAGACAAGCCATAAATGTGCAAAAACCAAAATTTTCAATTAAATGGTGCACACATAGAGGCATATTAGATAATTTCTAGAGACATTGGTGGATGGTTTTTGATAAACCACCCAACAACTATCTTGACATCCCTAAGTATTTTCTTTGAAAATTATATGCAGAGTTTATCCTTGGGAGGCATGTCAATTACTTTGACATGCGAGATTTTTAGGGTGTGGGTAAAGGGATGCCATAAGATAGATCTAGAGCACACCAAGTCACCCCAGTTCTTCCCACTCTACCTATTGCTACCCTAGCTCCACTACCTTACCCTAAGATTGATTTAAATGTAGGGAGTCAATGCATTTTTTCCTTACATTCATTAAGTGATCATTTGGTCATGTAGATCCATCATGTTGTGCAGTCGTATGTCGGTGCATCCCATGAATATGGTGATGCACCAAGTACATTAGCTCCAACTAGTACACCGTCATCAACTCCAATTGGTTTCCCTCCTCTTCGACACATATTTGTGTGCCCCATTACTGCATGAAATGTAACAATTTATGTTTGGGTACTCTTCAACTATCCATTGAGGCTCCCATAGACACATTTGACTATGAGGTTCAGGATATATTGGATGTAGGATTTGATAAAGCACAGAGTGGACCATTTGCAAGAGAGACATCAATTTCCAAGGACAATGTGGGAGCACCGACAAGACTTTAAGTAATTTCATAGTGTGTTTTATCTAAATTCTTTCATATTTTATAAGAGATATTTGTACTAATATATGTTTATGTGCTGAAATATTTAACAGTTGTTGATAGAGGACCAAATTTCCCAAGTGCAGGAGGGTACGCAATCAGCCATTTCATTTGGCCTAGGGACTCAGTATACGATATTATTTAAATTGTTATTTAGATGTTAATTTTTGAAATCTATTATGTTAAAATACATGTACTACATAGATTGATAGTCTAATGTAATCTTTTCTTTTTATGCAGCAACTTGGTTCTTTTACAACCATGTTGATTGAGACTGGCCCATTGGGTGAAGCTACACAACAGGTATATATATTTTTATATTAACTCGACATTATGATTATATGCGCATATGCATTTAAATTGTGTTACATTCTTGTCATTTTTTATATAGAAAACCATCGTAGTTGCTTCATCCACCATGAGCCCATCTAGTGTAGAAGCATCACAGTAGGTATGCGTTTATTTTATATTGCAGATATTTATGTTTAGATAAGAGTAGATATATCTTTAGTAAATATGATTAGTTGTCAACAATTATATGTTAATTTGTATCATTTTTATTTTACCTGCTATAGTCCTCTACCTGACTCAGCACTATGACAAGTGTTGGACCATTTCTTTATACAAAGACTCTCGATCGTCCTAAGGGACAATCATATCCAAATCATCTTGCAAAAAAGAGAGAAATACTTGAGGTAAACAACAATTGCATTATTGATATAATATAGTACACGTATAGTGATTTTGATGTTAAATTCATAATTTATAAATGATAGTATATAAGTTTCTATTTACTAGTCTATCTTGTTAACCATTCACATAATTAATCTAATTTGTGGTTTGAATTGTTATTGTGCAGGAAGCTTCAGAGAAACTAAGTTCTTCGAGGAGG
Source organism: Sequoia sempervirens (assembly GCA_007258455.2). Lineage (NCBI taxonomy): Eukaryota > Viridiplantae > Streptophyta > Pinopsida > Cupressales > Cupressaceae > Sequoia > Sequoia sempervirens. The sequence goes on along the minus strand of VDFB02271358.1, from coordinate 474,123,885 downwards.
ATCAATTTTGATGGTCCAACATAGGATTAGGATTTGATATAGATTGATATGTATTTAGGGTTTGATAAATCTTGAGATGGAATATATGCTATAATTTGTGAAACTTGTTCTAAGTAAACATATATGCCAAATTTATATGCACCAACATAATTATTCTACATTTTGATATATAAAAATTGATATTCAATCTAATTTTTTCCTTGTGTGCATGCCTTTCTACTTTGAATCTTTAAAATGGAATATATAATTATCTTCGAATGGTTTAAAGTTACGATCAATAACATGTTATAGATTAATGAAATTGAATTTTAATAGAACTTATAAATTACAATTGGTAATCCATCTATGTTAGAATTCATTCATATCAAGGTTCACATACATTACATTCCATGAGACCACATTTCTTTAAGGAGTTTTTTCAAACAATTCAATTCCTTTTATATTGTACCACATTTTTCATACATGTCTACGAAAGCATTTTTATCAACACTCAATTTGAGAATACGAATGATTTCAAGCTCTCTTGAATGAATTTACATTTGACATTATCTTGCTTTTTGAACTCCTATATTGAAGTGGGAAGCTGATTTTAATTTCAAAAGAAGCTAAAATTAATGAAAAATGGTATGAGAAGCATCGTATAATATTTGTTGAGAAGAACTATTTGAAAAAATGCCTCAAAGAATTGTGGTCTCATACACAAGGCAAAAAAGATGAAAAGAGCAGGTTATGATAGTCTTATCACATTATTTCTTTTGATTTATTAAAAACTTCAAATAAATGGATACAACTTAATGAAATATATGTCTTTATAGTGTTCATTCAAAAATAATATAATCATCTTGATAAAAATAAATGTCACTCAATGTTCATTCAAGATTAATAACATGTAAAAGGTATAAAATCATCTTGAATAAGAATCACTATATTTCAACCTGTTTGTTATTTTATTAGAACCAAAATTATTCTTACCACAGATCTATGAACTTGCCAGGAACAATTATCAGTAACGGTAAGGATTGTCCAACACATAAGTAAAGGATTTGAGGTCTTCACTTCTTCACTTTGGGCTCTGTTAAACCCTGTAGGGTAATCCTAATCAATGTGTTTGTAGATAATAGTGTGTATTAGTATCAAACACGGGATGAACAAATTATTCTCCTTAAATGTTTGATAGACACAACATCCTAAAAATTTGGCTAACCTTCATAGTAGTGACTAACCTAAACAAGAGAAGATATAATTCATTAAATTCCCACACCCAAAAAGAGCTTTATAAGTGATTTGATTATATTTTGTGATCAATAGTTGAATTGGTCACCACACTCAGAGCATGATTACTTTTCTACACCAATGAAATATTCTTGGAACAATGTCAAACCAAATACCCATATGACCAAATAACAATCTTGTATTTAGCAATACCCAAAGCTATGAAAATATTGCATTACAATACTCCCACTAGTCATTTCCATAATTTACTTCTTACTAGCATCCTCACATAAGATTTATTTCAAACCCACTATTATGTTCAAGCATTTACACACATTCATTGAATGGATAAGCAATAATAAAAAAACACATCTATTTGAAACCAATAGAGACAAATAAGATAGCCATTGATTATATTATTCATAGTCTGTGTAAATTGTACATAGGAGAGTAATATATAGAAATTTTATGCTATTCTACTATATGCATTGTCATTGTCATTATCAAAACCATATGCATATCGAATGAATTTTCCTAGAACATCTTACTAGAAGGTTCATTATCTATTTTGTTTATGTGTGTAACTTCAAAAACACAATTACCTACTGACCTTTCTGTGTAACCAACCTTGAAATCCCTTTTATAAGATAAGGGAGTGACAAGCACAGGGCTGAATTACACTTACATTTCACTTTCATTCCAAAATTAATTTCACTAGAAAGTGAGAGAAAATTCCCAAATCAGTTGCAAGAAACCAAGTGTATGTCAAGGGAGAGCAAAAAAAAGCCCAAAAACTGTTAGCCAGAGTAGACCCACTATTCTTCAAAAAGTGTCATTGTTGCAACATCAAAAACATGTAAGTTCATTCCATCCCAAGAAACGTCACCATCATCACCAAAGGGAAAAGTAAATAAAGACCCATATCACAATACACCAGCCAAACAGAGCAAGATAACACAAAGGACCAAAAAACCAAGCACCCACTAAGAGAATGAATAGGGTTCTACTTTTCCTTATCATCAGTAGAGTAGGTGTGCCCACTTGGTGTCCTTATTGTAAGTAGAGTAACCATCACCACCTCATCCTCAGAATCAACTAAATCAATCATAGCCATGAGATATTGACGATAACCAGAATCAGTCTCATCTCCATTATTAGAGGAATCATCTGAGACCTCAGTGGTAGAGTGATGGTGTCCCATATTATAGCCCTGGTAATATCTATTCCTTCTTGCAACTCCCCTCTTAGGCCTCTCAATTTTCTTCTCGTTTCCATTGGAAAATTCCTCTGAGATATCTTGGCGAATTAGGTGATAAGCACACTCGAGAACACCCCATGCACAATTTTTGGTAGCTCTTGCTTTCTTCTTTGGTGTCACAAGGATTTTTGGCATATCCCGTTCACCTTGGGGATAATTGTCCTAACATTTAAGATGGTTGAGCCTCTTTGATCTGCGGACTGGGATGATGTTCACACTCACCTTCCCCATTTCCTCACTTAGAAACTTATCAAATTTTCCCAGACAAAAGACACCACCCTACTCAGAAATAACAAGCTCAAAATCATGCCTACTTTCAGACTCCTATTTTTCATGAACAATTAAATAATGAGAATAATAAAGCAAGTGATCTTCATTAAATAGAGCAACCAGTGTCTATCTACAATAATTTTCTAGGGAAGCTTGTACAAAAGCATTGGCAATCAATTACCCTGATTTTGAATCTCAGTCGCATCGATCATACTGTGAAGTGAATCAACAGTTAAACAATTAGGATTATTAATTATGGAAAATTAAATGCATGCATTTGATACTTATCCCTAATCAAGAAACTCAAGTGAGATAAGAATTTGATTAATTTTCACATTAACCATATGCTTAGTGTTTAACCAAACCTGTCACGTCACATTTATCCACTCGCTTGTGGGAATTAATTTACTTGTAATTCATCATAGCAAGACAGCAAGGAGTGATCATGATTTATCTTCAAACTATCAGCCCGTACCCTACCTTACTTCAATTTCACCTTCTCAAGTGTACTAGCTCCCAACAGATTTGATGGCCTTAGAAATATTTCCAAACTTGACATACGTGCCCAAGAATCAATTTTAATCTAGTGTCATTTTTATCATAGAATGGTCTTGTCCAATATCTCCAGAAGCCTCTATCTTTACTAGAAACCTTCTAAGTCCTTCGTAACAATTCACATGGCACTTTCCCGAATGCCCATTGAAGAATATGGGACACATATGGGTCCCACATGGGATGGCAGGGAATGGTCAAGATTGACCCATGTCACCTACCATCGACTGTCAATTTCTTTCCTTACAAAGAAATCACTGTCTTTAGAGTTTGGTAGATTTCTCAATAAGCGACAGGTGTCACCCCGCTCGCTAGCCTGTATGATAATCTTTCCTTAATCCACAATACGGAAAGGCACGTGGGGAGTGGTCATGATGTGGCCACATCTCAAATCTACAACTATTGATCTTCTTTGAATGGCACAAGCTATCTTCATCAAAGAGATCGGGCCCACCGATATTCCAGACATGTGACTGAAGCCCATCATCCTGTGTGAATAAAATAAGAAGAAATAAATCAGTGTGGGTGCATGGGGAATGACTGGGATCAACTCCTAATGATCGAATGACCAGAATAAAGTCCTAAGTTTGCACATGCCATGAAAGTTAGCTTTAAAAAAAGGGGGCCATCTCTAGGCCAACGGGAGTTTGACCCTTAGGAATGAGATTTAAGTCATTGTTTTAAAATCAAGCCTTGATCACAAGGAAATTTATCACTAAAAAGGACTAAGGTGACCGACAGACCTAAAATCAGGGGGCCAGTAAAAACAATGACTTCGATGGCATAAGTGCTATCTTAAACAATCGGAAACTGGGAACATCAGGTCAATGCAACAATATAACGACCAAGGGGTTTTTACAGCTTGTAGGCCAATTTTGGAGGATTTTTAATCATAAGACCCTAAAACATTTATAAGGAACACAACCCTAAACCAAAAATGAGGGTCCAAGCCAAATTTTACACAATTTTAAAAATGGAACCAAGAATTTTTAAGGGGTTCCATCAATGGCTCCTGTTGGGAACATATTCCTTTTGCAAGCATGGTGAGATTCTAGAATCATTAGGTGAGCAGACCAAGTGCCTTATCCATTGGAAAATAGATTATTTTTAAATTTTCAAACCACAATTGATGGCCCTAGGCCACCAAATGAAAAGAAAAACCTATGCTTGCCTTTGTCAAACACCAATTTGTTGAAGGAAATGATCTTCCTCAATCCAAAATTTCCTCTATAATACCACAACAACTTTAGTGACTACATTCCTATAAACACTAGTTTCAAGCTACCCTTGAATTTAGCTTTACTGTCACATGGCACTGGATGATATAGGTCATATCACTACCATTCATTTTATTTTTTGATTTTGTGGCAAGTAACAAAATATGAGGATAATGGTTTATGCTATATGAAAAGATAATTTTTTCATATTCACTAACCCCCTCATAATGATCAAGCTCAAAGAAGACATCATGCCTGGGGAATAATGTGCAATCCTCATGTGTTTTGAGAAAAGAGTGCTCACACATTTGAAACTCCTTCAACTGAATTGCACTATAGGTAATTTTATCAAAACAACATAGCTCAGTCACATCATCAAATGTTTCAAGGTTCTAAAAATCAGATTTATCTTCATCTGAATCACTTTGAATTCCATCACTTTCAGGATTAACCGGATCAACAAAAACACTTTCATGTGCACTATCAGTTGATAGGAATATTGACCTATGTGTCAAAGACTCACTGTTATCTGAAATTTGTTCATTACCACTTGAACAAGCATCTTTTTCTTCCTTCACATAAATGCTTTCCTCATTGGATGAAAACATGTCCATAATCATACTATGAAGATAAGGAACATCAGAAAAAAGCTCCATTTCACATTTACTAACATGAGATCCACCATTGTTAGTGTCATTTGGCTGCTCTACACATGGACCAAAAAGTTTTGTAGTATCAACACATTTTGAAATTTTGTGGTCAGATAAATTAGCAAGCTCTTTGATATTATTAGCTGGTGATAATGTTGATTCAAGATCCATGTGTTTGTCATCATGCATATATTGATCATTCAATAATGAATCCCTTCTTCCATCAATGAGTACATCATCATCCTCTTCATACATCACATAAATTTCCATCTCTACTGCATATAAAAATTCATAAACAATAGGGTCATGAGCATGTTCATCAGTATCATAGTTATCATCATCAAGATTTTTATCATTTATAACACTTTTTTTAGGATCAAGATAATGAAAACACAAGTTTTTATCTTGAAAGTGATCATCATCCATTGAGTTAGTATGATACAGTGATAGAAAACCCGGGCTACACCCCAAGTATTCATCATGTGAAACTTGTTCATTTATTTTTGAACAAGTAACTTCATTCTCATTTACATCATTGCATCCTTCATGTGAAGAAAACACCTCTAGCTCATCCTCATAAGAGCATTCATAACCCTCAAAATAATAATCAGGTTCACTTTCATCATGATCTTCATCACAAGAAAACTCATCACTACATAAACTATGCTCAAATTTTTCAAAGTGAGTGTTAAAAATTTTATCTTCAATATCTTGATCACTGATTTGTGATGAGAAATCAGCAAGACTTGCAAGTGTATCTTTATCTTTATCACTATTATATAAATCTACATATATGTTGCTTGTGAGCTGATTACAATCACTATCCTCATTCATACAACAATATGGATCTTCATTTTCTGATATACTCTTTTCATTTGTTTGCATTGTTTTCTAATTTTTCTCAATAGGACAACTGCCATCAACATCTTGAGACATCATATTTTTATAGTCACACTGGGCTTCTTCAACACTTTTTATCCAATCAAGTACTTTTTTTTTTTAGACTGCAGGAATCGGGTAGCACGACCCCATATGAACTGCAGTGCGCCTGGTAAATTTTTTAACGTGACCGGCGGCGCTGGTGCGACACGCCCTCCGGTACCACGGGGGTGGGGGAGACTAGACCTCGTGACCAACCTCCTACAACAAGAAATATTTAGCCAACCGAGCTAGGGCCCCAACCCCATCCAATCAAGTACTTGATCAAAACTATGAGGTTTCAATTCTTTTGACAAAGTACTGAGCCCTGGCTCAAATATTTCACAAAATAAATCAATGCACGATGAATCCTCAAGTCTAAAATTTTTGGGGACTTCCAAAAAGGCATACAAAAATCTTGAGAACAAATCATAGTGTGATTCTCCCTTGTGCCTCTTCATGTTAGACAATTCTTGAATAAAAGACATTTGATCAACACTATTCAAATTTTTATAATGTTCAACTTGGAGCTCACTATGATTTGTGTGTTGTAGTGATAGAAAAATTAGAATAGCAGAAGCATTACCCTCTTGACAATCATTTCTATTATTTGATCCATGAATTTCATTTGTATGAGGTGTGCTAGGATAACCAACATTTGTAGCCATGTATCCTTTCATCATTGAATATTTCAGATTGTTCTCAATATCCATTGCAACTTGATATGCCTGGTGCATTTTTCCAGGCTCTTTATCTCTTAACAGATAACTCATTTCTTCATCAAATGCATTGAAGTATACAATCAGACATATTGCATCATTTGGTCTCAAGCTTTCAGGAATGTCAGCTAATGTTTTTGAAAATATGAGATTGAAAGCTAGGACTAACTCATCTTCTATTTTTTGGATGTTATTAAGTTTTTGTCTCACTTAATGTGGATTAATTCTTTCTCCAATATGTTCTATGAATGCTGCCATGAATTCATTCCATGAAGAGATAGAACATAGTGGCAGGTATGAAAACCAATCTCTAGCATCTTTCTTCAGAGATTGAACAAAGAACTTCATGAAAACATCTTCATGACTTATCTCAAAATCTCCCATCAAATCGGAAAATTCTTGCAGATGTTGAGATGTTGATTCTAATCTTTTCCCTTTGAACTTTGGAAAACTTTCCCTAACTTCATTGGGAACAGGTTTTGGGAAACCTTGAATACCATTAAAATTCAATGGTCTATATATTTCCACAGAGAAACTTATCTAATGACATGACAAGGGCTACACATTCTCCATTGTTTCATCATGCACCCCAAAGGGATGTACAAATGAATGATACATTTTCAAACTTCAAACATCAACTCTACAGTTGATCACTACCCTATTTCTTACTTTTATCATGACCTTAAAATATGACAATGCATAACTCAAATATAATTATATCTAAGATCTCTCTAATGGGAAGATTTCAAGAGAAAGCATACTTCTTCCACCCCATTTAAATATTACAAATTTTAGTTCAGAAGTATGTAGAACATTTGTCACTATTCCATTCCTTAGTTTTTTAACTCACTTAATTGGGAAAATAATATTTTTTTCATATCTCTTAAAAATGGCTTTCTTACAAACTTATTTCTTATTGCAAATCAAAACAAGGGAAAAAACCTGGATATATTAGCAGATATCGTGCTTTGTCAAGTTCTTTGCATAGAGTCACCACCTCATTTGTACAAGATCAAACTTCAACCATATGAAGTTTGTTTCACCAGTTGATTTCACTTTAAGCTTCTTCTTCCTACAAACATTTTTCACTGGTATAGAGTTCTTCAGAGTCGTCACCCACTCTTAGTGAGAACCTTACTTTAGAACCTCCATGACTCTATCAAGGCAAGATGATCTACTATAGATACTTTCTCAAATAGTTCCCCAACAGAGTTGCCATTTTTGTTGGTTATTTTTTTAGAACCAAACTTATTCTTACCACAAACCTATGAACTTGTTAGGAACAATTATCAGTAAGGGTAAGGATTGGCCAACACATAAGTAAAGGCATTTAGGTCTTCACTTCTTCACTTTGGGCTCTATTAAATCAAATGGGGTAATATTAATCAATGTAAATTTGTAGATACTAGTGTGTATTAGTATCGAACACAGGATGAATATATTATTCTCCTTAAATGTTTGATAGACACAAAATCTTAAAAATTTGGCTAGCCTTCATAGTAGTGACTAACCTAAACAAGAGAAGATATAATTCATTAAATTCCCACACACCCAAAAAAATCTTTATAAGTGATTTGATTATGTTTTCTGATCAACAGTTGAATTTGTCACCACAATTGGAGTATGATTACTTTGCTAAACCAGTGCCATATTTTTGGAATAGAGTCAAACCATATACCCATATGAACAAATAACAATATTGTATTTAACAATACCCAAAGCTTTGAAAATATTGTATTACAATACTCCCACCAATCATTTCCATAATTTACTTCTTACTAGCATCCCCATACAAGATTTATTTCAAACCCACTGTTATGTTTAAGCATTTACATACATTCATTGAATGGATAAGCAAGAATAAAACAACACATCTATTGGAAACCAACAGAGACAAATAAGATAACCGTTGATTATATTATTCATAGTCTGTGTAATATGTACATAGGAGAGTAATATATAGAATTTTTATGCTATTCTACTATATGCATTGTCATTGTCATTATAAAAACTATATGCATATTGACTGACTTTTCCTAGAACATCTTACTAGAAAGTTTAGTATCTATTTTGTTTCTATGTGTAACTTCAAAAAAAAGAACTACCTACTGACCTCTCTGTGTAACCAACCTTGAAATTCCTTTTATAAGACAAGGGAGTGACAAGCACTAGCTGAATTACACTTACATTCACTTTCATTCCAAAATGAATTTCACCAAAAAGTGAGAATGTTCCCAAATTAGTTGCAAGCAATCAAGTGTATGTCAGGGGAGAGAAAAACGAAAACCCCAAAAACTGTTAGCCAAAGCAGACCCACCATTCTTTAAAAAGTGTTGTTTTTGTAGCATCAAAAACATGTAATTTCATTCCAACCCAAGAAACGTCACCATCAACACCAAAGGGAAAAGTAAATAAAGACCCATTTGACAATACACTAGCCAAAGAGAGCAAGATAACACAAAGGACCAAAAAATTGAGCACCCACTAAGAGAAGGAACAAGGTGCTACTTTCCTTGTCATCAACAAAGTAGGTGTGCCCACTCAGTTTCCTTATTGTAAGCCGAGTAGCCATCACCACCTCATCCTCAGAATCAACCAAATCAATCATAATCATGAGATATTGATGATAACCAAAATCAATCTCATCTCCATTGTCAGAGGAATCATCTGAGACCTCAATGGGAGACTGATGATGTCCCATGTAGCCCTGATGATACCTATTCCTTCTTGCAGCTTCCCTCTCAGGCCTCTCAATTTTCTTCTCCTTTCCTTTTGGACAATTCCTTCAAGATAACTTGGCCTCTTAGGTGATAAGCACACTTGAGAACACCCCATGCAGAATTTTTGGTAGCTCTTGCTTTATTCTTTGGTGTCATAGGTATTTCTAGCATATACCGTTCACCTTGGGGAGAATTTTCCTAAGATTCAAGAGGGTTGAGCCTCTTTGATATGTGGATCGGGCTGATGTTTACACTCACCTTTCCCATTTCCTCACTTAGAAACTTATCAAATTTTCCCAGAACAAAGACACCACCCTACTCATAAATAACAAGCTAAAAATCATGCCTACATTTAGACTCCTAATTCTCATAAACAATTAAATAGTGAGAATAATCAAGCAGGTGATCTTCATTAAATAGGGCAATTGGTGTTTTTCTGCATTAATTTTCTAGGGAAGCTTGTGTAAAAGAATTGGCAATCAATTACCCTGATTTTGAATCTTAGTCATTGATCATACTATGAAGTGAATCAACAGTTAGACAATCAAGGTTGTTAATTATGACAAAATTAAACGCATGCATTTGATACTTGTCCCTAATCAAGAAACTCAAGTGAGATAATCATCCACTTAATTTGCACATTAATCATATGCTTAGTGTCTAACCAAACATGTCATGTCACATTTACCCGCTCACACATGGGAATTAATTTACTTGTAATTTGAACATCATAGAAAGAAAATGAGGAGCGATCATGATTTATCTTCAGAATATTGGCCGGTACTCTTCCTTACTTCAATTTCACCTTCCCACGTGTACTAGCTCTTGATAGATTTGATAGCCTTATAAATATTTCCAAACTTCACATACGTGCCCAAGAATCAGTTCTAATTTAGTGCCATTTTTAGCATAGAACAGTCTCAACAAATCAACAACCTTTATCTTTACCAAAAACCTTCTAAGTCCTTTGCAACAATCCATGTGGCACTTGCTTGCATGCCCGTTGAAGAATACGGGACACAAATGGGTCCCTCACAGGATGTCAGGGAATGGTCAAAATTGACCCACATCACTCACCTTCAACCATCAATTTATTTGCTTGCGAAGCAATCACCATCTTCAAAGCTTGGCGGGTTTCTCAATAAGTGATAGGTGTCACACAGCTCGCTAGCTCATGTGATCATCTTTTCTTAATGCACAATGCAGATGGGTGTGTGGGGAGTGGTCAAGATGTTGCCACATCTCAAATCTGCAACTGTTGATCTTCCTAGAATGGCACCATCTCTCTTCACCAAAGAGATCGGGCCCACTGATATGCCAAACACGTGGCTAAAGCTTGTCATCCCATGTGAATAAAATAAGAAGAAATAAATTAGCGTAGCCACATGGGGAACAACTGGGATCAACTCTTAATGATTGAACGATTAGCATAAATCCCTAAGTCTTCACATGGCACAAAAGTTAGCTTTAAAAGAAGGGGGCCTTCTCAAGGCCAATGGGAGTTTGACCCTTAGGAATGAGGATTTAAGTCATTTTTTTAAAATCAAGCCTTGATCACAAGGAAATTTGTCATTGAAAAGGACTAAGGTGACTAACAAACCTGAAATTAGGGGGGCGATAAAAATAATGACTTCGATGGCATAAGTGATATCTTAAACAACCGAAGACTAGGAACATCAGGTTGATGCAACAATATAATGACCAAGGGTTTTTCAGAGCTTGTATGCTAATTTTGGAGGATTTTAAATCATAAGACCCTAAATCATTTATAAGGAACACAACCCTAAACCAAAAATGACGATCCAAGCCAAATTTTACACAATTGTAAAAATGGAACCAAGAATTTTTAAGGGGTTCCATCACAACCATAGGGGTTTGATGCAACCTTCAAACAAAGTCCTTACAACTAAACAAGATACATGTTCATTAAATTGTTCAAGTGAAATGTATACAATAATTATGATCAACAATTAAGACATCACTCAACCACGATGTAACCATTAAACAAACCAAATAAAACTCTATGGCATGCATGCTATTTGACCTTCCACATGCAATTTTTATTATCGTAATGCACAAAAATGAATGTTGCTAACCATAATGCATGAATAAGAAAACTAGGAATACTATATGGTCTTGATGCACACTAGTCATAATGCACACTTTACACAAAAGAAATAACACTCACATGGTATTTTCATATATGTTAATCAACCTTCACCCACACCAAACTTGTTATATCACAATTTTTTTCATATATGCTATTCAACCTAACACAATTTTTTTTTTGTATTTGGTTAGAATTTGTGGTGGAAAAGAAAGTGAGAGATGATGCTTAAGGTGGATTTAAACAAATAAAGTTGTCCTAAGTGTTGAAAACTCTATCAAACAAAGGGATCTTGTTGTCCTAAGCATTGAAATTGAAGCAAAACAACTAGAGACTAAAATTAACCACTTAGAAAAGGAATGAAAATATAAGAAGAATATTTTATTGTCAATGAAAAAGAGGTTAGTTTGCTCTAAAAACAGTTCCAACACATTTGAATGGGTACATTTAGGTTGGGCATGGTCTTGTTTCAAACCCAAACATACTGAAAAAGTTTGAGCTACATTAGACCCACAATATCCCTTAAGAACCCAAAGTGCAAAAACCTCTTAGTTTTTGCTATCTCAGAGGTGTTTTCCCGTGGTGACGATTTTTCAGTTGACAAAAAAATTGTCAAATACAAGTAGTGTAAAGTTGTAAAGTGGTGCAAATTTCATTCTACAACTCGTACAATGAAATGAACTATTCCAACACATACGGATGGGTATGCTTATGCTAGGAATGGTCCTCTTTTTCACCCAAACAAACTGAGTCACTTCAAGCTACATTCAACCAACTCGATCCCTTAAGAGTCCAAAGTGCAAAAAGGCAACAACATTTGATGGGCTATTACTCAAAAACTATGACACTTAAAAACTATTTGTTTGAGGCTACAAGATTGTGTTGGGACCCTATACAATAACCTCTCTTAGTTTTTTCTATCTCATCTAGGAATTTTCTCTTGCTGATGAGTTTTTAGTTGAGTTAAAAGTTGTCAAATGCAAGCAATGTAAAGTTGCAAAGTAGTGCAACTTTCATTCTCTAACTCGTACAACCAAACCATCTATTCCAACACATCTGGATGGGTACATTTACACTATACATGGTCCTCTTTCACACCCAAACATGGGAAATCACTCCAAGCTACATTCAACCGGCTTGATCCCTTAAGAGTCCAAAGTGCAAAATGGTTGCAATCTTTGGTGGGCTATTACTCATAAAATGTGATGCTTATAAACTCTCTATCTAAGGCTACAGAATAATATTAGGACCCTCTACAAAAACCTCTCTCAATTTTTGCTATCCCAGAGGCATTTTCTCGTGTTGATGAATTTTCAGTTGAGGAAAAAGTTGTCAAATGCAACCAGTATAAAGTGGCAAAGTGCTGCAACTTTCATTCTACAACTCATACGACCAAACTGTCTGCTCCAACATGTCTAGATGGGTACGTTTACACTAGGCATAATCCTATTTTCCACCCAAATATGTTGAATCACTCTGAGCTATGTTCAACCGACTCGATCCCTTAAGAGTCCAAAGTACAAAATGGATGCAATATTTGTCTGGCTATTACTTAGAAACTATGATACTTACAAACTCTTTGTCTAAGGCTAAGGAATCGTGTTGGGACCCTCTACAATAACCTCTCTCATTTTTTACTATCTTGAAGGAATTTTTCCGTGGTGATGACTTTTTAGTTGAAGAAAAAGTTGTCAAATGCAACTAGTGTAAAGTTGCAAAGTGGCGCAACTTTCATTCTGCAACTCGTAAGACCAAATAGAAAGTTCCAACACATCCAAATGGGTATGTATATGCTAGGAGTGGTCCTCTTTTGTACCCAAACATGTTGAATCAATCTGAGCTACATTCAACCGACTCAATCCCTTAAAAGTCCAAAGTGCAAAATGGCTGCAATTTTTGACAGGGTATTACTCAGAAACTAGGAAACTTACAAACTCTCTATTTGAGGCTAGATGGTTTTTTTGAGACCCTCTACAATAACCTCTCTCAGTTCTTGCTAAAAGTTGTCAAATGCAAGCAATGTAAAATTGCAAAGTGGTGCAACATTTATTCTGCAACTCATACGACCAAACTGACCGTTCCAACACATCTAGATTGGTGGGTTTATGCTAGGAATGGTCTTGTTTCACACCCAAACACACTGAAATAGTACGAGCTACATAGGAATGAGGATTTCCCTTCAGAGTCCAAAGTGCTAAAAGGAAGAGATTTTTGATGAGTTATTACTCAAAAACCATGTCACCTAGAAATAATCTATCTGAGGCTATGGGATCACATAGGGCCCCTCTATAACCTCTCTTGGTTTTTGATATCTCTAAGGAGTTTCCCCATAGTGTCAAGTTTTTAGTTGATAGAAAAATGGTTAGATGGATGTAGTGTAAAGGTATGAAGGGATTTAGGGTTCATTCCACTCCTCATGAATAAGTGAATCATTTATTTAAATACATTTAAGTCATGAACTACACACATGAATACAAAGTATATGCATGAAAACATGTAGGTCGTAAACTATACATTGGAATACTCATAAGTCACAAAGTATATACATAATTTGTAAAGTATATACTTGTTGAATACAAGTAAAGAATACACAATACACATGATATCATCATTTAAGAATTTCTATCAAATATAGGATTTACAAAATGCCACATAGGCATACAACAAATGACCCTAATACATAGTCATTTCCTAATAGGGGAATGAAATAGATCACGTGTTGCCTTCACAGTTAGCTAGATGGAGTTTCTATTGATTCTTTTGTCTTTAAATGTGCTTCTCCTCTCTTCACTCATCTATAGATGCAACTAATAGAATAAGAAGTATATACATTAATATATAGAAATTGAAAATTGTGGAATGGGATATAACACAATAATCACAAACAAATAATCATCACACTCTTCCACAATAGTAGAAAATTGACGTTTTGGAGGGACAATCACCTATAGAAACCATCAAGGTAGTAGTTAAGCTACATACAAGAATCTTGAAAATTTTCAATAATAGACCATAGAAGAGAAAATATAATGTCAAATTTACCAATCCATCGCATACCCCTGCCAAAGAATCAGAGTTGGCTATTGTTGCAGTAGCTCCATGGTCCATCATGCCACAATAATCACAATATACTTCTAATGACAAATATATATGATCATAATAGAAAAGATGCTTAGAATAACAAAGATCTATTATTATAAACAACCTAAATGATGATGAAATGGTAATGCAAACTAGAAAAGATTCTTAGAATAATAAATCTATATTATTCTAAACAACCTAAATAATGAACCTCACTAGATAAACAATATCAAAATGTGATGAACAATATCATACATGTCCCATTCAATAAATGATCTGCTACTCAAGTGCACTTGAAGGGTCATCTCTTACCTTTAAAGTAACAAGTAATGCTTCATGATAAACACTATTAATTGTCCATAGTTCATTTGTTTTTTGTCTAGAATGATGTCTCAATAACTTAACATTTTTTGCTATAACAAGGTGTGAATACATGAGAATGGTTTTGTATTTCTCATAGTCTTCAAATGCAGGTATGTCATTCTTTCTAATCATTAATGTTCGCAACCAAGTTTTGGAAACAACAACTGAACCTATATGATCATAATTTTCTTATCAACAACTAAATATAATTAGAATAACAAATCTATATTATTCTGAACAACCTAAATGATGATGAAATGGTAATGCAATCGAGTTCAAGAAATAACAACTGAACCTATAGGATACATGAACCCATCATCATTTTTCATCAGTTTTTTTAGCTTTTTCTTTCCTTGTAGACATCATTCCAACCAATAGTTTGATCCCTCTTCATTCGATTGTAGTGCTACAACTGCATAGACATGTCTTGGCTTTAAAAGATCTGAAAGATGGTTGTAGTCAAGTGAACTTTCCCTTTCATCTTCTAAAGAGGATTGTGTTACAGATAAAGGGATTAGGTACTATGGAATCCATATATGTACCCACTCACTTGACTCGCATTGATCCCAATCACAATGAATACATTTCTAACAAAAAAATCTAACTTTCATGTCCATATGGTCCATGCACTTGCATCTAATCTTTGAAATGAATGCATTTTTGAAGAATCACTAATTGTTTGACATTCAAATTTGTCCCCCACTATACCCTCCTCAACCAACCAAAAGAACCTATACACTTGTGATCAAGTGTTCCTCCTTGTGATAATGCATAAGAGCACCAATCAAAAATAGAACGTGCATCACGAAATGTTGCACCACCTCTAATCTTTATTTGTTCATTAACCAAAGCTCTCTTCACACATGCACCGGTGCCATCATGCTTTCCTTTTCCATGCCCAGCTTCAAAAATCCTCCAAATATGTGGTACATCCCTCTCTATATACATCCCACTCAACCAATAAAACATGCGAGCATTCTTGAATTACGCTATTCAATTATCTAACCAAATGAGATGTTGACCCATTTCAATACCTTTTTTCTGCAAGAACTCAAAAAAAATTTCAAAACATTGTTGTACAAACTCATATGAATGAGATCTATCATCACTCTTGTAAAAATGGTACTCCTTGATTATCTTCCTATCTTCTTTTGTACTATTAGGGGAATTTCTATATGTTATATGGACAAAAATAACAATTTGAATATAATTATATATTGTGATTGTACTTCATTTTGTGGTTACAATGTGTAATTTTTAGCAAAATCAACTACGGATACAATAGTTCCAATCGGGAAAGAGTCCTTACACATCCTAAATTTCCAATCCAACCATTGTGACCTATGGCTATGCATTACATACTTATAGAAAATATTTTTCTTAAAATCAAAAATAAAATCAGCAATACTTACCTCTCTTGCAACTAACTCGCATCTAGAACCTTCACCTCCACTCTTCAATGTGTATTTGACTATATCAAACCTTTTTTTCTCAACAATATTCTTACCAAAATCATGATTACTTCCCTCATGAAATCATGTTAGAAACTTTGATAAACCACCACATTGCAAACACGTTTCATTTAAACAATAATTTCTATAAAATAAGAAACCATCACCTCTAATGCATAAAAATGAATCTAACATGTCCTTGGATGACTTGGGAAGTTGCATTGCATGACACTCCTACAACATTTTTTCAATATGCATAGTAGAATGAATATAGCGTAAGAATTCATGATACATTAAAAATTCAACATGGTATTTACATGTATTACGAACATTAATAGGTACACAATAAAATGGCTTGCAAGACTCGCAAGCCCTTTATGATGTCTATTCAATGTTTTACGATTTAGATTTAAATTAGTACATTTTTTTCTCATTAAACAAGCCTTTCTCAAATGATGACCTACTAGTGAGGTTGTGATCACTCTACGAGCATCCCTTTTATCTTTTTCCTTACTAGTCTTTTTAGTAGAGGTTACAACATTAATAATATTTCTTACAATATACTAGTTTTTTCCGATTTTTTGGTGACACCAATCTTCAATTTTCTTAATAATGGTCTCATTTTGTAAGACTTAAGCAATTCCAAAAAAAAATGACATTGTTTGGTTAATGTCTTATCAAAAAATTATTCATTGAATATATTGGAAGCCCACAAATGAACTGTTCATTGTGACCTTTTTCCTTGAAGATTACCTATTATGTTCTCATCTATTTCAAGCAACCATTTAGGGGTTCTCATGTAATTAGGTGGTTTTGATATATTAAGTAGCATTTACAAGGTGCTATTCCCTTTACATAATGAGCCCCAAGGGCCAAAAAGGATTAGGACTAGAGAATCAAAACATTAACCATCAAAAAGACAAAGCACAAAAACATCAGATAGACAACAGACAACCAACGACCCAACAAACATGACACAACAACAATAGACTAACTAGCACCCTCCTAATTTTGAGAGAGGAGGTTAATAACATCCTCCCCAACCTAGTTGGGGCCCTCCTACATATCCTTCTTATCCATCTCGTCCTTGAGCATAGTGGATAGGGTACCAACCTCATGGTGGATCATCTTGATAGTGAACCAAGCCAAACTAGTGAATTTATTCTCGAGCTTCTCCACCCGCTCTAGTAACATGTTATAGTCCTTCGCTTTGTCCAAAATCTTCACATTATCTTCTTCCATAGCCTGGGGATTTAAGGATTGGTTCGTTGGGTCATCCTTGAGCATCTTGTTGAAGTCAAAAAGGTGACTAGGCCCTTCAACAAATTCCTCCTCCTCCTATGTGTCTTCCTCCTTCCCCTTACCATTACTATTATATTGCTCCTCATCACTAGAAATTTCATTAACCGACACTTTCTTACTATATCTCACCAACCTGTGGGATCTCCTAATGTTTGTGTTCTCTAACGCTATCTCCATAGTAGCCACCACCATGGTTTCCCCCTTGGAATCATTACCAACAATATTCTTCCTTCCGATATTAGTGGTCGGTAACTCCACCTGGCCTTTCCCCTCATCTTTTACTTTTTTCTTAGTTGTAGGTCTGTTTTCCATCTTGTGGGGGAAAGCCTTGAGATCACAAATCCTAGCTACCACTTTTGATTGAGCATTTCCCACACCACTATTTTTATTTTTGGTGGGAGTTTAGGCTTGTGGGTTTCAATATTTACTAGAGAGATTTTTCTTTTGGGACCCTTAGACTCAGTTTGAGAGGGATTCACATTGGTATGAATAGGGGGTTCAAATTCCTCAATATGAACAATAGAAATGGGTTTTGGCAGGTAGAGATCCAAATGGAAATGATACAACCTCAGGATGAGGCCTTGGTGGAGTGGGAGGGGTAGAGTTTCTTTAGGTTTTTGGGTAGCAGAGTCCAAACATTTCTCAACAAAAATTTCTAAATATGTAAGTAAGAAAAAAGAAAAAAGAAAAAGCATTTTGTGGCACAGATGCTTTAAAAGAGGCAGGTGATAATAATATAAAACCTTATGTCTACCCTCCAAAGTCACATACTTCATTAGAGCTAGACAAACCTAGTCCCACGGCTGAGGGAGAGCTTCTCTTTCAAAACTAGACTAGGTGCAAATAGGTTTTTCATTTTCTTTAAAGAAAGCACTAAGGATTTCATTGTCCTGGATCTTGGTGTGCTTAGCATACTTTCCAGTGCAAGGGAGCCCAAACGCCTGAGCAATTACCTCCTCATTGACCTTGAAGGAGATACCTCCCATCGTAACCCTTTTATCTTTCCAAGAGCTCACAAATTGTACTGACATCGTAGAATCATGATCCACCAAGCATTCTATTAACACTGCCACCCCTCCTTTGACATAGATATTGCAAACCAAAGGATCCTTTGGAACTCACAATTATTTGGCTCCATCCTCACCCTATCAACACCCATTTTACCACACTTCACTCCGAGAGCCCAAGAATCTTGTGAGAGAAAGAAGTTAAAATGTCTATCAACATGAAAGGTCACCCAAAAAACCCTTCTTTTAAGCCAACCAGGATGAATCCGGGTAATCAAGATGATATTTCCAAAAAGGAAATTTATGCAGGCCCATTATTGAAAATATTTAAACACCTGGGGAAATGTTTGTGAATGTTATTAGGTGTTACATAAGGTTCATTTTCAACATTTTCAATGTTATCAACATTTTTAATAACAATTCCAACATTTTCATTTTCAAGTTCAATATTATTAACATTTTCATTCCCATTATTTTCAATATTTTCAACATTTTCAATAACAATTTCATTTTCAATAACATTTTCATTTTCAATAACATTTTCATTTTCAATGTTGTTCACATTTTCAATTTCAATTTCAATTTCAATATCATGTTTAATAATTTCAAATTATATTTCATGTTCACTTGAATTAACATTTAACTGTGTAGAAGAAGCTTCAATTTGAATATATTTGTCGTACCTTGTCTTCTTTTCCTATGACTTTCTCTATCTTTTGCTCTATATGGTTCAATTTGATCTGTTGTTAGTTTCCTTTTTCCTTTTCTCTTATAGTGACTATTTCTCCCCATTGCACAAACAAAAAAACACACACAAATGATTGTAATTGTTAATAAAGTGTAAAAGAATCTCCCAAAAGATGAATTGTGTCTGATACAGACAGAAAGCACGAGATTTCCATGACACAAAGAATGTAGGGATTGTTCCAATGCTCAAAATAGTTCCATTTTTGTTTTTCATATAACTTAGTAAATGGATATTCATTCCAAAACAAATATATCTTACAAACAAATATCCATTTTGAAATAGATATATGTTATGTCTTGCACTTGATATGCCTGTCGCTGCTCATGCCTATATCTTTTTAACCTATAGCAAAGCAAATGGATATCCATTTATAATGGATATTTGTTTGCTTTAGTTTTAAGAATTGTTATTAACATAATATTATTAATATATTATTTTATGATATATTTTATATTATATATTAATATTATATCAATATATATTATATATTAATATTATATCAATATATATTATATATTAATATTATATTAATATATATAACATATATTAATAAATATAATTTATTAAATATATAATATACATTATCCCTCTCTCTCTCAAGTCTCTCCCTCTCTCTCTCCCACTCTCCCTCTCTCCCTCTAAGGTCTTTCTCTCTCTCCCTCTTAGGTATTTCTCTCTCCATCTCTCCCTCTCCCTCTCTCCCTCTAAGGTCTTTCTCTCTCCCTCTTAGGTATTTCTCTCTCTCCATCTCTCCCTCTCTCTCTCTCACTCTCTCCCTATCTGTCCTTCTCCCACTCTCCCCATATATCTCTCTCCCTCTCTCCCTTTCAAGTCTATCTCTCTCTACATCTCTATCCTCTCAGTCTCTCTCCCTCTCATCTTCTCCTCTCTCTCTCTCTCTCTCTCCTCTCTCTCAAGTCTCTCTTCCACCTCCCATCTCCCTAGCACTCTCTCCCTCTCCCCTCTCTCTCTCCCTCCTCCCACTCTCTCCCTCCCTCCCCCCTCCTTTCTCCCACTCTCCTCTCTCTCTCTCCTCCCTCTCCCTCTCCCTCTCTCTCCCTCTCTCTCCCTCTCTCTCCTCCCTGTCTTCTCTCTCCCTCTCTCCCACTCTTCCACTCTCTCTCTCTCTCTCTCTCCCACTCCCCTTCCCTATCTCTCCCACTCTCCCTTTCTATCTCTCTCTCCCACTCCCCCTCTCCCTTTCTCCAACTCTCCCTCTCAAGTACTTCTCTCTCTCTCCCTCGCTCTCTCTCCCACTCTCTCCCTCTCTCTCTCTCCCTCTCTCTCTCCCACTCTCTCTCTCTCCCTCTCTCCCACTCTCCCTCTTTCTCTCTCTATAATGATCTACCCTGATATGAGAGTTTATTTTTTTGAAAATGCAAAAAATCCAAATTTTCTAATAAAAATCTTAAAACAATTTCCATTTTGATTACAATCACATTGAGACATACATATCATAGGAACATCATCAAAGACCTTTTTCATTGATAGGTTTCTTGACATTAGTTGAGTCTGTGACAAATCATTCTTTAAATAGACTTAACAAAAGGAACTAGGCATGATACCATTGTCAACAAATTATATTTAATTGGATAATGTAATTACAAAATCTCAATCTCTCACAGCATGCCTTAGTTTACATAAAAAAACACTTCTATAAATCATATTACTTCTTAAGAGTTTCGGTCCACACCCGGTAACAACATTGAATCCCCAACAACTGATATTACACCACTAATCAAAGATACCTATAAATCTCACCTTCAACTCTTTACAATAGGACACTTCATGTATGATATGGAGGTAAGTGCACTTAAGGAAAGAATCAGGTATCAGTCCTAAGGAAGAATTCACAAAGTAGAAGAAATGATTATCAAAGCTTTTCGGCCATCCAATCTCACATATAACCTTTTCCTTAGCCTCGTTAAAGATTACAAGAACCAATCCTCAATCTTACTCATAGACACATGAAGTTTTCTTACTCTTTGGCTCCACCGAATACTTCACGATATTTCCAAATTTCACAATAGGCCCAATCAATGATGTTTATAGGAACTAAGAAACAACCCAATATCACTCAGACACTTCCAATCTGCTTTACCACTTTGAGCCCATGAGATTTAAAGATACCACTTGATAAATGCCATAATCCCATAAATTCTTGTTTGATTTTTTTTATTCGACCAACAAGAAACAACCTCCTTTGTCAATCTTGATTTTCATTCTTCCTGAGTTTTGACTTAGACTGAATAATCTATAACCTACTTAAACACCTTCAAGAGCAATAAACATCTTCACTGAATCTTGACTAAAGTCCTTAAAATAGACGAACTTGAAAATAACTAGGCACAATTGCCACAACACCGTAGGCAATCTATCCTCTGTAGAAAAATTCATGTATTTTCCAAAGAGAAGGAGAGAATCAACAATCCACCAAAATCCAAAATCCACTGCATAATCTCACCAAATTCTCCAATTCGCACTATACCACCCTTCCTGAGTGTAACCAACAATTCCTTTCTTGGAGGCATTACATGAAAATTTTGATTTAAAACTTAATTAAAAGTTTTCTATTCTCCAAGCACCTAAGGGACTCTCTCTTAAATTTATTTCAACCATAAACACTTCTTTTTTGTGTCATAGGTAAACAATAAATTAATGCTTTATTAAATGACCAGCAAGAAACTAAGCATTCATTTACCTTTCTTCTCTAAGACAACATATGCTAAAAGGGGGACATTACAATCCTCCCACCCTAGAATTGGTTGTCCCTAAGCAATTTCAAATTAGGGTGTTGTAGAATATGCTCCTTCTCTCATGTAGCATCTTTAATTAGAATATTTTTCCATTTTACGAGGTATTCCTTGATGACCCTTTTCCTGAGAGTGTGTTACCTAACATCGATTATAGCCCCAAGTATAAGTATAAGTTTTCCCTCTTCATCTAAATGAGGTAACTCAATAGAAGGAACTATGTTTTGTCCCAACACCTTCTTGAGGTGAGAAACATGGAAAACATTATGAACTTTCCTACTTACTGGAAACTCTAACTCATAGGCCACCTCTCTAATTCTCTTCATGACTCGAAAAGGACCATAAAACCAAGGTTTTAATTTTTTTCAACCATTCTTCTTTAGTGAAGACTACCTATAAGGCTGCAACCTTAGATACACCATGTCTACAATCTCAAAACTCTTCTCTGAACGATGTTGATCAGCATATAATTTTTTCTGATTCTGAGCTTGTTGCATATTCTCCTTCAATGACTTTAGTATGTCCTGAATTTCCTATAGTAAATTCCTAGCCTTAGGCACCCTATTGTCCCTAGAAAGTAAATTAAGAAATTTTAGAGCTTCATAACCATATAGTGCCATGAAAGGTGACATTTAGATTGACATGTGGTAATTTGAATTATAACAATACTCACCCATGCCCTTTTCTGCCCCGAGATGTAATTCTTGAGGTACCCTTCCACCCACTTGTTAACAATTTTAGATTGACCATCGGTTTGTGAATGGTAACTAGTACTAGGAGTAAGTTTCGTTCCACTCAATCTAAAGAGTTCTTGCCAAAAGAGACTCAAGAACTTACTGTCTCTATCACTAACAATTCTCCTAGGCATCTCATGAAGTCTGAAAATTTCTTTAAAGAACAAATCAACCACCTGTACTATGGTATATGTAGCTAAAATAGCATGGAAATGAGAAAATTTTATGAGTCTATCAACAACCACATAGACACAATCCTTACCATGTACCTTCAGAAGGCATCTAATAAATTCCATAGACTCCCATTTCTGATTAGGAATGGGTAGTGGTTGCAACAACCTAGCAGGATGTGAGTGTTCATCCTTGCTTTGTTGATGTATAGGACGCTCCCTAATATATTTGAGTACTTCATTTTTAATCCCTTTTCATGTAAACCTTTCATGAATCTACCTATATGTTTTAAATAATCTTGGATGACCAGCCATAGGGGCATCATGAAAAGCTCTCAAAACTTTGGCCTTAAGCTTTGAATTTGGTACCAAAAAAATTATGCCCTTATATGTTATCAGCCCATTGAAAATTGTATACCTATCATCTTGAGAAGTCCCTTCAATAATTTTTCATGGCCCAATAATCCTTTACATAATTTTCTATAATCAACTTTGTCCAATCATCAAACATCTCCACCAATGAGCACAAGTGGGGTCTCCTAGACAACTCATCAACAACCATATTTCTCTTCCCCTTTACATATACAATGTCAAAATCATATGCCTGTAATCTGCTCACCCATTTCTGTTGCTTATTGTTGGGATCATTTTGATTCAAGAAATATTTGAGGCTATTGTGATCTATTTTAACTATAAACCTTCTTTCTATCAAGTAAGATCTGAATTTTTCCAAAGCATGCATGATGTCCAACATTTCTTTATCATAGATAGAATAACTACGTTCAATCCCTCTCAAATTCCTACTTTCAAAAGCAATTGGATGTTTATTTGCATCAAAATACCTCCAATACCTTCTCCTAAGGCAACACATTCCAATTCAAAAGGTTGGGAAAATAATGGAATAACCAAAAATGGAAAAGTACTCATAATTTGCTTAAACTAATCAAAACATTGTTGTGTTGTATTTGACCAATAAAGGCTCCCTTCTTTGTCAAATCTATAAGAGGTGTTGCTTTTTGTGAGAAGCCCTTACCAAATCTCCTATAAAAACCACATAAGCCAAAAAAACCCTTAAGTTGAGAGATATTTGTAGGTGGAGGAAAATCTATAATTTCTTTGATCTTCTCAGGATCAACTTTAACACCATCAACACTAATTATATGTCCCAAATAGAGAAGCTCAGTCATCCCAAATTTTCACTTACTCTCCTTAGTGTAAAATGACTCCTCCAAAATACTCAACACTTCCTCTAAGTGCCTCATGTGCTCATCCCAAGATTTGCTATAAATTAAGATGTCATCAAAAAATATAAGAACATACTTCCTAAGCTGATTATGAAACACCTTATTCATACAAGACTAAAATGTAGCGAGAGCATTGGTTAAGCCAAAAGGCATCACCAAAAACTAAAAATATCCATAATAGCATCTAAATGTCATTTTCTCCACATCCTCTTTTGTCACCCATATCTGATGTTACTCTGACCTTAAATCAATCTTAGAAAAATAATGAGCCCCATGTAGTTCATCAATTAACTCATCTATACAAGGAATTAGATAGTTGTTCTTAATAGTTTTCTTATTCAATTCCCTGTAATCAATACACATATGCATCGTTCCATATTTCTTCTTATCTAGCACCACAGAAGAGGCGAAAGGAATCTTACTAGGCCTGATATGGCCCATCTCAATCATCTCATTAATTATCTTTTCTATTTCATCCTAGTGGTGTTTAGGGTGTCTAGAAGGTGTAGTGACTACCAACTTTGTACCCTCCTAAAGCTCTATCACATGCTCCATCCGTCTATCAAGTGGTGTCCCTAGAGGTATTCTCCCAAAAACTATTTTATGCGTAGTCATCAAATCCTCAAGATCATGGTGATATATATTCTCAGGATTCCCTATAATTGTATCTGTAGGCATAATAATACATTTCATTTCCCACTCCACTTGATCTTGTCTAATAAGCCTCTCCATCTGATGGCACTTTCAAATTTGCAAAATTTTAGAGTGCCCATATTGAACCCTAAATTTTTTTCCATCTCATACCTTTGTTACATCTAGATATAAGGTTCTTATATGGGGTTTAGGGTTTTATTCATTATAATTGTTTGCAACATTCTATTGGTCGTTGACGGCATATTTCCCATTGTTGGTCATTTTAAAATCTCTTATGTCTATCAATGATGTCAAGTGACCGGTCCCTCTCGCCTAGGTCTAAATTTCCCATCTTGTAAGGTCAAGTGAAGGATCTTTTGGCCTTTACATCCTTTGCATTTCATGACTTAGAAGTTTTCGAGCCCATTATTCTCATGTCATCTTAGGGATCCCCTTTCATTAGAACAACTTAAATGCACATGTTTAAAGTTTTCACTTAAGTCCCAATGGTCATCATACTTTGATGAGTGATGAAGTGGTTTTCTTATGCTATCGCTCATCGCAAATAGCTGCCAGAGCCCTTAAATCAACTGCGTGATGAGCGATGCCCTGGACTTATGTTTTTGTGTTCATATCATCACAAATGGTCATAAAATGATAAAAAATGGGATCAATGATGATCAATGTGATGAAATTTCCTTTACATCGCATGATCGTGGATCTATTTTAAATGTTAAATTATACATTAGCGATACACGATACACATTGTAAAATTAGTAAATCCTCCCATCGTTAATTGCTTGCAAAATATATGAGGAGAATTAGCGATGAGCGATGACCTTATGTTTTATCGTTCATCGTAGATTAATTTCAAAGCTTAAGTTCCAGATTAATGAAGATCGATGGTATTCTTTGAAACATTTCATTTGCTAATATGATAAGATCTTATGTGTGATGTCTTTTATACCATTGATTTCATTGCAGGTGTACGTGTTTAAATCTAATGCCTTCACTACATCTCCCATTGTTGATAGGAGCCTAGGTGTGAAGTTGGATTAGCGATGCGTGATGGAAGGATGGACGTGATCAAAGGATAGGCCTCAGATCTAAGGGCTAAGATTCATCGTAGGGATGTTTTCATCACTAATAAGGAAAATAAATGACGAGATTCATCCGCAATAGACAATGACCATTGATGGAACAAGAAACATGGCAAGATCTTGAGGATTTTGCATAAAGAAAAAGGAAAGCGGCAAAGGATTGGATAATCGTTGATGAAGTTTTAAAAAAGGATGATCCAACAGACTCAACATCATTGCATGAATATTTTCATCACTCGTTGCACCCTATCATTTAGGGAAGATCAGCGATGAGCAATGAAGCGTATAAGGAAATATTCTCTCTAGAAAACAAACTAGTCTTATGTACATTGCCGATATTAATGAAAAAGTAAGAATTAGGTTGTTGATACATGCTAATTTTTAGATCACATATGATTTATCAAGATTGAAGAACATGGCAGCATTTAAGATAGCATTGCTATTTTCTAGGAGCAAGTTGCTAATGGTCAAAAAATGATGCTCATGGCCACCTTAGATGAAATTTAAATTGTTCTAAGATCAACCACCCAGATTCAAAGCTGAACTATTAAGTTATCAATTCACACAAGGAGCTCTTGAATCATCAATTCTGCATGCTACAAATTGTCTATTTAATGTAGGTTGATCGTTGTTCATTTTCACCATCTTTCCAGTCTGTAGTGTATGTAAGGCAAAGTATGGAGAGGAGTGAGAGGTTATTTTTCTTGAGTTTAATATTTTGTTCTAGGTAGGTTGGTTTCAAATTTGGTTCTCTGATCTAGTTAGAAATTTCTCAGATAGGTTAGTTACAATTGTCTAGGTTGTAAGTGTGTCTCCTTGTAGCTCTACTTTAAATTGTGAATTACTATTTTCTCTAGAAATGGGGAAAACTGGTGTAGCAATTTAGCCTATTAGAAGGTCTAGCCGAATCAATGTCTTTGAGTATCATGAGGGTGATCCTGCAAAGCTAGTTTACAATTTCTGGGAGATTCTTTTTTTTGTTGAAATCACATATTTTTAGAAAATATAATGATTTAGGCCTTAAAAAGTTCCATTTAAATCATTCCAATTGAAGAGGGTTTGATCATACCACTTTATATCAAACCCCCTTGGATAGAACCCCACTAGTTTTAAACCATACCTATAACAGAGTCTCCTTTACACCTATCAAAATGTTGATAAAAAACCACTTTTGATTCACCTTTTGAGGGATCAAATGAATTTATTTAAAATTTATTTTTTGTAAGTATGTATTCCTTATTATAAACTTCCCAAAAAGTATAATTTTAAACAAATTTAATTTTATTATTATATTTATTTTTTATTTCTTGTGAATGTAGGTTTTTCACTGAAAATCAAGATCTTTGTTCTGCACATGTGGAAAAATAGAAGATTATAAAAAAAAAAAGAGTGCACGAGATATTGAAGTCCTTGATTCAACAAAAAAAAAGAATTTTGATACATACAAAAAAAAGTTACGCGTTATACAATCGCGCTATGTCTGAATTGTAATTGGTTTGACTTCAAAACTTGATTAAAGAAAAAATATTTCATAAAAAAATGTCTAACCAAGTGGAAGCACTAGATATCGGAGTTACAAATCTAAATTCGAAAGATTTAGAATTTTATCCTTCATGGAAAAAAAGTTATGTTTTATACAGTGAGCGTCACTTTTTAAAAATGCTATTTTATGAAAAAAACTAGTTTTTGAGGGAGATGGAAAAAGAAGTGCAATTTGATTCCAAAAAGTTTGAAAAAAAAATATTTAGAATCTACATACAAAATGTCACAAAACTCTAGTTTGCATCATCTTCAAATTCCTCACGGTTTAGTTGTTATAGGTTCCCAAAAGTGAAGATTTAGTTAGAAAAAATCATTTCAGTGTCTAGTTTGGCCAAAAATTGTAAACCACTATTGTGGGATCACCCATGAGGACATAACTATGCAAGAAGCCCAAGCTTTTCCTAATGTTATAAAAGGTAAAAGGAGGGCTAGAGGTCATAAGAAGAAGTCAATTGTGCAAAGTACATATACTTTGAGAAACAACACCCTTTCAGGAGAAGTGGTCAAGTTCAAAGGCAAGGAACTAGCTCAGCTAGTGAAGAAGGCTAGGAAAAAGGTAAAGATCATAGGGCCTACCTGGGAAAACACAATTCTCCTATTGTGATTTCTAATACTCCTTCAGACGCAAAAGGTGATACTGATTTAGAGTATGGCTAGTACCTCCTTTCTCTGGTTCCATATGGGAGCTCCAATGACGACATGGTGATGGTCCCTCCAATTTCATCGAGGACAAGGAGCGATTGGGAATTTTCTGATGCCGACGACTTTGAATAGGGTCACTTCCTTGTTTTTTTTTTATGACGCCATGGTCCTTGCATAGGAAGTATTTTTTTTCATGTGTCCATGGTTTGTCTTTTGCTCTTCCATGCTAATGTGGAAGTCCTCTAGTTGATATGTAATTTTCTTTGTTTCAACAATGAACGTGGTGATAGTGACTAATGGTATCCTACACATGTTTTTTACCTTTTATCCTCCCCTGTTCCCAAATGATTGTGTAAGAAACCACTTGGGGAGTTCTTCGAGGATTCAGTTGAAATTAGGTTTTGAAATGAACTGAAATGAAGAATGAAATTGCAGTTCATCTGGGTACTTGTTGCTCCCATGTTTTATAAAGGGGATTTCATGGCTGAAAAAGAGAGTTCAGAATTTTGAGTCCAAAGTAGGTCAGAAGTGAATGCTATGCTCTAAGAGAAAATAGAATGTAAATAGGTACTTTAGTACATATATCAGAAGAAAATATAGGGTGAAATTTATACTGTATACTGATCTTAAATATGGTTTTACAAAGAAATATAAAAAATGAAGAAAAATGTTAGTTCTGAAATGTTGCTCTCCTACGTATTTTCTTCCAAGTTATGAATGAAGTTGTTAATTGTAATTTCATTTGTCTTCTGTCATTTGCACTAAGTGAATGGGCTTGGTTTATGCTTTAGTTCAATGAGTTGATTAAATGCTAAAATAAGGCCATTGGTTTGTGAGAAAAGAATATAGGATTTAGTAAGGAAGCAATATTTTGAGACACAGTGAGTTAGATGTTACAAGGTGGCATTCTAATAGTCCACTAATTTCTGACGTTCAATTAGAATTGTATTACCGATTGACTACAAGTTATGGCTTTGCTTCTCCTTTAGATAAGGCACTAATTATTTTACTAGTTTATCTTATGGCCAGTTGAGCTAGTAATGAGTTTGGTCTAGGATTCAAGATAAAGATAGATTCATAAAATACTCTAAATTACATTGCCCCAACTTTAAGTGTATAAACGCATTCCCTAAAATGAATAACACTTTCACCTGAGGTCTACCAAGACTTTGATGAGGTGAGTTTCTTGAGGTAGTGCATTTGTGTGAGGAAATTCTCTTAACCTAATGAGAGATATTATGAGCATGCATACCCTCCTGGGTCTCACAGAGCCCAGAGAGAAGAAGTGAGGTACTAAACACTTTACTTAAGTGTTGGCCAATCCTTAACCTTGTTAATGATTGAGTTGTGGAAAATTCATAGGTAGGAACTGAGATTAAGTTTGGTTCTTAAAAAATAACCAACACCATCCTCTTGAATGAGACTATACATTGCCCACCAATAGCCATTTCTCTAAGAAGAATCCACTTACCATCCAAATTAAACTTCATCTCCATAGTTTGTAGATTCATATTAGTGAACTCACCAATAGAATGCACAACCATTGTATACCAAGAATCATGTCAATATCTCCTATTCTTACCACATAGAAATCATCTCAAAGCTCATACTCACCCAACCAAATTCTCAAATAATTTTTTTTCCTAGTACAAGTAAGAGTAAATTCATCCGCTACCATAACCTTGAAGCCCTCACAATCCTTTGTTTTGATGCCTCTTCTAGTAACCACTCCCTCATCAATAAAATTGTGTATAGCTCCTATATCAATAAAAGTCACTATATGCTACCCACATAACACTCCTCTAACATGAAAATAGCCAATTTTCCATAAACTAGAGAGTTGTGCCATCGATCCTTTTTCCCCTTGTTCATTTTTGGTCTCATCAGAAGAACTTTCATTGTCACTCTCTTTTGAACTAGCTTGCTTATTAGAATTGTTTGCACTTGATTCATCATCTATATAATATTCTAATTGTTTTGATTTTCCCCTATTAGCACAATTATGTGTCTTGTCCCATTTCCCATGACAATAATAACATAAACCCTTCTTTCTACGTTCATTGAGTTTCTCATCATCCAATCTTTAAGGCATGTTCTTTGACTATTTTGGATCCTTTTGAAAATGTTTTTTGTCTTTATCTTTACTAGAAATAAACCCCTTGGTCTAAATTTTCCTCTTTGAAGTAGATGACTCCATGTCCCATGCTTTTTTAATTGCATCCTGTAATGTGGGTGGGTTAAATCCCTTTATCCAACCTCTTAACGGATCTGCTAAACCATCCATGAATAACACAATCAACCTCCTCTTTGAAATATTAGTCACAAGCACTGAAAGTCTCTAAAAATATGTCACATAAGTGTCCACTAACCTCCATTACTTAAGTTGAGCTAACTCCTCAAAATGGAGTTTTGGATCTTTCTTATCGAACCTGTCAATCAACCTCTCCATGAACACCACATAAGAATCAATTTGATCATGTCCCAATGTTACCATTCCATGGTGCCACTACTCATGTGCACACCCATCCAAATGTAATGCAACATATTTAATGGCCTCATCTTTAGGCATATGATTAAGTTGAAAGTATGTATCAAGTTTTTGCACCCACGCTCTTGTTGTAGTTTTCCCAGAACCATCAAAATAGGGAATGGATACCTTGCCAACCTTCTTTTTAAAATCATAATTAGGAGCTCTCCCACCTCTATGTGGTCTATGTCTTATCCTAAGATCCACATACTCATGAAAAAACATCTCAGCTTGGAATTCTAAATCTAAATTTCTTCAATCTTCTAAGATTTGATCTTGGAGCTCCAATTGTGTAGGTTCCACTTCAACCTGGGGATTATTCCTTGGTGGAAAATGAGGCATCAAATATCTAGAGTTCGTTGTCCTGGTTACAATATGTTGATTAACAACCCTATTGTTGACTGATCCATCTTCATTTCCCTCATTCCTTCCATTAGCATTGTTCCCATTATTGTTATTGTTGTTTCCTCTCAATTTTTGAGTCATTAAGGCTGCCAATTGTGCTATAGTATGTTGTAATTCGCATTGTCCCCTTGCCAAATCATTGAACATGTCATGAGTAGTTGGGTTCATCATGAGCCCTATTATCCATGTTATCCCTATTTTCTCTGTCACCCATACCTATTTTTTCTTCCCCAAATGTAAAAATATTGCCTAAACCACTAATTGTAGGTGTATTTTGATGATAGCCAAGGATTCTGAACACAATCTCTCCTTCAAGCACTTGAGGAGGTTGCCAATGACCTGTTCTCGACTCTCTAAAATACAACCTCCATTCTCTATCACTCATGGAAAGACCAAACTAGAAACTCACAGGAAGGTAGGAAGAGCCAAGTTCTGATACCAATATAATGATCTACTCTTATATGAGAGTTTCTTTTTTTGAAAATGCAAAACACTCCAAATTTGCTGATAAAAAACTTAACAATTCTTCCACTATGATTACAGTCACATTGAGACATACATATCATAGGAACATTATCAAAGACCTTTTGCATTGATAGGTTTCTTGACATTTAGTTGATTCTATGACAAATCATTCTTTAAATAGACTTAACAGAAGGAACTAAACTTGGTACCATTGTCAACAGATTATATTTAATCAGATAATATAGTTACAAAATTTCAATCTCTCACAGTATGTCTCAGTTTACATTAAAAAACACTTCAAAAAATGATATTAGTTCTTAAGATTTTCGGTCCATACCTAGTAACAACATTGACTCCCCAACAACTGATGTTACACCACTAATCAAAGCTACCTATAAATCGCACCTTCAACTCTTTACAATAGGACACTTCATGTATGCTCTAGAGGTAAGTGCACTTAAGGAAAGGCTCGGGTATCAACACTAAGG
Source organism: Sequoia sempervirens (assembly GCA_007258455.2). Taxonomy (NCBI): domain Eukaryota; kingdom Viridiplantae; phylum Streptophyta; class Pinopsida; order Cupressales; family Cupressaceae; genus Sequoia; species Sequoia sempervirens. The sequence goes on along the minus strand of VDFB02271358.1, from coordinate 474,091,607 downwards.
AAGAATTCATGACCCAGAAGAAATGATTATCAAAGCTCATCAGCCATCCAATCTCACGTATAACCTTTTCCTTAGCCCCATTGAAGATTCCAATCACCAATCCTCAATCTTACTCACAATTGCAAAAGGTTTTCTTACTCTTTGGCTCCACTTGATACTTCACGTGATTTCCATATTTCACAGTAGGCCCAATCAATGATGTTTACAAGAACTAAGCAACAACCCAATATCACTCAAACACTTCCAATCTACTTTACCATTTCGATCCCATGAGATTTAAAGAGACCGCTTGATAAATGTCATAATCCTGTAAATTCTTGTTTGATTTTTTTTTTCAACCAACAAGAAATAGCCTCCTCTTTCAATCTTGCTTTCCACTCTTCCTGAGTTTTGACTTAGACTGAATAATCTACAACCTGCTTAAACATCTTCAAGAGCAATGAACATCTTCACTGAATCTTGACTGTAGTCCTCAAAATAGCCGAAATTTAATATAACTGACCACAATTGCCCAGGGGGCATCTCATAGCACCATAGGCAATCTCTCCTCTATAGAAAACTCCATATCTTTTCCAAAGAGAAGGAAAGAACCAACAACCTACCAAAATAAAAAAATCCACTACATAATCTCACCAAATTCTCCAATTCGCACTATACCATCCTTCCCGAGTGTAATCGGCGATTCCTTTCTTGGAGGCATTACATGAAAATTTTGATTTAAAACTTAATTAAAAGTTTTCTATTCTTTGAGCACCAAAGGGACTCTCTCTTCAATTTATTTCAACCATAAACACTTCTTTTTGTCCCATAGGTAAATAATAAACTAATGATTTATTAAATCACCAGTAAGAAACTAAGCATTAATTTACCTTTTTTTCTAAAACATATGCTAAATGGGGGACATTAATCTCTCTCTCTAGTCCCTCTCTCTCCCCCTTTTAATATATTAATATATTAATATAAATTAGTATATTAAATTAATATTATTATATATATTTATTATATATTAATTTATACTATATAGTATATAATTTATACTATATATGAAAATGTATGCATACCTATACAATAAAAAATGGATATTCGTTTGTAATAGATATTCGTTATCGTTTGATTTTTATAAACCAAATAACACATAAAACCAATATTATGTATTATTAATATGTAATAAATGTATTATATATTAATATATTATAATATATTATATATTATATATAGTATTATTTAATATATATACTATATATTATATCTCTTATACTCTCTCCCTCTCTAGCTCTTGCACTACTGCTAATATTCAACTTGTATTTTGAATTGAAATTTTGAACATAGTAATTAAGCATTCTATTATCAAAATCTTGACCTCCCAAATGCATATCCCCTCTAGTGGACTTGACGGTAATATTACCCTTTCGAACATAAAGAATCGACACATCAAATGTACCTCCACCCAAATCGAAGACAAGAATGCTTCTTTCTCTAGTGAATACATCATGGAAGCCATAAGTTATAACTATTTCCATTGGCTCGATAATTGTTCATGTGACATTGAGGCATGCAATCTTACTAGCATCTTTTGTGGCCCTATTCTGCAAATCATTAAAATAAGAAGGCACAGTACATTAACCGCATTCTTAAGCTCACATTAAAATAAGCAACGTGGATGAGATCTCTCCAAGTGTAAATAACTCTCTCTCTCAAGTCCATCCCACTCCCTCTCTCTCAAGCCTCTCCCACTCCTTGTCTCTCTCTAGATCTTAGGTCTCTCCCTCCCACCCCAACTTGATAACTCTCTCTCCCTTATCTCCCTCCCTGCCACCCTCTCTCTTGGGTTTCTCTCTCTTGGGTCTCTCTCCCACTCTCTCTCGCTCTCAGGTCTCTTTCTCAAGTCTCTATCTCCCTCCCTCTTAGGTCTCTCCCTCCCTCTTAAGTCTTTCTCTCTTTCTCTCTCTCACTCTTAGGTCCCTCCCACTCCCTCTCTCTCTCCCTCTCTCTCTCTCTCTCCCCCTCTCCTCTCCCTCTCTCTCTCTCTCTTCTCTCTCTCTCTCTCTCTCTCTCTCTCTCCCTCTCTCTCTCCTCTCTCTCTCTCTCTCCCTCTCTCCCTCCCTCTCCCTAACTTCCATAAATCTCTCTCCCCCTCTCTCCCTCTCTCTGTCCCTCCCACCTAATGGAACCTACAAAGAAATTTTATGTTCCATCTTAAATCCTTGTTATGTTTAAATATTGGGTTGATATATGAGGGCTTAGGGTTTTGCTTTTCATCACTATTAAGGGGTTCTATTCCATTGTTCACTTCCTATTTCCTGTCGCCGGTCACATTAAAACATCTTATGCCTTTCACTGTCGTCATGTAACTGATCCACCATGCCTAGGTCCGAGTTTCTTAATTTTTATAAGGTTAAGTAAAGATAATTTTTTTCCTTTACATCCTGTTCATTTTATGACTTAGGATTGTTTGAGCATTTTCTATTGTATCATCATAGAGGGTCCCCTTCATGAGAACAAATTATGAGCACGTGCCTAAAGGTTTTCACTTAAGTCCTGTCGGCCATCTCTCTTTATCACTCACCGCTGATTACCTCAGGAGTGTATGTTCTGAATTGTCCATTTTCTAAAAGGGTCATAGAGCCTTCCTGGGAAAACATAATTCTCTCATTGTGCTCTCTGATAGTCCTTTGGATGCTGAAGGTGACATTGACTTGGGATATGGCTAGTATCTTCTCTCTCTGGTGCCATATGGGAGCTTTGAAGATGATGTGGTGATGGTTCCTCCAATTTCGTCAAGAATCAGGAGTGGTCGAGCATTCTCTGATGTTGACGACTTAGAATAGGGTCTTCTTGTTTTTGTTTTTGATGACACCATGTTCTTTGCATAGGAGTTATTGGTTTCAATATGTTTGTGGTCGGTCTTTTACTCTTCCATGCTGATGTGGAGGTCCTCTGGCTAATATGATAAATAATCTTTTTTGTTCAACATGGGTGTAGTGACAATGATTAATGGTATCTTACACATGTGTTTTGTGTTTTTCTAGGTCCCCTGTTCTCAAATGATTGCGTGAAACTGCCTGGGGATATTTTTGAAGAAGTAGTTGAAATTAGGTTTTTGAAATGAAATTGTAACTCAGTCAAATTCTTGTTGATCCTTTGTTTATAAAGGGGATTTCATGGCTAATGATATAGAGAGTTCAAAAAAATTGAAGTCCAAGAAAGGTTTGAGTGAAAGCTATGCTCAAGGAGAAAATAAAATGTAAATAGATAAATTAGTGAATATATTAGAAGCTAGTCTAGGGAATAAGTTATATTGTATGATGATCTTAAATATAGTTTTACAAAGCAATACTAGTAATAAAAGAGAATATTAGTTCTAAAATATTTCTCTCATGTGTATTTTCTTGCAAATTATGAATGAAATTGTTAATTATAATTTCATTTGTCTTCTCTCATTTGCATTGAATGAATGGGTTTGTTTATGCTTCAATTCAATGAGTTGATTTAATGTTGAAATGAGTCCATTGGTTTGTGGGAAAAGGATCGAGGATTTGGTAAGGAAACAATGTTTTAAAACACAGAGAGTTGGATGCTGCAAAGTAGCATGTTGATAGTCCACTAATTACTGATTGAGTGCAAAGTATGACTCCATTGTTCCCTCAGATAGGGCACTGATTTTTTCTATTAGTTTATCATGTGGTTGAATGAGCTAGGAATGAATCTAGTCAGAGATTCAAAATGGAAATGAATTCATAACATACTTTAAATTACACCACACCAACCTTCAATATCAGCGTATATCCTGAAACAAATAGCAATTTCATAAGAGGTTTGCCAAGCCTTAGATGAAGTTGGTTTCTTGGGGAATACATCTTTGTATGGAACTGCTCTTGATCAAGTGGAGAAATTATGAGCATAAATAGGATTCCCCTCCTGGGTCTCATAGAGCCCAAAGAGAAGAAGTGAGGTACTAAATGCTTCACTTAAGTGTTGGGCGCCAATGCTCAACCTTGCTGATAATTGAGTTCTGGCAGATTCATAGGTAATGATTGAGATTAAGTTTAGTTCTAGAAAAATAACCAACAAAAATTGTGACTCCACTAGAGACTTGGAAAAATATTTGCAGTACACCAGTTTTCCTTGATAGAGTGATAGAGGTTCTTAATACAAATTTCTCACTGACAGTAAGTGGCGACTCCAAAGAACTATTTACCAGTTAAAATATTGAAGGAAAAGGAATCTTAAAGTAAAATCAACTAGTGGAAGTGACTCCATATGGTTGAATTTTGATCGTCTACAAAGGAGGTGGTGAATATATGCAAAGAACCTGATACAGTGTGATATCTTCCAATATATCCAGGTATTTTCCCCTTGTTTTGACTTAAAGGAAGAAATAACTATTTATGAAAGCCATTTTAGAATATGGAAGAAATATTTTATTCCTAATTAAGTGAGTTAAAGCACTAAGGAATGGAATAGTGGCAATTATTTTGCATACATCTAAGTTGAAATTTGTAGTATCTAAATGGAATGGAAGAAGTATGCTTATTTTTGCAATATGTCTTTTAAAGGTGTTAAGACATAAAATATATTTCAGCTGGGCATTTACCATAGGGTTAACATTTTAATAATGAATAAAGATACAATAGAAATGTACCATTCCCCTATATTCTCTGGTAAAATATCAAATACAAATATGTCGATCATCCAATCCCTAGAATACCCTCAAAGGAAATTCTCTATTGAGAGATATAAGTCTTTGAGATTTGGAGGTATCAAAGGTCTCCCTAACAAGATTCCTAATGATATTAGGAAACAATTACCAATATTTATAAGAAAAAAAATTGAGTCAGCTTCCAAGCACTTAAATGCATTCATAGATGTGATGGATGATTTTGAAATAAATCATGAAGATATTGTCATGAAGTTGTTTGCTCAGTCACTAAAAGAGGATGCTCGAGACGAGTACTCATATCTACCAAGATGTTCTATAGTTTCATGGGATGCTTTTATGATATCATTTATAGAACAATTTGGTGAAAGGATTAGTCCCAATGAGATAAGAAGAAGACTTAGGGAAATTAAACAAGATGAAGAAGAGTTAGTTCCTTCTTTTAATCTCATATTCATGAAATTAGTAAATGATATTCCTGAGTATTTGAGACCTAGTGATGCAGAGTGTCTAATTACATATCTAGGTGCTTTTGAAAATAAAATGAGTTATTTGATAAGGGATAAAGAGCCTACAACATTGCAGCAAGCATATTATATTGTTATGGACATAGAAAATACTATTAAATACTCAATGATGAAAGGGTATATGGCTGCAAGTGTTTGTTCTCCTGATACACATTATAAAGATGAAATAAATAGGAAAGAAAAGGATCATCAATGTAATGGTAATCTTGATGTCTCATTTTGTTCATTATCAAAAAATATTGATATTGAGAAAAGTAAAAATAGTTTTTAAAAGTGTTCAGATAATAATGATCAGGAATTGATAATTCAAAGATTGTCTAGTATGAAGAGGAGTAAAATGGAATCACCATATGAATTACTAGAAAGGTTTTTTTATTTTTTGTTAGAAATCCCTAAGAGGCTAAGACCTGAGAATTCAGTCTGAATTGACTTATTTTGTGACATCAATGAGTCAGGGCTTAGTACCTTGCCTAAGGAATTAAAACCTTAGGATTTTGATCAAATAATTGATTGGATCAGAATTGTTGAGGAAGCAAAGCATGACTATGAACAAATTGTGAGGTTTCAAAATGGAAAGAATGCTAACCTCAGTAACAAAGATCAAGAATTCACTCAAAAAATAGATAAGGATATGTCTAGAGGTGAATGTATGCAAAACAATACAAATTATGATATTGTCATATTTGCAGATATTGTTGATGTATTATTAAAGGCTGATAACTAGGGTAATGAAGGTGAAAATTTTAATTACTCTCATAAGGAATACAAATCTTTGTGTGAGGAAAACTTGAGAGCACCTTTATTGCTCAAGGAATTTGATTGTGCCAATACTCATGAAATTTTGTCTTTACCAGAAGATAAACATATTGCATGTGATAGACACTTTTAGAGTACTCTAACTTCTTTAGAATTAGAACATCCTGATGATCTGATTGGTGTTAAGTATGAAGACAAGAGTGCTTATCTTCATACTCTGGAACCTGATTTTAATGATGGGATGGGTACTGATAGTCAACAGGGTTGGGTTTCTGAATGTTTTCATGAAGCATAAGTATGATGTGTAGATCTTGATACAAAGATAGACATAGTTTTTTTTTACCAAAGTTCTCCTGAAGAAGGAAATGAATAAATATACTTAGAAGAACATAAGCTATGTTCAAATTGCAATCATGAATATGTAGACATATCATTTTAAAACACAGTTCAAAACCATACTTCTGATCATATTAATTCTGAGTTAGTTCATCCATCTTTTGAAAAATTCTATTTCTTGTTGAAAGATGATGATTGGGAAGAGCAATCAAATTATGGTATTAGTCCTAAAACAAAAATCATTTTTGATATCTGGAATGACATAAATGATGCATTTTATAGGAAGTATTTTGTTTTAAGTAAAAGTGAAAGTGCCCTGGATTATGAGAAATTGATTGTTAAAGAAAATGAAGCATTGAGAATGTGCCCTAGAAAAATGGCCCCTTGTCATTTTCATGGCCTTTTAGGTCTTGTTTCATGGTGTTTGATCTATTTCGCTCTGATTTTATGTTGTAACATGGCTTGAACATGCATATTTAGCTACTAAAATTCAATTAATGACGTCTTGTGAAGGTGTTGTGAAGTGTTGTAAGACATTTCTACACTCTTCTAAACTCTATTCATTATAATTTACCTAAAAATCACCTTTTCATCACTAATCAAGTCCTATTTTGAAGTGTTGTAAAGTCTTGTAACAAGATTTCATGCCTTTCTAAGAATAACTTCACTATTTACCCCTTTCTTATGCTTTATTTGGTCCCTTTATTCCCTCATATGCTTTAATTAAGTTTATTTTTGAATGTTATCCCAAAAAACAACATTAAATACAAGATAATTTTTGACACCCATTTTTCAAGTCCTAGGTGGGACCCATTCACCAAGGGTGGCGAATGAGCACCCTTGGCTCCAAATTCAAAATTTTTAAAATTTCCCTTCACGTTTTTATTCAAAAATGCTTGATGTTGGCCTGTGATAAGGTATGAACAGGTTACTAAGGCACAAGATTGTATAAATAAGTGATTTTCACCTCATTTTATCCCCCATTAATTCAAGCATTCATTCACATATTATCTCAAGCATTCAAGCATCTTACAACATCTTATCAAGCATTATTCAAGCACTTTGAAGCATCCATTAACATTACTTTAGATTTGCATCATCAAGGGTTTGGTAAGTTAATAGCATTTGCATATTGTTAGTTTATCTTTCTCTTGCATTTCATTATTTTATTAAGGGTTTGATTACCAAAGTGGGGTTTGACCAAGGCAAACCCGTATTTTCTAACCCTCAACCATTTTCCCCCTCTTGCATGTGTGTTTGCAGACCTTTGTATGCATATTTTATAAGCATTTTGGTGTTGAAGATTGGTCAAAAAGTCAACTAGGTGCTTCAAGTCAAATCAACTCTATTTCAAGCTTGGAGAAGGTTTTTTGTCCATTTCTTGCAGAATTGACTTCGGCAACCCGACAAGTAGACTTTTCCAGATCTAGTGTTGTAGAGTTGTCTCCTAATTTCTCATAATTTTGGGAGAAGACTGATTCACCACCAGTGGCGAATGAGTCCCATCTTAAGACTAAAAATCTGAATTTTGTCAGATTCTGGATCCCAACAATCAGAAACCTATTTCCAACACTTTTTCACCAGTAGTAGGACTAATTTACCACCCTTGGTAAATAAGTCCCATTGTGGAATTTTAGTAATTTCAGACAGCATTCACAACATTCCAGATTCATCAAATCTTGCCCAAGTGCACTCAATTTCATCTTATTTCTATATGTTTTGCATTATTTCATCATTTAGTTCATTGTTTTCATATCACAATGTGTTTTAAAACATAGTTTAAATCTTAGTTTTGTATTCATAATCATTCATTTAAACCACTTAATTGCATTTAGTTAACTTCATTTAGCTTAGACAACATCTCACATAACATTATTTGAATGAACCCTCGGCATTTTTGGGCCCTATCTCTCTCCTTTTAGGTGAAAAACCTTAGAAGAGGTAGAGAAGTTTATAGGAACGAAAAAATTAACAGTTCATTTTGGTGAACCTACATTTTGAACACTTTGCATTTTTTATTTCATTTGCATATTGCATCCTAGATTGCACTTGCATTAACATTCAATTAGGACTTCTCATATTGCATTAGTGAAAACTTCTTTTAGGTTTCATTTTTGTATTGTGTATCATTGAAGAAACTGAAAAACTGCATTTTACATCCTTAATTACATTCGATAGAGCATTAAAATCACATTCAAATTTCTGAAAAACAAAAAAAATCTCATATTGGGACTCATTCGCCACCCTGGGTGAATCAGTCCCTCTGCACTTTTTAAAAATCTCTGGCATTTTCTTGCATTACAGTTTTATGTTCTTGCACTCATTTTTCATTTCCAAAATCTTTGTTTTTACTCATTTATTGCATTTTAGTTTATTTACATCATGGCATTTTCTTTCAATAAGTTTTGGAATTCATTAAAATCATTAGTAGACATGTCCAATTGTGCCTTTAGCTATGACCCTAATGACCTTGAACAGCCTCATGCTCCTTCAAAAACTCATGATTGTCCTCCTCTAGATGTAGACATCATTGGAGAAGATGATGATAGCATGAACAAGTTCTACAATGATTGCCTTGATAACTTAGAAGCCAATGCAACCTTTTATCCCTCCATGAAGTCACAAGATCTTCCTACTATTGCATCTCCTGATCACTTTGCATATTTACATCCTAAAATCAATGAAGGAACTAAGGTTCCTCCTTCAAGTGGACCTAGTTCCTCTAAGCAAACACACTCACAACCCTTTTACAATCACAAAGTCACTAACACTCCTATAAACCTTGAAGAAACATACGGTAAAGGCTTTACTATTTTAAGTAAACAAGGTTGTGACACAAATCATGAACATGACATCCATCAACTTCTTGAACAATAGTCAACTAATGCACACACAATCGAATTAGGATATCAATATCCTTCTCCTCCTGATAGACACCCTTTTCAACCTAGGAGACTATGGGATGCTGGTACAGTGATCTTGGATGCTCCTCCTAAATTAAAAATTCTCCTTCCATGTGAATCTAACCATTATCCCCTTCTAATGACAAGGATGTTAGGATCCCTATGGGTCCTCTTCCTCCTTCTATTCATGAACAAGGAGAATCTAGCAAATTAAAACGACCTTACAAATTAAAGAATCTCAATTTTCTTGCACATCCTCCACCTAAATGTAAAAGGAGACTTCAACTACATTTAAACAAAGGTCTTATACTCTTACCACCTATGAATAGGTTGGTTATTCACCCTAAAGATTCTAACATACCATTTTGAAAATATCATCACATCCTTGGTCATCAAACAAAAGAATGTTGAACATTGAAGGACATACTAGATAAATATCACTTCATTGATACCGATTGTTTCCCCATCATACCTTAAAACAATCAAAACCCCTTCACCATGCTATAGTTGTAGAATTCCCTCTTCTCCCTATTGCATGATCCTTTTCCATCACTCCCCTCGGCTCATTCTCACCTTTACACTTTGTGGAGGGCAAGAAGTTGTTAGCCTTGTCCTTGTAATGCATTTTCCTTTGTCTCTTAACTATGTTATAACTTTTCCACTTAACCATTTAAGATTAAGAAACCAATAACTTACTTAATGGTTGACTTAAATTTGCATTACTTGTTCCTTTTCATTTTTCTTTCATGTGTGTATCATGTTCCCCCATAATGTGTGTTTGATGTTTCCCTCTCTTTGTACACTTCTTCTATTTGTACCTCTCTTCTTCTATTTTTTGTGCATTGTCTTTGTCACCTTTGTTTTATGTTTTCCTTTTGGGGATGACGTGAAGTGTAGAGACACCCGATGTCTCTTCCATGTTGACCCAAAAGGTCCTTTTCTTTTTCTCTTTTTTTTGTGTTCTCCTTTTGTGGATGACACAAAGCATAGAGACGCCCTATATCTCTTCCATGTTGACCCAAAAGTTCCTTGTCTTTTTCTCTTTTTGTTTTGTGTTCTCCTTTGGGGGATGACGCAAAGGATAGAGACACCCTATGTCTCTTTCATGTTGACCTAAAAGGTCCTTGTCTTTTTCTCTTTTTGTTTTTTGTTCTCCTTTTAGGGATGACGCAAAGTGTAGAGACGCCCTATGTCTCTTCCATGTTGACCCACAAGGTATTTGTCTTTTTCTCTCTTTTTTTTTGCATTCTCCTTTTGGGGATGACACGATGCATTGAGACTACAAAGTCTCCTTCATGTTGACCCAAAAGATTTTTCATTTTCTTTCTTTTCACTTGTGTTTTCCTTTTGGGGACGATGCAAAGCATTGAGAGGCAATGGCTCTTCCATGTTGACCTAAAATAGACCTTCATTTTTCTTTTCTTTTTCATTCTCTTTGTGTCATTCTTCCAATTCTATGCGCTTTGGGGAATGATGACAGTTTTGCGCTCTTTCATAAAAACATTGCAGCCACAAACATACTGACCCCAAATCCATAGATCCCTTATATGTTTGGTGTGATTTCTTTTCTGGGGGGCAACTCCCTTTTATTTTGTCTTTCATTTTCCTTGACGTAGCCTAACTTTGAAACATATGACTTTGCATAGGGATTTCCAAGTTGGCTCTCATGTCTAGTTTTCCTTTTACATTTTCTTTCCTTCACTACTCTAAAGTAATTGTTCACAAAACAATGTGTCACAATTCCTTTAAAGCCTGGGGCATACATTACCATTAATTCATTTTCATTATTGGTTCTTAGTGTAACCTTGTCATTTATGTGATGCATTTGTCACTTTGTGGATGACATTGGGTGTGATGTCCTTCATAAGTGTGATCTATCTTAGCATATTACATTCCTCTTGGTGGCTTGATGTGACGCACTGCATCACGTAGGTTGTGAATATACTATTCTTTGATTGGTCCTCTCTTGGATACATTAGAGACAATGTTCCCTAAGTGACTAACCTTGCATGAACTTAACAAGACTCCTTTGAACATTTCTCGCATTCTATATTACATTTTACATTTTTTCATTTTACACTTTGCACTTTTCTTTTTTCCACCTTGCATAACGCAACTTGCATGCCTGTGGTACTTTGTTTTTTGTTCATGAGTTCTAAGCATACATAGCTTTTCTTGTCTCATGGAGCACAAACCAACATTTAATTTTTTTCCTTATGCCACCTTGTTAAAGTTATTAGGAGGTATAACTTTGATATGGTTGAGCGGGAAGCCCACCTAGTGGCATGACTTTTCCCCATAGCCACCTTTGTGTTTGTGAGTGCATACCAACTAGTGTATGTATCTTACCTTTTGTGCTTTCTCACCCCACGAATGACTAGAAGTTCTATGGCCCCAAAGTGAGTATATTTGGGCCTTCTCACCTGGCAGACCATCATGATTTTTGTCGCCCCAGAGTGAGTATACATTCTCAAATTGCCTAGATCTAATCCACAACTAGTTGGACATATGATCGAAGCTTCATCCGATTCTCAACATTTGTGTGTTCTTTTGTTCTTATGCTTAGTTTTCCATGAGATCTTCATCCTGGGGGCTTGATCATCCCTCTTGATCTTTGTCATTCCATCTTGCTAACATAAGTACATTTGAACTCTCCTCTTAATATGCATGGCTACTTTAGTGTGAGTTTGAAGCAAGTTCATCCTTTCACTAAAGTGGGGGCTAAATGTGTCATAGAAAAATGGCCCCTTGTTATTTTCATGGCCTTTTAGGTCTTTTTATGGTGGTTGATCTATTTTTCTTTGATTTTATGCTGTAACATGGCTTGAACATGCATATTTAGGTACTAAAATTCAAATAATGATGTCTTGTGAAGGTGTTGTGAAGTGTTGTAAGACATTTCTACACTCTTCTAAACTCTATTCATTACAATTTACCTAAAAATAACCTTTTCATCACTAATCAAGTCCTATTTTGAAGTGTTGTAAAGTCTTGTAACAAGATTTCATGCTTTTCTAGGCATAACTTCACTATTTACCCCTTTCTTATGCTTTATTTGGTCCCTTTATTCCCTCATATGCTTTAATTAAGTGTAGTTTTGAATGTTAGCCCGACAAGCAACATTAAATACAAGATAATTCCCAACACCCATTTTTAGGTCCTAGGTGGGACCCATTCACCATGGGTGGCGAATTAGTCCCCCTTGGCTCCAAATTCTTTTTTTTTTAAATTTCCTTTTGGGTTTTTATTCAAAAGCACTTGATGTTGGCTTGTGATGAGGTATGAACGGGTTACTAAGGCACAAGATTGTATAAATAAGTGATTTTCACCTCATTTTATCCCCCATTCATTCAAGCATTCATTCACATATTATCTCAAGCATTCAAGCATCTTACAACATCTTATCAAGCATTATTCAAGTACTTTGAAGCATCCATTGACATTACTTCATATTTGCATCATCAAGGGTTTGGTAAGTTTATAGCATTTGCATGCTGGGTATGTGCAGGATCATGATGGGCCAAAAAGTGGTGATATGATGGGTACGTGGCTGACAACTTTTTTTTAACCCAAAATTGATGAAACGAAAAGGGTTTTTAAAGGATATTCTCAAATTTCCACCAATATAAATTATGCTTTACTTTGAATTTAATAAATAATTATTATTCATTTTCTATTTGAATTACGACTAAAGTCCTGATTGATAGGATAATTGAAAAAAATATATAGCTTTCAAATGATATCACATTTTTTCAATCCAAAACTTGCGTCACATTCTATGCTTCATATACTATAAGATTCAAAAAAAAGAATTGAATTTCATGAAGTTTTGACCAAGTTAAGGTGGACATAGAGTTTTTATATTTTTAAAAGTTGTAATAAAAATCGCAATTAATTATTTACTTTGAAAAAATTACAAAAATATGCATCACATGGGACATGAGTCCTCTACTTATATCTAAAATTTATAAAAAATATTATCATTTTATTGTGATTAGGGTGGTTATACTACTTCTTATTTTTTCCCTGAAATTTAAGTACTCTTGCATTGTAATTTCAAATTTTCACCAAATAGATTTTCATTTTTTTTAAAATAAACCTAGTAGTTTAGAAACTACATTCAATTTCTACAGATTATATTCTTACATATTTTTGAAATAATATAGATAACTTATTCAAATTTTTACGTCAAGTTGCCTAACTCTAATTTTTTTGAATTTTTTGCCACTTAAGGGCCTATTTTTTCCATGATGATCCTGCACATACCCTACTATTAGTTATCTTTCTCTTGCATTTCATTATTTCATTAAGGGTTTGATTACCAAAGTGGGGTTTGGCCAAGGCAAACCCCTATTTGCTAACCCTCAACCATTTTTCCCCTCTTGCATGTGTATTTGTAGACCTTTGTATGTAGATTTTACAAGCATTTTGGTGTTGAAGATTGGTCAAAAAGTTAACTAGGTGCTTCAAGTCAAATCAACTCTATTTCAAGCTTAGAGAAGGTTTTATGTTCATTTCCTGTAGAATTGACTTCCACAACTTGACAAGCAGACTTTTCCAAATCTGGTGTTGTGGAGTTGTCTCCTGATTTCTTAGAATTTTGGGAGAGGATTGATTCGCCACTAGTGGCGAATGAGTCCCATCTTAAGATTGAAAATCTGAATTTTGTTAGATTCTGGATCTTGATAGTCAGAAACATGTTTCCAACACTTTTTCACTAGTAGCAGGACTAATTCTCCACCTTGGGTGAATGAGTCCCACTGTGGAATTTCAATAATTTTAGACAGCATTCATGACTTTCCAGATTCATCGAATCTTGCCTAGGGGCAGTCAGTTTCATCTTCTTTCTATCTATTTTGCATTATTTCATCATTTAGTTCATTGTTTGCATATCACAACGTGTTTTCAAACATAGTTTAAATCTTAGTTTTGCATTCATAATCATTCATTTAAACCACTTAATTGCATTTAGTTAACTTCATTTAGCTTAGACAACATCTCACATAACATTATTTGAATGAACCTCTATCATTTTTGGGCCCTATCTCTCTCCTTTTAGGTGAAAAACCCTAGAAGAGCTAGAGAAGTTCATAGGAACCAAAAATCAATGGTTCAGGGCAACATAATTGATTTATATTGTTTTGAGGCATATGAACACCAACTTGAAAAGGAGCTTGTGTATCAGTGTTGACTTCCTATTACCCATTCTCAGTCACATTAAAACATCTTATGCCATTCACTGTTGTCGGATAACCGGTCTCCCACACCTAGGTCTAAGTCTCTTAATTTTTATAAGGTTAAGTAAAGAGCCTTTTTGGCCTTTACATCCTTTGCATTTTATGACTTAGGAGTGTTTGAGCCTTTTCTATCATATCATCCTAGAGGATTCCCTTCATTAGAACACCTTATGAGCACATGCCTAAGGGTTTTCACTTAGGTCTCGTTGGTCATCTCTCTTTATCGCTCATCGCTAGTTACTCTAGGAGTGTAAGTTCTGAATTGGTGACAAGCAATAAGCGATATTTCTTTGTTTTCACTCATCTTGAATAACTATTGGAGCTCTTGATATCAATTCGTGATGAGTGTTGTTCTTTGTATCGATTGAAGGATTGCACATCGCCAATGGCTTTTGAGCCTTGAATATTGTAATAGCAATAAGTGATGGCCTTTGGCCTTATGTTCTTATCTCCATCACTCATCGTGGATGATTATGAAATGATAAATTTCAATCAGCGATGAGTGATATGAGGGGTTTCTTGTGCATCGCGTATCGTGGATATGTTTTAAGTGACAAGTTCTATATCAACAATATGCGATACATAATGTCACTGTGAAGATCTCCCATCGTTAATTTCTTTCAAACTATATGAGGCGAATTAGCGATGAGCGATGGCCTATTGCTTTTCTATTTTATCACTCATCGTAGATTCTTTCTAAGGCTTAAGTTTCAAAGCAGTGATGAGTGATGAGATTCTCTGAAAGGTTTCTTTCGCTAATTTCAAAAGGTATTATGTGTGATGTCTTTTGTATCATTAATTTTCATGCAACTATACATGTCTTAACCTAGCATCTTTGATATATCTCCCATCGCTAATTGGATCCAGGGTGCAAAATTTGAATTAGCGATGTGTGATGGGAAAATGAATGTGATCAAGGATGGGCCATATATCCAAGGGCTAAGATTTCATCGCATGGATGTTTACATCGCTGATGAAGCCAATGATGGACAAGATGCATCAGTGATAGGTAATGGCTATTGCTGGGAAGAGGCAATGTGCAAAATCATGAGGACATCGTAAAAAAGAAAGAAAGAAAGTAGTGAGATGAATGAAGAACCATTGATGTGTCTTTAAAACAAGATGATCCACTTGACTGAATTTCATCACGGTAATACTCTCATTGCTGATTGCACCCTAAAATC
Source organism: Sequoia sempervirens (assembly GCA_007258455.2). Classification (NCBI taxonomy): domain Eukaryota; kingdom Viridiplantae; phylum Streptophyta; class Pinopsida; order Cupressales; family Cupressaceae; genus Sequoia; species Sequoia sempervirens. Next base: position 474,076,007 of record VDFB02271358.1, on the reverse strand, counting down.
TAGGAGAGGCCAGCGATAAGCAATCAAGTATATGAGGAATCGTTCTCTCCAAAATGCCAGTCTTATGTACTTCGCTAATATTAAAGAAGAAGCACAGATTGAGTTGGTGATGCATGTTAATTATCAGATTGTGTATCATTAATCAGGATTAAGGGAAAACATGGCAGCATTTGAGGTGGCATCATTGTTTTCTAGGAACAAGTTTCTAATGTCCGAAAAATGATGCTCATGATCACCATAGATGAAGTTTTAAATGCTTTAAGATCGATGACCCATATTCAAATTTGAACTATTAAGTTATCAACTCACTCGCGCGAGGAGTTCTTGAATCATTAATTTGTGTATGCTCTAAATTGTCTATTTAATGTAGATTATTTTTTGTTCATCTTCACCATCTTTCTAGTCTATAATGAATGAAATACATGGGTTAGTGAAGAAGTGTGAAGGTATTAATTCTCCCTGAGTTGAGTAGTGAACGTTCTTGTCCTGGGTGAGTTAGTATTCAATTGGGCTCTTTTTTGTTCATACTCTACTTTGTTTAGGAATTCCTTTTCTGGTACTAGCTGCAATTTTTTGGGATTGTAGGTGTGTCTCACTGTAGCTTTGATTCAAAGTCTTTTGAATTGTCAACTTATATTCATTTTAGAGATGGGAAAGACTAGTGTGCCAATTCAGCCCATTAGGAGGTCTAGCTGACTTAATGTGTTTGAGTGTTATGGGGATATGATTGTAACTGAGCAAGCAAACTAGGCATCCCCTGAGGTTTCAAAGGGTAAGAGGAGGGCTTGAGGTCACAAGAAGAAAGCAATTTTCCAAAGTACCTACAACTTGAGAAATAGGACCATTCCAAAATAAATGGTCAAGTTTAAGGGCAAGGAGCTAGCTCATCCAACAAATAAGGCCAATAAAAAAGACAAGGGTCATAGAGCCTGCCTGGGAAAACATAATTCTCCCATTGTGCTCTCTGATAGTCCTTTGGATGCTGAAGGTGACACTGACTTGGGATATGGCCAGTATCTTCTCTCTCTAGTGCCATATGGGAGCTCCGATGATGACGTGATGATGGTTCCTCCAATTTCATTGAGAACAAGGAGTGGTCAAGCATTCTTTGATGCTGACGACTCAAAATAAGGTCTTCTCCTTGTTTTTGTTTTTGATGACACCATGGTCTTTGCATATGAGTTATTTGTTTCAATATGTCCATGGACGGTCTTTTACTCTTCCATGCTGATGTGGAGGTCCTCTAGCTAATATGATACATAATATTTTTTGTTCAACATGGACACAGTGACAATGACTAATGGTATCTTGCACATGTGTTTTGTGTTTTTCTAGGTCCCTTGTTCTCAAATGATTGTGTGAAACTGCCTAGAGATTTTTTCTAAGAAGCAGTTGAAATTAGGTTTTTGAAATGAAATAAAATGAAATTGTAACTCAATCAGATTCTTGTTGCTCCTTTGTTTATAAAGGGTATTTCATGGCTAATGATATAGAGAGTTCAAAAAAAATGGATTCCAAGAAAGATCTAAGTGAAAGCTATGCTCAAGGAGCAAATAAAATGTAAATAGATAAATTAGTGAATATATCAGAAGCTAGTCTAGGGAATAAGTTATATTGTATGATGATCTTAAATATAGTTTTAAAAAGAAATACCAATAATGAAAGAGGAAATTAGTTCTAAAATATTGCTCTCATGTGTATTTTCTTGCAAATTATGAATGAAATTGTTAATTATAATTTCATTTGTATTCTCTCATTTGCACTAAATGAATGGGTTTGTTTATGCTTCAATTTAAACAGTTGATTTAATGTTAAAATGAGACCAGTGGTTTGTGGGAAAAGGATCAAGGATTTGGTAAGGAAATAATGTTTCAAAACACAGATAGTTGGATGCTGCAAAGTAGCACGCTGATAGTCCACTAATTCATAAATGATAGATCAGTGCCTAATTTTGGGCCATGGAGTCAAATTCATAAAGAGAATTCATTAATAAATAAAATTCAATTAGTGGATTCAAATTGTTAATGCATCACACTAACAGATCCACTCTTGTTATCAATCAAATTCTTCGTATCAGATCCACAATGCACACTTAAAATCACTGTTATCTGTTCAAAGTAATTTAACCAATTCTTTGAAATAGAATCATGAACACACAACACAATCTTAGAAAATTTGAGATGAAAAAATAAAACATACTTTGTATTATTGAATTCATATGACTTAAAATGTATAAATCTAGAGACAATTTGATGACATTCTTGATTTATTTGCACAAACTGGCTGATATTTACTCATGAAATCAGCAATTACAGCTTACATACTCAATTTATGACTCAAACTCAGTGTTTATCTATCTACCCAACCAATACAAAAAATCAAAACCCTTTACAATCAGAGAAGAATGAGAATAAGAAGAAACAAAAGAAGCCCTAAGATAAATCTATTGAAGACACTTGGCAGCTTCCTTCTCCATCCATCAGCAACAAGAAAATAAAAAGCCTCTCTCTTCTCTCTTTCTTTGCAACAAACTTTTCCTCTCAATTTTTCCTTTGCCCCAAGTTGTTCAGTAACTGAAAATTTTTCCATGTGGAGAATCTCATTTCATTCACCAGTAGCTGAAAAATATCTTGCCCGTGAAAACTTCATATTTCCTCTTTATTTGTTGCACATTATATTTCCATATTCACTTTACCTTTAGACAAAATATTTCACTAGTGCTATTTTATTTCACTTTGCACTTTAGAATCTTACCCACTTTAAAGTATTTTGCATTTTAAAATCCTCACATATTTAACCTTAGGCTTTCACTTAAAATATTTGGCTTTAACATAAAACAAGTTAAGTATTGCAATGGGAAATATTTAATTTACGTGAGCTCCTTTTCAAATGTTTCCCCAGCAAATAATACTTGTTTATAAAGTGAATAAATTCACTTTATAAAATATCCACATGCTTTCATTTATTCTCCAACAGATAAAGTATTTCAACGCATAAAGTGAATGATAAATTCACTTTATTCATGCTTTTGTTTTATATGATACATGTAAACCATTTTACCTAGGTGTTTTACAACAAAGAAATTTCCACTTTACCATACCCCTGTGCTGCACACACTTTAGAAAAATCTTTAACATGCAAAATTCCCCACCACATATCGGGCACAATAATAAATTCAATGTTTTGCTTTTAATTTCATTGGGCCCACAAATCCTTTTACCCCAACCAACGCCCATCGCATGATGAAACAGGAAAATAGAAGCTCAACTAGCGATGAGTGATCACGACAGGGATTAAGGTGCATTTCTCCACTTGTGACAGTCGTTGTTCCTCTCATGAAAATAATTCACTCTCAGACTTTTAATTTGTAGGGAAATTTTAAAATATTTAATTCAGCATCATTCCCCATGCCTATCTTTTCATGGGCCCACAAACTTTCTCCTTCAGTCATCGCTCACCTCTCGTACATCGTGTGTTGAAAGGAAGAAATAGAAAGTAAACCAACAATGGGTGATGACCATCGCTCATTGTCGGTTGCATGGGAAAATGGGAGGAGGGACTAGTGATAGTGCAAAGGCTAGTGATGAAAAACATCCACCATCACTCATCGCCAATTGTTGATTGGAAATGAGAAGCTTTCACACAACTGGCAATGGGAGCTTTGGCGTGCAGCCAAAAATTTGCCAAAACTGAGGAAGACATTAAATAAACCTTCCCAATCAGAATTTATTGTTGGAAATGCTGCATTGCTGATTTCTTCCTCCATTTTTATCCAGAAATGGCCACGGGAGATGAGTTTTGTAGTGTAGCGCTACATGAAAGCCATGAAAGTTGCCTCTCGACCAATCAGAGCTAAGAATTAAACTTGTTCTGGTAAAAAATTTGAAATACATTTTATATTTGCCCCTTTTTATTTGTTCAATATTTTAAATATTCAAAATAATTTAAATATTGACATTTGAAACTTTAGAAAAATTTGTGAGTTCTAATTATGCCTGCAGACCATTTGAAAAAAATTCACTGCGGGCAAACCGGGACACCTGGAGCTGTAAAATTGTGTGTGTGATCATAATCAATTATTTAGAGAAAACCTATTTCCTTATATTCTCTCATCCCTTAAAATTTAGGTACCTCCTTTGTAAACTGGCCCTAGCGACATGTTCGCCACAACAAAAGTACATTAAAATAATGTATCAAATAACCTCTTATCTTGATAAAAATGGAACTATAGAGGTTTTAGACTAAAACATGAAATGGGTTGTCATTAGATTTTCAAACTTTGACACTTTCCAGAACACCATTTTTGGCCATGTCACGATCAAAAAGCAATTAAATAACCCATCAGAACTTATCCTAGAAACCTTAAACTAAGGAAGAATGTAGAAATTTGACCCAGGAATGGAGTGAAAAAGATGGTTTGACAAAATAGATCTCAAGGTGAAAGATATTAATTGACAAAGTTGCTCACTTAGGCATTTTCTTTAATTTCACATATCAGGAACCAATTAGGGCTCTCAAAGTCACAACTTTGAAAAAATATCAAAACAACTTTTAGGGGGCTTCCGATGGAAAAATAAGCTCATTTAGGTACCCACAGTGTGTGTGCAAGAGGGATTTCCTTGAATCATGAATCTTCAAAAGATATTGAAGGTTATAGTTGACCACCTTGAAACACTGTCAGAAATGCAGATGTAAAACTGAACAAAATGCATTTTCTTTTGATCTCGAAAAAATAGCAAATATGGTCATGAGGCTCTAAAATCGGACTGGGGAGTACATGAATGTATGGATAATGGAGAGCAACAACCCTTTCATTATGAAAATCATCCAGTTGCAAATTATAATCTCAAACAAGAGGCTACTTTGCAAAACAAAAAATTTGCAAACAACAGAAAAGTGTCAAAACCATCGAGCTTCACCTTTCAAAACACTGTCAAAACTCATCATGGGAAGCTGAAAATTGACATGCCTTCTCACATATTTCACATGAGTTGTCTCGCTAAGGGGTTTTGCACGAAAATCAACTAGCTCTGAAATATGACCCTTCGAAGTAGGTCATTTAGGAAGATTTCTCAAGTGCACTTTTGAGAATGCAAAGGAAAAATTTTCAATATGGGCACTTCAAATTTGCAAAATTTGGAAGTCCCAACAACGGCTCCAACTAGGGATGTATGCCCCACATGGGCATAGCAAAATTCTAGATCTCTAGAGACTAGACCAAATTCTGAGTCCATTGGGCACTTTGAAACTGCTCCTTTATTCATCCTCTTTTTCAACCTCACTTGGTGACCCCAGGCCACCAAGTGAAAAAGGGGAGTCAATTCTTACCTCTGTCAAACACCAATTTGATGAAAGAAATGAACTCCCTCAACTCATGTTTACTTCTATCAAACCACAACAACATGAACAACTGCACCTATGCAAACACAAGTATCAGGTTGCCTTTGTATAAGGGTATGTGCAGGATCATCATGGAAAAAATAGGCCCTTAAGTGGCAAAAAATTTAGAAAAAATAGAGTTAGGCAACTTGACATAAAATTTTGAATAAGTTATCTATATTATTTCAAAAATATGTAAGAATAGAATTTGTAGAAAATTGAATGTAGTTTCTAAACTACTAGGTTTATTTTATAAAAAAAAATCTATTTGGTGAAAATTTGAAATTTCAATGCAGAGTACATAAATTTAAGGGAAAAATAAATAAGTAGGTGTCTGTCTAACCACCCTAACCACAATAAAATGATAATATTTTTTTATAACATTTTAGACATAAGTAGAGGACTCCTGTCTGGATGTGATGCATATTTTTTTGTAATTTTTTTCCAAGTAAATAATTAATTATAATTTTTTTACTAAAAATTTTAAAAAATATAAAGACTTGTACGTCTGACCACCTTAACTAGGTCAAAACTTCGTAAAATTCAGTTTTTTCTTTTTATAATCCTATAGTATGCGAAGCATAGAATGTGATGCATGTTTTGGATTAAAAAAATGTGATACTGTTTGAAAGCTATAGATGTTTTCAATCAGCCTATCAATCAACACTTTAGTCGTAATTCAAATAGAAAATGAATAATAATTATTTATTAAATTCAAAGTAAAACATTACTTATATTGGTGGAAAGCTGGGAATCTCCTTTAACAACCCTTTTCATTTCATCAATTTTGGGTTAAAAAAAAGTTGTCAACCACATACCCTACAAATACCCATTATATTGCCACTTTTTGGCCCATCATGATCCTGCACATACCCATAAGTGGAAACTTGCTCCCTGTTTAGCTTTGTCATCAAGTGGCAACCAAATTACATAAGCTACATCACTGCCACTTTCTTCATTCTCTGATTTTGTGTCAAATGGCAACATTAGAAGATAGTGATCAAGACCATATGAAAGCATAACCTGATCACACCCATCTTCCTAATTAAATATGTTGACATCTCCCAACAATTCATCATATGCAACTTTATCAACATGTTCATATTCACTATGCATCTAAAAGTTAGACATACTCTCAAAATGTTGATTATCATGTGGCAACAACTCATCATAGTCATCATGTAAATCATTCTCAAGCTGAAAACAACTTTCTTTAATGTTTTGCACATTACCACACTTTGTGAAAACTTATTCCAACTGACAAAAATAGCATTCACATTCTACCATATGGCTGGTACTATTAAGCTCAATTTTATCACTAGTTTGCATATCAAAAGTAAAACTATCGCAAGAACTTACCAAAATATCTTCTTCATCATGTAAACTATCTCCAAGTGTATGTAAAGAGATACACTCATGCATTGGCACACTCTATACTTGTCCTTCATCATCCTGGTATTGAGAATCATCAAGGATTTCTAAATTATCCTCATCATCACTTAATTTTTTATCCTCTAAACACAAGATATCATCATCTTCAGCATCCCAAGCTTGCTCAACAATGAGCAATTATGGTTCAGAAGAATAATCTAACTTCTCATTGAAATCAATATCCATATTCACATTTAAAGGCTCATGACTAGGCTCATTCAAGTCAAAAAATAAAGACTTGTCCAAATCTGCATTAAAATCTTCAAAACTTGGCTCATTAGATACACAAACCTCATAGTCATTTGCTGCTTCAAACTCATCAAAATAGATTTCTGAGTTTGTATCAGCATGTACACTTTCATAATCATCATACAATGCATCATTACCATCAAATAGCTACTTATCTTCATCTACATTATCATCATGTTGATCAACTGGTTCATAATTGGAAGGAGAATAAAAAACACGTGCATCATACCTTGCATATTGAAGATTACCATCACTGTCAAAGCCAATGTGAGAAGCACACAATAACTGGGGGTTATTCACATGTCTACATTTCTGATATTCAGTGGTTAAAAAAATTGAAATTTGTTTACAACTTAATAGATCACTATTTTGATCCATTCTTTCAACCACTTCCTCTCCTTGACCTTCACTAGAATTGGATGCATTATCAAATTGCAAATCCAGATATGCTATGGCATCATCATCATCAAAATCTGAAAAATTCAATGGGCTGACCATAAATTGGATTTCCCCAATCATAGGAGATTGAATTGCTAACAACCTTGTTAAAAGCATTGTCACAAGATTTTTGTTTGTTCATTCTCTCTTACTTCTAGGCTATCATGGTAGCAATCTATATCTTTTTGCATCTCAGCATTGGACTGGGTGTCTTCATTGAGCTTGTCATTTTCATCCTTTTGAGGATAGACAAACATTTTCAGTATCAAACTCAAAACAATCAATGGTTTCTTCATTATAGTTGCTCGTGGTTGATCTTGCAAACTGAAATTCATTGCACACTTTATCACTTGCAGCTGACAAACTAACATTCTGAAGATCATTTCTCAAATCAACAGGCTTCAATATCTCATTATGAATACTTGCATCAAAACTAAATTCACTTGTAGAATTGACATGATCAATTGTACCAAAACACCGTTGATCACATATCTCTTCTTCAAAGAGCAAATCCAATTCATATCCCTCATCATGTTCTTGGCTTGGAAAACTTGGCTGTTAATTTTCATTTGGGTACATTTATTTTGTAGGTTGTTCAAAGACAACTCCTTCATCATTCAATGATGCATCATTCTTGTATTCTACCTTCCCAATTATGCATTTATCTAAAGACCTCTAATCATTTGCATTCACACAACTGCTAATATTATCAACATCTTTACCCACAATTGAAGACAACATACTTTGCACATATTCATTCCTCCTTTTATCCAAATCATCTAAAAATGTGTAAGCCATCCACATACTCAATATTTTATAATCCTTTAATAGTGCACTATATCCCTCTTCAAAAGCTTCAAAGTACATATGAATACAGTCTGGAGTACTAGGCCTGAAATTTTTAGGGATTAGTGAAAGGGCAGCATCAAATCTATGACTAAAATTAATGCTTGACTCTTCATTTTTTTTTTAATCTGCTTTAACCTTCTGACAAGGTCAGAAGGTTCTCTTGCAAATTCTTCTCTGTAAGCATTCACTAATTTATCCCAGCAAGGAAAAGATTGCTCAGGAAAACTTAAATACTAGTCCCTAGCTCTTGCTTCAAGAGATCTGACAAAAAATCTCATTCACATATCTTGATATCTAAATGAATGTTTCTCCATGAAGTCGGAAAATCTTTTGACATGTGCATCTCCTTCACATACATTGTGTCTATCAAATCTAGGCATCTTCTTATAGACCTGAGCTGGCATACTCTCAGTTTTCTAATCAAGCCATGACAAATCTAATTGAGCATACAATGGATCAAAGGAATTGACAAAAGGTGCATTAACTTTGCAAGTAGATACAATATGAGTGTGTCTTAATCGGGATTGTTGAAACATTTGGTGCCTTTCATCCATCTCTTTAAGTCCCCTTTCAAATATAGATTTCCATTTTGGCCTTATCTTAGGCTTGTGCACTCTTGGATTCTTACACTCTGGGTTGTCAAATGTATGAGGATTATTTGACTTTTGACACTTCTTGACAAGATGTATCAAAGTGTCTATAGGTATTTCTATTTTATCTTGATGATCCATGGATATATGTAAATAAAGGCTCAACTAATTGTGAAAAATCTTAACCATGACCAAATGAAGGATTACTATGGAAATTGTTGACATGGTAGTGACCTGGGCTTGAAACATATGATAATGCAAATGGATGGGAATCCCTAAGATATACAAATGAATTCTACCATCCACACTAGCAAATATTTGAGCACTAGACAAAATTCTTTCAATGGAACTACAATTCATTTAATATAATAGATCTAGCAAATGGGAGTTTACAAACTCAATATTACTATCCCCTTCCCTTTGTTAGTGCTAATTCACTGAATAAGGAACCAAAAAATTTCTTAAGAAGTTCAAATATGGTTTCCATACACAAATTTCTTGCAAACCAAAGGTGAAGAATACCTGGAAATGTTGCAGCTGCTACAAATTGTTCTTCCTAATTGGAAATATTGTAGATCTAGAACTTTTCTTCAAATATTTAATAGATTCTTGTGACAAAGTCACCACCTCTCTTCATAGAGGATTAAACTTCAAGAAGCATGAAGTTCTTTCATAGATTTTTTTTTTTTTGAGTTCCTTTCACCAACAGAGCACCACAAATCATGAAATCTTCAGGTTCACTGCAACAAATTCTTTCTCCAGGTTGGAAATCCTTTAGTATTTGAACCAAATTCAGAATGGAAAATAATATGACTCTATGCAATGACTCTTAAGGCTAGATTCTTCAATCAAATTTTTCTCAAATTCTCCCCAGTAGAGTCGCCATTCTGTTGGTGTTCCAAATTGATCAGTCCAATGAATTCTATAGACTAGCGACTTTCTAATGATCAGACTCAATGGTGGATTTGGCCAATTGACAAAATTCAGTCAAAGACTAAAATCTCCTACACTTTTGGCTCTACAGGACCAAGGTAGGTCAACCTATAAAATGCCTAAAGACTTTAATGCAACTATGCACAGACATTACTTTTTAGAGCAGATAACTCCCAATGAAAATATACCAAGGAAAGCATTGACAACCTCAAATCTAGCTATATTTGTGGTGTCTCAACAATTACTTAGCAATTGGGAGGCATAACACAACACCAAACCTCAACCAAACAATAGGGATTTAAAATGATTTTGATTTTGATTTTTTTTTAGAATGCATTAAGATGAATGATAAATCAGTGCCTAATTTTGGGCCACAGAGCCAAATTCATAAAGACAATTCATCAGTAAATAAACTTCAAGCAGTGGATTCAAACCATTAATGCATTACACTAATAGATCCACTCTTGCTATCAATCAAATTCTTCTTATCAGATCCATCGCGCACACTTAAAATCACTGTTATGTGCTCAAAGTAATTTAACCATTTCTTTGAAATAGAACCATGAATACACAACACAATCTCAGGAAATTTGAGATGAAAAACTCAAACATACTTTGTATTATTGAATTCATATGACTTAAAATGTACAAATCTAGAGACAATTTGATGACATTCTTGATTTATTTGCACAGATTGGTTGATATTTACTCATGAAATCGGGAATTACAGCTTACAAACTCAATTTATGACTCTGACTTAGCATTTCTCTATCTACCCAACCCATATAGAAAATCAGAACCCTTTACAATGAGAGAAGAATGAGAATAAGAAGAAATAGAAGAAGCCCTAAGATAAATCTGTTGAAGACACTTGGCAGCTTCCTTCTCTGTCCATCAGCAACAAGAAAATCAAAAGCCTCTCTCTTCTCTCTTTCTTTGCAACAAACTTTGCCTCTCAATTTTTCCTTTACCCCAAGTTGTTCAACAACTGAAAATCTTCCCATGTGGAGAATCTCACTTCATTCACCAACAGCTAAAAAATATCTTGCCCGTGAAAACTTCATATTTCCTCTTTATTTGTTGCACATTATATTTGCATATTCACTTTACCTTTAGACAAAATATTTCACTAGTACTATTTTATTTCACTCTACACTTTAGAATCTTACCCACTTTAAAGTATTTTTCCTTTTAAAAGCATCACATATTTAACCCTGGGCTTTCACTTAAAATATTTGGCTTTAACATAAAACCATTTAAATATTGCAATGGGCAATATTTAATTCACGTGGGCTCCTTTTCAAATGTTTCCCCAACAAATAATACTTGTTTATAAAGTGAATAAATTCACTTTATAAAATATCCACATGCTTTCATTTATTCTCCAACAGATAAAGTATTTCAATGCATACAGTGAATAATAAATTCACTTTATTCATTCTTTTGTTTTATCTAAGACATGTAAAACATTTTACCTATGTTTTACCACAAAGAAATTTCCACTTTACCATTCCCCTGTGCTGCACACACTTTAGAAAAAAAATTAACATGAAAAATTCCCCACCACATATCGGGCACAATAAGAAATTCAATGTTTTTCTTTTAATTTCATCGGGCCCACAAAGCCTTTTACCCCAGCCATCGCCCATCGCGTGATGAAATAGGAAAATAGAAGCTCAACTGGTGATGAGCGAACATGGTAGGGATTAAGGTGCATTTCTCCATTTTTGACAATCGTTGTTCCTCGTGAAAATCATTCACTCTTAGAATTTTACTTTGCAAGGAAATTTTAAAATATTTCATTCAGCACCATTCCCCGTGCTTGTCTTTTCAAGGGCCCAAAAACTTTCCCCTTCAGCCAGCACTCACCTCTCGTGCATTGTGTGTTGAATGGAAGAAATAGAAAGTAAACCAGTGATGGGTGATGACCATCACTCATTGTCGGTTGAATGGGAAAATGAGAGGAGGGACTGGTGATAGTGCAAAGGCCAGTGATGAAAAACATCCACCATCACTCATCGTCAGTTGTTGATTGGAAATGAGAAGCTTTCACACGGGTGATGGGAGCTTTGGCGTGCAGCCAAAATTTTTCCAAAATAGAGGAAGACATTAAATAAACCTTCCCAATCTTTATTTATTATTGGAAATGTTGCATTGCTGATTTCTTCCTCCATTTTTATCCAGAAATGGCCACGGGAGATGAGTTTTGTAGTGTAGCCATGAAAGCTGTGAAAGTTGCCTCTTGACCAATCAGTGTTAAGAAATAAACTTGTTCTAGTCTAAAAACATTTGAAATGCATTTTATATTTGCCCCTTTTTATTTGTTCAATATTTAAAATATTCAAAATAATTTAAATATTGATATTTGATACTTTAGAAAATTTTGTGAGCTCTAATTATGCCTATGGGCCATTTGAAGAAAATTCACTACATGCAAACAGAGACAACTAGAGCCATGAAATTTTGTGTGTGATCATAATAAATTATTTAGAGAAAACCCATTTCCATAGATTTTTCCCAACCCTTAAAATTTAGGTACCTCCTTTGTAAACTGGCCGTTGGGACATGTTCGCTACAACAGAAGTACATTAAAGTAATGTATCAAATGACCTTCGATATTGATAAAAATGGAGCTGTAGAGGTTTTAGAGAAAAAAAAGAAATGGGTTGTCATTCGATTTGCAAAATTTGACGCTTTTTGGAACACCATTTTTGGCCATGTAGCGATCAAAAAATAATTAAATAACCTATCAGAACTTATCTTGGAAACTTGAAACTAAGTAGGAATGTAGAAATTTGACCCAGAAATGGAGTGCAAAAGATGTTTTGACAAAATAGATCTCAAGGTGAAATATATTAATTGACAAATTTTCTCACTCAGGCATTTTCTACAATTTCACATATCAGGAACCAATCAGAGCTCTCAAAGTCGCAACTTTGAAAAAATATCAAAACAACTTTTGGGGGGCTTCCAGTGGAAACATAAGCTCATTTAGGTACCCATAATATGTGTGCAAGAGGGCTTTCCTTGAATCATCAATCTTCAAAAGATATTGAAGGTCAAAGCTGACCACCTTGAAACACTGTCAGAAATGCAGATGTAAAACTGAACAAAATGCATTTGCTTTTGATTTTAAAAAAATAGAAAATCTAATCATGAGGCTTTGAAATTGGGCAGGGGAGTACATGAATGTATGGAGAGTGGAGAAAAACAACACTTTCATTATGACAATCATCCAGTTGCAAATTATAAACTCAAACAGGAGGCTACTTTGCAAAACAGAAAATTTGCAAACAACAGAAAAGTGTCAAGACCCTCCAGCTTCACCTTTCAAAACACTGTCGAAACACATCATGGGAAGTTGAAAATTGACATGCCTGCTCACATATGTCACATGAGTGGGCTCACCAAGGAGTTTTGCACGAAAATTAATTGGTTCCAAAATATGACCCTCCGAAGTAGGTCATTTAGGCAGATTTCTCAAGTGCACTTCTGAGAGTGTAGAGGCAAAATTTTCAATATGGGCACTTCAAATTTGCAAAATTTGGAAGTCCCAATAGCATCTATGTATGGAAGTGCTCTTGATCAAGTAGAGACGTTATGAGCATAAATAGAATTGCCCTACAGGGTCTCATAGAGCCCAAAGAGAAGTGAGGTACTAAATGCTTCACTTTGTTGGCCAATCCTCAACTTGTTGATAATTGAGTTCTGGTAGATTCATAGGTAAGGACTGAGATTAATTTTGGTTCTAGGAAAATAACCAACACCACCCTCTCTCTCATGGGTCTCTCTCACTCAAGTCTCTCTCCCACTCTCTCTCACTCTCAACTCTCTCTCTCTATCCCTTCCAACTCTCTCTCTCTCTCTCTCTCTATCTCTCTCTCTCTTAGTTCTCTTTCTCTCAAGTCTCTCTCCCTCCCTCTCAATTATTTCTCTCTTTCTCTAACTCCCTCTCATTCTTAGGTCTCTCTCTCTCTCAAGACTCTCTCTCTCCTCCCTCTCAAGTCTCTCTCTCTCTTTCTCTCTCTCCCTCTCTCTCAGGTCTCTCCCTCTCTCCCTCTATCCTCAAGACTCTCTCTCTCTCTCCCTCTCAAGTCTCTCTCTCTCTTTCTCTCTCTCCCTCTCTCTCAGGTCTCTCCCTCCCACTCTCCCTCTATCCTCATCTAGATAACTCTCTCCCCCTCTCTCCCTCCTCGTACCCTCTCTCTCTTGGGTCTCTCTCTCAAGTCTCTTTTCCACTCTCTATCCCTCTCTCCCTCTCAAGTCTCTCCAACTATCTCTCTCTCAGCTCTTTCTCTCTCTCCCTCTTCCTCTCTCTCCCTCTCCCTCTCTCTCTCCCTCTCTCCCTCTCAAGTCCCTCTATCTCTCCCTCTCAAGTCTCTCTCTCCCCCTCTCAAGTCTCACTCTTTGCCTCCCTCTCAAGTCTCTCTCTCTCTCAAGTCTCTCTTTGTCTCTTTGTCTCTCCCTCTCCCTCTCTTCCTCTCAAGTCTCTCTCTCTGTGTGTCTCAAGTCTCACTCTCTACCTCCCTTTTTGCTCTCTCTCTCTCTCTCCCTCTCTCTCTCAAGTCCCTCCCACTCCCTCTCTCTTAGGTTTCTCTCTCTTAGATCTCTCTCTATTAGGTCTCTCTCTCCTTCTCTTGTGAATTGGTTGCACATCAATAAATATATAATATATACTATGTATTAAATATATTATATAATATATATTACATAATATTAATATAATATTTAATATTTAATATATATACTATATATAGCATATAATATATAATATACTATGCAAAATATATGTAGTATATAGTATATAATATAATATATAATATAATAATATATAATATAATAATGTATAATATAATATATATTATAATACATATTATATAATACATAATATATAATAGATAATATATATAATATATTAGTATATTAGTATATATTAAAATATTAAATATTATGTATTATAAATAATATAGGTAATGAGTATCCCTTTTTTTTGACAAAATTAGTAGGATCGAGATTTGGTTTGAGATTGCCTAACCTAGAAAGTCAACCCAAAAATGTGTTAACAAAATTTGCTTAGTTTTTCGAAGTTCGCCCTTGTGGCTAACAACATTTTTTTATCCGAATTTAATGAAATGAAAAGGGTTTATAGAAAAAATTGTTAGCTTTCGACCAATATAAGATATGCCTTATTTTGAATTTAATAAAAAATTATGATTTATTTTCTACATAGATTATGACTAAAGTCCTGATTGATAGGTTGATTGAAAAACTTTAATAACTTTCAAACTACTTCACATTTTTTGAACCTAAAAGATGCATCACATTCTATGCTTCGCATACTATAGGATAAAAAAATATTGAATTTCATAAATTTTGACCAAGTTATGGTGGTCAGACACACACATTTTAATAATTTTGAAATGTTCTAAGAAAAAAATAATAACTAATTATTTACATGGAAAAAATTAGAATTTTTTTTTTGGCACATCCAAGCATGTGTCCTCTACATACATTGAAAGTTTAAAATATATATATATATTTTTTCCTTGTACTTAGGGTGGTCAGACATACACCTGCTTCTTATCCTTTTCCTAAAAATTTAGCACCACTGCATTGAAATTTTATTTTTTTGCAAAACATATTAACCTTGTTCCAAAATAGGAATAGTATCCTAGAAACTACATTCAATTTGCTTCAATTTTTTTTCTTACATATTTTTCAAAATATGTTTATAACCTATTCAATTTTTTATGTAAAGTTGCCAAACTCTAGTTTTCTAAATTTTCATTGCCACTTAGAGGCCTAATTTAGACCCCCGTGATCTTGCACTGACCCAGTTCAGAGTGAAATATTGTGTGATTCATTATCAAACTTATTTAAACTTGTTGATTTATGTCAAAACATGATATTGGGGTCAATGGAGGATGAGAAATTTTTTAGTGCATTGGGGTTTTTGAAATCAAAAATAAGAAACAAACTAGATAAGAATTTGGAAAAAAAATTGAGACCTTTTATACATCTAGATATGATATCCAAGTTTTTCCTTTTGAAAGGGAACACACAATCTGAAAGTCCAAATGTGAAAGAAGAGGGTTGAGCAACACTTCAAATGTTAGTGGCAATGGGACAAATGATAGTGACACAAAGAATGTTGAACTTGAGATGCAGTTAAGTAGACATATGCAAGGCAAAGAAAATGAAGACCATGTTGAAAGTCAAGATGGCTCTCAATCTCATCATCAAAGTGAGGACCTAGAGGTGAATTGGAAAATGCAAGGGATTTATCAATTTCTAGGTATTTTATACTGTATTTCATGAATCATAATCCAAACTATCATTGATGATATTTTATATTGTATTCCTTGAAATTGTGAATCAGATTGAATAAATTAACATACTACTATATTCCACTATTCCAATGTAGAATCTAAATTTTAAACATTTTTTTTGTTGTTTTATTTTTTAATTCTAATTGGTTCTTGAAATTATCTAAAGGATAGCCAATACTTATGTTGAAATAACATAACTGAATTTGATCATATGAAAAATAATTATCATAGATATATAACCAACACTTATACTTAGACTAGTGTCTTAGACCTAGGTTATAGAGTCAAAGAGAAATGCAACCATATTTTGAATAACATATCTTAAAAAAAAAATTCAAAGCTTCTATATCTACCCTACAATATTTTTTTTTGTTTTTATCAATTCTAATTGGTTCTTGAGGTAATAGAAAGAATACCCAGTTCTCATGTTCAAATACTTCAAGGGATTGACCAATGAATAGGAGATAGATTATACATTTTTCTCCTCTACACTTCACGCTATACAAAACCTAGGAGGGTGTTCCTTTACAATATATGATAAAATTATACATAGTCTATAGAAAGATATTATTAGAATAATGTAAAGAAATAAATTATAATAGTAAGGGAAATGCAATTTTAAAAATTGATGAGCATGGATATGCAACCAGAACCCATATTAATATGGATGCCTTAAACATAGGCTATGGAGTCAAAGATAAATGTCATTATATATTTGAATAACATATTTACAACAAATTCTAAGGTAGTGATATCCTTTGAAATTTACAACCAATTCTTCTTAACAACCCCTGCATACATCCACAACCCTCAAGATTTGTAATGCAATAATTTAATCTACTACTTGAATAAAATCTATAGAAGAAACATTCATTTACAAGAAATCTGGAACGATGACAAAAAATATCCTTGATCAATTTATATTCATAAGTATAATGAAGTATACAATTTAGGAGACAACTGATTGTGAAATTATCACAATTCACTCATATATTTAGAATTTTTATTGCTATACAAAAATGACAATTACATGTGCAATTCTTCCCTAGAAAACCTAGACCAAAATCATTCAAACTTATAATATAAACCTTTTTTGTTGACAAAATCTAGAATCCTTACAAAATGGCTCTAAATTTCCTTTTATAGAAATACGGGAGAAACAAGCTTCAATCCATGGATAGATGACACATTTTAATTTGACAATCATGTCCCTAGGATTAGACAAAAAAAAGTACAACTTGTAAAAGACAAAAAGAAACTTCACTAAAATATGAAATAGTTGTAGAAGCCACTAAAGGAGATATTTCTGAATTAGCAGTGATGAAGCAATATGGAGAACGAGTATGATGATTCTTTTGGGTTTCTCCATAATTTATTGAGAACACTCCTAAAAACTGTTGGGGTCTATGGTGACAACAACAAAAAACAAAAAGGGGCCAACATTGCATAGATACCTTAGCACAGATGGAAACTTTGAATGCCATATTGTAATATGAGTTGGATATTATATTTGAATTTTTATAAAAAATAGACCTCAAAATTGTGGAAAATTATTATACTTCTCATCCCACCCTACATACATTCTTCCTGATGGCCACTCAAAATAGAGTATCTAGTTAACATTACACATATACTCTATAAATTTTGCATCTAGGAGTGCACTGATCTCTCTTCAAAAAGTGTCTAAACCTATCTCCATGGAGATCAACTTATATGTGGTGGAATTGAGTAAATTAGTATCCACACTATTGTTATCACATATGAAGGTTGAGAGAGTAGGGACAAATGTGCTAAAGATTGATTTATACCGATCAAATAATTTAAGTTCTCCACTTTCATCCAGAATGCTTGGCATAATCTTTACTTCAATGCACTCACAATATTTGAATTTTTACTTTATATGTTATGCCAATTGAACCATGTATTCCTACAATTCTCCCACTAGTTTTACCATATTCCATGTGGCATAAAGTTTCTAGGTATATCAATTTGAAATATTACTCCTTTGTATATGCCTTGTAAGCTATCAACTTAGGTATCCACTTATTCATCATGCTTCCAAGTTGCTCTTGATCATTATCTATTATAGCATAAGCATCTTTGCGATGTGAGTAATCTTGGTGAGAATCTTCTAACTTCTCACGAATATTTTATACCCTATGTTTCAATACTTCTACAATATTTCTCATTTTTTTCATTTTATTATCTTGAGTATTCTTCATGTTTTCCTCTAACTTCTCAACCTGTTTAGTAAGCTCCTCCTTTTTCTTCATCAAGCTACTTGTAAGCCTTGATGCTAAGGAACTTTCCTCTTCAATCCTAGTTAGTGGAGGTGTTGATTATTTTTTACTGCATCTTTAACTTGTTGTATTCTATAGTGAGCTTTACATGATCTTTTAGCAGCTTATCATAATCATCCTACAACTTCTTTGTAGTAGCTTCACTGAATTTTGCAGTTTTGACAACCAACAAAGTAGCTTGGGGGGTAGAAGTTTTTGATAATCTTTTTATTATTATGCTTCCCCTAGTTTCTTGCATATCTTATGTAACTTTATGCTTATTTATGTTAGGTGAAAGAGCACATATGGAAAAAATTTCCCCTTAAGGGTTGAACCCAAACCTTGAATATGCTTACTCTATTTGTTCTTCAAAAGAGAACACCTCTTCATCCTACCTTTTGGCAGTATCTAGGGCTATTCCAAGAGTAATATCCCACTCAAGTAATAATAGTGGGCCTCCTTCCTTCCCCAAGGGTGATGTTTTTAACATAAAAAACTATCTTTTAATACCATGTTTGTAACCTCTTTGTATTTGTAAGGGCGCACCTCCAATTTTAACTTATTGAGTTTCTCATGAAACCCGTCTCTTCTAACTCTTATTAAAAATTCCTTGAATTATTTTGATTTAACAAATTCATCATCTAAGATGAATTGTGTGCATGCAAGGGCCCTTACATCATTTTCCTCATCTCTTCCCCCTATTACATTTGTTCCTAATATTCTCTATGTCATTCTAGCAATGTTTTGTTGCAAGTATGATTAGTTGGTGTTGTCATTTATGTCAACAGGCTTATGTTTGTGTTTTCATTTATTTCAACTAGTGATGGTTGAGAAGTTGTGATGATGCTTTGTTTAATTTCATTATGTTGTCACTAGTAAGTTCTACTAGTGTCAACCTCTAGTGTTGCTTTGGTAAGATTTTTTTTTGGATGTCTATAATTGAGTTGTAATGTTGCAGTTGGTTTATTGGTGACGAGGAAGTATTGAAGATGGTGAGTATGTGTCTTTGGTTCTTGGTTTCCAAATGCTTTTGAGAAAATTTAAGTAAACGAGGAAATAGTGTGTTGTAGAGGTGTTTTGGCATACAGAGTGGTGTTTTGGTTTTGCTCCACATTTCTTATATCTTAAAGATCTACTTGTGTGGTTCAGATACGTTGATCAAAGGTTTTTCTCTATAATTTGATTTTTTTGAGTTATAGTGTGTGGACGTTTATCTAGGCGAACAAGATGAATTTGCTCTTCAATTGAAAGTTGTGAAGGAATTTTTTGGATTTTAGGGTTATTTTGGAATATTCTATATTTTGTTCAAGTGTTGTGTGTGGTCTGTGAGTCATTTATGAATTTGAGGAAGTGTGTACTTAAGTGTTAATGGTGTTTACATAGGTTTAACCAACCTTGGATGTTTACTCTAACTATGGATTTTCTTCAATGATTGTGGAAGAGTGGTGTGGCATATGTGAGTGGATTTAGGTCTGAGTTAAAGTGTGATGTGATCCTCCTCATTCCTTTCCACTGTAAGAATGTTTTGGTGTCGACCTAATTTGAATTTGCATGGTAGAGGTGCATAGTCGTCCTTGGAGAATATTTTTGAAGGTTGAAGAAGGTATAAATAAGTGTTGTGTTGATGGAGGATTTGTGTGTAGTGTGTGATATGATTTGTGCAGGTGTGAAGTGTAAATTTATGAAGTGCAATGTAAGATTCAATGAGTTAGACTACTAGAAGCGGTGAGAAGAAGGTGTCTACAATCTTCATAAAGGTTGCGAATATGTTGGTGATTCTATGGTGGATTTTAATGTTTAATTGAGATGGATTTCTCACTATAACATTCTTCTTTTCTTCTTTTATATAATCTAGCAGTGAGCCCTCTGATAGTGAATATTTTATATTTGGTGTTGCAATTATTTTATATTTTGAGCTAATCCTCACCATTCTTTTCCCCTTAGGTTTTCCATGTAAATCTGGTGTTTTATTGTGCATGGTGTTGATATGTTTCTGCTTTTGTTATTTTCTTCCATGCTAAATCATTCTAACAAATTAAGGGTAAATTAAGTTGATGTGGATATGAATGTTTATGAGGGTTTTGAAGTTTTAATGTACAAATGATTCACCCCCCTCTCAATTTTATTTTGCATTCAATAATTGTTATCAAAGCAATGTTCCATGGAAGAGAGCTTAACTGCTTGAGGTAGATCTGGGATGGCGCACAAGAGGGATGCTACTTTTTCTAATGGATCAGACTATGGTTTTTGAAAGACAAGGAGGGAAAGTTTCATGGTATCTCTTGGATTTGGAGTTTATAAGTTTGTTGAGACTGGATATACTATGCCTATTGGTGGTCCACGTATTGATGATGAGATCAATGGCTATGATAAAAATGGTAAAGAAAGGTATGCTCTTTTAAGTGGTATTTCTAACACGATACTTGTGAAAGTTATGAGTTTGAATTTCTAGAGATATTTGGAAAAAATTGGAAAGTATTTATGAACGAGATGATGAGGTCAACCAAGCTAAGATGCAAAATCTAAAGATCACATTTGAGAACCTACATATGTCTAAAGATGAAAACATTACAAGCTACATTCATAAGGTGGATGAATTTGTCAATTCCATCAAAGGTCTTGGTGGAAAACTTGAAGAAGAAGAAGTGGTAAAGAAGGTACTAAGAACTCTTCCTAAATCTTATAGTCATAAATTTTATGCTATTGAGAAAGTCTTAGATTTAAGAAAATAGGAAAAGTAAATCCTATCCTTGAGAGATCTCTTTTTCTAATGAAATTAGAAAAAGTGGAAGTGTGTTGGATCATTGCATCACATATCAAACCTCCTACACATCCGACAGACATTTCCATTTTTTTCCTCATTTCATTTTGGTGAACTTGACATTCTTACACTATAAGCTTTCTAAAATTGGAATTCCTTCAAACCCTATATCTAGGATGTGCATTAATTTTCATTTCATCTCATTTAGGGTTTCAAAATTATATCTTTCATAATTTAAAATTTTATTTTGCATCCTTTAAAATCATAAAAAAACCAAAAATATTGCATACTTATTGCATTCATTTTAAATAGTAGTTTGTATATTAGTGTTTTTCAATCATTTACATCAGAAAATTCAAACAAAATTATATCTAAAAAGTTATCATTTTTCTTGTTGTTTTCCATAGAATTGCATTTGCATCTAATCATAAAATTTTGGAAATTTTTAACTAAAAGAATTTGTTTGTAACCTAAAATAGAGACCTTAAACATTAACTCAAAAACTCAAACTTTAATTTTTTCAACCCCTGTGCAAAGACGCATTCACCTTAGGGTGAATCATCCCTTGTATAGGTCCATTTCCAAATTTTTGGGCATGAAACTATCTTTGTTTGCTTTATATCTTGTTGTTTACAGATCTTAGTTTTAGTTTTTGAAATTGTAGTTTTTGTAGTTATTTACATTCAAGATAATTGGTCAAAATAAGTTCATTGTTCAAAATAAAAAAATTGCGTTCGAAAGATATCATTTTCAGGTTATTATATTTTAAAACCAATAAATTATCATTTTTTTGCAATATCTATTCACATAATTGCATTGTGTGTCCTATTTTTGGGTGTTTGCTACATTTGTTTACACTTTTGGTTTGGTTATACTTCTATGAGTATTACAACCTAGTGTCCTATTTCTAATACTTCAATGAGATGTAGTTTGAGACTCATGGAATCTCATTCTGGTACATCCATTGTAGATATTAGGTTTTCTAACTCTTTCACTCATACTTGAAATAACATGTTCCATGACCTCCAATTCCATTGATGTTAAAACCATTGTTTCTCATGTTCCTCAAGAAAACTTGCAAAAAATGGATAAAGCCTTAGAAAGCCTTTAAAAATTTATGAGTTTTGAATGTATTTTTGGTAATGTGGTTCATGTCATAGATAACATGAGTAGAATGCTTGATAATAAACTAGGAATAGAAATTATGCATAGCCTAGCTAATATTATTGATGATCATATTCCTATAGTGGCTAGTCGTGCTTAAAATTTGGGGTACACTCAAATTCAAGGTGGAAATAAAATTTCTCCCCTGCAACTATGGCCTCTATTCCTACATACACTCATTCAACCATCACTACAGCAAGACAACCAAATAGAAATGTCAATCGAACTTTGGGTATGTCCACTAGGAATCATTTTAGCTTTGTGAATTCAAACACCAAATCTCCTAACCCATCACCTCTCACAAACTTTCAATTCACTTTTCCTCCCAACACATATACATCTCCACCGTATTCACCTCCATCCCAAAATACAACCAATGATTCCATTCTCAACCAACTTTTGTAAAAAATTTCATCCCTTCAACAACAAAATTCTAGATTGAACCAAAAAAAAATGGCCAACCTTCACAATATGTCAAACAAAACCCATTATCATTGGAGATATTGAGAGCACAAATGCCACAAGGCATAGAGATTCCTAGATTTTAGAAATATGGTGGTAAAAGAGATCCTACCAACCATGTCTCAACATATACAACCTTATGTAGTGACTTCATTTTCAAAGACAAGCTCATGGCTAAGCTTTTTCCTAGATCCTTGAAAGATAGAATGGAATGGTTTTTCTCCTTACTGAATAATTCAACTCATTAATTTAATGATCTTTTTTATGCCTTCCTTAACCATTTCCTAGTGCACATTGGTCCCAAGATGGCCTTACCAGATTTAATGCAATGTAAACAAAACAAAGATGAAAATGTCACTGATTTTATAGAATGTTATCAATTTCTCTACTCATAAATCAACATTAATATTCTTGATGTCGATCTTCAAAGAATGTTCATTGAAAACTTGCAAACCAATATTCAAGATAAGCTTGGGATGATGAGATTCCCTTCCTTTACTCACTTTTGGAAAACTCTCTATGACTATTGAAACAACAAAAAATGGGGGTGATATTTTTCTTTTGTATGGTTCAGGACAGAGAAAAACCCGCTTTCCAATTATCTCAGTGAAGGGAAACCCTAGAGATCTCAATGTAAAGGAGAAAAAGAACTTGCAGTAGGGCTGCCCTAAATTCTGATTGTAAACTAATGAGGGGTTCACCACCAATCTAGGGCTTGGAAAAACAAATGAAATGCAAGTTCTAACATGCTTAAACCTAGTATGATGCAAACTTTCACTAAATGACCTAAAAATGCATAAAAATCAAAACAGAGAAGTGAGATCTCAGAGGTATGCACCTGGAAACCTGAAGAGGGTTGGAATGAGCCTTGAAACATAGAAAACCCTAAAATTTTGGCCTATTAGGACTCATATGCCAGTCTAGGCATATTAATCCTAGATCTGGGTTTCTAGGTAGGAATTGGTTTCTGAAAAAAGGGTATCTAAAACTGCAAAAAATTGGAAAAAAACCTATAGTGGGACTCATACACCACTTCATCAGCGTATCAATCCTGTTCTAATTTTCGGGAATTCAAATTTCATATCTATGCTCCAATTTTTTTTCTTCCCTTCCAATTTGATTTCTAGATCTGAATCTGTGAAAAGACCTACAAAAAGAATATAGGCTTGATTTGCTTATAGGGGGTTTTTCTCGGTCAAACCCCTAGTTTGGTAGTTAAACCTTAATATAAAAAATGAAATATGCATGTAAATAGGAATGTAAACCATATCCTTAAGTGTGTCTAAGATTAGGAAATCTGGAATGCAATGCAACCCTATTCTAATGTGCAAGAATGAGGTGCATGAATGAAACATGAAGATGAATGACTCATTTTGAGAGATCTCTAATCGCCCAAATGATCCCTAATAATGCTTGTACCTTCCTTAGGCTGAATGTAGAGTGATAATGGAAGATGGAATCACTTAGGAAACAAGTCATTAGGCTTGGCTTGATAACTAGTTGCATCTCGCCAACCTAGAATCCATCATGATTCACCATAGGAAACCATAATCAACCCTTGACAATGCTAGATATTGAATGAAAGTGAGCTTGAAGACCTACAAAAACACTTTAATGTTGCTCCAAGACTTCAACTCTACTTGCTTTTGAAAATTGAATGCTCTTGTGAAAGAATGCATGAAGACTCTTGAATGCTTAGATATTGAAATTACTCTTGAAAATGCTTGCTTATATGAAATAATGACTTAGAAGCTTTATTATATATGAATTAACACCTAATTTACCATTATTTAGATCTCAAAAGCTGACAGCCAAAAATTTGAATTAAAAAGATGATTTTCCTGCTTAAACCCTAAAAAAGCTCCAAATGGGACTCATACACCAACCTTGGCGTATGGGTCCCACCTAGGGGGACTCATACACCTAAGGTTGTGTATGAGTCCCACCCTAGATTTTTGGGGTGGGTTGTTAAAATTTTAAGTTTTTTAATGATTTTGTTGGGTGTTTAGCTGAAATAAGCCTCGAGATTTGAAATAAAGGGTCTTAGGGGCCTATTAATGATGAATAAAATGGTATTTAATGAAGTGGTACCAAAATAGGTCCAAATTAGGTGAGGGATCATACTATATTCACAAAGGGAGTACAATTTCCATTGGCACAACTATGAGAACTTGGTTAGACATCATAAAGTGAAAACTTCCTCCAACTGTCTTGAAAAGTCCAAATTCATGTCTCACTATAACTTCCAACCATTCAAGAAACAAAATAAAGGATTTATATAAATAAATACACCTCAAACAAATCAACATGTTGAGTCTCAAGTGGGTGCTATAAAAACAACAAATCCATATCAATTCAGGGATAAGAAGAGACAATTTACTCCATTACCCAACACCCTTCATTCCTTCGTGTTGCAACTCTTGGGTAAGAACCTAATTACCTTACCTCCCATTAGAACCTATGATACCACTAATCCTTTACCTTCAAACCATAATCCTAATGTATTTTTCCATTATCATCGACAAAGTGGACACAATACAGAATGATGTATGTGTCTTAAAAATATTGTACAAGACCTCATTAATTCTAATCAAATATGAATTAGTGGTGTTAATGATCAAGGAAATAAATTTGTTGCCCAACCCAACCAAACTTTTCAAATATTTACCAATCCAATTCCAAATCATAACATCTAATTTTTTAAAGCTAGTGACACCAAGAATGATATGATGAATGTTGACAGTATGCAAGACATGACTAATGATAACATGAATGATAATGGGGACATAGAAAATATGGTCAACCTCATTGACTTTCTACCTCATAAAGGCCAAACCAAAATGTCTCTTGACATTTCTTTCTCACAAAATGATATAATTAAACATGCACTTGATAGTCCTCTTTACATAACCGAAAGAATCAATGATAAGCCTACCAATGGGATATTAATTGATCCCATGTGTGTAGAGAATGTGATCATTGAGGAATTCTTATTTTTTCATGAACTTTATCAAGACTCTTATGAAAAATAAAAAGCATGGATCAAAACAAATAATAGTTTTTATTTTCCTACGATAGGTTTGATCACTCTCCCCTTAAAATTTGGACTAGAACAATTAGATGTCCCATTCTCCATCATCCCATTGTCGAACCAATTTTGTGTCAAGCTAGGGTATCCACAGCTACGCTCCATGGATTTTATCCCAATGGTGGTGAATAAATGCTTAAAATTTACATTTGGTAATAAAATTTTCACTATGAATCATAGTGATTTTAATCCTTTCTCTTCCTGTGGTAATTTATCTTTAGATATCTTTTGGTCCAAACCTATGGAACCTATTAAGCCTCGTGAGGACTTCATTTTCAAATCTTACCAAAATTTTAAAGCAAATCACATAGAATAATTATCTCTTAGAAATATCCCTTAACACATGATTAAGCCTCCTCTCATTGATGAAACCATGATTGAACCAAAATCCCTTCCAAGTAACCATGAAAAATCCATGACAAATCATCCACCTATTTCCTATAAGAGACCAAGAGATAACCATACAGTTCCCACTATTCCTCCTAAGATCAAACAAGTTTATAAACCTAAAGAGAAAGTGGTTGAACAACCCTCAATAGTTCCTTTTGTTCCTCCCTTGTGGGAAGAAAATAAACCTATGGTTGATAAACCCGCTCCTACACCATCACAACTTGAAAATTGTGAAAAAAGAAACTAAAATGCTAAAGAGCATAGGTGTAGACGTTGTTCTATTTCTCATAAGTTAAAAGAAATAAACAAACCGGCAAACCAAGAAAAAGATTTAATTGAAACAAAGCATGATGATTATCTACCTTCACCACAACAACAACATGAAACCTCTATGGACATTGTCAATAGACCTCATCTTGTGATTAACTAGGATTATGATGATGAGATTGTTAAGATTGATGAGGAAGTGCATAATGAGGTGAATTTGTTATTTTCCTCTTCCATGATCTCAGATGAGAAAAACCATGATGATCCTCCTAACAAGAGTGCATCACCATGCGTTGAACCTGGTGATTTTCATAGTACGACACTTGTTTCCCCTTTGGCTAATTATCCACCTTTTGTATATGATGAACAAGATTAGAATGTAGACAACTTTCTTTAGGTTGGATCACATGTGCCATACTAGCTTTACGTATATTTATGTTCTTTTTGTTATTGCATGTGCATAATTTGATCCCTCGTATCATGTTGCTTGGCTTGTCTTTATGTTTGTGAGCCTACTTTTGATGACCCTTGTCACTCTATTGGTACAAGGATACAAAGGAATCAAATATCTTGTGACATTCTTCTATTTGTATCTACATTCTTCTATATGTGATGAACATTATTTTTTTCTTGTGCTTTCCTTTTGGGGATGATGAAAATCATTGAGACATTTAGGTCTCCTCCATGTTGACCCAAAAGGATTATTTGTCTTCTCACTCTATGCACGTCATTCTTCCTTTGTGCTCATTGTTTCATGAGTTATTTGGAGAATGATGACTGTTCCAAGCTCTCTTATGTCATTGTAACAAAGACAAGGTTTGACCCTAAATTTGTGGATCCCTTATGTGTTATCTTAGTTTGCATATCAGGGGAAACCTCCTTTCCATGATGTAGCTTCTTTTGGAAACATATTTTTGGCATAGGGATTTCCAAATAATCTCTCATGTATTGGCATTTATCATCTTCTACTTTAATGTAATTGCTCACAATATGGTGTTTGTCAGTTTCTTTAAAGTGGGGGGCATTATGCCTCCTACTCATTGCTTGCATAATGGCATGACCTTCATTCAAAAGGTGGTTTTCTTATTTCACATAATGTCTCTTCTTGATGTTGAAATTGGGTTTGATGTCCTTCAAGAGTGTGACCTTTCTTGGCATATGACATTCCTCTTAGTGGTAATGTTATGAATTGTATTCTCTAAGGTGTGAATATTTTATCCCTCGACTATTCCTCTCTTGATGGTGATATTGAGTGTGATGTTCCATAAAGTGATACCTTTCATCAATTAAAAAAAAAACCATTTGACTATCATAAACTAAATCTTAGCCACCAAGCATAATATAACTTGCTTGATAGCAGTGTGTTTGTTTCATGAGTGTCTAGCATAATATAGCTTGCTAGCCTTGTGAAACCTATGACCATTCAATGTGGCACCTTATCAAATTTATTAGGGAGTATAACTTTTTGTATGGTTGGTGTATGGGATCTTGTAGACCTGGCATGACTTTCCCATCTACCACCTTTGTATGGGTACACACCTATTGTATACCAGATTGTACTAGACCATTGTGTGTTTCTCATATTGCCTTGGGGCTCACCTAGTGTATATCATACTACACTAACCCTTGTAAGAATATTCTTGGACAAACAACCTAGGATTGATCCACACCTTTTGGATAAACAATATAAGCTCAATCCACCCATTTTCCCTCTTTACATTAATTTTGGCATTGCATGATTTTGTATCTTGTGTCACTAATGCATATGTTTATCTCTTTGTACCTTTGTCAGTTTTCCATGGGATCTTTGTTCCTGGGGGCTTGATCCTTGTTATCTTATCTTTCTAACAATTGTACAATTAGACCTCTCTTGACTTATTTGTCTACTTTAGTGTGAGTTTGAGTGTGGGCTCATACTCTCACTAAAGGGGATAAATGTAGTGTAGAAAAATGTACACCTTTACATTTTCACACTATGTTTGTATCACCTTAATTAATTGGACTTAATTAAGCTTATAATTATACAAATTATACATTCCAAAGCCTTATTATTCCTATTTTCCGAAATGGAAAGCTATATACAAAAATTCCTACATTAATTTAAACACCTTAGAAAAATTTTGTCTTGGACTTAGGTCCTAGGACCCATTCTCCCAAAGGTGAATCGGTCCCCTTTAATTTCCAAGACCTAATTCTTAATATGTTTTTGGTGGCATTTAAATGATTCAAATTCAAGTTTCAAATGTTGGCTAGTGTGGAATCTAATTTTTGCGAAATTAGATAAACACCTATAAATACATAGTTATTTTATCAATTGAAACTTAAAACTCATAATAAAAACTTTACAAGATAAAATATTATTGTCAAGATCATTGAAGAGCAAGATTATTAGTCATCTACAACAACAATCAAGATCATATCATCGTGTCAGAGTTCATGTGTGTTCATGTCATATTTTAGAGATAACATTGTGATGTAGGTTTTAAGAAGTTAAGCAAGCATTCAAGCCAATTCATACAAGATCAATCTCCTTGGAGTGATGTTTTAGAATTCAGTCCTCTAAGGGAATCCATTAAATGTTTGGTGATTTGTGACATAGCATTGTTCATTCATCAATTCCTTCCATTTATCATTTTTTTATCATCATTAAGGTTTAATTACCATATTGGGGTTTGAGTATGGAAAATCCCTATTCACCCAAAAACAAACATTTTTCTTCTTTTTGTGTCTGCAGATTAATAGGTGAAGAAGGACTAAAAAATCAATCAAAAGAGTAATTTTGCAAAGTTTTCAAAATTTTCAACATTATTGTCAAGCTACGGAAAATCACCTACAAATTTTATTTCTAGCTTTCCAATATTCAAACTTGGAGAAATTATAATCTTAGATCTAGGATTTGAGGATTGCAAAATAATATTTTAGACCCATGTATAGAGACCCATTCATCCTAGGGTGAATTTTTCCTTCAAAAAAGTTCAAAACACACTTTTGGTGCTAGGTACATACCATCTTTCCCTTCTTAGATTTTCCTAAAAAAATTATTTTTCTTTTTCTATCATAATATTTTGCACCTAAACTGTTAGGTCATACAATTGAGTCTGTTAATTCATTTAAATTTATCTCCCAAAACAACCAATCGGTCATTTCTTTCATAAGAAAGCAACAAAACTTCCTAATAGGGTTGACTCATCTCAAGGTTGAAAGTTAATCGTATCCTTAGGAGATTTTTTTTTCAATGAAATTAGGAAAATTGGAAGTGTGTTAAATCATTCCATCACATATCAACCCCCCTACACATCCAACACACATTTCCTTTTTTTCCTCATTTCAGGTATATATAGGAAGTAGAGGTTACTTATTATGATCATGTTGAGTATTGTCTTCTTGTTGAAGACTATTGGAGGCATTCCCCTCAAAGTGGCATACTACTATAAATTATTTATAGTATATTTCATATTATATTCCTCTCTTGAGCAAGTTGTTTCATAACAAGTCATTTTTTCAATTTTGGGGGTGATTTTGTGAAGCACATTTCTCTCATTTTTGGTTAATTTTATTTATTTTTTGATGGTTTTTCAAGACTATATTGAAACATCCATAGTAATTTTTTTAGAGAAATCGGAGGAAAATTAAGTGATTTATTGCAAAATTAGGGTTTCTACCAATTTTTTTGGGAAGAATATATCTCTCGGATCTTGGAAAGAAAATCCTTATTTTTGGAGGGTTTTTCAAAAATATATTGAGGCATATTTAGTAAAAAATTAGGAGAATTGAAGCTAGATTAAGTGATTTATTATAAAATAATGTTTCTACCAAATTTATTTGGGAAGCACATATATCTCTAATTTTTGTAATGTTATATTGGTTTTTGTAGGATTTTTCAAGAACGCATTGAAGTGTCTACAATAAAAAATTTAGAGGAATTAAAGCATAAATAAGTGATATATTGTAGAATTAAAGTTTCTAAAAAATTTCCCTCAAGGCTACAAATCAGCTAATTTCTTAGAGATTTTCCTAGGGAAGTGAAATCTAAGCCTTGATAAGTTAAGTGTTTAAATTTTATACCATTTGGATTTCATTTGTGTGATTTATTGATTTTTTTAACTTTTTCACAACAAAAGGTAGCAAAAGAAGAAGAAAAATAACAAGAAGTAGAAGAATAAGAACAAGAGGAAGAAAACCAACAAGAAAAGAAGTAAAAGAACAAGAATAAGAGAAAGAACAAGAGCAAGAGAAAGAGCAAGAGAAAGAGCAAGAGAAAGACAAAGAACAAGAACAAGAAGACGAACAAGAATAAGAGAAAGAACAAGAACACAAAACAATAGGAAAAGAAGAAGTAGAAGCATATAAAGGAGATAAAGAAAAAAGAAGAAGAAGATTAAGATGAATATTTTTTGCAAACAAATGTATAATTAATTAGTGTTGAGGGTAATGTGTTTGTAAAGTGGGGGGATTTTTATGCCCCTAACCCTATAGTGTGTATTGGGTTATGAGTAGTTATATTGTGGCTACGTTTATCCTTAATTATATCATATTATCATATTATAATTATTATATTATTATTTATTTAATTAGGTTGGCCTAGGGATTATATTTTGCTGTATAAGTTGGCCTAGGAAATGATGGAGCTTGTAAAATCCATGGATATTTTGATGTTTTGGGATTCTTAGTGCTTTGAGATTCCTCAATTGTATTTGGATTAGAGTTCTAAGTCTGCAAATTAAGGCTTTTTGAAACCCTCATGTGTTAAAACCCTAAGTCCTAGGTCTAAGTGTGCACTTTGGTTATGTATTTATGTTGACCTGATATGGATGGTTCCCAATCATTTAAGTTATAACATGTGTCTAGGTTGCCATTCATTAACCGGCCCCTTGGTTATTTTTCATCGCTTGTGCCTACAAGTCAAATAGTTGATCAAATATCCTAACCCTAATGTTTTTTCCCTAGGTCTGAAATATTTCTAAGTATAAAAACTTATATCGACCTAGTAAATGACCCCCTTTGAGTCTTAACTTAAAGCATGTGCTTTAAGTTGACTTATGTCAGTCTCGCATAAATAGGTGTTCAATTTTAATTGGCCCTCGCTCACCCACAAGGAATAAAATAATCACAGTGAAAAGGTGTCAGGATGTGAGAGGCTGTCATGTGTTTAGTGGACCCTATAGGATCTCCACAAAGCTTGTTTGAAGATGGAATGATGGGCCCAGGGAATTAGTGTCTCAAAGTTTGATAGCCAATATCCACATGTCAGTTCCCCTCCATCTCACAAGATATGGTTATCATTTACAAATGAGACCATGGGAGTGTGGGATTTTTCTACATCAGCTCCCTTGATGCTTCCAAGGGTGATGGGGCTAGAAGAATATTCCCTTCCAAGTGTCTTTTATTCATTGCATCGCATAGGTAATTCACTACATTGTTGTGAATTATTCCATGTTGGGCAATGTGAAGTGATGGAGATCAATGGCTCGGGTTTAGACGAAGTCAATCTGAGGGGTATGTTTCAAAATTCACAATGGGATCAATCTCAACCATCCATCCTCAATTGAATGGTCATAATTTGAATTTCAATGGCTAGGCACACCGTGTTTCACACGAAAACTAGAAGTAATGGTGCAACTACATTTCCATTGACCAAATCAAATCTAATAACCTCTAGATCAATTTCTTGTGCTCCTCCCATGTTGTATTAATGGCTAGGATGATGCTAGTGCTCCTTTTTGTGTTGTAGGTGCCAAATTCTCTTGTCTAGGCATGCTAACCCAAATTTTGGTTTGGATTTCCTAGGAGTTCTAAGACTAAATTCATGGTATTCATGATAGTTGTCTACTAATGGTGCTAGAGTCATTATGGCTTGGATTTCTACTCATATTTTGGGGGAAAATCAAATTATTTTTGAATTCAAATCAGATTTCATTCCTACTATAACTCTAATTGTATTAGGGTTAGCGTTTGAAATCAATTCTCAGTTATGCTTATACTATAAAGTAAATTTTGTAATATTTTGAAGGGATAATTCTGATTTTTAGTTTTTGTAAGTCTTTGTACAGAGTCAAGTTAAATAGATAAGTCCTCTAAAGCTCAAAGAAGAAATGTTGTAAGTTTTTCTCTATAATAACAATAGATGACTTAAACACTCATTGTGTTTTCTCATATTTGAATGTCAATACATTGTTGTCTCCATATTGTAATGCATCATATTTTGAGTCATATAATCAAGGATTTCTCATGGTTCTCATATCACATTTATTGTTATGAGTGTTTGAATTGTTAGTCTCTATTAAAGGAGCAGATGAAAATTTCTTTCAATCCGTTCATTAAAGATTGTGTTGTTATGATAAGGATTTGTAAGGAGAGTAATAGTATTTTCCCTTTGTTGGTTTCTCATTCCAAGGTAACAAGGTTATAAGAAGATAGGAGTTAGTTTGTTGTAGGATTTTACTTCATTTCTAGACTCTGTGTGGATAAGTTGACAGTCAAGGATACCCACAAAGTTGGGAACTAAGGAAAAATCAATCATAAATCAAATCAAGACCATTTACTTAAACTTTTTATTTTACTTTTCATACCCATTACCACACTACAAAGAACCATAGAAAATATAGAGGGTCAAAGAGATGATTTATCCCATCAAACTACCTTCTCCATATTAGTGTGAAGAATCTATTATCAAAGGCACCATTACATGTTTTAATTGTTGCATGGTGTTATAGGGGAACCCACCTTGGTTTTGCAGAGCCTAAAGTGCATAAGAAAA
Organism: Sequoia sempervirens; assembly: GCA_007258455.2. Lineage (NCBI taxonomy): Eukaryota > Viridiplantae > Streptophyta > Pinopsida > Cupressales > Cupressaceae > Sequoia > Sequoia sempervirens. Next base: position 474,042,641 of record VDFB02271358.1, on the reverse strand, counting down.
TGTGTAAATTCTATCTCCTATTCATTGGCCACTGACCTATGGTTTTTGAGCATAATAAGTAGCTAATCTTTAGGAAAATCCAAACAATCTATTTGAAACACCAATAGATTGGTGACTCTGCTAGGGATTAGAAGTAATTTATGTCTAGTAGCCCACATCTAGAAGGATTGAATCAAAAGTTTTATCCAAAGCCATATGTTAAAAATAGTCCTAAGAAATTTTTTAAGCTTGAAAAGAATCTATCAAAGTGCATTAAAGAAGATAATATTATTCCCATTAATTTGGGTGGTAACTCTGATACTCTAATACATAACAAGAGGACCAGTTCAAAAGAAGAAAAATCTCAAAGTTGTCATCTTGAATGGAAGAAGATCCATTCAAAATGTAGACCCTACAAGGAGACTTGAAAGGGGACTCACAAGAGGCAAGACAACATGAAAAAACAAGGATTTGAGACACCAAGATTCAAGTACGTCTGATCCTACCTTTGATAAAAATACTAGTTATAGTTTGCATAGTGAAGATAACTTTGATTGTTCATAAGAAAGATATGTTCTTTTTAATGAGGAAGATACATTGAATACACCATTGTTAGGTCCTACAAGCTCTTAGAGAAGAGAAAAGCAAGCAAGGGACATAGAACTAAAATGAAGTAGGGTTGACCCTACACAAGAACTTTTAGATAAAAATCCTTCTCTTGGAAATTTTGTGATACAACTCCATGGAAATCCTGATACTTCAAAAATCCATACCTTTTCCTTTGAAAACCATGTTAATCCCCAATTTACTACTAGTATGCCTTTTGAAGTACCTATTGAAGCCCCTCTAGTTGTTTCACAAGCCCCTATTCCTAATAATGCAATCCAAACCAAAGAGGAATTATTAAAAGACACCCATGATATGCAGTTAGAAATAAATAGATTGAAACAAGAGAGAATTAGAGAGGTTAAAAAAATTAGGATTGTAGATACATAAAATTGGTCATATCTGATTAATCTTGGCATTTAATTAAATATTTATTATTTAATTAATTTCTCTAAAGTCTTCTACATATGATTAAATTTAATTAATTTAATTATATTGTTCAATCAATTTATTCTTCTATCATGATTAAATAAATCAATTTTTATTTAATTATTTCACATTCATATGTTCACTTGATTAATTAAATAAATACACTTTATTTATTAATTATCACTTTTTGAATTTAATTAAGTCTTTTTTATTTAATTAAATTTAAATATTTCATTTCAAATCTTTCTTCTAGTTAATTAAATATCTTATTTAATTAATTTCATTTACATACCATTTCTTAAAATTTTAATTAAATATCTTTATTTAATTGAATATCTTCCATATCTTTTCAAAATCATAGGTAAATATTCTATTTAATTATGAAATCTTCCATTATTCTTCAAATCTGGGGTAAATATTCTATTTTAAGAAAAAAACCTCTGTGTCACCCTTAAATGAATAATTGAATTTAATAATTCATTATTTATCTTCTTCAAAATATTTCCATAATCTCACAAAAAGATGATTTTTACAATTCATCTTTATTATCTTATCTTACCTCTTTTATAGAAAAGAAAAGAAAATCTTGCTTTTTGTTTTCTTTTGTTTTTCTTTAGTCTTATCAATCTTCAACCGTTCGATCTGCCAGGAATTTTCACAATCGTTGATCATATCAGCCAATCAAAAGCTTTTGAAAAACTCTATAAATAGCACTACCAATCCAAGCAATGGTTACAACACACAATAGATGAATTAGAGATTAATTGCATTCTAGCATTATAGCATTCTAGCATTATCATAATCTTTCATTTGAGCAATCATGTTTTAGAATAATCATGTCTTAGCTTAGCATTACATGCATTTCATATTCAATCTCGTTCTCTAGGAAGACTATTTGTTGAGCCTCGCATACAATCTGAAAGCCAGCTGGAATCAATGAAAACACTGGAGATAGAGGATGATAGGATGACATCGATAACAGGATACTGAGTTTGTAATCTCTATTATTTTCATATTTTGTTTTGATATAATGTCTTATTAGTGTGTTTGATTCAATTTTTTTACATCTTTAACATGCATAAAATTGACCACACATTATTGGTGCCCACCGTGGGGCATTGCCCCATTTTTAATATTTATCTATAGGTTTTCTGACAGGATTTCGCGTTCTAGAATTTGGATTTTTCGCAAAATTTTCTGTTTTAGCGCATACAAGGATTTCTAAAGCGCATCCGCAAGTTTTTAAAGCGCATCTGTGGTTTCTTTTAGTGCTTTTGTAGGTACTTTGACGCATCTAGGAACTGTTTCGGCGCATTTACGGGACAAAATGGCACATATACCCAACTTAGTTTGTTAAAAATTTATGAAAAACAAAAAAAAAAAATTAGTTGCATTTTGTTTTAGCGCATCTAGGAGTTTTTGTAGCACATTTGGGACTTTCTGTAGCGCATTTAGGATATGTTTTGGCGCATTAACTTGTTATTGTTGCACATAAAGGTGATCTTCTAGCGCATACAAGTTGTAACTAAACAAGTTTATGAGTCTGACGCCTTTCGCAAACAGAACCTTTTTCTAGCTTAAAAAGAACCAATCTAGGATAGTTTTAGCTAGTTTTAAAAAGGAGCAACCCTAGGATAGACATGGATTTAAAATGAAGCAATCTAGGATAGTCACCACACATTGATTTTTTGGTTAAAATGAATCCCATGCTTTCGATGAAGCAACATCTTCACATAGTTTAGATCATTGTGATTTGGGTTTTAAAAAGAATAGTGTATACTATGTTTGTGGCAATAGGTCTATGCTCTCCCCTTAACTGGGTGACCAGAATACCAAACTTTCCTTTTACATTCATGAAATTTTACTATTTTATTACATCCTATAGAGGGCCTGTTCTTGTGGGAAAAATTACTTACTCAAGAGGAACAACTCAAGTGGGTTCAAGCCAAAGCCAGGCTATTCTGCCCCACTATAAAATTTAAAGCAAATTAGGGGAAATCCTTTTTTTCCGGTAGTGTGCAAGATAACCATCCCCAAAGCCTTTGTTCTAAAGGTTGGGAGGTCTCCTGAGGGATTTTATTATTGCCGCACCGAATGAAAACCCTTACTATGAACCTAGTGTAGTATCCAACCGAAGTCAGTTTCCAAACATCATAATAATCACAGTGTAAGGGGAGGGAAGAATCTGCCCCCAAGATACTCACCATATAACTGCCAAGGACCGTTTGCTCAGGGGATTTGGTATCCACTTCCGTCACTCTGAATACACTCCTAGAAAAGACAAAAACATGGGCGCCCCTTCAGGGGTGACATGGTTGTGTGAGTCGACGCAATTCTAAGATGTGGGTTGTTGATTATTATGATGACCTATCTAAGTACTAAGAGTGAGTCTGATTGAATTGTATGTCATGTGTAAAACCTGTGAAAACATTTTTGAAACATACACTTGATGTTTAGTATAGGACTTAAAAACAACTATTTTCATAGTGTTTGATGTGTTTTCAATCACACTAAATTCAGATAAAAGATCATCTGAAATGAACAGGTCAAATTTTAGCTGAAACAGCTCACAAACTATTCAAAAAAGTTACCTTGAAAAAAAAAAAATAGCGCATATAGGGTATATTATAGTGCATATAAGGTCTGTTCTAGTGCATTCAGTGGTTAATTCAGCGCTTTTAGGGTCTGTTTTAGCGCATTGAGTCTTTTAGCGCATACACTGGCTATTCTAAAAACAAAACTTTTTGGTCATTGTCACTACATTTTTCCTACAGTGCATATAGGATACAGAGTTGCGCATCTAGGACATATTGAAGCACATTTCACCATTTCTTTGGTGCATATCCCTATTTATGAAGCGCATATAGGCAACAGAAAAGCGCATCTGTCATTTTTCCTGAATCATTGTTTTTGACAAATCTGAGTTTATAGCATTCTCGGTCCAGTAACGTATCAACATTTTCTCTCATGCTTAGAGAGTGGAAATCTACCAAGTTTGTTAAGAAGTCAATTGCCAATAGGATCAGGAAACCCATGAAGCCTCTAGGTTACAAGAAAATCTTACAACGAAGGAAGTTTTTATACAAGAGTCGAAACGTCTTGCTCCATTATCGCAAATTTCTCCATAGATACGAAGATTTTGTCAGAGGATTTACTCACGAATATGCTGTGGACCCTCTAGATTCATGAGCCTATTTTCAAAGAAGATCCCTCTCTCAATGACATAATCACAGTCAGGCTCTTGATTTCAACTACATACCACAACCTTTTATTGAATATTCAACATATCCTAGTCAAATATTTCAGTAAATTAAAATAGGCTATATGATATATTGATCATTCTTCGAAAACAAGGATCAAATCCTACAAGTGCACCTTTCATCACAAACTTCTAAATTCTCGGTTCAACTTCTCCCAATAGGATTCTAACATCCTTTATCATTGGAAGCCACAACCACGAATTAGGAAACATAGTTTTGATCATATCATAAGATTTTCATCTTATCAGATTAAAACATCATCTTTGTTTGCACTCATCAAACTATGATCTCAGTTTAGGAGAACATCTTGAAATAATATGCCTGTTTTTACACGATCACAATACAATAAACTGAAGGAAGATATTCAACAAGAAGATCATACCTCAACAACACAAAAGAAAGGTGAAAATAGTGATCCCCTTTATAGTGTGAGTCAAAATCCCCTTTTTGTAGAAAACATGGCCGAAGGAGCAAAAGATTCATTTACTTCCAACAGTGATCTGAGAAAAAAACTTGAGGATAGTGAGGATGAACAAGAAGAAGAACGTCACCTTAAAGAAGCTGAAGAAGATCCTAAATTTCTTAGAGCAGTAGAAAAAATCTTAGCACGAGACAAACAAAAATATTTCCTATTTCTGGCCGAAAAAGGAGCTAAACTACCTCATGACTTTAATACTAAGAACATAAAGAGTAATCCTGATGAAACACCCTCATATGATCTTAGTGCCTTGACTCAACATGTTAAAACATTAGAAGGGAAAATTGAATATCTACAAGGGGGAACCACAACAAAGACTTACGCTCTTGATGATATCTATCCATATCCTTTTGATCGACGTCTCAACATGATCCCGTTTCCTAAGCATTGGGAAATTCCAAAGTTTGATCACTATAACAGAAAATTGGACCCCATTGACCATATTAGAGACTTTCGAAACATGACTTTAGACTTTTCTCATGAGGATACATACTTAATGCAATTGTTCCCACGAAGTCTTGGAGGCCAATCTATGGAATGGTTGTCAAAAATCACACTTCCTATCAAAACATTTGAAGAATTGATCAACGAGTTCATCTCACAATATTCCTATAACATACAACACCAAATAACCATGATTGATCTATGCAAGTCTAAGCAAAAACCTGGTGAACCATTCATCACATTTCTTCAGAGATGGAGAAGATTTTTCACTAGATATCGCCATCATGTTCCTGAAAAGGAAAAGATCACTACATTCATAAACAACTTGGATCAAGAGATGAGTTATCGCCTAAATCTTCATTGTCCTCCCTCTTTTCAAAAAATGATTGAAAATTCAATCACAATTGAAAGTGCATTAGTCCAGAGGGGAATAATCAAACTTGATAGACACAATCCTAGCTCATCAAATCACCATAATGACAAATCTAAGTTTTGGACTCGCAACAAGAATGTGGTAAATGATGGTGTTGTAGATGCACATCATGTCTCACCTAAGCTAGTTGTTCTTAGTGTTCCTTGCAACAACAACTACAACAATGTCAACTCGGTTACAAATTAGGGAAACAATCCTCCTCCTCTGAGGAATAACCAAAATCCAACTTTTGTTCCAAATCAAAGTAATCCCAACAACCAAGGGTATCATGGAAACAACAACAATAACACCTTAGGAAATACATCAAACACAAATCCACAGCAATCTTCATTTTTCTCCAACAGAAGAAATTTTACTCCATTGGGGCAATCTCTGGAATCTGCCCTTAAAGACTTGATGGCAAAGAACGTTATTACCCTACCACCTCAACATAACTTTGAACCCAGTGTGAAGCCACCATAATGGAATGATGCATACTATTGTGAATATCATAGATGTAAAGGCCATTGTACGAATAATTTCCAAGCCTTGAAGAATGCTATTCAAGATTTAATCGACAAAGACATTGTCACAATAGAAGGGAACCAACAATCAAATGAAGACCACCAAGCATTTTGAAATCCTTTTCCCAACTATCAAAAGGGTGAGTCTTCTTAAAAAAATGTGAATCATATCGATGAGCATATAATCAATCATATCTACACTGATGACAAGCAGGTTAATGTTATAAAAGTCAAAGAGAAAGAGGAGTATCGAGAAGTTAACGTAACAACAAGGGCACAAGCTAAAGTTGTCCTAAAAGGTGCTCCTTCAAAATCCATTGTGCCACCGCCTCAACATGGATATGATTTAATCAATCAACTTGGAAAAACTTCTGCTCAAATCTCTATTTTGGAACTTCTGAAGATTTCCCCAGCACATAAAGAAATTCTAGACAAAGCCCTCATTGAAACAATTGTATCCAATTATTTGAATGTGGATCAATTTTAAGCCATGGTGGGACATTTATCCTCACCCACATGCCTTTCATTTTCTGAAAAAGATGATGTTTCCATGACACATCCCCATAATTCATCATTATACTTAGAAGTCATGGTCCACAAGTTTCATGTCAGATGAGTTCTAATAGATGGAGGTGCTGGTTTGAACATATGTACCATGAAATTAATTTGGGCTTTAGGATTTTCTGAGGATTCCATTGATCCCAGAAGAAAGATTACTATTAAATCCTATGATGATGACGAAAGAGAATCCAAAGGTTTAATCATGTTACCAATCAGAGTGGGACCTGGTATCAAAAATACTTTATGTCAAGTATTAGATCGTGATCTTGCATACAACATCTTGTTGGGTCGTCCTTAGATCCACAAAATGCAAGCTGTACCATCCACATATCATCAATGTCTTAAGTTTCCTTATGATGGACAGGAGATCATGATACCAGCCAATAATTCTCACAATCAAACTTGTTCCAACATCAAAGCTAGTCAAGACACTTTGGTTCCCAACAATCGAGAAGCGCCTGTTAATACTTCTCTCAAAGTTGATACACAAATCAGTTAGTTAACCAAAAGCTTTGACAATAAATTATAGTTCAAGGACAATGGAGTAGGAGAATATTCTCTCTGTCTGGCTAATCTTCCTACATCGCCTCGGTCACATGGAAAACCTTCTATCACGCAACATCATATATCTATAGCATCAACATCAACACAATCACTGGCAGAACCAATCACAAAGTTCAATGGGAAATTTATCAAGGAGAAATTCCCAATGGAAGATCTTGAGGATAGAGAAATGCTATAATGGCTCTATAGAGATGAAGATGAAGATGAAACAGTTCTCAATATCAAGTTACCAACTGAGAAATATGGTAAAGGATATTCAATCATGCAAAAGATGGGCTATGAGGGTAATGGTCCTATCGAAAAAAGAAAAGAAGGTGTAGTTGAGCCTATTGATCCTCTAGGACTTGCGAAAAAAGATAAAATAGGATTAGGCTATGATACTAGCTCAAAAGAAACAACATCCAAACAATTGAATGATATTGTACTCACATTGCAAGAAAGTTTTGATCCAAGGGAAGCATGCTTGACAGCAATTCAGAATTTCATCGATAATAACTCTGACATAGACTCTAGAGAATATGAATGGGATACCATCCATAATGATGAATTTTGGAGGGATAAATAGGTTGATGAGATACACAGGTATACGCCTATGCTAATCAACGGAGAAGGGACAGGGACCTAGCCTCACAAATCTAAACTACAGCGCAACTATGATTCTAGTGATACCGAGTCATATTTAATCAAACAAGAGTATCATGAGGACGATACCATCATTGATCTACCTCATACCTCGGATCCTATAGACACCTCTGTTATGACCATAACCATAGCCGATTTCACGCAACCTAATGACTTGCTACCGCTAATACATCTCGATCTCATTGATTGGGATCTATCTGAACCTCTTGATATGCCTATGTTTCCAACTGACGAATCTATAGTAAATTTCCTTTCCACAGGTGATGTAAATGATTGTTCCGCTGGCAATTTTTGGCATGAGATCCTTAGTCAAGAGAGTGTCAAGTTTCCTAGCTGCAAAAATAAAAATTAAAAAGAAAGATCTAGTGGTGAAAACCAAAATCTGGCAATGTTAGATCAAACAAAAGATAAAACAAAGAGCGTATCATATGGTGAAAACCTTTTTAAGGCACCAGACGATGGGATGCTTGACACTCTCTCGGAGCACTATCATGAGTGATCACCTATCTTGATTGATCCTACAAAAGCAGTTAATCTTGAAACTACAAAGAAACTGAGGATTCTACAGTTAGCTACATCAATGACAGATAAAGAAGTACCTGAGTTCATGGAATTTCTTATAGAAAATCAAGTTAACTTCGCCTGGTCTTATGCAAACATGCCAGGTCTTGATCCTAATCTTATAATGCATCACTTGTCCATTAAACTAGGAGTAAATCCTATGAAACAAAAACTTAGAAAGATGCATCCTCATGTGGCACTACTAGTTAAAGAAGAACTTAAGAAACTCCTCGATGTGGGATTTATAAGATCAATTGATTATGCAGAATGGATCTCCAACATTGTTCCTGTATCCAAACTTGACAAAAGTGTTAGAGTGTGCACATATTTCAGAGATCTTAATAAGGCATGTCCTAAGGATGATTTTTCTCTTCCAAGCATTGATACTATAGTTGATCTGACAGCTGGCCATTCCATGTATTCACTAATGGATGGTTTATCTGGTTATAACCAAATCAAGATTGCACCAGAAGACCAGGACAAAACAACTTTCACATGTCCCTGGGGGACTTACTGTTGGAACGTCATGCCATTCGGTTTAAAGAATGTCAAGTCTACATATCAAAGAGCTATGACTACAATTTTTCATGACATGATGCACACATTCATGGAATATTATGTCGATGACATACTGGAAAAATCATATACAAGAGAAGGACATCTTGAGATATTATCCAAAATATTTACAAGGTTGGAAAAGTTCAAAGTTTGCCTCAACCCTAAGAAATATGTTTTTGGAGTCACATCTCGAAAACTCTTGGGATACATAGTTTTGGCAAAAGGAATTGAAGTAGATCCCCCCAAGGTACAAGCAATCATGGAAATGCCTCCACCAAGGAATATCAGTTAGTTGCGATCACTACAAGGATGACTCCAATCTATACAAATATTCATTACACAACTAGCAGATAAATGTCTACCCTTCACACATCTATAGAAAAATGTCCCTTTGAAACGAGATGATAAGTGTGAAATGGCCTTTCAACAAATCAAGTAGTATCTAATGAACCCACCAGTTTTGGTACCACCAAATCTGAACAAACCACTCATCTTATACATTGCTACCACAGAGATGTCTTTAGGGACGTTGTTAGCACAAGAAGACTCTACAAGAAAAGAACATGCAATCTATTATATTAGCCGAACATTAACAGGTCATGAACTCAACTACACTTTCATCAAGAAGGCTTGCCTAGCAGTGGTCTTTGCCTCGCAAAATTTTTGACACTACATGTTAACTCATACAATCAATCTTGTTGCAAAGATTGATCCACTCAAATATCTGTTAAGCAAGGCCACGTTGACAGGAACGTTAGAAAAATGGGTCATGATCTTAAGCGAGTTTGATATTCATTATATTGATCACAAAGCAATCAAAGGACAAGTTATTGCTGACCAACTAGCTGAAGCACCTCTACAAGAAGAACATCCCATGCACATTGAATTTCTAGATGTTGATTTCTTCACGGAAGAATCAAAGCAACCTTGGTCATTATATTTTGATGGCTCCTTTACTCAACATGGATCGGGGGCAGGCATACTCTTTGTCACCCCTCAAGGAAATACCATTCCTCAGTCATATCGGCTAATGTTCCCGTGCACTAATAACATAGTCGAATATGAAGCTTTAATCACTGGACTCAAAATAGCATTGGAATGGAGAATCACAAAATTACAAGTTTATGGTGACTCACAGTTAGTCATTAACCAAATCAATGATGACTATCAAACCAAAGATGAAAAATTGTTGCCATATAAGAAAATGGTTGACGATTTCAAGAAATACTTTGTAGACATCAAGTTTATACAAATTCCAAGGCTTGATAACAAGGCAGCTGACGCTATGGCCATAATCTTTTCATTGTTAAAACTCCCAAAAACTCAAGCTCACTATGAATTTTTGGTGGAACAATCATTTATGCCTACCTATGACACACCTACAAGCCAAATCATTTTCCACTTAGTAGGATCCGATTCACCTTGGTATGGCAAGATTTATGCCTATCTAAAAGATGACATCTTACCACTTGACTTATCCTATAACCAAAAGCGCAACTTTATCTGACAATCTTCTCGCTATACCCTTATCGCTGACACTCTCTATCACTGCATTCTTGATGGTACTTTCTTTGATGTCTTGAACATGATGAATCCGATAAGGCTTTACAAGCAGTTCACGGTGGAATTTGTGGTACTCATTCAAGTGGACTAACCTTATCCAAGAAATTGATTAGAATGGGTTACTACTGGCCTACAATCAAGAGGGAATCATTCACTTTTGTAACAAAGTGCTCTAAATGTCAGATACATGGAAATATCATTCATGCACCAGCACAAGAACTACAATTGTTTGTACCAACTTGGCCATTCTCTCAGTGGGGGTTGGATTTAGTTGGCAAGATTCATCCTTCATCCTCGAACGGACACAAGTTCATCATCACAGCAACAGAGTATTTTACCAAGTGGATTGAGGCAGTCCCTCTCACTAAGGTCACTGGAAAACAAATCTCATCATTCATACTCAACTATCTCATTTGTCAGTATGGTATTCCCAACTCCATCATCACAGATAATGGACGACCATTCAACAATCAGGATGTTGACGAACTTTGTGAGAGATTCTATATTCAACATAGATACTCAACACCTTATTATCCACAAGGGAATGGCCAAGCAGAGGCCTCAAATAAAACAATATTGAAAATTTTGAAGAAGACTATGAATGATGCAAAGAAAGATTGGCACGTCCAACTTAATCCCGCATTATGGGCCTACCGAACTAGTATCTAAACGCCAATAGGAGAAATGCCATTTGCTCTTGTCTATGGAGAAAAATCCATTTTGCCACTAGAAGTTGAGATCCCATCACTTAGAGTATCACTGAAAGGTCTCATAATAGATGATGAATACAGAGTTTCCTGATTGCAAGAATTGGAATTTCTTGACGAAAAGAGACAATGAGCAGCTAATCATTTGAAATCCTATCAACAAATGATGTCTCACAGCTATAATCACAGAGTCAAACCACGTACCTTTCAAGTTGGTGATCTTGTTCTAAAAGAGAATCCACGCAATCAGCAAGACAGAGAGAAGAAAGGAAAGTTTGAACCTATTTGGTTGGGTCCGTATGTGGTCATAGCAGAATACGGTTCAAGAGCATACAAGTTGTCAACGCTAGAAGGGGACATGTTTGAGGAACCCATAAATAGCATGCACTTGAAAAAATATTGTCTGAAGCAGTTATCATCATCTATAAAAAGTCCTGAAGAAACACAAAAACATCAGAAAAAGTCCTGAAGAAATAAAAAAACATCATAAAAAGTCCTAAAGAAATACAAAAACAGCAGAAAAAGTGCTGAAAAAATGGTTACCCTGGTGAAAACCTAGCAAACAGGCATCTTGGTAGGGACAAAAAAAATAAAAATAAAAAATCAGAAAAATGCAATAAAAACAAATAGTGAAAATCTGGCAAATAGACGCTATTTGTAGCTCTTCATCTATTAGTTCACGTTCTACACTTGGCTTCTCAACCTTCATTTCATGCATCTTTCCATCATCTTAGGGTCATACTAGCATCATGTTGCCATCATTCGCCTAGAGCGATAACGTCTTACCATGGCTTGATTATTGTACATATTTATTTCAACAAGTTTTGTCAAATACTAGGGGCAAACGTTGACATACTATGGGGCAACCAACTTTCAAGTTCTACCAAAACAGCTCGACAATGATATAGAACTCGGTCATGTGAACAAACAATGAAATCACATGAACAGCTATCCAACCATTGATCCATATCACAACGGTTCTTCAACAAAATACCATATCATGACTCATATCTGGATGATCTAAAATTTGAATAATGATTGAAATATCAGTTTTACACTTTGAACAATGGTTGTTTGATTTTTTGATATCATCTCTCTGGAGCACACTCAATGATGTACTGAACTAGAGTAGCAAGGAAGGAGGATGATTTTTTCTTTGTCTACTGTCTTGAGGTTAACTATCGATTTGATGCAAATATGTCGTGAAACATGATTTCCAAAGCATATAATTGATGACAGTTCCACATTTGCATCAGAAGGTGGTTAGTCTTTGTCTATTTATGCAAGAAATGCTCAGGTCATCTCAGTTCAATTATACCTCGATGCTTGTGTTCGCTTGCTATATCAAAAATCATGAAAGTTGTACTTAGGTCATCATTGGTGCTAATCTCCCCTCTGATGCTTGTACATACTTCCAACATTTTATAAGGCTCTATGATGATTCAAGAAAGCTACCCAAAGGCTCAACAAATAGTTAGTTTTATTTAGTTGCATTTCATTTAGATCAATGTATATATTTGCATACTAGATTCTCATTAGAGTTTTAACTAAGGTTGAACAGATAAATCAACGGCTATCATGTCTCTTTGGACTATTTGTGGAGGACATTCGAACATTTATTTTATCATCACCTTTCATCTTCATTATCATTTAATTAATCATTATCATTTCATCTAGATCCTATCATTTATCATTTATTATTCATTTGCATATCATTTAGATCCTTTATTATTTCATATCATTCATCTCTTAGGTATTTCGTATCACTTTCATTTTCATATTATCATTTCATTATCACTATCATTTCATATCATTTGAATTGCTCATCATTTCATGTCATTCATTTATCCATTCTGTATTTTCATATCACCTTCATTTTCATATTATTTATCATCTTCATATCATTAACATCTCACTTATCATTTTCATATTCATTTCATTCTCATTTTTCACATTTGCATCCCATTTTATCACTTCATTTCATTTCACTTATCATTCCATATCATCTCATTTTTACATTTTCATATCATTACATTTCATCTTGTTTCATTACATTTTATCATCTCATATCATTTCAATTCACCATATCATTCCATATCATTTCATTTTATCATTTCATATCATCTCATTTTATTACATTATATTGCATATCATATCATTCCATATCATTTCATTTTAACATTTCATATCATCTCATTTTATTACATTTCATTTCACATCATATCATTCCATTTCATGTCACTTTATCATTCCATTTCATGTCATTTTATCATTCCATTCCATTTCATTTTATCATTCATATCATTTCATTTTATCATTCCATATCATCTCATTTTTACATTTTCATATCATTACATTTCATCTTGTTTCCTTACATTTCATCATCTCATATCATTTCAATTCATTTTAGCATTCATATCATTTCATTTTATCATTCCATATCATCTCATTTTTACATTTTCATATAATTACATTTCATCTTGTTTCCTTACATTTCATCATCTCATATCATTTCAATTCACCATATCATTCCATATCATTTCATTTTATCATTTCATATCATCTCATTTTATTACATTACATTGCATATCATATCATTCCATTCCATGTCATTTTATCATTCCATATCATTTCAATTTTATCATTCCATTTCATATCATCTCATTTTATTACATTACATTGCATATCATATCAATCCATTTCATGTCATTTTATCATTCCATATCATTTCAATTTTATCATTCCATTTCATGTCACTTTACCATTCCATTTCATGTCATTTTCATGTCATTTTATCATTCCATATCATTTCAATTTTATCATTCCATTTCATGTCACTTTACCATTCCATTGGATATCATATCATTCAATTTCATTTTATTTTATCATTCCATATCATTTTTTTTACATTACATTGCATATCATATCATTCAATTTCATTCCATCTCATTGCATTTTATATCATATCATCATTTAATCATTTATTATATTCATCATAATTTTCTCATCATTATCATATTCATATCCTTATTATTCATATAATTATCATTTATCATCATCTCATCAGCTCATATCATTTTATCATCTCATTTCATCTCACAATTCATTTTATTTTACTATTACATTTCATTTCATTTTATATCATTACATTTCATTTCGTTTTATCGTTCCATCTCATTTTATCATCTCATCAATCTTTTTCATTGCATTTCATAGCATACATTTTATCATTTATCATTCACATCTTTTCTCATTTTCAATACCATTTTATTTATCATTTTTCATACAATATTTGATTCATATTACATATCATATTGCAAATTCATCATGCATTTCATAAACACAACATCACATCATCATCATTTATAACATTTCGGAAAATTAAAACACAAGAATTTCATACAAACATTACATTTCCACATCATTAACAATTCATATCATATATCATATCATCTCAACATGTTGCATTTTTACCATCATCATCCACCTGCATGAGATCATTAGTACACAACATATTGCACATCATCATATCATAACCATATCACATCATCCTGCAAATCATGTTAGTCAGTAGATCATCCAAACTATATATCAAAATCCATATCACATAAACAAGGAAATAAATGCATATCCATCTCTTATCATCATATCAAATGCCACACATCATCAAAACTCATCGCCGCTACATATCATCGCCCATCAAAAACACATACAAATGTCCAACAGTCCAATGACACAAAAAAGTCCAGAAAGATACATGAGATATGATCAAAAATCAATATACATGCTCCAAGAATATGAGAAACATCACATAAATCTTGCATACATCAATCAAGGCTGGTTGGTGGAACCCCCTGATGGAGCTGGTCTCGAGGATGGTGGCCTTCCACTAGTCCCTGCATCTGGATCTTGTCGACGCTCGATAACCCCCATGCTTTGTGCAGCTATCTGTGTACTACTCCTGGTCCTACTGTGGGACCATGGGAAAGGCTCTCTACGCTCAGGAGGACACAACTCCTCATATCAAACTTGATAATACTCATCCTCTCTGGCCATCTCAAAGCCCTCTGTAATGGCCTCTCATAATGATGCACTCTCCATGGTGCCCATCAGCCTCTGAGCAACACGCTCGGCCTCTACCACCCTTCATCTCAATGCATCTCTCTTTGTAATCAACTGGGCTACCTATGGGTCTGGGGTAGGAGGATGTGCCTATGTGTGTCCTTGTGCCATACTCTATGCCTGTGACTGAGCTAGTTGTGCATGTAACTGTGCAACCAACCCCTGTGCATGAACCAACTGGACCTGCAACTGCACCTGTTGTCCCTGTAATGTCTGCACCTGAGCCTGCAGAGTATCTATCTGCCCCTGCTGAGAGGTGGAGGCAACCCTGATCATTGTCCTCCGCCCAATCCTAGTCCTCAACCTCCACATGATCTGCACACCGCCCAAAATATCTGGCCTCGGTCTCACTAGCACTGACCCCTCATCTCCGTTGTCATCCCAATCATCCCCATCTGAGCTCTCCTCCTCCTCTCCACTCTCCAAATCCTCTCCCCCAACCGATGCCTGCTCCCCACCTACCACATCCTCATGTCTCCCTGCCCCTAGTTGTGGTACCTCCAAAATGGGTGTTGGCTCATCTGGACATGTAAACTATGGAAATGGATGTGTATGAAAATAAATAGAGTACTCCTCAGACATCCCAACATCAACAATATCTCACCTATCATCCCATGCCTCAGGCGCTAAAGCAACATACTTTGTATAGGCTATCTAGTATGAATTGTCAGGTCCCCATCCTGCCTCATCCTTTCTCCGCACATAGTGAGCAACACCTTGAGGCATACCCTATGTAAATCCAAATTGTCGCTATACCTGCAAGGCCAAGAACCTCTCAAGGATGAATGGGGTCCTCCCTATCAAAAATCGGGGCATACATACGAATGGCATCTCTAAATGATTTGTATCCCATGGCTCGCAATCTAGGTACGACCGCCATATCACGACATCCATATAATCCAGGCACTGTCTCTAGTAATCCAACTTGCCCAGCTTAGGCTGAACAAGGAAAATGGCATAAGCATATACATAGGGTCTACTTGGTGGCCTCACTTTGGGATAGGCTAGTCTCGTCACAGCAATATGCTCCCACACCCAGATCTGGAGCAATGTCACCCTACATGATATACTTGATGCACCTTTGTAGACTACCTAATGAAGGTCATGATACAGATGCGCCAACATGCAACTCCCCCAAGCATATCTTTGTGGTTGTACCTGCATCTGCTCCAGGATCCTCCCCCATCCCACTAATAGTCCCTTTGATCGGCGATCCAGACAAAGGAGACCTCCAATGAACACACCCAAAACTGCAGGTAAGGCCGAATACCCCCTGAAATCAGCCCATGGCACCTAGTATCCTACTATTTGTGCGTTGCCATCTACTCTCCTCAAAGAATTTGTACCACCTAGCTCCTTGTGATCATAGAACACAATGGCACCTACCACTGGAATACCAAGAATCCTATACACATCCTCATGAGTCATAGTCACCTCACCCATCGGCAAATGAAAGGTGTTGTGCTCTGAATGCCAGTGCGGTCAACAGTCCCCTGTTGACCCAAATCAGAGGCATGGCCAACAAATATCTCAATCCACATGCCCCTATCAATGCTACATCATCTGGAGTCAGCTCAGGTATCCTATCCCACCTCATCGAGTGACGCTCCCTAATCTGGAGGTTTTTGAAAACCTCCTATTTTCGGTTATCACACAAACAATCAATCAACATCATATCAATGATTCAATCTCAATCAAGCAAAATCAATATGAATCATGTCTATCTATCTATGACCCATATCAGTGATACACACTCATCAGACTCATATCAAGTGACCCATATCAAGTGTTTTATCTAGGTGATTCATATCATACAATCAATGCACAATCTATTTATCTGAATATCACATCAATCTCCTCTATCGTCAATTACTATTTGTTTTCTTTTTCAAGAATGGAAATCTATCAACAATCAAAACATCATCCTATTTGTATTTTAGTCACAAATGCAAATATGTTTTCAATCAATAATCTACTATTTGTTTTCTATCGCAGAAAGCAAATTTATCAGAAGTCCTTTCAATCATCTATTCTTTGTTTTTCGTACAGGGGAAACAAAGTTATCAACTATCTACTCTATGATTTCTATTTTGGAAACAAAGATATCAATTAGATTTTCTATCCATATCAACCTGATGACACATCCATTTTTATATCTCTTGACCAAAGAAGCAATAAAAACATCATCATTTTCATCAAACGGGCACATTTCCTAAAAGCTCTAATCTGTGGCCCCTATGCGCTATTTTGTATCTTGGATGTGCTAAAACTCAGATGCGTCGTTCTTTGCCCTAGATGAGCTCAAACATTTCCTATATGCGCTATTTCCTGCTAAGTGCTAAAACTCTAATCCAAAGCGCCACTCTATTCCCTGGATGCGCGACAACCCTAAATGCGCTAATGTTTTTCCTAGATGCACTAAAACCCTAATTTTCCTACTGCATCCTATATGCACTACTCTTTCTATTGAATGCACTAAACTGGTTTCTACGGCGAACATGCCAAATTCATCCTATATGCGCTAAAACACACATCAAAAGCACTAAAACAGTTATCGAAAGCGCTAATTCCTAAAAGTGCTAAAACAGACTTTTAAAACCTAAATCTGCAGGAAAAATAGTAGAAATCAATTCAAAACGGAAAAATTTGACAGCAGAAGAGGATGGATTGACTCACCAGTGGTCCATACGTAACTGGTCTCTGGTATCGGCGGGCCCACTTGAATCTGTGTCAGTGGTACGGAATCTCCATCTCGTCAGGTCGCTATCAGAGCAACAGGATTCTAAAAGTCAAAAAGTGCAAATGACTTGTCCTTTTCTCCCTTTTTACCTTTTAAAGGTCAACCAAAGGTGAGTTTTGTGGCATGTTATTTTATTTTTTATCTTTTTATCTAACTTTGACTTTATTTTCACACTGGGGCATCCTTATACATCATTTTTCAAGAGCTAAATCACTGTTCATTCACATCAAAACCCAAATCTCATCATCAAATCAATTTTTTCCAACATTATCAACAACTCATCATCAGTGATTTACCTCCCGAGGGGGCATCATTAACACCAGCAACACTTTTCAATTAGAAACATATCAGAATCAGGTCAGGGGCATATTTTTCAGAAAAGGTCAAAGTCAAACACAACAAATTTCAAAAAGCGGGAATATTTTCTTTGAAGCAATACATTTCACACATCACTTCAAAGAGGGGTAAAATGTAGATACATAAAATTGGTCATATCTGATTAATCTTGGCATTTAATTAAATATTTATTATTTAATTAATTTCTCTAAAGTCTTCTACATATGATTAAATTTAATTAATTTAATTATATTTCTCATTCAATTTATTCTTCTATCATGATTAAATAAATCAATTTTTATTTAATTATTTCACATTCATATGTCCACTTGATTAATTAAATAAATACACTTTAGTTATTAATTATCACTTTTTGAATTTAATTAAGTCTTTTTTATTTAATTAAATTTAAATATTTCTTTTCAAATCTTTCTTCTAGTTAATTAAATATCTTATTTAATTAATTTCATTTACATACCATTTCTTAAAATTTTAATTAAATATCTTTATTTAAAATTGAATATCTTCCATATCTTTTCAAAATCATAATTAAATATTCTATTTAATTATGAAATCTTCCATTATTCTTCAAATCTAGGGTAAATATTCTATTTTAAGAAAAAAACCTCTTTGTCACCCTTAAATGAATAATTGAATTTAATAATTCATTATTTATCTTCTTCAAAATCTTTCCATAATCTCACAAAAAGATGATTTCTACAATTCATCTTTATTATCTTATCTTACCTCTTTTACAGAAAAGAAAACAAAATCTTGCTTTCTATGTTCTTTTGTTTTTCTTTAGTCTTATCAATCTTCAACCATTCGATCTACCAGGAATTTTCACAATCGTTGACCATATCAGCCAATCAAAAGCTTTTGAAAAACTCTATAAATAGCACTGCCAATCCAAGCAATGGTTACAACACACAACAGATGAATTAGAGATTAATTGCATTCTAGCATTATCATTATAGTTTTATTATTCATATCATCATCATAATCTTTCATTTGAGCAATCATGTTTTAGAATAATCATGTATTAGCTTAGCATTACATGCATTTCATATTCAATCTCGTTCTCTAGGAAGACTATTCATTGAGCCTAGCATACAATCTGAGAGCCAGTTGGAATCAATGAAAACACTGGAGATAGAGGACAATAGGACGACATCGATAACATGATACTAAGTTTGCAATCTCTATTATTTTCATATTTTGTTTTGATATAATTTCTTATTGGTGTGTTTGATTCATTTGTTTTTACATATTTAACATGCATAAAATCAACCACACAGGGTTGATATGAAGAGAATGCTTGAAAATATGAGAGCTGCTAAAAATGTTGCTAGCACCTCCATACCTACATCTCAAAGCTAGGTTGGAACTAGCCATTAAATAAGTCTTCCTTTGAATACCTCCTATGTGATTACATGGAGTAATACTCAACCAAATACCACCACACAAAATGTGCCTAGTATGGATTACATGGGATATGCCTCATTAGTAGGTGTTGGCCCATCTACCTCACAAGTTAATCTCAGTATGAGTTCCATGCCTATGGCTTCTTAAGTAAACCCTACCCAGGGTCAACAGTTCCAACAAGGTATTGGTATGGGGGGAATATCTCAAACACAATATGTGGGACAAAATTTAGGTGTTGGGAATTACATACCAAAAACCCAAGGACAGTATCAAATTGTTCCTCAAGTGCATAATAGTGTTCCACCATATATACGGGGTCAATAATCCCTCAAACTCAACAACCACATGTGCAAAAAAATCTCCCTCTAAACTAGGGTGGTCAACAAAATTTTGGAGAAGGAAATGCTCCTGGTAGAAGACCTTTACAAATGGATAGATACAAACAACTTAACTTTTGGGGAATCCCTAAGTACCCTAAAAAATTTCCTAATGAAGTAAGGTAGTATCTTTCTATATTTTTAGGAAGTGATGCAGTAAGTGATGAGGATAATTTAAGTACTTTTTTGAATTTGCTAGATGACTTTGAGGTAGAGAATGAATATGTTTTAATGAAGTTGTTTGTGTAGTTTTTAAGTGGTGAAGCTAGAGATTGGTACATAGGCCTACTAGAGGCTAATGTTGGGTCTTGGGAGGAATTCAAGAGGGTTTTTAGAGAACAATATAGTGACAAGACAGATCCAATACTCATGTTAAATGAATTTAATAATATCTCCAAGGGACAAAATGAGATGGTTTTAGAGTTTAACTGAAGGTTGCAAAGGGCTATGTTCAGGATCCCAAATTATTTTAGACTGAATGAATAAGTGTGTTTGGTCTCAAATTGTAATGCTTTTGATTCCAATATGGGATACCACCTTAGGGATAAGAATCCTCAAACTTTAAGGGATGCATATAAAGTTTCTCTCCATATTGAAATCAATAGAAGAGCCTCATGGAAAGTAGGGAGAAGGGAAGATGTAAAGCTTCTTAAAAACCCTAAAGGCCATCAAAATGAAAAGGTGACTACATAGGAGGATAAGCTTGAAAAAGTAATAAGAACCTTGAATGATCTTAATTATAAGGTTGCAAGAAATTACAAAGGATTATCCTATGATAAACCAAATTAACAAAGGTAAGAGATAATGCCAAAGCTTTCAAATTAGCCACACAATATAGATTGGAAAAATGGTAGGCCTGTCTAGAATAATCAAAGGAATGTGCAACAAAAGAGACCCTTGATCCTCTGAAAATAAATAATACAAATTTTGTGGGGGATACCCCTTGGTGTGATCCTTTCCAATTACCACATTCTTCCCAACAATATATGGTTTCCCAATCCATGGGGGATAGCCATGAGTCATACTCGATGATTGTGATGATTCACATATGGAGGACCAAGGAATAAATATGTTGTTTGGAATGGTCCCAGTGACTGGTGACTATTCTTTAGAGGAGGGATGTTCATAGGTTGATTTTTAGGATAGAAGACATCAAAATAATTCACATCATCAGCAAGTTTTCTCTAATGATGATGATGATGGAAATATTGCTAATATAAAAATTTTGGAATAAAAATTTGAGGTTAGACTGAGAGTACCTTCAGATGAAGAGATCCAATCATTAACTACTACTGTTGTTGTTGTTGCACAGGTTAGAAGTACCTATAATCTGAGAAATGAAACAATCAACAATGATCAAGGGAACCATGACAACCTGTTTATAAATGAAGGAAATAGTGATACAAAAGGAAAAAACCTTATAAAGAACAAGGACATAAAAAAAGGATGTCAAGAAACCTGAGAATCAGATTGTATCTCCTCTTGTTAAGGTGAAGTATCAAAAGGAGAAGAATGATCAATGAAATAAGGAAGCTAAGCTTGATAAAAAAGATAAACCTGAAAACAGACAAGAAAAAGTAAAAGAGAAGGTCATCTCAGGTTGTGACTTTCCAAAGTATAATGCAGTAGATATGACTCAAATTTTGTCACAGATCAAGGTATCAGTTCCTTTATTGGAAATTACGAGGATAGAAAAGCATAAGGAAAAGAACTTTCCCTTATTACTAGTACATCTACTACTTGTAATGAAGGGAAGGTAATTACTTCTCACAAAGATAAAGAAAAGGTGAATGAAGTTGAACCTAAAGGAACTCTTACTAAGTTTCCTGAAGTGTTTTTAGGTACCACCCTAACTACTTTCCCTAGTTAGGTAGATCCATTTTATGTGACCTTACAAGTAAGTGATAAACTAATCAGAAATTATATGATAGATTTAGGAGCTTCCACTAATATCATGCCTTTAGCAATCATGAAAGAGCTATGGTTACAAGCTAGTCAGACATATGGAAAATGTTTTTCTATGGAATTAAGGGAAGTCCCTATAATTGGAATAATAAAAGAGGTTCCTTTCAAGTTGGTAGCTTTCCTTGTGTAGCGTAGAAAAAATTCCCCTTGTCATTTTCATGGTCTTTTAGGCCTTTCTTCATGATGCTTGGTCCATTTTTCTATGATTTAATGTTGCAATGTGGCTTGAACATTCACATTAGGTCCTTAAAATTCAAATTATGACATCTTGTGAAGGTGTTGTGAAGTGTTGTAAAACATTTTTACACTTTTCTAGACTCTATTTATTACAATTCACCTAAAAATTACCTTTTCATCACTTATCTATTTTGAAGTGTTGTAAAGTCTTGTAACAAGATTTCATGCTTTTCTAGGCTTAATTTCACTATTTACACCTTTCTTATGCTTTATTTGACCCCTTTATGCCCATATAAGGCTTAATTAAGTGTTTTTTTGAATGTAAACCCAATAAACAACATTAAATGCAAAATAATTTCCAACACCCATTTTCAAGTCCAAGGTGGGACCCATTCGCCATGGGTGGTGAATGGGTCCCTCTTGGATCAAAATTCAAAATATTTCAAATTTTCTTTTAGATTTTTATTTAAAATCACCTTATGTCACCCTGTGATGAGGTATCTTTGGGTTACTAAGGCACAAGTATGTATAAATAAGTGTTTTTCTTCTCATTTTAAACCCCATTCATCAAGTTCACTTATTCACACATTCATTCAAGCATTCAAGCACATTGCTTCATTGAATCAAGCATTAATCAAGTATTTTGGAGTAGTCATTGTTATATCTTCATATTTCTTCAATAAGGGTTTGGTAAGTTGATAGTATTTGCATGTTATTTGTTTATCATTCTCTTCCATTTCATTATTTCATTAAGGGTTTGATTACCAAAGTGGAATTTGACCAAGGAAAATCCCTATAACCGAACCCTTAACCATTTTTTTCCCTTTTGCATGTGTGTTTGCAGACTTGTCTATGTGGGTTTGATAAGTTATTAGGTGTTGAAAAGTGGGAAAGAATTCAACAAAGTGTTTCAAGTCAACTACAACCCATTTCAAGCTTGGAGAAGACATTTTGTCTGTTTTCTACATAATTAACTTTGTCAACTAGACAAGCAGCCAACCTCAGATTTGGTGCTACATAATTGGTTCCTGATTTCTCAAAATTTTGGGAGAGGACTGATTCACCATTAGTGGCGAATGAGTTCCATCTTAAGGCTGAAAATCCAAATTTTGTCAAATTCTAAATCCCGACACTCATAAACCAATTCTCAAAAGTTTTCATCAGAAGTAGGACTGATTCGCCATCAGTGGCGAATGAGTTCCACTAGTGATTTTTAGTGATCTTTGACAGCATTCAAGACACTCTAGATTCTCCATTCTCTACCCAGGTGCACTCTAATTCAACCTTCTTCTTTTTTGTTTTGCATTTGTTCATACTTTAGTTCATGTTTGCATATCACATTATGTTTTCCAACATTGCATAATTCTTAGGTTTTGCATTCTTAATCTCTCAATTTCCTAGCTTAATTTCCTTTAGATCATTTCATTTAGTTTCAAGTAATACAATACACATCTTAATTTAAGTGAACCACCTAGACTTTTGAGTGGGGTTTATCTCTCTCATTTTAGGTGAAACATTCCTGAGAGTGCAAGAGTAGCCTATAAGCCCTACCCAAAAATCTACGATTCACCTTGAAAAGGATTATGCTATGATTGTAACTATTTTTGACATCCTAGCTCAGTATGGAATGCTTTTTTCAAGAAGATGGGAAGCAACAATTGGAGGAAGGGCCAAGTTAGATCTTTCATATGCTAACATACCTATAAAAGGAAAGGAGGTCAAGTTGATTAGAGAGAAAAGAGATATTAACCTCATTGAGGGTTCTTATCCAATTGAGAATGTACATTTCATTGATATAGACATTAAAAAATTTAAGGTTGTAGATGTCGAACCAATAGAGGATAGCAATGCACAAAAAATTGAAGAAGTGAAGCAATATACTCAAGAAGATGGGCTATGGGCTATGTATTTTGATGGGGCCTATTCAAAACAAGGATTTGGTGTAGGAGTGATTCTCATATCACCAGAATGTAAGTCCTACAAATACTCCTCATTAAATTTTGAATGCAAATAATTTAGCTGAGTATGAACCTCTACTTTTAGGACTAAATATGGAAAGTAAACATAAGATCAAAGAGCTTAGAATTTTGGGTGATTTTGAATTCTTAGTGTCTCAAATTAGAGCCAAGTATGTATTAAAAACAAAATATTGAAGCAGTATAGAAGCATTGTTTGGGATACATTTGAAATGTTTGATTCCTTTTCTATTGAATAGATAGAGAGGTCAAAAAATGTCATGGAAAATATTCTTGCAAATATTGCTCAGAGACCTAATGATATAACTTTTGTTGGGGTATCAAAGGTTGAGGTTCAAGTAAGGCCCTCAATTCTTATAATATTTAGAATTGGTAGATATTTAACAATGGTACTAATTTATTGAAATTTCTACATTATATAGATGAGTATCACAACCAAGAAATTGATTTCTAGAATTTTGTGGAAAAAATTGATGGAAAGGATACCATTTTTGGAAATGAGGTAATCCAACTGAAGACCAATAAAATCCCTAAAGGATTGGTAGTCGTAGAAAGAATTTTTGATAACTCTGATAATTGTAATGTGAAGCAAAATTCTACACATGAACAAGACTTGGAGGAAATCAATTTCTGAACTAATTGTGCACCCAAGAAACTATATATTGGTAATAACTTCAACCCCAAAATTAGGATAATTCTGATTTCTCTACTTATAAAATAAAAGCATGTGTTTGCATGGTCATATGATGACTTGGAGGCTTATAGAGAGGACCTATTCCAACATGAATTTTCCTTTGAAGCCAAATGGTAAAAAATTTAGGCAAAAACAAAGGCCAATAAATCCCACATTGGCACCCAAAATACAAGAGCACATGAAACTTAGAGATGGTGAAATCATAAAGCCTATCACACATTCCACCTGGGTGTCAAACTTGGTACCCGTCAGAAAAATGAATGGGGATATTAGGTTATGTGTAGACTTCAGAAATTTGAACATATCCTCATTAGAAGACAATTACCCATTGCCAAATATGGAGGTAATTGTCACATAAAATTACCGGTTGTGAGATTTTGTATGTGATGGATGGGTTTTTCGGTTATAATCAAGTGAAGGTGAAAGAGTCAAAGCAATATAAGATTTCCTTGACTACACCATGGGGGACATATGTTTATATCAGAATGCCATTTGGTTTAACTAATGTTGGGGCTACATTCCAGAGAGCTATTTGCTTTTTTAGATTTTATAGACATATTCATGTAAATCTATCAAGATGAACTAAATGCTTACTCTAAGAAGAAAGAGGAACACTACATGCATTTAGAAAAATATTTGCAAGAGCTTTGGAATATGAAATTTCATTAAACCCTCAAAAGTGTACATTTAGGGTTACAAAAGGAAAATTGTTGGGGCATATAGTTGATGAGCCTTAAATATGCTCATAGTTTGAAACTTTTGATACTCTTACTTTTGTTATTAATAGTTGTTTAAACCTGTTGATTAAAGACTTTTTGGGTAGTATCCTGTAGCAATGAATTCAATATTCCTACAGCTTGACAACTTCATTAATTACCTTTTTGACCGCCCGCATAGCTGATGTATGCTTATGATTTTGGATAATGGAATAGGATTAACATGTGATTAATGAATAGATGACGTGTCACTTGTGTGTATGCTTTCCTTCGCCTCTGTCATTTATTGCAGGATTGTTGGAGGGAGCTGAAGTTGATCAAGCGCAAGAATCTCGACTTTGTTGAAGAAGTCGTTCTTGTAATAACTCTTTGACCAAATCTTTGGGAAGAAGCTTTAACGATCCTTTGATCTAGGGAGTGTGTAATGCTATATTTTCTTTGGGTCGCGTCGAGCAGATAGACTTTCATTTATGAATATCTGTTCTGCGAATTCAGAATGTATTTATGATCACGACTCCCTCTATTAATTAGTTAGTTGTCTTTTTCATTTAAATAACTGTTCATCCTGCGTGAGTGAACGAGGATGAAACAGTATGTGTTAAAACTAAGTTGAATAAGCAATAGAGTTTTGTGTTAAGTTTTTATTTTTCAAACAGAGTAATCGATGTATCATGGTTCTGAATATGAATAAAATTATATGAAGCTTTGAGTCAACTTCTTGTGTAATCTAGTTGATGCTTGCTAAGGGGGCCCACTTAGTAAGTATTTTGTAGCAAGTTCTTGTAGTTAACTGTTCATTTCATGCCGATTACTAGTTAGAATCTATTTCTATAGATTTCAATGCAAACTCAGCTTTGTATTGTTCTTGCAGCATTGGGAATCCATCCATGTGTCTGTTCCTGTAGCATAAAGCTAGTTCACAGTTTGTCCTTTAATAATAGCTGCTATGCTTTCTATTTTAGCCGAGTTGTGTTTAAGTTAAAAAGCTTTACGTTGCATTACTTTTAAGCATTTGTTTTCTACAGATGGTGACTAGAAACTAGTTCTTAGTGCACATACCATGTTGCTCCATTTCAAGTATACATTCCCTGGTTTGATAAAGTAAATGAACGACCATGAGGAGATGTTAGTCACCTGTTGGAATGTCCAATTCCCAGGTTTAGTTCTATTGCGACTTTTATATCCTTTTATGGGTGTGACCTTTTTTACGCCGTTGTCAGGGATGGTGTCAATCTAAGAACCTGCTATAGTCATTGTTAGTAGTAGTTAGTCAGTTGTTTAAGTATTTTCAAGTTCTTTTCAAATACCATTTATTTTATTGCATGCATAGAAGAAGAAGAGATGCACTGGGAAGGTTCCTCCCTGAAAACCTGTTTGTTGAACTACCATTTAACCTAGCTGATGAAGAACCTGAGGAAAATCCATTTGCTCTGATATTCCAGCACGTAAATATGGAAAATAATCCACCTAATCCACCTCCTGCTTTTGAGTTTCCCATTGTTCCCCAGCGAGATACTAAAACCCTTAAAAATATTCCTTCTTCATTACTTCCCAAATTCTACAGCCTAGTTATGGAGGACCCAGAAACTTTTATGTTTGATTTGATATCCTTTGTTGCAGTTATGACTACACTTTAGATACTCACAAGCTGAAGTTGTTTCCTTCCACCTTGAAGGAAGGAGCTCTTAGGTGGTTCATGAGTTTGGGAAGAGGTGTTGTTGATAGTTGGGTAGCCATGCAAACAAATTTTCTTGACAAATATAAGGAATATTGTAAGAGTGGCAGTAAGGGAGACGATATATTTAGAATTTAGCAAAAGGAGGATGAAAGTCTGGAGGATTATATTTCAAGATTCTTGTTTTCCCTGAAAAAGAATTTAGACGATACTCTCAATGAAGAATCTCAAAAACTACTCTTTTTAAGGGGAATCAGTGATACTTGTATAAACGCCCTGGACCTGATGGGAGGAGGTGATATAACCCAACTGTCTTGGGATGATATCAAGAAAATATGTCTCAATTACTCTCGAGCAAATGTGAAGAAAGGTCAAGATTATCAAGCTATAGTGGGCAAGTCTTCTTCCGGTGGAGTCTCCCGGATGGAGATAACAAATTTGCTGTCTAATTTCAAGCAGGATATCATTAACAATATGGCTACACAACTGGACACTATGCAAGCTCGGAAGAAACATGAGGCAGCTGAAGCAATCTTGGCTGAGTTCTGTCCACATTGCAGACAAAAGAAACATGACTGCAGATGCAAGACGGTGGCTAATCTGGAAGCTAAGCAATTACCTACTGACTTTAAACCAGTAGAAGGTGATGATAATCAAGTGTTCTTTGTTGCACAAAGGAGACCATGGGCTCAAAGACAAGGTATGCCTCAAGACCCTTTGACTTTTGGTAATCCTTATTCTAGCTATAATAACCAATGGAAACCTACAATATATGGACCACCACCACCTTGGAACACGTCTCAACCAAATTGGCCTAACTATCAGACCCTTCAATGGCAATCTCCTCAAGGAGGTTGGCAGCAGCCACAAGGACAATGGACCCCACCTCAAGGTAATTGGCAGCAAAATCCTCAATGGAGAGGTTCACAGCAATGGCAAAACCAATCCCCTGAGTTCCTACAGCTTCCACAGCCACAACCTCAGGCCCTCATGCCACCTCCTGTAGCAACTGCCACAAATATAGGCCCTCCAAAACAAACACCTATGCCTGCCCAGCCATTGCCAAATCCCAATAATAAGCAACAGTAGCAGCCACAACAGCCCATGTATTTTGTTGAAGCTAACCAATATCCAGCTTATGCCTTAAGCATTCATAATATCCATTTGAGGTCTGGAACTACTCTTCCTGCTCCACAACCGCCTCTAATTACTAAGATGTCAGATTCTCCCCCTGAAGAACCTATTGCACTTGATGTTCCTACTGAGCATATGCCTATAACTGATACGGTTTCTAAGGAGCCTATTTTGCAAAGTCAAGACAAACCATCTTTTCCTCAGAGGTTACAAAGTACTGCATTTAAATTCATGGAAGAACCCACTTTTGACTTTCTAGATCAGCTCAAGAATGTACAAATTTAAATCCCTTTATTTTAGGCCATTAAAGATGTTCCTATTTTTGGAAAAGCTATTAAAGAGGCCTGTTTGAAGAAGCCCGGATGAAAGAAAAATGATCCCCAAACAATTCATGTCTTAGGGAAATTAGTTGATATAATGTTGGGAAATGTAGTCATTCCAAAGTACATTGACCCTGAAAGTCTTGTAGTGCAAATACATATAAATGGCCAAATTGTAAAAAATATTTTAATTGACCTTAGTGTTGCCATCAATGTCATGACAAAGCATACTATGGACTACTTGAACATTCTAAACATTAGGTCTACACCTACAGTCCTGCAGCTTGTAGATAGCTCCACATTTAAACCTGATGGAATGGTGGAAGATGTAATTATTACTCTTGAATCTTGGGAGTATCCAGCTGATTTTACAATATTATTTGTTAAGGAAACTTTAGGAGGATACCCAGTTATCCTAGGTAGACCATGGTTAGCAACTGTTGATGCTTTTATAGTATGTCGTTTTGGAGATATGACTATTTCTCATGGACAGTCCACAAAAAAATTGGCTTTGTATCTGCCTATTAGACCTCAACCAGATTTGTCCCAACCTATCTAGCCAGATGTGGGGGAAGAAATTGAAGAAGCCAATTCATTGGTTCAATTAATGATGCTTTAAACTGATCCATTCTCACAACTTCAAAATGAGGATGCCTTGCTTTTTCAAATTATGCAGTCTAACTCTGATACAGGTAGTTCATCTGATCCAAATAGCAGTCATCTACAATGTTTTCTACAGCAACTGAATTCTAAGAGTTTGCTGTCTAAATTTCCTATAATTTTTCATAACTTGCTTCCACAAGAGGTACAAACATCACCTGTAGATTCTATGAGTGATCTCACTAAACAGATATAATTGTCTCCAGGTCACTGTTTGAATATCAATAGCAAGCTGTCACAATCTCAACAGGCTGTCCTATTTAAAATGCTACAAGCTCAACATAAATATTTTGCATGGGAATATGGGGACATGCAAGGAATAGATCCTCAAATTTGTACTCATAGGATCTATATCAAAGAAGACTGTTTACCAGTTAGGCAGCCTCAAAGAAGAATAAATCTAGCACTTAGAGAAATAGTTAAGAATGAGCTTCAAAAGTTGCTTGATGCTGGTTTTATCTACCCAATCTCTGACAGTCAGTGGGTCTCTCCATTAGTTATTGTCCCTAAGAAAGGAGGAAAATGGAGAGTGTGTGTAGATTACATAGAGTTGAACACTGCCACTAAAAAAGATCACTTTCCATTACCCTTTGTAGACCAAGTGCTAGAGTCATTGTCTGGTAAAAGATATTTTTCCTTCTTGGATGGCTACAGTGGGTACAATCAGATAAAAATTGCCCCTGAAGATCAAGATAAGACCACTTTTACCTGTCCATGGGGGACATGTGCCTACTCAGTCTTGCCTTTTAGTCTATGCAATGCGCCAGCAACATTTCAGAGAGTAGTAATTAGTATTTTTGCTGATATATCTCATGACTGTATGGAAAATTATATGGATGACTTCACTACTTATGGGGTTACATTTGAAGAAGCACTGGTGAATTTAGAAAAAGTATTGAAAAGGTGTAGAGAGAAAAATTTGTCTCTAAATAGTGAAAAGTGCTTTATGATGATGCAAGAAGGTATTGTTCTAGGCCATCATCTCTCCAAGGATGGAATTCAGGTTGACCCTGCTAAAATTGAAGTTATTTTGAATTTACAAACTCCTGCAAAACAAAAGGATGTCAGAAGCTTCCTTGGTCATGCAAGGTATTATAGAAAGTTTATAAAAGATTTTAGCAAAATTGTCAGTCCGCTATATGCCTTATTAACTAAAGATTCTGAGTTCAATTGGATAGAGGCCTTTAAAAAATCTTTCCTGCAGCTAAAGGACTTACTTACTAAAGCCCCTATTCTTCAAGGTCCAAAATGGAATTTTCCTTTTTATATACATGTTGATGCTTTTGATTTTGGCATAGGGGCAGTCTTAAGCCAAAAAGAAAATTCAATTAAGCATGCTATCTATTTTATCAGTAAGAACTTTCAAAGACCTGAGCTAAACTACACTGTTATAGAAAAGGAGTTGCTAGTAGTAGTGTATGATTTGAATAAATTTAGGCATTATGTCACAGGTTATCAGATATTTGTTCACATTGACCATGCAGCAATCAGGTATCTGATGAACAATCCTGCCATCTCTTGTAGGTTGGCAAGATGGCTCCTGTTGTTACAAGAATTTGACATTACAATCATTGATAAACCAGGAAGAGCTAATTTTGTAGCTAACTTTTTATCAAGACTTCAAATAACTGCACCTGCTGAACACAAAGTCATTGATGATAGGTTCCCTAATGAACACCTATTTTCCATTGCTGCACATACTCCATGGTATGCAGACATTGCCAGTTATCTAGCAGCAAGCAGAATACTAGCTCACTTTTCCCCAAAAAAAAAGAAACTATTAATTGAGAAAAGTTTTAATTTTTCATGGATTGCAAATTGTCTGTTTTATACTGGACCTGATCAAGTTATGTGAAGATGTGTAAGAGAAGATGAGACTTATTATATCTTGCATGCTTGCCATGATGAACCATGTGGGGGACATTTTGCAGCAAAGAGAACATCAATGAAGGTTCTTACAATAGGATACTATTGGCCAACATTACACAAGGATGTTGTAGCTTATACAAGGAAGTGTGACAGATGCCAACTTATGGGAAGACCAACCAGGTCAGATGAAATGCCACTATATCTATAGGTAATTGTCAC
Organism: Sequoia sempervirens; assembly: GCA_007258455.2. Lineage (NCBI taxonomy): Eukaryota > Viridiplantae > Streptophyta > Pinopsida > Cupressales > Cupressaceae > Sequoia > Sequoia sempervirens. The sequence goes on along the minus strand of VDFB02271358.1, from coordinate 474,010,948 downwards.
CCCCTTTGATAAATGGGGAATGGATTTTATTGGACCAATTGATCCACCATCAAATGGTAAGTCATACATTCTAGTTTGCATAGATTATGTAACAAAGTGGGTTGAAGTAAAGGCAATGATTCATGCTCATGATAACAAGGTTGTTGAATTTATATATGAATAAATTTTTACTAGATTTGGAGTTCCTAGAGAGATTGTAACTGATCAGGGAGCTCAGTTCACATCCAATTTGATCACTGCACTAATGAATGACTATAAAATCAAATATAGGAAGTCCAGCCCCTATCACCCTCAAGCCAATGGTTAGGCGGAGGTTACAAATAGGGAAATTGAGGCGATCCTAACAAAGACAGTGCAGCTTCATAGGAAAGATTGGAGCAGTAGACTTCCTGAAGCAGTCTGGGCCTACAGAACTGCATGGAAGACAACAACTGGGCTTACACCTTTTGAACTGCTTTATGGGAAAACAGCCATGTTACCCATTGATTTTGAACATAAAACTTTGAGGACAGCTCTCAAACTCAATATAGAAATTTCTAAAGCACAGAAGGAATGTCTCCTGTAGCTAAATTCCTTGGAAAAAATGAGAAAAGTTGCCCTGTAGTATCCAGAAGCTGTCCAACAGCAAAGGAAGAAATGGCACGATGAACACATCAAAACCAAGCAATTCTCTGCTAGTGATTGGGCTCTACTATATGATTCCAGATATCAAGAAAATCAAGGTAAGCTCACAACATGCTGGCTTGGTCCCTATGAAGTTGAGAATGTGTTTGACAATGGATCCATATAGCTGGCCACAATTGATCCAGTTCATTTCAAATTGCTAGTTAATGGCCACCGACTATGGTTATATCATAAGCTGACATCAAAGGAAGAGTTCCTGAAGAAGTTTGTTTTGACTGGTCTTCCTGCAGCAAAAGGCTTAGGCCTTTTTCCTATAGCTTCTCTTTATGTATTATGTTGACTGCCCATAATAAAGTTTTCTTTCTAAAAAGAAAACCACTTTTCTCCGTTTCTTTTCATCTATCACATCATTCATTCCTTTATTTGCCACATCATCCATATTGCCACTCTGCCTCATTCATGCATTCAATCTTCCAACTATCATTTCATGATACGTTGTTTTCCTTTATGGCATTCCCGAGAACTAAATTCAAGGTACGCGAAATCTTTTCATTATCGCATAATTTATTCTTTCTATCTATTCATTAATTGTAACGTGTACATCAGCCGTAATTGCATGCTTTAATCTTATCACCCTGCACATGTGAGGACACATGTCGAATGCTAAGTAGGGGGCGGGGGTATTCTAATTTCAAATTTTCCTCTGCCAAAAATATTTATGATCTTGTACTTTCTAAAAGTATGATTGCGAAGCCATATCCTAAGAACAAGCTAACTACTTAGTTTAAGTAGTTATTAAAATTATTTTATGCAAATGTCTAGCTGTTATTCTTGGCAAGGAAAAGAAAGTGCGGTAAGGAAAAAGAGTATTTTTCAAGCTTTCAGCATTAGTTTGAGTTTTTGTTTTAAGGATTTTTTATTATGGGTGGCCAACTGGTAAGGCACGAGCCTGCAGCTCATGATGCGTTGATACAGGATCCTTAGTTAATGCAAGCATTTGCCAACTGTGGATGGTTAAATTATTTCTTGAGAATTGATTCTTTTGATGAAGAGGTTGCAGGAAAATTCTTAAGAACATTTTCAGAAAATGAGGCTATGGTATGGGGCTTGACAGTGGTTGTGACAGATGAAAGAATTTCATAAGTCACTGGATTACCGGCAGTTGGTGAAAATTTTCCTGTTGGAAGGGATGTTGTCTCTGCTAGGGCAGAGTTTACCCTACCAACTGATGGGCCTTTGGAAATTTCAAAGCAAGGGTGCAAAAGAATGTCCCTGCCTTATCCATACTCTGAATAGGCCATCTTTGTTATCAGGTATTTAACTTGTGAAGAGCGCTTCTTTTACCTACATTCATATCATTTCAAATTGTTAAGTCATATGAGACATGGACTGGTAGTGAATGTTCTGAATTTCTTGTTGAACCTTTTGCAAAATAGTGCACATGAAATCCAAATGGGTAAACAAAACTCTGTCACACATCATGCCCTAATAAAACTTTTGGCTGAGCGATCTTTAAGGGATGTTTCACCTCTTTCCTGGAATGAGTTTGTTGCCCGAAAAGGTCTTCAACTGCCTGAACCTCCTAGGGTACTACCCACATAGCCTAGAAGAAAGAAAATGAGAATTGATTCCACAAGTACTGAAATAGAACAAGAATTCACTGCTCCTGCAGCGCCCAGTCCTGCAGCTTCTATTCCAATGTCCTCTACCGGTGTGCAAACAAGGTCTGCCGCTAGGAGAGAAAAAGGAAAGACAATTGTAGGTGAGTCATCTGGGGTAGGGCAGACTCCTGAGTCGGACCCACATACTCAAAGACAAAAACTTTTTGTCTCATCCTCTCTTGCGAAGTCTTCCCTTGTTTTTGTGTCTCCTGCAGCAACACCTGTTAATACTCCAATTTCAATTTCTTCTTCCCCTGCCGAGTCTGGATCTTCAAGACCAGCCAGAAAGAGGACTGCTAGGGAAGCATCCTTTGTTGTTGCTCCTCCTGCAAAACTACCAAGAAGGAGTTCATTAAGAAAACAATCTAAGCCTGCTACAACCTTTGTTTAAACAAAAACTGTCATAATATCGGAGGACTCTGCTGAGTCAGGTCATGATAACTCCCTGGATATGTCTGCAAATGTTCCACAAAACTCCTCTACTGTTCTTTAGGTAGCACAACCCAGTAATGTTGATAAAGGGAAAATGTTGAGTTTGGACGACTTGGCTTGTGCTGCTAAGAAAATTTCTGAGGAAGGACAATCTTCTTCCATGTAGCAACAGGGTTTCATTCTACAGCAAGATGATTTTGTCCTACAGCAAGAAGAGGGTGTGCTTGAACTGCCTAAGATACCTTATGATAATCCATTGCCCACTAAAGTTTGCACAGATTTAGTTGTGTATAAAAAGACTCTACTGATTGCATACTTGGAATTTCTGAGCATTAAGAGAACGCCTGTGTCATTCCAAACTTTATGTTTTTGTCATTTCGCCAAAACTGAAGTCCAGCAAAATTTATGGGATGAGGAAAAGAAAAAGTTGCAAAGAGAAATTGAAAGGAAAAAGCAAGAAATTCAAGATATGCAGAAAAAAATGGATAAAATGATGAAAATAACTAGATAGATAATGGAGTGTAGGCCACCACCCAGAGTATATGCAATGTGCCTCAAAGAGCAGTTTCTTTGGTTCAAATTAATGAGGATCTCCAAAAATTTGGATCCCGATATTGAAACAGCCAAGGAATTCTATGATGCTTATGAAGTGGCCCCTAATTGGTTGAAAAACTCCATGTGTGAACTATATTTACATGGTTATTTAATTCCTGCAGAAACTGAATGGAACCCACTTCTTTATATAAGTGATATCTATTTAAGAGCACTTATGTCTTGGGCCGCAAATGAGATCAATTATGGGAGACAATTGGAAACATATGAGGAAGCAGAAAGAGATGAACCTATTCTCCTAAGAGCTGAGAGTTCAGACCCACGCACTATTTTAAGAACCTGGTTTAGAATTACTTATGGATGCAATCAACCTGAGGAAAGAGAGAAAATTTTTGACATCAGAAAATAGGTATACAGTGAGTTCAAAGAACAGAAATATACATTTTGGAAACTCGCCTCTTCTAGGATTGAGACAAGGTGGGAGAGATTGACAGTTGGTCTAAGAAAGACAGAGCCTCATAGCCCTTTGAACTTCACAGTAGCACTCAGGAGAACAGAAAGGTACATGCAACTGGGTTTGCAAAGTAGATTTGAATTATGGATGCCACTGACCTTCCAACCCCCAGTTTTAATGTGGCTGCTCTATCCTTACCAAGCCAAGGAAATCAATGTAGAAATAGAGAACCGTAGATATGAAAGATGGGAGTTTACTAGAGGTTTTTATTACAAGTTTGGAACTTCACTGCAGGGTCATGTTACTCCAACCAATTTCAGGGAAATAACAAAGAAAGTCAATGCTGGAGGACCGGCATTATGATAAGTAGGGGGTAGAATGATGAGCCTTAAATATTCTCATAGTTTGAAAATTTTGATACTCTTACTTTTGTTATTAATAGTTGTTTAAACCTGTTGATTAAAGACTTTTTGGGTAGTATCCTGTAGCAATGAATTCCATATTCCTGCAGCTTGACAACTTCATTAATTACCTTTTTGACTGCCCGCATAGCTGATGTATGCTTATGATTTTGGATAATGGAATAGGATTAACATGTGATTAATGAATAGATGACGTGTCACTTGTGTGTATGCTTTCCTTCGCCTCTGTCATTTATTGCAAGATTGTTGGAGGGACCTGAAGCTGATCAAGTGCAAGAATCTCAACTCTGTTGAAGAAGTCGTTCCTGTAATAACTCTTTGACCGAATCTTTGGGAAGAATCTTTAACGATCCTTTGATCTAGGGAGTGTGTAATGCTATATTTTCTTTGGGTCGCATCGAGCAGATAGACTTTCATTTATGAATATCTGTTCCATGGATTAGAATGTATTTATGATCATGACTCCCTCTATTAATTAGTTAGTTGTCTTTTTCATTTAAATAACTGTTCCTCCTGCGTGAGTGAACGAGGATGAAACAGTATGTGTTAAAACTAAGTTGAATAAGCAATAGAGTTTTGTGTTAAGTTTTTATTTTTCAAACAGAGTAATTGATGTATCCTGGTTCTGAATATGAATAAAATTTGATGAAGCTTTGAGTCAACTTCTTGTGTAATCTAGTTGATGCTTGCTAAGGGGGCCCACTTAGTAAGTATTATGTAGCAAGTTGTTGTAGTTAACTATTCATTTCACGTCGATTACTAGTTAGAATCTATTTCTATAGATTTCAACGCAAACTCAACTTTGTATTGTTCCTGCAGCATTGGGAATCCATCCCTGTGTCTGTTCCTACAGCATAAAGCCAGCTCACAGTTTGTCCTTTAACAATAGCTTCTATGATTTTTGTTTTAGCTGAGTTGTGTTTAAGTTAAAAAGCTTTACGTTGCATTACTTTTAAGTATTTGTTTTCTATAGATGGTGACTGGAAACTAGTTCTTAGTGCACATACCATGCTGCTCCATTTCAAGTATACGTTCCCTAGTTTGATAAAGTAAATGAACGACCATGAGGAAATGTTAGTCACCTGTTGGAATGTCCAATTCCCAGGTTTAGTCTCACTAGAAGGAATAAAAATTAATCTAGAAAGGGTTGAAACAATTGATAGAATTGTAATTCCTAAAACAGTTGAGGGGATTCAATCATTTTTTGGCCAAATCAATTTTTTTCAGAAGGTTTTTTATAAAATTTGTTGAAACTCAAAAATTCATCTCCACGATGTTGAGAAAACAAGAAGCAATTGCATGGGGAGTTGAGCCTATTAAAGTATTCAATGATATCAAGAGATCCAAAAAAGAAGCACCAATACTCAAGTCACCTGATTTTGCTAAAGCTTTTTAGTTTTCTTTTACATCATTTCATACTATTGTTGTTTTTCTATTACAAAAAAGTGATGAGGTTTATGAACAACCTATTGCTTTCTTTAGAAAATCACTTCAAGCAGTAGAATTAAAGTATGACATTATGGAGAAACAGGCTTATGATTTGGTAAAGGCTATCAAGAATGTTAGGCCCTACCTAGTAGGTTCTAAGATAGTGGCTTATGTACCTAATGCTACAATCAAAGACATATTTACTCAACAAGAAGTCATTGGAAGAAGGTGTAGATGGATCAACAAGATCCAAGAGTTTAATATTGATATTTAGATAATGACACTTGTTAGAGGGTAAGGCTTAGCCAAGCTGATGGTTGAATCAAATATTGAACCTCGTAAGATAAATCAAATAGACTAGAATGTTCTTGTAAAGGAATGTGTTGTTCATGGCTACCCTTGGTATAAGTATATTTTGCACTATCTGAGAAACACGTCTTGCTTTGATCACATGACATATAATCAGAAAAGGACATTGAAGCTACAAGACATCAAGTATGTTATGATTGATGATTGCTTGTATTGGAGGGATGGGGTTGGTGTGATGTTAATATATTTAAATGAAGAAGCAGGGAAAATCCTTGAATAAATGGATAGTGGAGTATGTGGAGGTCACTACATAGCCAAGACAATTGCCCATAAGATCCTAAGATCTGGATATTGGTGGCCTTCCATTTTTTCTGACACTCATAGGATGGTAAAGAAATGTGATGCTTTCCAAAAAAAAATTGGTAAGTCAAATTTTTTCAGTGCTTTACCCCTTAGAACACAAAATGTAGAAGCTCCTTTTCAACAATGGGGCATAGATTTCATTGGTGAATTTAGTGAGAAATCTAGTGGTGGCCACAATTGGATACTGGTAGAAACATACTACTTCACCAAATGGGTGGAAGAAATCCCTAAAAGAAAGGAAACTAGCAAGGTTGTCATCAATTTTATTATGGATAAAATTTTGATACGATTTGGCACTCCTGCAAAGTTAATCAAGTATAATGCAATGTGTTTCAGATTAGAGGAGTTTAGTGATTTTTGTAGTAGTTATAGAATTTTTTATATCATAATCTTCCTCTTATCATCCATATGGAAATGGATAGGCTGAGTCTAGTAACAAAAGCCTAATAAAGATCATAAAATGAATGATGGAGAAGAACAAAAGAGCCTAAGATTCAAAGTTGAAATTGGCATTATGGGCTAATAGAAAAACTATCAAGAAGGCTATAGAAAAATCCCCTTATGAAATTGTGTATGGAAAATATGCAAGAATACCAATGAACAATCTATTACTAGTGTATAAATTCATCCAGTAATATGGAAATGACATTGATGACAGTATGACTAGCATAATTAACCAGCTAATAGAGTTGGATGAGTCAAAAAGGATAGCACAAAATTTCAACATGAAGAAGAAATTGCAGGTCAAATACCTATTTGACAAGAGAGCTACATGAATTAATTTTGTTGTAGGAGACTTGGTCTTAATATAGAATGCTAGAATCTAGGATAAAGGAAAACATGGTAAATTTGAGGCCGCCTAGATTGGACCTTATGTCATCTATAGTAATCATGGTGAGAATGCATATCTTTTACAAAATATGGATAAGGAAATGTTGGAATTACCAATGCATGGACAATTCCTTAAACCCTAATTATCATAAGTAGAACATATCCATGCACATAGTACTATCTAGTGTATCTATATTTTTGTTATGGTTGGTTTTTTGGGGTTTTTGTGGTCTACTCTCCTAGAAATTTTTGAATCCTCACTCTATTTCTACCAAAAAAAATCCCCAACTAGAGTCACTAGTGGAGCTTGTAAAATCCATGGATATTTTGATGTTTTGCAATTTTGGAGGTCTTGAAAGTCCTCAATTGTATTTGAATTAGGGTTTTGAGTCTACAAGTTAGGGCTTTCTAAAACCCTCATTTGTTAAAACCTTAAACCCTAAGTATGAGCATGCACTATTTTTTATGTCTTTGTGTTGACCTCCTATGGCCAATTCCCAGTCATTTAAGTTGTAACCTATGTCTAGGTTGTCGTTCATTAACCAACAACTTGGTTTCTTTTCACCGCTTGTGCCTATAGGTCAAATAGTTGATCAAATATCCTGTCTAATGTTCTTCCCTATGTTTGAAATATTTCTAAGTATAAAACCTTATATCGACCTAGTAAATGACCCCTTTTAAGTCATAACTTAAAGAATTTTCTTTAAGTTGACTTATGTCATGCATCCATCAATCCTACATCAATAGGTGTTCAGTTTTCATTGGCCCCTACTTTCCCACAAGGAATAAACTAATCACAGTGAAAAGGTGTGAGGATGCGGGAGGGTGCCACATGTTCAGTGGACACCACAAGATCTTCAAAAAAATTGTTTGAAGATGGCGGTGGGCCCAAGGATTTAGTGGCTCAAAGTTTGATAGTCGGGATCCACATGTTGATTCCTTGTCATCCCATGGGATATAGTCAACATTTACAAATGAGACTATAAGAGTACGAGATGTTTCCACATCAAATCCCCTAATGCTTCCAAGGGTGATGTAGCGAGAAGAATAATCCCTACTAGGTGCCTTTTTTTCATTGCATCATGTGGGTAATTCACATCACTACTGTGAATTATTCCATGATGGGAAATGTGAAGCAATGGAGGTCAACGGCTTAGGTTTAGATGAAGTCAATCTAATGGCTATGTTTTAAACTTCACAATGGGCTTGATCTCAGCCATCCATCCTCAATTGAATGGCTAGGCATGTTGTGTTTCACATGGTGCAACTACATTTCTAGCCACTAGATCAAAGTTGATTGGCCCCATATCAATTTCATGTGTTTCTCCCATGTTGTCTTAATGGACAAGATGGCGCTAGTGCTCCTTTGTGTGTTGCAAGTGCCAAATTCTCTTGTCAGGGCATACTCGTCCGGATTTTTCTATAGATCTCTCGAGAGTTCTAGGATTACATTCATGGTGGTCATGATGGTTGTATGTTGATGGTGTCAAAGTTGTTATGGCTTAGATTATTGCTCAGATTTTGGGGGCAATTCAAATGTTTTGTGAATTCAAATAGGATTCCATTCCTATTGTAACTCTAGTTGTATTAGGGTTAGAGTTTAAAATCAATTCTCAGTGATGTAGGAGCATCCAATGATGTAGGGAAATCTTACATCACCTAAAAAAAATGTTTTCTATTTTTTCTTCAGTTGTTTTGAGTCCCATGATGGCACTTAAAGGGTGTAAGACAATTAGGAATCAAAAATAGTGAAAAACAAGAACTTACTATTTTTAGTAATTCAGCCTAAACAGGCTCGTATGGACCTAAAAATTTACCCTAAGGAGCATAACTAAAAAACATTACTAGTTGTGAAAGAATCACCTCAATACCTTGCACAGTTTGGGAGAAATTAAAGTTTCTATCCCAAGAAATTTCTCCAATGCAACTTCAAATTCAGACATAAAACTTTAGAGGCCTCGAAATACCTCAAAAAGTGGTTGAACCGGCCTATAATGGGTTGACAAATTGTAGAGCCCGTCAAGAGCTTTCCAACGATATGCAATAATAGCAAATCAGACACCCAGATCAAAAGTTATGGCCCCGCGAAGTTGGTCCTCTCAAAAGTGAATTTCATAAAAATTTCTTCCTAGGCCAGAAATCAAACGACGAGACTTTTGGTGCCAAAACAAAAAGGGGAAATTTGAACTTTATAGAACATTCTAAGGCAAATATTGGGGAAAAAAGAAAGGGTTAAGTCGGAATTGTAGAAGGTGGCCCTGATAGTGCAGATTGTGGCTCTGAATAGTAGATTTTCTTTTCAGAGTTGATTTTGTTGTAATGAATCAAGCCCATGAGGTTGTAGCATGCAAGCTTTGAATCTATAATTTAATTTTCTGAAAATAATTGAAAGTGAGTTATTTTTCTATCTTGCATCTTTTGTGTTGGTATTTGTTGTTGTGATTTCTGTGAGTTTTGGGCAGTGTGGCCCTCATCAACTAGTATTAGAGCAAGAGTTCTTGAGCCTGTAATAGAGCACCAAATGTGAGTTAGTTGCAGTAGGACCTATGAGTGTGGGTTGAGTTCAAGATGCCTCCAAGACTTGCCCAGTATGGCAGAGGTAGAGGCCGAGGTGGTGGAGGAAGAGATCCAATTAGAGATGAAATTAGAGCCCTTATAAGGCAATTAGAAACCTTGCAACAAGAGGTTCAAAGAAGAGATGTGCAATGAGACAGAGATGACAGTGAAGATGAAATGGAAGAGGAAGAGCAGGATTGAATGGATCCTGGAGAAAGAAGATTGTTGTGAGCAATCTCAAGCATTGGGAGGAGACCTAAAATGGAGGTTTCAACTTTTAGTGGAAATTTGAATCCTGAAGAATTGATTGACTAGATCAATGACATGGAGGAATTTTTCGAGTTTGAGGAGATTGAAGATCCTCACATAGTGAGGTTTGCAAAGAAAAAATTGAAAGGTCACACTAGTCTATGGTGGAAAGAGGTCCAGTTAGAAAGAGGAAGACAAGGAAAAGATAAAATTTCCAAATGGGATAGGATGGTGTCAAAATTGAAGAAACACTTTATTCCAATCGATTAAAAATTGGAGTTGCTCAATAAGATGTAGAGCTTGAGGCAAGGGGCAAGGATGGTGAAAGAATACACAAAGGAATTTCACAAGTTCCTAGTCTAGACAGGACATTTTGAGGTGAATAAAGAGAAATTTTCTCATTATATTAATGGGTTGAAGCCAAGAATATAGGAAGAATCGACACTAGTAAGAATGACCACCATTGAGGATGCTTATTAGTTTTCTCTAAAGGATGAAGAATCACTAAACAAGAGGTTTGAGAATAAACAATGAGGTGGAGGTCATGGAGGAAAGACCAATGGACAGTCATATGGAGGTCGAAATGAAAATCAAAAAAAGGGTGAAGGCTGCAGTAGCAGCCAAAACCATAAAGGAGATAACGCATATCATCCTTGTGATCAAAATAATGGAGACCAAAGAGGAAGGGGAAGATTTGGATGAGGACCGAGAAGAGGAGGCTTTCATGGGACTTGTTTCTAGTGTGGAGAAGGACATAGAGCCTATAAGTGTCCTCAACATCAAGGAAGGACAAATAGAAGACCTGAGGGTAATGCATAAGTTGCACATGTTGATGAAGATGTTGAGTCTTCACATTTTAAGGATGCAGAAAGAGGAGAGGTTCTTGTTACTAGAGGATCCTTGCTAAATGAGGAGAAGGAGCCAACTCAAAGGAAGAATTTGTTTCGCACCAAATGTAAGTGTGAAGGTAAAGTTTGTAATGTTATTATTGGTGGAGGTAGTACTGATAACCTTGTTCCAGAAGAAATGGTTGGGAAGTTGCGGTTGGAGAGAAGAAGGCATCTGAACCCATACTAAATTGCTTGGTTGCAGAAGGATCATAAAGCCTTGGTAAATGGCCAATGTCTGGTAAAGTTCAAGATTAGAAATTACCATGATGAGGTATTGTGTGATATTATGCCTATGGATGTTTGTCATATGTTATTAGGTAGACCGTGGCAGTTTGATTGACGAACGGTACATGATAGAAATGCCAACACCTATTCTTTGACAAAGGATGGAGTTCATCATCAGTTGAAGCCCTTGAAAGAGGCAGAGGAAAAGGTATGCAATAATGCAAGAATTTGTTTGGTTGATGGAATAAAGTTCCTAGAAGGTATGAAGCATGAGCATATGTGTTTTGCATTGATCCCTAGAGTTGATAAAGAAGATACTACTGAGGTACCTATAGAGGTTTCAGATTTGTTGAATGAGTTTCAAGCTATTATTTTTGATAACGTACTTGAAGGTTTTCATCCTGTAAGAAAGATTAGTCATCAGATGGACCTAATTCCTAGAGCTATTTTTCCAAATAAGGCAACTCATTGTATGACTCCAACAGAGAGCGAAGAGTTGAACAGACAAGTGCAAGAGTTGTTGTGGAAGGGATTGATTCGAGAGAGTTTGAGTCCATGTGCAGTACCCGTAGTACTAGCACCAAAGAAGGATGGGGAATGGAAAATGTGTACAGATTCTACAACCATCAACAAGATCACCATCAAGTATACTTTCCCCTTGCCAAGGATGGATGACATTATGGATTGTTTGAGTGGAGCTAAGTACTTAACGAAGATAGTTTTGAAGAGCGGATTGCACCAGATCCATATTAGAGAAGGAGATGAATGGAAGACAACCTTTAAAACCAAGGAGGGCTTGTAGGAGTGGTTAGTCATGCCTTTTGGGCTAACCAATGCACCGAGCACATTTATGCAACTTATGAATGAGGTATTAAAATAATCTTTAGGAAAATTTGTTATTGTTTATTTGGATGATATTTTGATTTTCATCAAGACATTGGAGGAGCGCCTAATGAATATTTGATTTTTTTTTAGAAGCTAAGGGAGGAGAAGTTGTTGATTAATTTGAAGAAATGTAGTTTTGTGAAAAGGGAGTTGGTGTTTCTAGGATTTGTTGTCTTAGCAGAGAGTCTTAAAATGGATCCAGAGAAGGTGAGAGTTATCATTGAATGGCCTACCCCAAGGAGTGTTACAAAGGTAAGATCATTTCATGGACTAGCAAGTTTTTACAGAAAGTTTATTAAGAGTTTAAGTAGTATTTGTGAACTTCTAATTGAAGCAACGAGAGGGGATAGAAAATATTTTAAGTGGACTACAAGAGCAGCCAAAATTTTTGATATGTTAAAGAAGAAAGTTATAGAGCAACCTGTTTTGTCCCTTCTAGATTTCAGTAAGGTCTTTCAGGTAGATTGTGATGCTAGTGGCACTGCCATAGGAGTTGTTTTGAGTCAACAAGGTAAGCCTGTTGCCTATTTTAGTGAGAGGTTAAATGATGCTAAGAAGAAATATTTTGTCTATGATCAAGAGTTTTATTCTATGGTTCAGGCTTTGAAGAAATGGAGACACTATTTGTTTCCAAAAGAATTTGTTTTATATACTAATCACCAGGTTTTGCAGTATCACAGTAGTTAAGGAAAGTTGAATAAAAGGCCCTTAAAATGGGTTGAGTTTTTGCAGAGTTATATTTTTCTTTTGAAGCACAGGAGTGGAAGGTCAAATAGATTTATAGATGCCTTAAGTAGAAGGAAAAATTTGTTGATAGAGATGAATATAGAGGTTGTTTGGTTTAATGGACTCAAGATTTTGTATCTAGAAGATCCAGAATTTGTAGAAGCTTGGAAGGATTTTTCGGAACCTGTTACATTGGATAGGATGAGATGGATGGATTTCTTAATCCAAGATGGGATGTTGTTTAGAGGAAGCCAATTGTGCATTCCAAGGATTTCTATGAGAGAGAATCTAATCGAGGAGAAGCATAGTGGAGGATTGGCTAGACATTTTGGTTGGGATAAGACCATTGCTCTTGTCAGTGAGAATTATTATTGGCCATAGTTACAAGATGTGAAGAATTTTGTACAAATTTGCAAAGTATGTCAAATGGCGAAAGGAACAAGTCAAAATACTAGATTGTATCAGCCATTACCTGTACCTGAGAGGCCATGGGAGGATATTAGCATGGATTTTGTTCATGGCTTGCCAAGGACTTAGAGAGGGCATGGTTCCATATTTGTGGTGGTGGATAAATTTTCAAAGATGGAAAATTTCATTCCATGTCATAAGACCAATGATTGTTTTCATGTTGCAGAGTTGTTTTTCAGAGAGGTGGTGAGACTACATGGTCTACCAAAGAGTATAGTCTCAGACAAAGATACTGAATTTGTTAGTTATTTCTGGAGGACATTATGGAAGAAGCTGAAGACAAATTTGAAGTTTAGTTATGTACATCATCCATAGACTAATGGAAAAATAGAGGTGGTGAATAGGAGTTTAGACAACCTGCTAAGAGGCTTAGTTGGAGATAAGCCCTAGGGATGGGATTTGATTATACCATAGACAAAATTTTATTACAACAATTTTGTCAATATGAGCACTAGTAAATCACCATTCCATATTGTATATGGGAGTAGTCCAAGAACTACTTCTAAACTAAGAAATATGGATAAGGGGGAGAAGAGTAGTGTTGAGGCTGAATATTTTGTTGAGCACCTGAAGAATTTGCACGAAGAGGTGAAGAAACATATCAATAAGATGAACTCACAATATAAGCCTTAGACATATCAGAAAAGGAGGTATAAGGAGTTTCAGGTAGGAGATCAAGTCATGGTTCATTTGTGAAAGTAAAGGTTTCTAGTTGGTACATACAACAAGTTAAAGATGAAGTTTGGACCATGCAAGATCCTAAAGAAGCATGATTCAGGAAATTCTTATGAGGTAGAGTTTCCTAGTGGAATAAACATTTCTCCTATGTTCAACATTACTGATTTGATAGAGTATCATGAAGGTGGTATAGAGGAGGGGCCAATAAATGAACAGTTGAAAATTCTAGCACCTACTTCAGAGAAGGAAGAGATAGAAGAAATCTTGGATAGTTGTGTGGGTAGAAGCATGAGAAACAAACAATATGCAAAGCACTTAAAGTGAAATGGAGAGGAAGGATTGTTGAAGATTCATCATGGTTATTTGAGGTTGAGGTTAATCATCTTGGTTTCCCTCTAACTCCATAGAAGTGACAGGGTCACTTTTCAAATTACCCTAGGTGTCTGATGCAAGAGCATCCAACGATGTAGGGAAATCTTGCATCACCCAAAACAAATTGTTTTCTTTATTTTATTCAGTTTTTTTGAGTCCCATGATGGCACTTAAGGGGTGTAATATAGTCAAGCATCAAAAATAGCGAAAAATGGGCACTTACTATTTTTAGTAAGTCAGCCTAAACGAGCTCATATGGACTTGAAAATTTACCGCAAGGAGCATAGCTGAAAAACATTTCCAGTCATGAAAGAATCACCTCAATACCCTTCACAATTTGGGAGAAATTAAAGTTTCCATCCCAAGAAATTTCTCCAATGCAACTTCAAATTCAGATATAAAACTTTAGAGGCCCAAAAATAGCTCAAAAGTGGCCAAACCGACCTAGGGTGGGCTCATGCATTGTAGAGCTCATCGAAAGCTTTCCAACGATATGTAATAATAGCAAATTGAACACCTGGATCAAAAGTTATAACCCCGCAAAGTTGGTCCTCTAAAAAGTGAATTTCATAAAAATTTCTTCCTAGGCCATAAATCAAATGGTGGGACTTTTGGCACAAAAACAAAAAAGGGAAATTTGAACTTTCTAGAACATTCTAGGGTGGTTATTGGGGAAAATAAAAAGGGTTAAGTGGGGGTTGTAAAAGGTGGCCCTGATAGTGCAGATTGTGGTTCTAAATAGTAGATTTTCTTTTCAGAGTTGATTTTGTTGTAATGAATCAAGCCTATGAGGCTACAACATGTAAGCTTTGAATATGCAATTTCATTTTCTGAAAATAATTGAAAGTGATTCATTTTTCTATCTCGCATCTTCTGTGTTGGTATCTATTGTTGTGATTTATGTGGCTTTTGAGCGGTGTGGCCCTCATCACTCAGTTATGCCTACACTATAAAGGAAAGTTTTGTAATCTTTTGAAGGGTTGGTTCTGATTTTTTGTTTTAGTAATTCTTTGTATAGAGTCAAGTTGAATAGATAAGTCCTCTTAAGCTTAAAGAATGAATGTTGTAAGTTTTTCTCTATAATAACAACATATAACTCAAACACTCATTGTGTTTTCTCGTATTTGAATGTCAATATATTATTGTCTCCATATTGTAACACATCATCTTTTGAATCATATAATCAAGGATTGTTCATGGTTCTCATATCAAATTTATTGTTATGAATGTTTGAATTGTTAGTCTTTATTCAAGGAGTAGATGAAAATTGCTTCTAGTCCATTCATTAAATATTGTGTTGTTATGATAAGGATCTATAAGGAGAGTAATAGTATTGTCCCTTAGTTGGTTTCTCATTGCAAGGTAATGAGGTTATAAGAAGCCAAGAGTTGTTTTGTTTTAGGAGTTTACTTCATTTGTAGACTTTGTGTGGATAAGGCACTGGTCAAGGAGACTCACAAAGTTGGGAAACAAGGAAGAATCAATCATTAAATCAATTCAATGCCATTCAATTTTCTATATTTTACTTTTCATACCCATTACCACACTACAATGAACCACAACAAATATAGAGGGTCGAATATATGATTTATCCTAACAAACTAACTTCTTCATATTAGTGTGAAGAATTTTTTATCGAAGGAACCATTCCATGTTTTTATTGTTGCATGGGGTTATAGGGGAAGCCACCTTGGTTTTGTAGAGCCTAAAGTGTAGAGGAGAACTTGTAAAATCTATCTCCTATTCATTGGCTACTAACCTAGGGTTTCTGAGCATAAGTAGAGAATCTTTAGGAAAACCTAGATAATCATTTGGAAACACCAACAACTGATATCCTTCTGTAGTGTAAAAAAAGTATCCCTTTTTCACACTTAATTTGGTAATAATTAATTTTAAAATGAACCTAATGTTGCCTTGATTCAGTGTTGTAATGTGTTTTACACATTCACATTAAATCTAGGGCCTTTCCAAATAAAATGGACTTTATGGTTCCTTATTTAGGGCATTGTAAAGTTTTTCTTTACACTTTCACACTAATCTAGGGCTTTATTAATTAATTGAGGTTAATTGGCCCCTTTAATTCAAATCCAAGCCTAATTAATTACACATTCTGAGGGATAAATCCTGGCATTCTTAAATGATATTACACAACACTTAACTTTCCAAGGTGTGTGTCCTAGGTTAGTGACCTAGGACCCATTCTTCATATGGCGAATGGGTCTTCACTAGGTCATAGGGCCCTAATTTTACATAACATCTCACAATCCCCAAAGTGTGTCCTAGTTAAGTATACTATAACCCATTCACCACATGTTGAATGGGTCCTCACTTAACCCTAGGACCCCCCCTTGGGATATGTTTTTGGTAGTATTTTAATGATTTCAAATCCTATATTTGATGCCGACTTTTGATATTTGAATTTTGGGAATTAATCTTAAGTTATATATAAATATAAGGTTATTTCAATATGTTTTCACCTAGAATTTCATAAGCAATCAAAAGTACTTTCAAAAGAGCATTTCTAAGGTATTCAAGGGTAGATTATTGAAGTTTATTGCAGCAATCAAGATTCAATCATCATGTCAAATGCATAGTGCATCATCAATGTTGTTGAGCTAATATGATGACGAAGCATTGGTGATCAAGTTCAAGTGTTCAAAGCCATTATCTTACGTCAAGTTCATGATCAATATCTACACTCATTGAGGCCATTTCATCCTAAGTTTCAAATTTGCAATCTAAGGTTTTAACAAGGTTTGGTTAGTTATTACATATTGTTGTTCATTCATAATTCCATTATGCATTGTTTCATTTCAAGCTTTAATTACCAAAACGGGTTTCACCAAGGAAAACCCCTATTCCCCAAAACAAAAAACACTTTTCATCTCCTTTGTGATTTAGGAGCATCCTTGGTTCTTGGCAATCTTGCATCAACCAAAAAAACATTTTCTTTTAGTTGTGTTCTTGTTCAGTTCCTGTTTAGTTCAAGTTGGCAGATTCATCATAGTTGCTCACTAGACTCTATGGATCTATGTTTACATCATGGAAATGTTCATTTTCCTTATTCCAAGATTTGAGTACGATTAGATCTTTTTCCAGCAAGTTATCACTTTCAGACTTAATGGCAATTTCTTGAACCGACACCAGAATAATTTTCAAGCCTAATGGCTAGTTTGATCGCTTGTGGATCTTTCCCGTAACTTGTGAATCTTGAAGTTGTGATTCAAATTGTCCCATGGAGTGTCCCTAATCTTAATTATAGGTCCACACTTCATCCAATGCATTCACTAAGGATTAATTCAAATTTGAGGCTGACCTATTCATTCACACGTTACATTTTCTTTCATTGGAGATTGTAATGATCTTTTGGATGACGCAGAAGATTCTAGATCTGCGGATATGATATAAATCTTGTAATAGATCATTAGAACAGGAATAAGTTGATTAAGTAGATAAATATAGAATTTATGTGTAATATTTTCATTGCATTAAGGATCATATGGGTATGTGCAGGATCATCATGGAAAAAATAGGCCCTTAAGTGGCGAAAAATTCAGAAAAATTAGAGTTAGGCAACTTGACGTAAAAATTTGAATAAGTTATTTATATTATTTCAAAAATATGTAAGAATAGAATCTGTAGCAAATTGAATGTAGTTTCTAAACTACTAGGTTTATTTTTTAAAAATAAAAATCTATTTGGTAAAAATTTGAAATTTCAATCCAGTAGTACTTAAATTTCAGGGAAAAAATAAGTAGGTGTTTGTCTGACCACCTTAACCACAATAAAATGATAATAATTTTTTATAAGATTTTAGATATAAGTAGAGGACTAATGTCCCAATGTGATGCATATTTTTTTGTAATTTTTTTCCAAGTAAATAATTAATTATGAATTTTTTATTACAACTTTTTAAAAATATAAAAGTTCGTATGTCTGACCACCTTAACTTGGTCAAAACTTCATGAAATTCAATTTTTTTTTTTAATCCTATAGTATGCGAAACATAGAATTTGACACATGTTTTGGATTCAAAAAATGTGATACCGTTTGAAAGCTATGGATTTTTTTCAATCAGCCTATCAATCAAGACTTTCATCATAATTCAAATAGAAAATGAATAATAATTATTTATTAAATTCAAAGTAAAGTATAATTTATATAGGTGGCAAGTTGAGAATCTCCTTTAAAAACCCTTTTTGTTTCATCAATTTTGGGTAAAAAAAAAGTCATTAGCCACATGGGCCATCATATCACTTACATATCGCCACTTTTTGGCCCATCATGATCTTGCACATACCCATATATGAATATTGTATTTTGAGCATGTTGTATCGGGCCTGTGAGCAGAATCTATAAGCCCAAATGTTGTCGACTGATTGTAATTGAAATTTTTGTTAATAAGAAAGTTTGAATCTGCATTTTCCTCCAATTAATGTGTTGCTTATGTTGTGTGACTCTTGTTGCATGGTCTAGATTGTTCTCTTTGAGGACCCTCCTACTATGGCTACACCAGATTGGTATCAGAGAGAGATTCAATCTATGAGAGATCGCTATAATTCATGGAGTCGTGTTGAAGATTTGTTGTGGGGTGGCGGACTAAGGATCTGACCTACAGCTATAGAGGGGTTGTGTAAAGATGGTGGGAAGAAGAAATGGTAGAGGAAATGGAGTGCGTGGAAATGCAGACCCAACTATGATGGAGATGTTGAGAGGAATTGTTGCTAGATTAGATGTAGTTGAAACTACCCAGAGGAGAGGTCGACTAGTTGATGATGTGAGTGATGAAGAAGTAGAACAGGAAGAAAGGGAAAGAGAAGATCAACTTGGTCTGGATCAGGGAGAAGAGAGGTTCATAAGAGCCCTAACTAGAGTAAATACTAAACCACATTTCAATCCACCGGATTATAGGGGTAAGTTGGATTCAAATGAATTGCTTGATTGGATAACAGAGATGGAGAAGTATTTTGATTTTGAAGGTACCACTAAAGATAAGAAGGTGAAATTTTCTTGTACAAAGTTGATAGGACATGCATCCCTTTGGTGGGAACATTTGCAGACAGATAGGAAAGGAAGAGTAAAGGAGAAGATAAAATCATGGGATTAGATGGTGAATAAGTTAAAAACAAGGTTTATGCCTACAGATTATTATATCAGTTTGTTCTGGAAGTTGCAAAATTTGAAGTAGGAGTCAAGTGTGATAGATTATATTGAGGAGTTATACAAGTTGAATATCAGATACAGACATTCGAAGGATGAGATTGAGGATGAGATTGAGCAAGTAGCCAGATATGTGAATGGCTTGAGGTCATCTATACAGGATGAGATTAGTTTGATGAAGTTGCAGAATGTGGAAGAGGCATGTCAATGTGCCCTAAAAGTAGAAGAGAAGTTGAATAAAACACATGAGAAGAGACAAAGAGGAAGAGGTGGAAGATTTCAAAGAGGAATAACCTTTACTAGAGGAGGAAGAGGATCTTTTATAGATCAGAATAAAGATAAGGAGGTTAGTAAGAATGATAATTCATACCGTAGAGATGATGGAAACTCTTACCAGAGAGGAGGATATGGTGGTCACCAGAATGAGGGTTATAGAAAAGATGATAAGGAGAAAAGAGTATTTAGGGGAACTTGTGTTAAGTGTGGTGGAGGACATAGAGCATTTGAGTGCAATCAAGGAGAGATGAGAACAAATACAAAAAACAATAGAAGAATAGCCTTTGCTGAGGAGGATCATGTCAGATCATCTAATAAACCAAAAGATAGAGAAGTGTTGGTGAATAGAAGACTATTGTGTCAAAGTGATATGGAGCAGGAACCGTTGTAGAGAAATAATTTGTTTCAGACCAGATGCAAGGTAGCTGGTAAATGTTGCAAAGTAATTGTGTATAGTGGAAGCTCAAAGAACCTGGTTTCTAAAGAAATGGTGACCAAATTGAAGTTGGAAAGATTGAAAAACCCGAAGCCCTATCAGATAGCATGGATTCAAGATGAGCATAAGATACTGGTAAGTGAACAATGTTTGGTGAAATTAAAGATAGGAAATTACCATGATGAAGTTTTGTGTGATATCATGCCTATGGATGTAGGCCATGTTTTGTTGGGAAGGCCTTGGTAGTATGATATACATGCTATTCATGATGGAAAGAAGAATACATATACCATTGTTGCTAATGGGATGAAGTAGAATTTTTTGCCATTGGAGGATGTTCCTAGAGTTGAGGTTTGTACGAGTGCTAGAGTTTGTTTGGTTGATGGAAGGAGATTTCTGGATGGATTGAGACATGATAACATGATAACATGTGTTATGCCTTGGTTCCTAAGAAGGTTGAAGACTTGAAGCATGTAGAGAATAGTTGAAGGAGATAAATGAGTTGCTGACTGAGTATGAAGAAATCATTTCAGATAATGTACCTAATGGATTAGAACATGTGAGGAGTATTAGTCATTGCATGGATCTGATTCCTGGAGCTAGTTTTCTTAATAAAGCAGTACACTGGATGACACCTGTAGAGAATGAAGAGTTGAATAGACAAGTGTAAGATTTGTTGAGGAAGGGTTTGATCAAAGAAAGCTTAATTCCATGTGTAGTACCTATTGTGCTAGCACATAAGAAGGATGGAGAATGGAGGATGTGCATAGATTCTAGATCCATAAAAAAAATCATAGTGAAGTATAGATTTCCTTTGCCCCAGATGGATGACATTATGGATTGTTTGAGTGGAGCTAAATTATTTACAAAGATAGATTTGAAGAGTGGATATCATCATATCAGAATAAGAGAAGGGGACGAGTGGAAGACAACATTTAAGACAAATGAAGGATTGTATGAGTGGTTGGTGATGCCTTTTGGACTAACAAATGCACCGAGTACTTTCATGAGGCTAATGAATGAGGTATTGAAGAAATTATTGGGTAAGTTTGTGATTGTTTACTTGGATGACATCTTGATTTTTAGTAAGACTAGAGAAGAAAATTTGTTGCATATAAGACAAGTTTTGCAGAGGCTGAGAGAAGAGCAGTTGCTAATAAACATTAAGAAGTGTAGTTTCATGAAGGAAGAATTGGTATATCTAGGATTTGTGATATTTGTGGATGGATTGAAGATGGATCCTAAGAAGGTAAGAGCAATTGTGGAATGGCCTACACTGGATAGCATTGGAGAGGTAAGATCATTTCATGGACTGGCTAGTTTCTATCAAAAGTTCATTAGGAATTTCAGTTCTATTTGTAGTCCTATGACAAAAACAATGAGAGAAGATAAGAAGGATTTTAGGTGGACATCTAGAGAAGACCAGAGTTTTGAGTTGTTGAAACAGAAGTTGACTGAGTAGCCTATGTTGGCTTTACTAGACTTTAATAAGGTATTTCAAGTAGACTGTGATGCAAGTGGAGATGCAATTGGAGCAATATTGAGTCAAGAAGGAAGACCAATAGCCTATTTCAGTGAGAAATTGAATGATGTTAGGAGATGATATTCAATGTATGATTAGTATTTATATTCCATAGTTCAAGTCTTGAAGAAGTGGAGACATTACTTGTTTCCTAAGGAGTTTGTGTTGTATATGGATCATCAAGCATTACAGTATTTAAACAGTTAGGGTAAGTTGAATCAAAGACACATGAGATGGGTGGAATTCTTGTAGAGTTATACTTTTGTTTTGAAACATAGGAGTGGAAATTCAAATAGAGTTGTTGATGCTTTGAGTAGGAGAAGGAATTTGCTAGTAGAAATGAGAGTGGAGGTATTAGGCTTTGATGAATTGAAGAACATGTATGAGGAAGACCCAGATTTTGTAGAACCTTGGAAAGCTTGTAAAGAACCAGTCTTGGTGGATAGGACTCAGTGGTTCGATCATTTCATTCAGGAGGATATGTTGTTTAGAGGAAATCAGTTGTTTATACCTTGGAGTTCAATGAGGGATAACTTGGTGAAAGAAAAGCATAGTGGAGGATTGGCAGGACACTTTGGAATTGATAAGACTGTAGCATTGGTGAGTGAGAATTAATTTTGGCCATAGATTCATAAGGATGTTAGAAAATTTGTGCAGAGTTGTAGAGTTTGTCAAGTTGCAAAAGGGAGTAGTCAGAATGTTGGATTGTATAATCCTTTGACAGTTCCAACGAGACCTTGGGGGGATATCAACATGGATTTCATACTTGGTTTTCCAAAGAAACAGAGAGGTAATGATTCTATATTTGTGGTGGTGGATAGATTTTCTAAAATGACACATTTCATACCTTGTAAGAAGACAATAGATGCAATACATGTAGCAAACTTGTTTTTCAAGGAAGTGGTCAGATTGCATGGATTACCTAGGAGTATTGTTTTAGACAGAGATACAAAGTTTGTTGGTTACTTTTGGAGGACACTTTGGAAGAAGTTAAAGACAGATTTGAAGTTTAGTTCTACTTTTCACCCATAGACTGATGGGCAGAAAGAGGTAGTAAAAACAAGTTTGGGGAATTTGCTAAGATTTTTGGTTGGATAGAAGACCAGAAGTTGGGATTTAGTCCTTGCACAGGCAGAGTTTGCTTACAATAATTCAGTGAATAGGAGTACCGAAAAGACACCTTTTGAGATTGTTACTAGAGTTCATCCTAGAGGTATATCAGAGTTAAGAGACATAAATATGGAAGATAAAAAAAGTGCAGAAGTAGAGGAATTTGCAGAACATATGAAGAAAGTGCATCCTCAAGTAAAACAACAATTGGAAGATATGAACCAAAAGTATAAGGAGCGAGCAGATGAAAAGAGGAGACATAAGGAGTTGAAAGTTGGAGATGAAGTGATGGTGTATTTGAGGAAGGAAATATTTCTAGTTGGCATGTACAATAAGCTCAAGATGAGGAATTTTGGACCCTATAATATTTTAAAGAAATTTGATTCAGGAAATGCATATGAAGTGTAGTTACCGAATGACATGGGTATATCACCTATATTCAACATTGTAGATCTACATGAGTACCATGAAGTAGAATTTAGTGAAGGAAATAAAGAAAGATTGGAGAATCAATTTTTGAAACAACAATCAGATGAGATTGAAGAGATTTTGGATATCAGAGATGGGAGGAAAACTTGTGGAATCTTGACAGTACAAAGAATATCTTGTGAAGTGGAAAGGCAGACTAGTGGAGGATCCTTCTTGGATTTCTCAGGCTAAGGTAAACCGTATTTGTTTTTATTTAGCCCCAACAAAATGAGGGACTCGCTTTTCAAATAACCTCGGATGTCTAATGCAAGAGCATCCTTGGTTCTTGGCAATCTTGCATCAACCAAAAAAACATTTTCTTTTAGTTTTGTTCTTGTTTAGTTCCTGTTTAGTTCAATTTGGAAGATTCATCATAGTTGCTCACCAGACCCTACGGATCTATGTTTACATCGTGGACATGTTCATTTTCCTTATTCCAAGATTTGAGTGTGATTGGATATTTTTCCAGCAAGTTATTGCTTTTGAATTTAATGGCAGTTTCTTGAACTAACACCGAAATAATGTTCAAGCCTAGCAGCTAGTTTGATTGCTTGTGGATCTTGAAGGTGTGATTTGAATTGTCCCATGGAGTTTCCCCGAACTTAATTATAGGTCCACACTTCATCCTATGCATTCACCGAGGAGTAATTAAAATTTGAGGCCAACCTATTCATGCACACATTACATTTTATTTCATTGGAGATTGTAATGATCTTTTGGCTAACGCAAAAGATTCTAGATCTGTGGATATGATATAAAGCTTGTAATAGATCATTAGAAGAGGAAGAAGTTGATTAAGTGGATCAATATAGAATTGATGTGCAATATTTTCACTCACATTAAGGAGCATATATGAATATTGTATTTTGAGCATGTTGTATCAGGCCTATGAGCTGAATCTGTAAGCCTGGATGTTGTCGGCCGATTGTAATTGAAATTTTTGTTAATAAGAAAGTTTGAATTTTCATTTTCCTCAAGTTTATGTGTTGCTTCTATTGTGTGACTCTTGTTGCACAATCCAGATTGTTCTCTTTGAGGACCCTCCTACTGTGGCTACACCACTTTGATGTGTGATTGTAGGTTTTAGGTTGAAGATCATTTAGAGAGAAAAAATTGCAAAATTGGAGAAACTTACAAAGTTTTCAAAGTTGTCACCTTTCTTGCAAGATCACGGAATATGAGCTACAAAATTTATTTTTGGGTTTCCGCTAGTCCTCGACTAGAATTTGGAAGTGTAGACATAGAGGAACAAAACCCAAAAATAGATTTTTTTGAGCCCTATCTAGGACCCATTCGCTAGTGGGTGAATGAATCCTCAGTCAGGTCCAAAAAAACACTTTTACAATAGGTACACAACGTTTAACCCTCTTAAAACCTAGCTTTCAATTGGTATATCAATTAGGCTTTTTTTTATATTCATATGCACATTATAACCCTCATAATTGAATGAAATACTAGTGAAAGAAATAGGTTAACCATCTTGATCTTATTTTGGTTCTTCCCTCTCTCCCTTTTCCTATGTTTCATTTTGGTGAGCATTAGAACTCCCTCAAGTCCTCTAATTCTTAGACCCCCTACAAATCATTTAATTATTTTACCACCTAGGCCTCAACTTATCATTTATCCACCCTCACAACAACCACAATTTCAAAATAAACCCATTCTTATCTTAGAACCACCTAAAAGGCCACTTGAGAATGATAATGTTTCACAACAATTGAGTTACAATACAATTTCTCATACATATAACACTAGAAATAATCTGCAACCAAGACAAAAAACTCCAACATCCCTCCCATTTCCTCAACCTATTTTTCCTAGTGCTCCTTGTTTTCCCTCACATACTAGAAAGGAGTATGATCTTGTTGAACAACTTAAGAATACACTCGTTGAGATATCCCTATGGGACCTTATTCAATCCTCACCTAGTTATCATAACATGCTTCAAAGTTTTTTACAACAAGTTCCTACCCATCCTAATGTGAAACCAAATGATGTGGCAACCCAAATTCAATTCATAACTCCAATCAACTTAGACATTACTTTCCACCAAGATGAGTTACCTTCACTAGAAGAGAAAAAACAAAATGAAGCTTTCATCATAATAGCCTATGTTAATCAACTTGCGATAAAGAGAACTCTTGTTGATAGTGGATCAACCATTAATGTGTGTAGAATAAACCTTCTTGATAAGATTGAATTATATAAAATCCAAATTCAACTTGATTCTTTATCTATTTGTGGGTTTGATAACATAGGAAAACAACCACTTGGAGTCATCACATTACCTATTAAAGTTGGAAAAGTCCTATTACAAACTCTAGTCCATGTTATGCCTCATGTTTCATATAATCTCCTCTTAGGAATGCCATGGATTCATGCAATGAATGGGGTGCTTTTACCCTTCATCATAAAATGAAGTATGTCTATGACAAAAAAAATTACACACTCAAAGTTGATCTTGAACCTGAAAGTTGTTTGATTGCTAAGAAAGAAGGATGTGATCCTTTGAAAGCATTGAAATCAATTGCAATAGTGGAAGCCATGAAGGAAGAAGAACAAAAGAAGAACATTCTTGAAGTCACTAAATTGCTAGGAGATGATTGAGGTTCCTTAGATTTTGCACCAACATTTATGGGAGGATACAAGATCATAACAAAAGAGTCTTAAAAGGGAAAAGAAAAAGCGGTAATGTGAACACAAAACTTGAAATTATCCACTTCAACCACTTTAGATGAAGTAGATTACACTACAAAATTTGATGAAATTAATTATGAGCAACAACCGAATCAAAAGGAAATGGAAAAGATTTATGTAAGAGGATATGAACTTATGAAACAACTTGGGTATAGTGGAAAAGGATGTGGTGCTAGAGAATAAGGTATATGCGTCCCTATAGAGCCTAACATGCAAGAAACCACTAATGGTTTTGGTTATTGTCCCTCAAAAAAAAAAACAAGCCTTCAATCAATATCAACACTCTTACAAAGTATTCTTCTAAGCCAACTTTAACATCAGTGCATCCTGAATTGATAAAAAATAGTAGGTTATTGTCCTTCAAAAGAAATGAAAGAAACAAAGAAGTCCTCTCTTTAAAATTAATGCCATCATACAAAGCACTCCAAGGAATTTTATTGTTCAAGGAGAACACAAAATATCGCAATCTAAAGAGTCTTTTGTAAGTATGACATCTTGTAGTAAGCAAGAGATGTATTTGTCACAAAATAAAGGAACATCCTCTACTATTGATCAAGAGGGTATCTAGCTGAGACTCCTCCAAGATCATTTGATATCTCTTGCTCCAAGAACACGAAAGATTTTACTAAAAGAGTTCATTTTATGCATATCATAGAGTTCATGGTCATTCTACTAATGAATGTAAGGCTTTGAGTAATAAAATTCAACATCTTAAGGATTGTGGTGCTCTTCCTTGTGTTGTAGCCCCTACTTCCTCTAATTGATATTGGTTTTCTTTCTATTATGCTTCTCATGAATCATCTCGGCTCATCCTTGTCTTGCACTCAGTGGGGGCAAGAGGTTAGGTTAGCCTTGTCCTCGTATGGCACTTATTGATTGTCTATTTTGGAAATTTGACCACCTTCCATGTATATATAAGAGAAAGCTTGGGATATGGATGACATGCCTTAAGTTGGCTCACATGTGATGTACTGAGATATCTTTATTATTGCATTTTGGGGGCAACCCCTTATCCATGATGTAGTTTCATTTAGGAACATGTGACTTGGCATAGGGCTTTCCAAAATAGCTCTCATGTCTTCTTCTACTTTAAATCGGATTGCTGACAACAATGGTTTTTGAAATATATTTAAAGTGGGGGCATACATTGACACTTATTTTTATTTGTGTGATTTTATTTATTCTTGTGATGCATCCTTTTCTTGGTGATGTCATCAAGTTTTATTTCCTCTGAGAGTGTGATTTTTCTTTGATTTTTCCTCTCTTGGAGATGTTAGGCATGATGTTCCTAGGAAGAGACCTTACACAAACTAAGAAAAGTCCCATTGAACAAAAACCTTTACTCGCATGTTGTTCATAGGTGCTTAGCATAACACAGCTTGTCAGGCCTTATGAAGCTCAAAGTTTCATGTTGTGGCACCCTATCAGATTAATCAAAGAGATAGCTTTGGTATGTTAAGTACAGTGAGAGCCGACACAAAGGCATGACTTTCTCACTAATCCAATTGTTGGGAAAACTCACCTAGTGGACAGCATGAGGTTCCACTACCCCAAAGTGAGCATATGTTTTGGACAAACAACTGAGACCTGATTCACATCAAGTTGGATAGACATTTGAGGCTTGATCTGCCCACTTTTTTTGTTTCTTTTGATCTTTGACATTGTATGTTTGTGTATCTTGTCTTGTTGTAGCATATCATACACCTTGTGTGTGTCCCATTGTGCTTATGTTAGTTTGATGTAGGATCTTGGATCCTGGGGCCTTTACCACCTCCTTGATCTTTGTCTCCTATACCATACACATTGGTACACTTGGGCCCCTCATGAATGTCTACTTTAGTGTGATTTTGAAGCAAGTTCATCCTATCACTAAAGTGGGGGCTAAATGTAGTGTAGAAAAAAGTATCCCTTTTTCACACTTAATTTGGGAATAATTAATATTAAAATGAACCTAACGTTGCCTTGATTTAGTTTTGTAATGTGTTTTACACATTCACATTAAGTCTAGGGCCTTTCTAAATAAAATGGACTTAATGTTGCCTTATTTAGGGTGTTGTAAAGTGTTTCTTTACACTTTAACACTAATCTAGGGATTTATAAATAATTGAGGTTAATTGGCCAATTTAATTCAAATTCAAGCCTAATTAATTGTAGATTTCGACGGATAAAGCCCGACATTCTTAAATGATACTACACAAAAATTAATTTTACTAGGTGTGATCCCAGGTTAGTAACCTAGGACCCACTCACCACCTAGTGAATGGATCCTCACCAGGTCCTAGGACCCTAATTTTACATAACATTTCACAATCCCTGAAGAGTGTCGTAGTTAAGTATGCTAGAACCCATTTGCCACATGGAGAATGGGTCCTCACTTAACCTTAAAACTGCCCCTTGGGATATGTTTTCGGCGGTATTTTAATGATTTCAAATCCTAGATTTGATGTTGTCTTGTGATATTTTAATTTTGGGAATTAATCTAAGTTATCTATAATACAAGGTTATTTCACTATGTTTTCACCTAGAATTTCATAAGCAATCAAGGGTACTTGCACAAGAGCATTCACAAGAGTTTTTCTAAGGCATTCAAGGGTAGATTATTGAAGTTTATTGCAGCAATCAAGATTCAATCATTATGTCAAAGTCATAGTTCATCATCCATGTTGTTGAGCTAATGTGATTATGTAGCATTGGTGATCAAGATCAAGTGTTCACAACCATTATCTTATTTCAAGTTCATGATCAAGAACTACACTCATCGAGACCATTTCATGCTAAGTTTTAGATTTGAAATCCAAGGTTTTAATAGGTTTGGTGAGTTGTTACATATTGTTGTTCATTCATCATTTCTTTATGAATTGTTTCATTTCTAGGTTTAATTACCAAAGAAAGGTTTGAACAAGGAAAACCCCTATTCCCTAACAAAACAACATTTTTCTTCTCCTTTGATGTGTGATTGTAGGTTTTAGGTTGAAGATCATTTGGAGAGCAAAATTTGTAAAATTGGAGAAAGTTGTGAAGTTGTCAAAGTTGTCACCTTTCTTGCAAGATCACGAAAATTGAGTTATAGAATTTATTTCTAGTTTTTCGACAGTCCTCGACTAGAATCTTGGAGTGTAGAAAAAAAGGAACAAAAATCAAAAATAGATTTTCTAGAGCCTTAGCTAGAACCCATTCTCCATTGGGCGAATGAGTCCTCAGTGAGGCCTAAAAAAGAACTTTTTGCAATAGGTATACAACATTTAACCCTCTTAAAGCCTACCTTTTAATTGGTATATCAGTTAGGTTTGTTTTTTGATATTCATTTGCACATTATAAACCTCATAAATGAATGAAATACTTGTGAAAGAAAGAGGTTAACCATCTTGATCTCATTTTGGTTCTTCCCCCTCTCCATTTTCTTATGTTTCATTTTGGTGAACATTATAACTCCCTCAAGTCCTCTAATTCTTAGATCCCCTAAACAAATACTTTAATTATTGGACCACCTAGGCCTCAACTTATCATTTATCCACCCTCACAACAATGACAAGTTCAAAATTTAGACCTGTGCTTATCTTAGAACCACCAAAAAGGCTACTTGATAATGATAATATTTTGTAGCAAGCAAGTTACAATACCATTGCTCATACATATAACACTACCGTTAGAGTAAATTAATTAACATTTACTCCATTGCTTAATTCAAACTTAGGAAAATATCATCTAGTTTTGATTGTGAGTGTTATTGCATTAATTATGCATTTCAATTAGTCATGTGCTTTATTCTTTGTGTTGTACACAAGATAAAGTCACTTAACTAATTTATGCATTCTATTATCTCACTCCTCTCTCAGTCAGAACTCCATCATTCAAGGTCGCATGTTGAATTCACCTAAGTCTACATAAGGATATTCAATCCTTCATTGTATTCATTCAATAATCAATAATCATTATTGTTTCACATATTTTGCTATGTAATTTCTCATTCGTGTGTGAAATATTTCTCTCCATAATACCATCTAGGGCTTGTGGGATCTCAATCACAAACTCTTTCATGGTATCAGAGCTCCATATCTGAAGACCCTTGTTGGCTTTTTTGAGGAATTTGTTGCATCAAAAGCACTATTGGGAGTCAATCTACACGTCCATTCACAACAAAGAAGGCGATTTGAATACCACTATGTGTGCTCAGGCCGTTATTTTCTTGGAACTTTTTTGTATCAAAGAGTCATGTTCACATACAATGTTTAAATAATCAACAAGGAAGAAAGCAAGGAGCATGCAAACAAAAATTAGTGAAAGAAACATGCATGCATCTAGAAACAAAAGGTTTACATCTGTCTGCATTTTGGTGGAAATCTTCACAAAACTCTACCTTCAAATTACCATGGGGCATGCAAGATTCCAATGCAACATCCTCATGTGCTTGTAGATTTTCTTTCTAGAAAGACAATATTGAGCATTGGATAAACAATGGCATCATCCCAACTAGAGGGCATCTTTGCAGTTCTTCAGTAGATGCAACTTTCTTCTTTAGTTTGAATAAATTGTTAGGAGTTTTTCGACCTGGATTTTCTACTTTCCTCTTTGTTGACAACCACATCACTGTTGTTGTTCCACCATATTCATCGCCTTTGCATCTTGTTCTCTATTAGTCTTCACAAGATCTTGGATCAACATCATCACTTTCTGACATGTGGACACATGAGTAGTTTTTAGAGGCACATGTGGATTTGGATTCCAAAATCACCCATTCTTTTGGTTTGGCTTCTCCAATCACTAGTGGATATGTTTTTTACAAGAATTGGATCATATTCTATCTTTAGTTGTTCATCATTAGCATCATGTGAGCTCTTTCATTATGGAAGGGATTCATATCTTCATTTTCATTTCCTCCATCAGTTTTTTCTTCTCCTTAGTTTTCATTCAAGGGGGGTGTTGGAGTAAATTAATTAATATTTATTCCAGTGCTTAATGCAAACTTAGGAAAAGATCATCTAATTTTGATTGTGAGTGTTATTTCATTAATTATGCATTTTAATCAGTCATGTTCTTTATTCTTTGTGTTGCACACAAGATAAAGTCACTTAACTGATTCATGCATTTTGTTATCTCAATCCTCTCTCAGTAAAAACTCCATCATTCAGGGTCTCATGTTGAGTTCTCTTGAGTCTACATAAGGATATTCAATCCTTCATTGTATTCATTCAATAATCAATAATCTATTGTTTCACATATTTTGCTTTATAATTTCTCATTCATGTCTGATAGGTTTCTCTTCAGAATATCATCCAGGGCTTGTGGGATCTAAATCATGAATTGTTTCAACTAGGAATAATTTGCAACCAATACAAAAAACTCCAACATCCCTCCCATTGCCTCAACCTATTTTTCCTAGTGCTCCTAGTTTTCCCTCACATAGTGGAAAGGAGTATGATCTTGTTGAACAACTTAAGAATACACTCACTAAGATATCCTTATGGGACCTTATTCAAGCCTCACCTAGTTATCATAACATGCTTCAAAGTGCTTTACAACAAGTTCTTACCCCTCCTAATGTGCAACCAAATGATGTGGCAACCCAAATTCAAGTCGTAACTCTAGTCAACTTAGAAATTACTTTGTGTCAAGATGAGTTGCCTTCACTAGAAGAGAAAAAAAAAGTTGAAGCTTTTATGATAATAGCCTATGTTAATCGACTTGGGATAAAGATAACTCTTTTTGTCAATGGATCAGCCCTTAATGTGTGTAGCATAAACCTTCTTGATAAGATTGAAGTAGACAAAATCCAAATTCAACCTAATTCTTTATCTATTCATTGGTTTGATAACATAGGAAAACAACCACTTGGAGTCATCACATTACCTATTAAAGTTCGAAAAGTCCTATTACAAACTTTGGTCCATGGTATGCTTCATGATATTTTGCACAATATCCTCTTGGGAAGGCCATGGATTCATGCAATGAATTGGGCGCCTTCCACCCTTCATCATAAAATGAAGTACGTTTATGAGAACAAATTTTATACACTCAAATCCGATCCTAAACCTGAAAATTGTTTGATTGATGAGAAAGAAGGACAAGATCCTTTGAAAGCAATGGAATCAACTACAAAAGTGGAAGCCACAAAGGAAGGAGAAAGCATGAAGAACATTGATGAAGTCACTATATTGTTAGGAGATGATTAGGGTTACTTAGGTTCACACCAAAATTCATGGGAGGATACAAGATCATAGCAAAAGAGTCTTAAAAGGGAAAAGAAAAAGCAGTAATGTCAACACAAAATTGGAAAGCATCCACTTCAACCACTTTAGAAGAAGCAAATTACACAATGAAATTTGATGAAGTTGATTATGAGAAACCACTGAATCCAAAAGAAATGAAAAAGCTTTATGGAAGATGTTATGAACTTATAAAACAACTTGGGTATAGTGGAAAAGGACGTGGTGCTAGAGAACAAGTTATATGTGTCCCTATAGAGCTTAACACATAAGAAATGACTAATGGTCTTGGTTATTGTCCCTCAACATAAACCAACAAGCCTTCAATCAATATCAACACTCTTACAAAGGATTCTTCTAAGCCAACTTTAACATCAGTGCAACCTGAATTGATAGAAACTAGAGGTCTTGGTTATTGTCCTTTGGAATAAATGAAAGAAACAAAGAAGTCCTCACTTAAGATTAATGTCATCACACAAAGCACTCCTAGGATATGTCTTAGTAATGATTAGAGTTCATTATATTTTACACCCTCCTTTCAAGGATAACACAAAAGAGTCTTGTGTAAGTATGACATCTTGTAGTAAGCAAGAGATGTATTTGTCACAAAATAAAGGAACATCATCTACTATTGATCAAGAGGGTATCTTGTCGAGACTCCTCCAAGATCACGAAAGGAATTTTACTACAAGAGTTAATTTTATGCATATCATAGAGTTCATGATCATTCTACTAATGAATGTAAGGCTTTAAGTAATAAAATTCAACATCTTAAGGATTGTGGTGCTCTTCCTTGTGTTGTAGCACCTAGTTCCTCTAATTGATATTGATTTTCATTCTATTATGTTTCTCATCAATCATCTCGGCTCATCCTTGTCTTACACTCAGTGGGGGAAAGGGGTTAGGTTAGCCTTGTCCTCGTATGGAACTTGTTGATTGTCTCTTTTGGCTAGTTGACCACCTTCCATGTATATATAAGATCAAGCTTGGGATGTGGACAACATGCCTTAAGTTGGCTCTTATGTGACATAATCAGATACCATTAGTATTGCATTTTGGGTGAAAACCCTTATCCATGATGTAGTTTCATTCGAGAACATATGTCTTGGCATAGGGATTTCTGAATAGGCTCTCATGTCTTCTTCTACTTTAAAGCAAATTGCTCACAACAATGGTGTTCGCAATCACTTTAAAGTGGGGGCATACATCGACACTTATTTTTCTTTGGGTGATTTTCTTTACTCTTGTGATACGTCCTTTTCTTGGTGGTGTCATTGGGTTTTATTTCCTTCAAGAGCATGATATTTCTTTTATTTATACTCTCTTGGATCCTAAGGGCTTGACAACCTCCTTGATGTATCCTTTTTTCACACTTAATTTGGGAATAATTAATATTAAAATGAACCTAATGTTTTCTTAATTTAGTGTTGTAATGTGTTTTACACATTCACATTAATTCTAGGGCCTTTCTAAATAAAATGGACTTAATGGTGCCTTATTTAGGGTGTTGTAAAGTGTTTTACACTTTCACACTAATCTAGGGATTTATTAATTAATTGACGTTAATTGGCCCCTTTAATTCAAATCCAAGCTTAGTTAATTATAGATTCTGAGGGATAAAGCCCAACAATCTTAAATGATATTACACAACACTTAATTTTACAAGGTGTGTGTCCTAGGTTAGTGACCTAGGACCCATTTACCACCTGGAAAATGGGTCCTCACTAGGTCCTAGGACCCTAATTTTACATAAAATTTCACAATCCCCAAAGTGTGTCCTAGTTAAGTATGCTAGGACCCATTCGCCACATGGTGAATGGGTCCTTACTTAACCTTAGCCCCCCCCTTGGGATATGTTTTTGGTGGTATTTTAATGATTTCCAATCTTAGATTTGATGTCGTCTTGTGATATTTGAATTTTGGGAATTAATCTTAAGTTATGTATAAATACAAGGTTATTTCACTATGTTTTCACCTAGAATTTCATAAGGAATCAAGAGTACTTTCAAAAGAGCATTCACAAGAGCATTTCTAAGGCATTCAAGGGTAGATTATTGAATTTTATTGCAACAATCAAGATTCAATCATCATGTCAAAGGCATAGTGCATCATGCATGTTTGTTGAGCTAATGCGATGATGTAGCATTAGTTATCAAGTTCAAGTGTTCAAAGCCATTATCTTATGTCAAGTTCATGATCAAGATCTACACTCATTGAGGCTATTTCATGCTAAGTTTTAGATTTACAATCCAAGGTTTTAAGAAGGTTTGGTGAGTTGTTACATATTGTTGTTCATTCATCGTTTCTTTATGCATTGTTTCATTTCAAGGTTTAATTACCAAAATGGGGTTTTACAAAGGAAAACCCCTATTCCCTAACAAAACAACATTTTTTTTCTCCTTTGATGTGTGATTGTAGGTTTTAGGTTGAAGATCATTTGGAAAGAAAAAGTTGCAAAATTGGAGAAAGTTGCAAAGTTGTGAAAGTTTCCACCTTTCTTGCAAGATCACGGAAACTGAGCTACAAAATTTATTTTTAGGTTTTCGATAGTCCTCGACTGGAATTTGGGAGTGTAGACACAAAGGAACAAAACCCAGAAACAAATTTTTTGGAGCCCTAGCTAGGACCCATTCTCTAGTGGGAAAATGAGTCCTTAATGAGGCCCAAAAAAGCCTTTTTTTAATAGGTACACAACATTCAACCCTCTTAAAACCTGCCTTTTGATTGGTATATCAGTTAGATTTGTTTTATATTATTCATTTGCACAAATTATAACCCTCATAATTGAATGAAATACTAAAGAGAGAGGTTAACCATCTTGATCTCATTTTGGTTCTTCCCCCTCTCCCTTTTCCTATGCTTCACCTTGACATAAGTATGGTATATATAGGAGGTAGAGGTTAGTTATTATCATCATATGTTGTATTCATTTCTTATTGACAACTATTGGAGGTATCATCTCAAAGTGGATTAGGAGGTTTCCCCCTTGATGTGGTATATCATTATTAATTATTTTTTAGCATATTTACTATCATATTATTTATTGTGTAATTTGTTTCATAACATAGATGTGTGCATGCCACATTGGAAACCTTTCCTAGTCATTCATGAAAGGAGGTGGATAATTTAAAAATATATATTTTCAAGGGTGTATTCCTCATCATACATGGGGAGAAAGTTGATAATGGAGATACGTTTATTTCCCCTAAAAATCATGGTTGATTGAAGGTGGTGCATATGGAACCCTATTTTCAAAACACCATCAAATAACCATGTGTTCCCACTAACAAGTTTTATTCAATCAAGCACCAAGACATTTATCTAGTGTGACCCCACATTTAACTCCCATGTCTCTACATCAAGTAAGTGTGTGCTTGTGTTTCCATCTATGTGATGACATGCAAATATGAATTTATACTACCTTCAATCTTGCAGTACATAGCATTATACAATTTAGAGGAGTTCACCATTGATCATCTTATTCACCAAATGTTGATGTATTTTACACCTATAGTTGTTCACATTCACTCTCTTTTTTCCATGGTTTTTAAGGGATTGAACAAAGAGAATGTGGAGGTCTATGCCAAGAAAATATAGGATTTTATTCAATGGTTATATTCAATTCTCTCCTTTTTCTTGCTTCAAATGAAAGGTAAGCTATTCATACCCCACTAAGGCTATAACCCAACTAGTTTTATTTATCTTTTGATTGTTTCTTCTCTATATTGTATTGTTTAGGTAGCATTTATTTATTATATATTGTTTGAGAAGACATTTCTTCATTTCACTCCTCCATCTGACTATAAATGGAAGATTAAGAACTGCCATATCTTAGTGAGGAAATGACCCACCTCATTTTTAATTTCATGCTTGTTTCTTCTCCAAAGGTACATATGCTTAAGCCATTGTTTCTTATATTTGAGAAGACATTTATTTGTTTCACTCCATCATCTAGTTATAAATAAAAGGTGAGGTTGTCATGCCTTATTAAGACAATGACCCAATTATTTTTTATAGTTTTAAGTTTAATTATTTTTTATCATGTACTAATTATACTAGTGATTATTTGTTGCTTAGTGCTTGAAAAGGAATTCCTTGATTTCACTCCTATGTTTGGATGTAAATAGAAGGCCAAGTCATCATACCTCATGATGACAATGACCCACCTATACTTTTTATGTTTCTTCTCTGTCATGTATTATTTACACCAATGTTTATTTGTTCTTTATTGTTTAAAAAGATATTTCTTCATTTCACCCATTTGTCTAGTTTTAAATGGAAGGTGAGGTCAACATCTCTCACTATAGCAATGACCCACCTATAATTTTATTTTTACTCATTTCATCTCCATTATGTATATTTACATTAATGTTTATTAGGGTATTTCAAGTCTTATGGGGCTTGATAGTGGTGCACCCTAACTTTCAAGGTTCACATGGTCTTTTGTGTGATATGCTATCTCATTTGTTTGAGCTCTCGTGTATTATTTTGGACATTATTTATTTTGTGTTTAGCGTTTGAGAAGGAATTTCTTCATTTCCCTCCATCTAGTTGTAAATGGAAGGTGAGATTGTCATACATCATTAAGGCAATGACCTACCTAGTTTATTTTATTTTATTTTAATTTCAAAGCCTTAATGGGTAAGAATAATCAATTATTTTATTAAATTTGTGATTTACATTCTCTAGTTCATAATGTTTTATTTTGTGTTTGTCTTTAAATTTATTATAGTATATGCATAACAAAATTCCTAGAAAAATAATATCTATATGAAACTAGACCATCAATTTTGTTGTGTTTAGGAACACAATTGTATGTGCTCTCTTTTGTGTTTTGTAACACATTAATTATGAATATTTAATTCTTTTGTTCAATCATCACTAAGATCTCTCAAACTTAAGTTATAAATTTAAATATATAGTTCTTTGAATTGTTAAATTGCATTGACCTATTTTCACAAAATAGGTAATATTTTTTTGGATTATTTGTGAATAAATGGTTGCTATATTAGATTGAAGTGTGTTGCCTTATTTCACATTATGTGTTGATGGTGTTTGTAGGGTTGCAAACCATTTTTGGTGTTAGTACGGTTGGAAATGATTTTTGGTGTTAGTAAAATTTGAAACCATTTTTGCTAACACCATTTCTAATGTTAACAAGGTTGGAAACTATTTTTTGAACCTTGCATTTTCTAAAATGTCAAACCATTCTAGTTGTACAATTAAAATTTTTCCTTGTTTCTTCTTGTGTGTGTGTGTGTGATCCTATTGTCCCTCCCTCATTTTTGTTGTTGGATATGTTTATAAACATGTTTATAATGAATGTGACTTTTGAAGAGACTTAACAAAGACTTATGAACTACAATTCAATACAATGCAAGCCTAACCTCCCTATAGCTTTAAT
Source organism: Sequoia sempervirens (assembly GCA_007258455.2). Classification (NCBI taxonomy): domain Eukaryota; kingdom Viridiplantae; phylum Streptophyta; class Pinopsida; order Cupressales; family Cupressaceae; genus Sequoia; species Sequoia sempervirens. Next base: position 473,973,547 of record VDFB02271358.1, on the reverse strand, counting down.
TATGAACATATTTCTAATTGCAAGTTTTCATCTTCTATAGATCAAACTATCACTTGTGGATGGGGATGATAATATGTTACTTGATTTAGCCATCCATGAAAGTTCAAATACCTCATAAATACATTTAATCTTAATTTTAAAAAATGAAAATGAAATTATAGAAACTGCAAATATGACAATATTATACTTATTTTTTATAGATATGGGGTAGAAATGAGGTTTCTAAAAGGGCCCAACCTTTTTAAATAATAATTATAGAGCACATAACAACTATGAAACAACACAACTACAACAAAACATCATCACATATACAATGGAAAAAAGACCACCAAATAGAAATGATACAAAAAATAACAATTTAGAGAAGAGCATACATGACAAATATAGGGTAAAAAGGGGGTATTTGAAACAACTCCAACCCTTTTACGAAAGGGACTAATTATAGAGCACAAAAAAATTGTGAAACAACACAATTACAACAAAACATCAACACATATACAATAGAAAAAAGACAAGCAAATAGAAAGGATAAGAAAGACAACAATTCAAAGAAGAGCATACACGCCATATATAGGGTAAAAAGGGGGTATTTAAAAGGGCCCCAACTCTTTTATAAAAGGAAATGATTATAGAGCACAAAACAATTGTGAACTAGCACAATTACACCAAAACATCAACAAAGATACAATAGAAAAAATAACAAACAAATAGAAAGGATAAGAAAGACAACAATTCAAAGAAGAGCATACGTGTTAGAGAAGAGCATACATGACATATATAGGGTAAAAAGGGCCATTTGAAAGGGCCCCAATCTTTTTACAAAAGGGAATAATTATAGAGTACAAAATAACTGTGAACAACACAACTACAACAAAATATCAACACAATACAATAGAAAAAAAAAAGACAAACAAATAGAAAAGATAAGAAAGACAACAATTCAAAGAAGAGCATACACAACATACATAGGGTAAAAAGAGTGTATTTGAAAGGGCCCCAACCCTTTTACAAAAGGGAATAATCATAGAGCACAGAACAATTCACAATTACAATAAAACATCAACATAGATACAATAGAAAAAAGGCAAACAAATAGAAAAGATAAGAAAGACAACAATTCAAAGAAGAGCATTTTACAAAAGGGAATAATTATAGAGTACAAAATAACTGTGAACAACACAACTACAACAAAATATCAACACAATACAATAGAAAAAAAAAAGACAAACAAATAGAAAAGATAAGAAAGACAACAATTCAAAGAAGAGCATACACAACATACATAGGGTAAAAAGAGTGTATTTGAAAGGGCCCCAACCCTTTTACAAAAGGGAATAATCATAGAGCACAGAACAATTCACAATTACAATAAAACATCAACATAGATACAATAGAAAAAAGGCAAACAAATAGAAAAGATAAGAAAGACAACAATTCAAAGAAGAGCATACACGACATATAGGATAAAAACACTGTATTTGAAAGGGCCTCAACCCTTTTACAAAAGAGAATGATTATAGAACACAAAATAATTGTGAAACAACACAACTACAACAAAACATCAATACATATAGCTACAATAGAAAAAAAAAGACAAACAAATAAAAAAGATAAAAAAGACAACAATTCAAAGAAAAACATACATGACAAAACCAAACCTAACTAAACCAAACCTAACTAGGGGAGAGGGCCCAGTAGTCGTGCACCCTAACTTCGCGCTTCTAATTATCCTACGTCGAAATTTCAAATCAGTCCCAATTTTTTACAGCAGCTTACTTGGCAAGTTCTCTGCTTATAACTAAGGTTTCAGGGCCACATCATCAAATATGATGCCACATCAGCATACGTTTTTGTCAAGGTGTCCAAAAAGGCCCCAAAAAATAGTGAGACCAATTCTCGTGCATTACATCATGAGTAGTTGAGCGCTGATGTGGTATCACATGATTGGTTGCTTTTTAGATCAAAAGCATACATTTTGTTTAATTATGGGTAGTCAAATCACAACTATTGGACATTATATAAACGAGTATTGGGTATTATATTTACGATTGGGTGCACGACTATTAGACCCCGCACAACTATTGGGCCCTCTCCCCTAGACAAAATCAAAATCATTGCTATTACTATGACCTTCAGATGCGTACCCAAAGCTATATACTACTACTCTATATATAGGTAACCCAATTTAAAATTTCAAACCAACGAATTATTTGTTGAACGAATTTGAAATTCCAGGCCTGGATGTAAGTACAGCACAATTCAGACATGAGTAATTTGCGCCCATTAAGGCGCCTTGAGTTTCGTGTCTAAAGACAGGCAACAGGTTTACTGTACTTGTCTTTTTGCTACCCGAGGTCCCGATATTATCGGGGCCGAAAGTTTCCTGGGATGTGTTCAGGCGGTAAAGGAGGTGGCCGAGACACGACATCCACATTGGTCAGACGTGATTCCTTCTCGAAATGGGTCCACTGGTTTCCAGCCTGCAGTGGCGGTAACTATCACTTCGACGCCATAACTATTCTAATTCTAATTTTCACCTATAGGTGCACTGTGCATTCTGAATAGACTCTGGGTAGACTCACCTAGGTAATATTTCCACAAGTAAATAGCCTGACCACTTATAATTTAAAAAGACAAACCGCTGCGGCCTCTGAGATTGTTGTGCGATCTTGCCGTTTGGAGACAAATCAATATACAGTAATGTGATTGACAGGGGCATGTGCTAAACTGTCAGTGTAACAGGCTATGCATATTGGTACATTTTTATTTAAACAATTTGGAGCTTTCCCGGGTGTGTAGCGTAGTGGGTACAGTTCACTGCGCAGTTCGAACATGGCGGTGCAGCCTCTGCGACGTTTTGAGATGTGGTCAAAGAAGATCACTGGAGTATTGCTGATTGTTGCAACTTCTAGTACTGTCAAACAGCTCAGGCTTCAGCATCTACATTAACGTTAACATTAATGGAAGACGGCTGCAACGCCATCTTAGAATAAACGACTCACGTTCTTTCACAGGCGCGCTCGTGCATTTCGACCGTATTGTTTTATACTTTTTTCTTGAATGTTCAGAATATAAATGTACATATTTTGGTTGGATTCTCTTTCAGTTGTTTCAGATCAGGGCTGAATAATGAGACGGTTTGAAAACTTGTTTCACTACCATTATTTTAGGTTTATCTCGGGGAACGATGGTGGATGCCCCTGGCTTGGCATTCAAGACATGTTTTATTGACTCGAGGGAAACCCTGCCAATCCTGCCATATGGGAAGGCTAAATTCCATGAACTTTTACTAAAATAATGATCAATAAAAAATTAAAAACATAGGGTATAAATTTGTTTTAAATAAAATTAATGCTTACCATATGTATATATTTAGTATGTTGGATAGACATTGTTTTAGATTAGATTAATCTAATGTTAACTTATTATAAAAGTGATATTCAAATGTATTATAATAAAAATGTAGATGTTTATTTTTGTTATAGATATAGTTCTTAATGATATGTTGATATTTAATATATAGATTTTTATCAAAAAATATTATGTATATACTATTTGAATTTCTTTATTAAGTAAATTTGTAAAAAAGTTACAATGTTGATTTTGGTTAGTCTTGTCACAAGTCAAATATTTTAATATTAATAAAGTTAAAAAACATGATTTGGTTACTATATCCATTTTCCATTTCCAATAGTAATAATTTAAATTATTATCAAATAATCTTCAAAATGGAGGTAGGTACTACATATGAGCTAGCAAATCAATACACATGAGTTGCATAAATTACAATCTTCATTTCCACACATAACATTCCATATAAAGAGTTCCATAGGAACAAGAATAGGGCAATGTTTCCTTGCAAACCCTCCACACTATGTGAATGCTTCCATAGGGTGGGTAAGAGATAAGTAATATGCATAATATTAGCCAATATTGAGAATGGAGCATGTTTTATTTATTTATTATGTTATAACATTTTATCTTCACGGTTAGAGCTTGGCATTTGTTTGGCATTGACATCACTTAAATTTGTAGATATTTTTGTTGAATATGTGTTGTAATCCCCACTTCTTAATGCCTCAACTTGCTCTTTATATATTTATGGTGATGTTATTATATTTTAAGTAACTACTTTGTCTTTGCTTGCAAAACTCCCATGCACTAACTCAATTCCTTTGATGTGTTCATATTTTTACCTTTTTGTCACCTTGTTGGAGTTTCTTATTATTGCACTAGGTTTTAACTATTTGTTTGAGGGTTTTGTAGGTAAAGGTATTTCCAAGGGTGTTGCTCCTTAAAAGTGTAGATACCCAACATTTAAGTGATTCTCAAGAATTTAGGGATTCCAAGTAGATTTTTAATAACTATAAACATGCACAAACTCCTTACCTTTTTGATCCATCATGCAAGTTCACAAAGAATGATGACATAGACTTTGACTAGAGCATTGTAAGTGGAATGCCTCCACATTAACATAGTTCAAAAAAAAATATTGAAGTTTTCCCATGGGTTTTGTAAGCAAGAGAATTTATGATGATGTTTTTATTCCCTATTGTCTTGGATTCTTGACATCCATGTGACTCTTGAGGTTTAAAAGTTTTCATGGGGTAAGTGCAAGAGGTTAGGTCCACAAAATGTTAAAAAAGTGGGTGTGTTTTTATTGATTTTCAAAAAAATTCATAGTTGGATTGAACATTTGAATCACTTACACATTGAATCTTAAAAAAGTTTAGTAATATGAAATTTATTATTTTGAGTCTATTTTTCAAATATGCAATTTATCCTAGTACCCAAATGATACAAAATATTTTTTTATAGGCATGCATAAAAACCATATTTTAAAAGTCATTTTTTAGGACCATACCATGCATGTGTACGAATACTATAATTTGACCCAAATAAAATTATTTTTATAATTCCTTTTGGAGAAAGATGTGTATTATAATGAAGATTGATGAGGATATATTTTTTATAATTTTTTAAAATATATATTTATTATTATTTTTTATTGGTCGTAATTGTTGTTTTTGAAAACCCTCATGTATGGACACCACAATTTGACCTAAACTAGTCATTTTTTAAATTTATTTTTCATTGTGTAAAGAGTTATTTGTAGATTGATGCCATATTAATTTTTTACAATAAAATTAATATTTATTAAAAGATTAAAAAAATATGAAAAACCAAGATTTCAAGTTTATGGACTAGTTTCCTCAGAAATTAATTAAAAAATAGAAAAAATAATCCAATCATAAAAAATTACATATTTGAAAACTAGGCATTTCCATATATAATGGGTTTTAATATTATAAAACAATTATTAATAAAAGCCCATCATCCATATTGCCAAAATCAGGTTTTCTCTTAACATTGCCATGACCTTGTACTTGTAGGTTGAAGGCTAAGGGTTGAATTACCATACCTTTTTGAGCCTAAATACAAATAAAAAACATGTATTGTGAGTTTCAAACTTTTTTGGAATGAGTACCCACTTTGGGTACCTATTTTAAAGCTGGAAAATGACACTTCCCCTAAAAGTGGACTCATCTTCTTGCACATACCCCAAGTAGTCTTATTATACATTGATGGGCTTTCAAGCCTTTGATGCAAATTTAATGAGGCAACTTTAAGACTACATGAATACCCAATTTCTTCACTTTCTTATAACTTGGTGGACTTCTAATCTTTGGTTGTATCCTTACAAAACTACAAGATTGTTCATATTGTTTGGATTCCTACTCAAGTGGAGTTTGATTGGATTTTGGAGATTTGATTTACTTATTTTTTCTAATGCCACCTTTTTCCTTTTCAATCTTGTCTTCATTCTCATTGTTATCACAATGCAAACTAGGGTAAAAATTTGATTGTGCAAACCAAAGAATAAATCCCCATACAAAAAGTTATTAGGCTTTAGATGTTTTCATCAATTTTTGTCATTGGTTTGTACAATCCTATTTTTCACTAATGTTTCCACTTTATAGATGTGAGTGGTTCCTTCACATCTCATAAGGTTGGTACCGTTGTAAATATGATTAAATTTTAGACTTATATTCCCATCTTCAACATACCTTTGTACTCTAGGTTGTTGGAAAATGAGGGGTTTCACACACATTTGCGCTAGATGGGAAAATGTTCAAATGAATGGAAAATAATCAATCATATAAGTCTTATTGGGATTTTGGAATTGGTATGCACTTTTGTACTAATAAAAAAGAGTTGAAAGGTTTGATAGCTTAGATTTAATTGGGAATTTGAAGAAAACATGCACAAAATGAAAAGGTGTGAATGGGTTAAAAAAAATAGAGAACTTAAATTATTTTAGGGTTTTGGAATTTGTTTATGCTTTTGCATAAAGTGCAAATGTGCAAGAAAAATTCTATTCCCTTATATTCTTTATCAAGTTTCTCCTTATTATTAGGATTTTGGGGTTCCATTAAACATTTTCATATAGTGTAAGTATGCATGGAAACATCAATTTCCTACCAAGCAACTTATTGGGTGCCAAAATTGATTCTCACATTTATAGAGGGGTAAATCCACTTCAAGGCTAGGGATATTCCATTCTCTAAGTTCAATATATTGTCTCATCAACAAATAGTGAGTGATGACATACCAATTACTAATAATAGTTAAACTCTCTTTAACTTTGGGATTAGATGGACCAAAGAGGGTGTTTCTAGAGGTAACCTTTAACAAGATTTAATCACAACTAAAGATACACAAAATAAATATAGTGCAGTAGTATTCAGATGTACACTTTAACCCAAAATTCTATCATAAGATCAAAGGAAAAATTATTTATATATCCTTTATTAAGCTATAGATATGTATAAAATGATCCTCTAAGGATAAAATTTCTATGCAGATCACTTAAAATGTTTTCCTTGGGTATGATATTCGATCATGAAATTCATGTAAACTAACTTCTTATTTTTGCACTAGTAGTTAGTAGTTTTGTTTGTTGTATGTGTGCAGAGAGTAAAAATTTCCAAGCCCAATGCCTTGTATAGACCACAAAGTCATAGTTCAACTAAAAGAGACAACACATAGAAATAATAAAGATATACGATATCAATAACTAAATCTTCTTAATAATACTTCTTCAAAATTCTAACCATCAAAGTGTAATAAGGAAACAACCATTACAAATGATCATATATAATCCATTAAAGTGATGCTACACTTATCAATTTCCTATTACTTTAACACCAATAAATATGGTGAGAGAAAACTCTAAGTTGGGAATACCTACCATACTTCTTCACTTTGATTTTTTCTTGAAAAGATAGAATTAGCCAAGGAGATATCTAGTTACACATATCAACTTTAGATCAACCACCTCTTCCTGATTTGCAAGATGGCTTGCTCAAATGGTGAGTGGAGTAGCAAGGATTTAAACTCTAAAATATGCTTACATAATTAAAATCATATAATGGAAAGGAATGAGTGACCCTTGTTCTAGAAGATGGCCTAGTATATATAATTCTTTTCCTGGTCACTAAATAATTTTAGAAATCAAATGAGGATTATATTTTATTAGTGAGATGTGTCAAACAAGTCAAAATCCTATGAAATTTGTTGAAATAACAACTTGGTTTTTTGTGACAATCATTTACATTAGAAGTTCACAATCACTGTATTAATGAAATATATGGAGTTTCTTATATAGTACAGTTTTTGAAATACATTTGAATATATGCCCTTAAGATGGACAAATATTTCTAGGTAGGAGAACCCTTTGGGGTTGTTGTATGGTCAAATCTAGTAATTAGTGACACTTTGAGTCATACATGAAGATAGGTGGGAATGTTAGTGTAAAACACAAATTTTATAGAGCTTGGCATGAATGAGGTAAGGTATACCTCATAACACTATACCACTAGATTTGAGGATTAGGGATCAAGTGATAATGGAAAGGAATGAGTGACATTAGTATATATACCTCACATAGCTAAGATACAAGTGAAATTTAACAAGGTATCTACTCACAATCCCACTGAAATGGACAAATAAGGTGAACCCTTGTTGTATGGGAGTGACAAGTCATACATGAAGATAGGTTGAAAGTGATCAAGGATACTAGTTGAGGATTAGGGATCAAGACATTGGGGGTCACCAAGGACAAATGAAAATTCAGGAGTTAAGGAGGATAGGGTCACCCATGCAAGTTAGGTCCAAATTTAAAATTTAAAACATTACTTGTGCAATTTTATAATTAGTATAGCTTTGTGTTTTCATTCCTAATGTCTCCCACTCAATCTACAAACCCTTTTTTGCACTCTCCAAATTCCCAAGACCTATGATTAGTGGTGGAATTGGGAGCCTCTTACTCCAATGGTGCCCATGATTTGAGTCACATGATAACCTAGCCTCCCAAACACAACCAATTGATGGTATTTGTGAGGGGTGTCTCAATGAATCTACCCCTATTTCACACCTCTAACTTGCTCGAGCAACAATCTGAGAACCATGGTGATCAACATATTACAAAGGGGGCATATAGCTTTAAGGATGTTCTATTTAAAGGCACTCCAATGTCTTGTAGTGATGATCTCTTTACGTGCTTACCTACTTCATGACCAAAAAATATTTATGCATACCCCCCTTTGTCTTATGTGAATGGAAATCTAGACACCCCTCTCTTTTTCCAATCAATGCACAATGCATGTCCTAGAAATTTGCATGGATGGGTTAATCAGGGATAAAAATACATTTTTACAGTATTATTCCCTCATTTATAGATTCACAAAGACATGACCAAATCTTTGAGGTAATGGAAGTCTGGAAAGAAGGTATGGAGGAAGAAATCAATACCTTTCTATGCACTAGAGGATTTTTCATCCTTGGATTTTATTTTCTTGATGATAAAGAGTTGGTGTTTAAAAGCAGACCTTGGTTCTTCAATAGTATTTTTTATGCATGAAACCTTGGTTCTCATCCTTCAATTTGTAAATTGAAGTCATCTCTTCAACATTTCTTTGGGTACGGCCGTGGGCTAATGAAAGAAGTTGGTTCCACAAAAAGCTCAAAAAGTGGAAGTGTTTTTGTTGTTTCTATGAATTTTCCACATTTGGACTAAAAATTTGAGGCACTTACACAACATGTATCTTTAAAAAAGTCAGTAATATAAAATTTAGCATTTTGAATCTAGTTTCCAAATATGTAATTTATTCAAATACCCAGAGGAAATAAATTAAATTTTGATAGGGATATATAAAAACCACTTTTTAAAAGTCTTTTTTTACCATACCATGCACGTGTATGGACACAATTTTTTGAATCAAATAAAAGTATTTTCCTAATTCCTTTTGGGGAAAGAGAGCTAACAACATGAAGATTGATGAGGATATTTTTTTGTAATTTTTTTTAATATATTTTTTTTATTGAATTTTTATTGGCCTTAATTGTTGTTTTTAAAAATCAATGTGTATGGACAACATAATTGGATGTAAACTAAACATTTTTTGAATATTTTTTTTTCATTCTGTAGAGAATTGTCTTAAGATTGACGCCATATAATTTTTTTACAAGAAATTTAACCAAAAAGAAGTTATTAAAAAATTAAAAAAGCCTGATATTTCAAGTTTATGGACTATTTTGCTTAGAAACTAATTAAAAAATAACAAATATAATCCCATCTTAATAAAAATTAAATATTTGGAAACTAGACATCGTGTTCTCTAATGGCTTTTAATTTCATAGATTGATTTAGAAAAAAAAGTCCATCAGCCATATTGCCAAAGTTGGACATTTCTCTTGAACAAGTACCTTAGTTTTTTAGTTGCAGGTCAAAGGGTAAGGGTTGGATTGCCAAGTCTTTCTCGAGCCTAAAAATGAGGCTGCATGTGGGTTAGGGATTCAAATTTTTAATAACACATACACATTATTAAAATGTGTAGACATTATTTAAATGTAACATGCACACGTTACCTATTTACCCGTTGGGTAAAGGTAACACACACACATTATATAACATGTGTGCATTCCTAAAATAGAACACACATGCATTTCTTATTTAATCATTTTTTCCTAGTTTGGAAAATACTGATAGAGTGCATTTTTTCTGCAACATTCATTTTCTATAGTACGGTCCAAAAGCACCATTTTCTGTATTTTTTATTGCAATGTTGTCTTGTGCAATCTCTTAGCAAGGCATATTCTATTCAATTTGTTGGAAGAGACAAGTGCAGGTTGAATTTTTTGAAGTGGAATCAAGTGCAAGAACATTTTACAAGAAGATTTGGAAAAAAAGAACTTTTGGACGTATTCATGATGTTTTTGTACTTCAAAGTTTATAGAAGAAAGGATCTTCATACTATATAGTTTTATTTGAATATTTGAAAGAGGTAGCAATTGGAAAATAGGTTAAGAATCATTTGTTTTGTTATCAAAGAGGTTTTGGTAACCATGGGATCAAAGCAAAGGCAAAGAAAAAACTGGAGAAAGTTAATGACACCCAAATAAATTCAAGCAAATAGAGAAATGAAGGCAAAGAGACAAAGGGATAGAAGAGAAAGGATTCATCAAATGAAAAATTTGGAAGCATCTAGTTCCATGAATGTTGAAGAGGAAACCATAAAGAATGAGATGAATGTAGATGATGCAAATGTGGAGATGGTGAATATGGAAGAAAATGCAATTATGGAGACAAACCCAACTATGCCTTCAACTTCAACTTTGAATGATATGGAAATAGCTAGCACCTATGCAAAAAACTTCAGGTATGTCTTCAAACCCAAGTCTTGATAATATTGATCTTATTTATTTAGATGAAACTAGATACACCATTGATAGTATCAATGAGTCTAGGGTTAAAACAATGAAAAAAACAAAATAATGATGAAATATCTTACATGAATGCAAATGAGAATGAAATCCCTCATATTGATGAAAATGAGAATGAAATCCATTTTATGTTTAAAAATAAAAATGAAACCCCTTGCGTGAATGAAAATGAAGGGTACATGTGCAGGACCCTAAAACCCCTTGTATGACTGAAAATGATTTTTTTTTTTTTTTTGCAATTGAAAAAGATGTGTTAGATAACCTTCCTGGTAATGTTTCTTGGAGACAAATGAGAACTTATGGAAATAGAATATATAGAATATTTTTTTTATAGAAAGAAATTAGGATTTCGATGTCAACTCTATTGGCATATGATGGTTGTGGACATAATTTTTGGTTGCCTATGTTGTCATTGAGGGAAACTAAAGTCTTCAGTTTGGTCCACAGTATCAGTTATGATCGTACCGACAAAAGATCTATGTTTTCATAGTTTACCAACTGAACTAGACATCCAGTTAGTCTGTTGATTTGGTCACTTCATCGGATCATCATTTTGTTATGTGGATCTGCAAGGAAGGTTTCCCAACACATATCTTACTCTGCTAAAGAATTTTGGTGGCATTACTGCTATCATAGCTCAAATTAAGAGGTTCGGTGGTATAACTCATTGTCTATTCTTCTCTTGTGGCCGACATGTTCAATATCACATATTGCGAATGTATATGGAGTAAATGTTTTGTTATTTTCTTATGTTTGAACCTTTGTTTGGGTCCCTACTATGAGTTTAGCCGACTTATGTAGGTACACACTAAATTGTGATTTATGATTTTGGGTCGACACAAGGAAAGCTATTAAATTTTGCTTCAAGTCGACATATAGTGAAATTGATGATAGTGGATATATAAAGAAGATTGGTATTTCATCTTTGGTATGAAAGAATGTGAAAAATGTGTGTATGGCAAGTGTGTATGGTATTTATGTGAAAATTTTGTATAGTACTATGAGCCTACATCAGAAAATCATTTATTGTATGTGTTGCAGGAAGACTTCTGTTGAAGTGCAGAACAAAGCATGAAAAGAGTGTGATCAGAGAGAAAATTGTCTGATTCATTGGAACTGAACTCTAGCATTTGAAGATGTTGTCCCATCAGTTCAAAATTTTTAGCAACATTCTATCATATGTATTGTAGGCAGTGAGCCTCTATTTTGTTGAGCAGTGAGCTCTAGGCAGTGAGCCTGAATGAAAGTGCATTCCCCTTTTATTTTTACTTTTAACAGAGTAGAAACTTTGTGGATTAATCTCCACCATGGTTTTTCCCCTAATAGGGTTTCCACATAAAAATATCCGGTGTTATGGTGTTCATTATTGTGTGCGCATGTTCTTATCTGTCTTATGCTGCTAATACTACACAAAGTTCTTACATTGCTATAGATGGTTTTTAAATTTAATATGAATAGTAAAATTTGTTGAACACTGATTCAACCCTCCCTCTTAGTGTTCCCTGCATCTAGCAAACTCATGATGCGATTGATGAAAATGTCAAAAATGAGAAAAGTGATGAAAAAATTAGACATTTTTGTAAAACTAAAAAAGAAAGATGATTCAGTAGAACAAGTCAAATCTAGTGTTGCTAATGCACTATTGCTTTTATAGGTAAGAAAAATCAATCTAAAGATAAGAATGCAACTTGTCGTGCAATAAAAACTGCTCTAGTTAATAAAGCAACTTCAAATAAAAGAATGTTAAGTAAGATTAGTAAATGTATAAAAGTAAATCCTAAAACTTTGATAAGAGCTACTAAAAGAAGAGAAAGTATTGAAAAAGATCCAATTAATCAATGTTGGATTTTTAGTGGTAGACTTCCAAGGTCAAACATGAAATTAAATAATGAAATCAAATCTTTAATTGAAAAATATTGGCATGATAATACAAGAGTATCACCTAACGTTAGAGATGTTTTAAAATTAAGGGTGGGTTCCAAAATTCATGAACCTCATCCAAAGCATCTCTTAGATATGACTCAAATTGAATTATATATTTTTGTTAGATGATTCAATTTTACCATTTAATATTAGCATAAGTCAAAGATCATTCGAAAAATGTAAACCTTGGAATGCTAGAGTTAATAAAGAACGAATCTCTTGTTGTTGTAAGACTCATGTACAATTTCATTACTATTATGATATTTTTTGACATATACATCAAGTACTTTGCATGCTAACCAAATAATGCAAGACATTTGTGGTATTAATATGCCACCTAAAACAATCAAAGATTTTATAGCAGGTTTGTTTTGTGAACCTGTTGGTTAATTTTTAAGAACCAAACTGATCTCTAGAAATACCTATGGAGTTTTCCATTTCCAATGATTAGTACTCCAAAGGGATTGGCCAATGAACAAGTGGAAGCTACAAAACTTTTGCTCCTACACTTTGGGCTCTATGAAACTTGGGAGGGTGATCCCACAATGTATGCTCAAGAATTCACACAATTATAATTAAATACATTGTAAGTAACATATACTTCTTATGAAATTACTTGACAACATAATACATCAAATTTAGTTGGAAACTTATTTATCAATGTCTTATATTTGGAGCATGAGAAGGCATAACTTCAACACAAAATAACTACAGTGGTATCCATATGAGAATTTGTAAATTAAAAGTGATTAGTTGATGAATCGACACAAAAAATGAACCACAAGTACTTTGCATGAACCAGTACCTTTATCCCAAGCACATAGTTAGTATCAACCTATGTGACCTAATAACAACTTAAACAATAACACGTACATTTTTAAGAAACCTTGCATTACAACATTCCTCTATGAAATTCATGATTATTATTGCTTACAACCATCCTAGCACCCAATTATTACAAGTTATTAATCTCACTTGAGTACTTATATTAATTCATTGAACTAATAAGTGAGCATGAAATTAAACATCCATTGAGGAGCAACAAGGACAAAATAAAGAATCCTTTATTTCTTTCATTCATAACTTATAAAACAAGCACAAGGAGAGATAATATTTATGAAATTGGTATCACTATGTATTGTATTTTCTATATTGCTATCAAGATTACATACACAATAGTCAACTTCTGAACACAAGAAAAAATGCAAAACATGCTATGTATTCCTATTAGAGTTTACTGTGTTAACTCAATTTTCAATGAATATCTACTTCTAGCCCTAAATTCTTTCTTATAGAGATGAAAGAGCAAAATAAGCCTTAGGCCAAGAAGTACACATGTCAAAACCTCATTGGACCGCTATAACAAATATTCATTTTTCATTTACACTCGAGCCTTCAGATGATGAGAATAAACATGAGACAAAATTAACCCCCACTCGTGATAGAAATCAGGTCCCACCTCAAAAAGGAATCATTTGTTTGTTATAACAACTTCAAAATATTCCCCACGCACTCAAAAACATCCCCCATGGGAAAACTAGTTAGCAAAACTTACAAAGCAAGGAAAGCAGATAAAGAAATAAAGTTGATTAATCAACATCAGCACTTTTGCCACCAATCTTTATGTTGAGGGGAAATCAATATTTTGCAATACTTTATCAAAATCCAAATCTGCACTATTTGCAAGCTATGTATTGTTTTACTCCCCTTATTCGTTATTCATCATATCAAATATCATCCCCTTACAAGCTTATTCAGTATACTTATCCAACCAGGTAGTATACTCCTCCTCAATGGGCCACTTCACATCCAACAAACTTTGTACCTTTTCATTGTGCTGAGTGTATCTAGCATCAATTAATGCTCTGGATTCTTTAACAAAGATATCCATTCCTGTTTCAATCTCTATTAGTATATTAATATGTGGATTCAATAGAGTATAATCAACCACAATCAAGGGCATCTTAGTTGAAGTGAGCAGATCTCCCAATTCCTCCCTCCATTTTTCAAACTGATGTAACTCACCTTTGTGATCAAATATTTTAGGCATATGGGTATGTGCAGGATCATCATAGAAAAAACAGGCCCTTAAGTGGCAAAATTTTTATAAAAAATCAAAGTTAGACAACTTGATGTAAAAATTTGAATAAGTTATCTATATTATTTCAAAAATATGTAAGAATAGAATATGTAGCAAATTGAATGTAGTTTCTAAACTACTAGGTTTGTTTAAAAAAAAATCTATTTGGTGAAAATTTGAAATTTCAAAGCAGTACTTAAATTTCAGGGAAAAAATAAGAAGTAGGTGTCTATTTGACCACCCTAACCACAATAAAATGATAATTTTTTTAATAAGATTTTAGATATAAGTAGAGGACTCATGTCTAAATGTGATGCACATTTTTTTTGTAATTTTTTTTCAAGTAAATAATTAATTATGAATTTTTTATTACAAATTTTAAAAAATATAAAAAATCATATGTCTAACCACCTTAACTTGGCCAAAAATTTATGAAATTCAATTTTTCTTTTTTTAATCCTATAGTATGTGAAGCATAGAATGTGATGCATGTTTTGGATTCAAAAAATGTGATATTTTTTGAAAGCTAGAAATGTTTTTCAATCAACCTATCAATCAAGACTTTAGTCGTAATTCAAATAGAAAATGAATAATAATTACTTCTTAAATTCAAAATAAGGAATAATTTATATTGGTGGAAAGCTATGAATCTCCTTTAAAAACCCTTTTCATTTCATCAATTTTGGGTATAAGAAAATTCATTAGCCACATACCCATCATATTGCCACTTTTTGGCCCATCATGATCCTGCACATACCCATACCACACTTCACCATATCATTGAATATTTTTAGCTTAAATTTTGGAGTTGCATACCTAGCTTTGCATGAAAGGTGGTTATCTCATTAACCAAATCAAGAGTTTGCAAAATCTCAGGGATATTAGTAGGTGCTTTAGGATCCTCATTCATTCTGGGCATCATTTCTCTTAAAGAACCCACCCTAGTACTCCAATTACTCCATTTATTCTTGAAAGCCTCTTTTACCTGAAGATAATTTGTGTTTGCTTCATGAATATTCTTATAAGTGACCAAAACATCATCAGCCTTGTTGACCAACTTGGTCACCCTATGCTTTAATGCATCCTAAAAGATCTCATTTCCCACCTTAATAGTTTCAATCTTAGCCTTCCTGACATTTTGCTTTTCAGTATTCAGCTGATCATTAAAATCTTTAATTCTCAAGGCTAAGGTTTCCCTATCTTGAGTAGACAAGTCTGAGGAAGAAGAGGATGGCAGGTATATTTTACTTATTGATTGAGTAGCCAGAATAGTGGCCCTCATCTTATTTATCTCATCCAAGGCCTTATTGTATTCCTTCACTAAAGAATCATACTTTCTCTGAGAAATTTGTATAGTTTCCACACTAAGCATTGTAACATGAGCAGTTAACTTAGCTGCTTGGACAAGAGTTAAATATCTATGGCTCTTTTGACTACCAAGGAACCAATAACCTCTTCAATTGGCCTAACAACCTCATGTTTTCCAGTATTAGGTTCCATAGACCAAATTTCTAGAGTATGCAACTTTGGACTATATATAGATCCAAACACCTTATCCTCAAACTACTCCTCAGCTATTGAATCCTGAGGGTCTCTTCTTACTGCATCATATGCTATAGTCGTGGTGATAGTGCATCCTGGTAACAACATGATCCCACTATTTGAGACAATTCTCCTAGCCTCAGTGGGAGTAATAGCTACAATTTCAACCTTGATCTTTCCTTCTTCTTCTCTCTCAGCTTCTTCCTAATGAGAAGGTTCAACACTAACCCGAGCTAGTTCAAGTATTTCCTTTATCTCTTTACTCCACTATTGAACCATAAATTCCTGAAATTCCTTGGATTGCACAAAATTATCATCTACAAGGAATTCATCACATTCCTTGATCTTGGGATCATCATCACTTTGCTTATCATATTGCCATTTGACAATTCTATCAGGGGGAACATATGAACTAAGGGTTTACTCAATATTAGGAGGAGGGAATTTCTTCTCCACCTCATTTCTTGGCACATGTTCTGCCATTTTATCCTTCCTAACTTCTTGAATATTTGTGGGCTGCTCTGGGATATCCATAGCTTGTAGTTGTTGTTGTAGGAGAGCCTATGCTTTATCACCAACCTCCTTCAACTTTACCCTAAAATCACCTCTTTGATAATCCCTTAGCTTAGTGAAAGCTCTTTCAAAAGGGTCAGCAATTACATCATATGGACTTACAAAAATAATTCCTCTTAATGATACTTTCTTCAATGTCCATTATGGATGTCCATTCCCTCTTTCTAGTTATGACAACCTCATCACTTGTCAAATTCCATAATACATCGTCTATGTACAAGAACTCATGATGTATTAATGATAAGTTTTTATCTCTTCTTTTTCCACCCACAAATCCTTTTGGATAAAAAATCTAACCTCACTAAAAGGCATTATGAGATTATTCACCATGATCCCAAACTTTTCATACCCCTTAGGGGCAGTAACTTTGAAGTAAGCAAATGTGTATTAGGGATTCACCACAGTACCCTTCCTAAGCTTCCCGAACATCTCATAATCCATAACATCAATTTGCTACATGAGTTCCATAAAGTCCAATCTGTTAGAGACATATAGGGGAAAACAATGTGGTGCCACCTTAGCCTCATAGGCTTTGATCAAAGTATATTATGAATTAAGAAACCAATCTACCCAATTATGTGTTGCTTTAGATCCTGGTATATATTTTTGGTGCATGATACTTATGATTCCTAGAGAAAGCCTGTGAGTTGGTGTTGCACCCAACAATTATAGGATAGCATATATTACAATATTAGCAAACATGACATAATTGGAACTAGGACAGTCCTAATCCCAAATGCGTGTCCACATTTGTGCTGGAAAAAAACTATTTTCATTGTCTCTTAATCTCAATTTCAACTTCCTTTTCTAGCCATAATCACCTTCAAAAAAGAGCATATGCATTAGCAAAGGATAATGAGGGAAATGTAAGGGGAGCACCTCCTTAAAATTGAGAAAATTCTCATGAATTTATTCAACAACATAGTTTGAATAATCATAACTAGTGTTCTTATTATGAACTTGTATATCTGCCACCATTACCAATAAGTCAAGGGCTATCCTTACCTCAAAATTTTGAGCCAACACTTGATTCAGGCAGTAATAAGTGTTCTTGAAATAATTCTCAAAATCCTCACACTCAAAAGGCTCAACATTTTTAGGGAGGAATCTTTCCTTGCTCTTTCTATGTCGAACAAGTAGTCTATTTTTGTATGCAAATCTGTTATACTCATATTCAATATATAACTTGACATGCTTAAATTTTTCATAGTATGATTGGGATTTAACCCAAATATCTCCATAATCTTGTCCTTTGTCACTTCTAGGATCACATCACCATTTTCATTCCTAGTTGTTTTGTCAAGGGGATGATAGTGCCTGGCCAGTTCCATCATCAAGTCCACCTCTACAAACACATTTGGCACCAACAGATTTCCAAGGTTCAACCCCCATAAGTAACATGCATGCTTACTAGAATACCGCATGTTAAAAGCATACGGGAATAGTTGCCACCTACTCTAAGGTTGGGAATTTTTTCCAATTTCACCAGCACTATCAATTAACCTGGTGGTCATAGCAACTTGACCTGTAGGTCTCTTTCCAATTCGTGACCCTCCTTCCTTTATATCTCCAGAGGCCTCTTGCATAAACCTTTTTGTTTCCTTTTCTGCACTTATAGACCTAGTAGATGTTGCAGGAGTACTTGGTGTAGGGTTAGATACTATATGTGGTTTCGACTTAACCTTAGATGAAACATCTTGAGTTTTAAGTCATTTAACCCTTTTTTTTTTGGTTTCCTCTTTGATCTAATACTAGATTCATTGGGCTCTGGTTCACTCATGTTTACAATGCAGGAGAACTAGGGTTTATAATTTCTTGCAATAAAAAAGACCCTCCCAAGTATGAAAACACAAGGCACTACTTACATAATAGAAATATTTTCCCAAAATTGACCCAATACTTATCACCAAATTGAGGCTACCACCAATGGAAAAGAAAATAATCCTCCCAATTCCCTATCAATCTTTTAAAATATTTCACTTTGAGATTTTGGCTAAGAGGAGATATATAGTTTGCTTACCTGGGTGAATGATTGACACACTTGTTGCTGTATTAATTCACCGGAGCTTCCCGCATAGTTTCTTTAGCTTCTAGTACTTGTGTCACCAAAAAGAGTATACCTTGCTTGATATGGGAATAATTGATGAGAAATTGGACTTAATGACCTGGCTTGATTTAGTGTTGTGAGGTGTCTTACACATCCACACTAGGTCTTGGACCCTTGCAAATTGAATAAAATGCATTTATTGATATCTTGTAAAGGTGTTGTAAAAGAATTTCACACTTCTCTATACTTAATGGACTATTCTTCCTCTCATCCAATGTTATAAATGTATTTAATTGCATCTTCACAAGGCTTGAAAACTAAACCTAATTCTAGTTTAGTGTTGTAATGTGTCTTACACATTCACATTGGATGTTGTGCCTTTCTAGGCTATGTGGACCTCATTTTAATGATGCAAATTGTATTTAATCACACTTCCACATTGAAAATTGTGTACCTAGCCCTAATTACCCTTTGCATCATCATTAATAGGCCCCTATTGCCCCATATTGTGCATCCCAAGGCTTAATTTGATCAAAGATTTGACTAGAACAACCTAGAAGCCTGTTTTCTCCATTCCCTGACAACCCAGCTAGAAAAATAACCCCTGTGGGACCAAGTCACCCATCTAGGTGAATTAGTCGTAGGCAGGTTGGACTAAGTCACCCAGCTTGGAAACTTAGTCCCATTTGGGTTATTTTTGAGGTTTGAGTGGGAAAATTTGGAATTTAAGTTTATTTTTCCTTCATGTCGGCCTTAGGGATCAAATTAATGGGTAAATAAGGTGGATTTCCTATAAATACAAGTCTCTAAACCCTAATTCACAACTAATCATCATTCATTCATCATTCACCATGTCCTCAAGTTAAGAAAGTTAGGGTTTTGGCATTCTAAGTCACCAAGATAGCATTTTTCAGACATTCAAGGGTAGAATCTTCATCTTTTGCTGCAGAAAATCAAGATCAATTATCATGGAAAGGTACTAACTTCATTGTTTCATGCTTCATTACATTGTTTCTTATTTTTGGTTTAATTACCTAAAAATGGGTTTGACCAAGGCAAACCCCCATGCCCTAACATCCAACATTTCTTCCTCTTTCATTGTGTGTTCGTAGATTTAGGTACTTTGAAGGTTTGAAGATGATTGAAGAATAATTTACATTTTTTTTGAAGACCTCTCCTTGCTTGCAAAGAAAAAATATCCACTAAAAGTCACTTTCAGGCCCGAAAATCAGAGTTTCAGAACTAGATACTAGTCAAGAACCGAAGTGCAAATTGAGGGCTTCCATTTCCATTTTTGGATTTACAAAAATTCAAAAGAGGACTAAGTCGCCAACAGTGGCGACTTAGTCCCATTGAACCTATTTTTTAGAGATTTCTATAGATTTGGATACCCATTTGGCCAAAACAAGCTCTAAAGCAATTTTTCAATATTTAGGACTAAGTCGCCCAAATTGGCATAAGTGTCCCAGTCTACATTTCTAGTCAACTCTGTAGGATTCCATAGCCTCTTTGCATCAAACATCAGATTCCAGGTGCACTTATCTAGTCTTTTTTAATTATGTCATTGTTTATTTGCATTCTTAGGTGTTTTTGTATACATCATTGTGTTTTCAAAAAGGTTGCATTTCTTAGATTTGGCATTAATAATCATCTTTCTTTTTTAGTTTAGTGCATTAGGGTGCATTGTATTTAGGAATATTATATCCATCCTTGCATTGATTTTGAATGTAGAAATTACGCATTTTGGATCCATTTCTCTCCTTTTAGGTGAAAAACCGTAGAAGAGTTAGGGAACCCTTGGATACCAAAATTGGTGTCCACATTTTGGTGAACCCAAATTTTTGAATACCTTCTTTTCCAATTAGGATTCCATCCCCACCCTAGATCTAGCTTACATTGACTTTTCATTAGGGTTTGCATTAGTTAATTGACATCTAGGGTTTCTAAAATTTTGCATTAGTGATTCAAGTACATTTAGCTTGCATTTTCACATCTTAAATAATTGAAAATTCTTGAAATTTTGCATTGGAATCTTAGGTTTTCATCATATAGCACAACAAACATCAAAATTCATCAAAAAAATCTAAAAAAATTGAAAAAAATCCCAAGTGGGACTAATTCGCCACCTTGGGCAACTTAGTCGTTTTTCACCCCTGAAACTGCCTTTTATAGAGCTGAAAACCATATTTTTAAGCTTTTGTTTTCTACCATTACCTACCTATATTAGTTGGTTTAGTTTATATTACATGCTTTTCATTAGATCTAGCTTATATTAGCTCATTTCATCCATTTTTTAATTTCACATTTGCATTTCCAACATTTCATCTTTTAGGTTGTTGAATAATGTAATTAGAAAATTACTTGTTTCACATCTAAAAATTGCATTCCAACATTTCCCTTTAAATCATTGCAATGCACTTTCTTTCCTTTTTCATCATAGCATGTTTTGTTTCAAAAGATGTGGCTTTGATATGGTTAAAAATGAATTACATAAGTACAACATTCCCTCTTATGAGTTCAATTTTGATTATAATAATGAGGTCATTAAGAAACATGTTAGTCATCATTATGATCAAACCATTGACACAATCGTTAATATTACATTGGCCATTGGTGAGAATGGTAGTGTAGACACTCATAACAATCATACTTGTTCTTCTCCTAATACCTCTCCTATTAGTGACGAAGGTATCTTGGTGAAGGAAGATACAAGCATTGAGGGTCTTGATTGTCCATCTCCTCATTCCCCTTTGGAAGATGTTAGACAACAAGAACATGAGATCATAAAAAAATTTCTAAATATCACCTTACCTAGCCTTCATAACCATGGACATTAAAATTTTCCTCCTAATATCACTCCTTGATGCTACGAGGATAGATTGGTATTAGAATATATATCTATTAAGAGTCACGAGAATCTTGATTCTCCCTTCCCTCACACTCCTACCATTTGGAATAATCTATTTGAAAATCATAGTGGTCCTTCTCTTTATGCCTCCCCCACTTGTGATGAAGCTAATTTACAAAATTAAAACTTGGATGACCATAGTGAAAGCTCTCCTATTAGGGTAGATAATATGGATTGAGAGAATATGACCTTAGAGAACAAGGAAAATCAAATAGATTCTTCTCCTACCATCTCCACTCTTGATAAACATGAAAATCCAACCATTGATCATTCCCCTACTTGTGATGTAGTCATTTTAGAAGATCTAATCCATAAATATCAAGAACATTCAATTCATAGTTCTCCAAATAACTCTCCTTCTAGGGAGAATATCATGGTGATAGAAAATTAAAACAATACTAATGTGGCTTCCTTAGACAAAAAGGTGATTCTTGATTTCCCTTTATTAGAGATACATCAAACCAAGACCGCTGAGGTTATGAATGCACAAGTGTCCATTAGATCCCCCTCGATCAATGGACCTCATACATACCCCATGGGACATCCTAAGAATCCTTTCATTCTCTACCAAGCTTCACACAAACAACAAACTCAACACCAACTTGAACTCATCCTTTACCCACCTTCACATAAATCTCTACCTCCACTTAAACCTGAGTTGACCCTTTACCCACCTAAGCATGATGTTGTTTTTCACACTAGAAACAATCCATGACTAGAACAACCCACCCTAACACCATTACCTTTGCCTAATCCCATCTTGCCTACTGCTCCTCACCTAAATTCACACCTTAGGGAGTGTGATCTTGTCAAAAAACTTAAGAATACTCTTGCAAATATATCCCTTTGGGACCTTCTTCAGAATTCACCTATCTATCACACTATGTTTCAAATGGTCTTACAAAAAATTCCTATCCCTTCTAATCCACAACCAAATGACATTGCGGCCATAAATCAATGATTGAATTCTGACATTATTTTCCACCAAAGTGAACTTGTGTCTTTGGAAGTGCTAAAATAAAATTAAGCTCTCATAATAATATCTCAATATAAAAGCATAGGGATAAAGCGAACCCTTGTTGACAATGGCTCATCCCTTAATGTTTGTAGTATGAATCTTTGGATAGGCTGCATGTGGATAAATCAGAAATTTGACCTAATTTCTTGTCTATGCATGGCTTTGAAAATATTTGAAAATAACCCCTTGGTGTGATCACTTTGCCTCTTATAGTTGGAGAGGTTACATTGGATAAACCAATTCATGTTATGTCTAACAATCTTTCCTATAATCTCATTTTAGGTAGACCATGGATTCATGCAATGAATGGTGTGCCTTCTACTCTTCATCATAAAATGAAATACATCTACAAAAACAAAGTGTACACACTTGACACTGATCCTGAGCCTTATAGTGTCTTACAACTTGAGAAAAACAAAGAAAATCCCTTCCACACATCAACATCAACTACACAAGTGGAACCCATAGAATAGAACAACAAACTAGATGATGATTGGGGTTCCTTAAACTTCACATCAAAAATCATGGGTTAGTACGAGATCATAAACACATATTCCACTAAGGGAAACAAAAACATAGTCATGACAACACAAAAATCAGAAGACCCTTCGAAAGCATCCACCTCAACCACTTTAGAAGAAGAACCAAATTACACAATGAAATTTGATGAACTTAATCATGAGCAACCACCTGATCCAAAATCCATGAAAAAGATTTATGGAAAAGGTTATGAGCTTATGAAAAAACTTGGCTATAGTGGAAAAGGATGTGGTGGTAGAGAACAAGGTATCCATGTCCCCATCGAACCTAACATGCAAGAAACAACTCATGGTCTTGGTTATTTTCCTTTGATAGAAATCACCAAGCCTTCACTCAACTTCAACACTATTACAAAACATCCTTCTAAGATAATAGACACTAGTGGTTTTGATGGTTATCCTTTGAAAACAAAGAAATATTCACTTAATATCAATGTCATCTCACAAAACACTAATGAATTGAATTCGTTAGATTTTACACCCTCCTATAAAGGAGAGCCCAAAATATCACAATCTAAAGAGTTTTGCATAGGTATGAAAACTAATGTATGTTTGTCACAAAATATAGGAACATCTTCTACCATTGATCAAGAGGGTATCTTGTCAAGACTTCTCCAATATCACTTCATCACCCTTTCTTGAAA
The DNA here is from genome assembly GCA_007258455.2 of Sequoia sempervirens. NCBI lineage: Eukaryota > Viridiplantae > Streptophyta > Pinopsida > Cupressales > Cupressaceae > Sequoia > Sequoia sempervirens. The sequence goes on along the minus strand of VDFB02271358.1, from coordinate 473,949,488 downwards.
AAATCAAAAGAAATTCTATTACAAGACTTCATTTTGCACCTATCATAGAGTTCATGGTCATTCCACTAATGAATGTGAGGATTTTGAGTAGTAAAATCCAACAATTTACATAGTTTGGTGTTCTTCCTTATGTGGCGGCACCTAATCCTTCTAATTGATACTAATTTTCACTCTAGAATGCATTTCATTAATCATTTCGTCTCATCCTTGTCCTACACTAAGTGGGGGCAAGGGATTAAGTAGCCTTGTCCTCGTATGTCACTTTTCATTGCCTCTTTTGGCTAGCTGTTAACATTTCATGAACATATAAGAGCAAGCTTGGGATGTGGACTACATACCTCAAGTTGGCTCCCACATGACATATTACCTTTTCAAGATGTAGCTTATAGGAAACATATGGCTTTGGGATAGGGATTTCCGAGTAAGGTCTCATGTCTTCTTCTTCTACTTTAAAGAAATTTCTCACAGCAAAGGTGTTAGCAACCACTTTAAAGTGGGGGCATACATTGACACTCTTCATGTTTCATTGTGTGATTTATTTCTTCTTGGGATGCATCCTCTTCTTGGTGGTGTCATTAGGCTTGATTCCCTCCAAGAGCATGATACTTCTTTGACACATCCTCTCTTGGAGACATCAAGCACAATGTTCCCTAAGATGAGACCTTGCACAAACTAAGAAAAATCCCTTTGAACACTCCTTGCACTATCTTGCATTAACAATGTCTATGAGTGTCAAGCATACAAAGTTTTGCTTACCTCATAGAGCTTGAAAATCATTTTCATTGTGGCGCCTTATTAAAGTTATTAGGAGGTATAACTTTGGTATGGTTGAGCGGGAAGCCCATTCCAAGGCATGAATTTTCCCCATAGCCACCTACGTGTGTATGAGTGCATACTAGCCATGAGTGTATGTTTCTCACCTTTTCAGACTTCTCACCTAGTGGACAGCCAAGGGTTCCATCACCTCAGAGTGAGTATGTATTTTTGGAAAAACAACCTACATCTAATCCACAACGTGTTGGACAAACAATTGAAGCTTGATCCACCTTTTTATTTTCGTTCTTCTCTTCCTTCTAGTTCTTGCCATTGTATGATCATGTATCTTGTCTTGCCACAAATCATTTACCTTGTGCATGCCTTTTTGTGCTTATTTTGGTTTGAATTAGGATCTTGGATCTTGGGGGCTTGACCGATGCCTTGATCTTTGTCATTTTTTTTCATCCACATTGGTATGATTAGACTCTTCTTGAATATCTACTTTAGTGTGAGTTTGAACCAAGTTCATCCTCTCACTAAAGTGGGGGCTTAATGTGTCACCAAAAAGTGTATACCTTGATTGATATGGGAATAATTGATGAGAAATTGGACTTAATGAGGCCTTTATTTAGTGTTGTGAGGTGTCTTACACATCCACACGAGGTCTTTTACCATTACAAATTGAATAAAATGCATTTATTGATGTCTTGTAAGGGTGTTATAAAGTGTTGTAAAAGACTTTCACATTTTTGTAGACTTAATGAAACTATTCTTCCCCTCACCCAATGTTATAAATGTATTTAATTGCATCTTCACAAGGCTTGTAAACTAAACCTAATTCTAATCTAGTGTTGTAATGTGTCTTACACATTCACATTGGATGTTGTGCCTTTCTAGGCTATGCGAGCCTCATTTTAATGATGTAAAGAGTATTTAATCACACTTGCACATTGAAATTTGTGTCCCTAGCCCTAATTACCCTTTGCATCATCATTAATAGGCCCCTATTGCCCCATATTGTGCATCTCAAGGCTTAATTTGATCAAAGACCTGACTAGAACAACCTAGAAGCCTGCTTTCTCCATTCCCCGACAACCCAGCTGGAAAAATAACCCCCTATGGGACCAAGTCACCCATCTAGGTGAATTAGTCCTAGGCAGGTGGGACTAAGTCGCCTAGCTTGGCCACTTAGTCCCATTTTGGTTATTTTTGAGGTTTGAGTGGGAAAATTTGAAATTTAAGTTTATTTTTCCTTCATGTCAGCCTTAGGGATCAAATTAACGGGTAAATAAGGTGGATTTCCTATAAATACAAGTATCTAAACCCTAATTCACAACTAATCATCACTCATTCATCATTCATTCATCAATCATTCATCATTCATCATGTCCTCAAGTTAAGCAAGTTAGGGTTTTGGCATTCTATGTCACCAAGATAGGATTTTTTAGACATTCAAGGTCAAAATCTTCATCTTTTGCTACAAAAAATCAAGATCAATTATCATGGCAAGGTACTAAATCCATTGTTTCATGCTTCATTACATTGTTTCTTCTTTTTGGTTTAATTACCTAAAAAGGGGTTTGACCAAGGGAAACCCCCATGCCCTAACATCCAACATTTCTTCCTCTTTCATTTAGTGTTTGCAGATTTACGTACTTTGAAGGTTTGAAGATCATTGAAGAATAGTTTACAAAGTTGTTGAAGACCTCTCCTTGCTTGCAAATCCAAAATATCCATGAAAAGTCACTTTTAGGCCTGAAAATCAGAGTTTCAAAACCAAATACCAGTGAAGAACCAAAGTGCAAATCGAGGGCTTCTGTTTCCACTTTCAGATTTTTAGAAATTTAGAAGTGGACTAAGTCACCAATAGTGGAGACTTAGTCCCATTGAACCTATTTTTCAGATATTTTTGTAGATTTGGATACCCATTTGGCCAAAACGGGCTCTAGAGCAGTTTTTCCAAATTTGGGACTAAGTCAACCAGATTGACATAAGTGTCCCAATCAACATTTCTAGTCAACTTTGTAGGATTCCAGAGCCTCTCTACATCATAATTCAGATTCTAGGTCCACCTCTCCATTCTTGTTTAATTCTGTCATTGTTTATTTGCATTCTTAGGTGTTTTTGTATACATCACTGTATTTTCAAACAAGTTGCATTTCTTAGATTTGGCATTAATAATCATCTTTCTTTTTTAGTTTAGTGGATTAGGACATTGTATTTAGGCATATTGCATCCATCCTTTCATTTATTTTGAATGTAGAAATTACGCATTTTGGATCCATTTCTCTCCTTTTAGGTGAAAAAACCTAGAAGAGTTAGAGAACCCTTGGATACCAAAATTGATGTCCACAATACTCTTTTCTGCTTCCAAGCAAACTTCAAATGTGCGACCAACTAAGTATCTACCTTCTTTATGGCCAAGATATGGGAATGGTACCATTGATATTTGATAGTAAGGTTGCTCGAGGGAATTGACATCTAGCCTTTCACGTTCAAACCCTAGTCATTGATCACTCTATTTTAAAACCATATCAATTGTTCTCAACTTTCCTTGCTACTTTATTTCTTGCTTTATACGATGTCCTCATGATTCTGCCACATTTTCTTTTTGTTCAATAGTTGTCACTTATCGCTTACATATTACATCCTTCACCACCTCCATCAGTGATGCAAGCATCCATGTGAGGAAACCTTAGCCCTTGGATTTATGGCCCATCCTCGATCACATTCATTTTCCCATCGTACATCGCTAATTTAACTTCGCACTTTGGGTCTTATTAGTGATGGGAGATACAACAAAGAAGTGAGGTTAATACATGCACACCTGCATGAGAATCAATGATACAAAAGACATCGCACATAAGACTTATTCAGATTGGCGAAAGAAACTTGAATAGATAACTCCATCACTCATCGCTGTTTTGAAACTTAAGCTTTGGAGTGAATCCACGATGAGCGATAAAAGAAAATACAAAAGTACCAAACCATTGCTCATCGCTAATTCTCCTCATATAGTTTTCAAGAAATTAGCGATGAGAGATCCCCATGATGACATTGAATACTTGTATCACGTATCACTAATGTAGAACTTATCACTCAAAACCTATCTGCAATACGTGAAGCACAGGAGATCCATCATATAGCTCATCACTATTTTGAAACTTAACATTTCATAACCATCAATGATGAGTGATGAAGAGAAGAACATAAGACTAGAGGCCATTGCTTATTGCTATTATAATACTGAAAGTTCAAAATCCATTAGTGATAAGAAAATATTCAATGATACAAGGAGAAGCAAAGAGCATCACTCATCACATATTGATATCAGGAGCTCTAAGAGCTATATGTGATGAGAAAAACCAAATAAATACCACTCATCACTTGTCACCAATTCCAAACATGCACTCTAGAAGTAATCTATGATAAGCGATAAAAAGAAATGGCTGACAGAACTTAAGTGAAATTTTTTAAGCATGTGCTCATAAGTTGTTCTAACAAAGGGGACCCTCTTGGATGATATGAGAGAAAGGGCTCAAAAACTTCTAAGTCATAAAATGAAAAGGATGTAAAGGCCAAAAGGCTCTTTACTTAACATTATAAAAAATAATACACTTAGACCTAGGCATGAGGGACCAGTTACCCTATGACCGTGAATGCCATAAGATGTTTTAATGTGACTGGCAACAAGCAACAAGAAGTCAATAAAAAAATAGAACATTTCAAGCATTCAAAGCCAAGGGTTTCTTAAGGAATGATTCCAAGACAATACAATATCCCTTCAATAGTGATGACAAGCAGAACCCTAAGTCCTCAGATATCAAGCCAATATTCAAAATGTGACAAGATTTTAAGATGGAACATCAAATTTTTTTGTAGGTTCCATCAATGGCTCCGATTGGGGATGCATACCTCTCGTAGGAATGGTGAGATCCTAAAATATTAGGTTGAAGTAGACCAACTAGACACAACAAACCAAAAACCAGGGGACTACCTGGACTAGGCAGTAGGACCAAAATAGACACAACAAAAGCAAACACACCTATATACATAAGGTACAAAACCTACAACATACATGGAAAAATAACATACTTAGGAGAAGTATGGATTTAAGAATTGTCCATGTACTAGAAGTTCATAAATTTAACCTATTAAGCTTTGGAGGAAATAAGAATCCTTCCCATGTGTGTTTCTATCAAATAAGGGCCTACCCATAATGCTTCAAACTTTCCATGTTTACCCTTGTCTTGGGCCCTCACATTCCAGGCTAACACCATACTATTTACGTGAATTTTTTTGGGAGAAGCTCTCTTATCATGTAGATGCTTAACTTGCAACTACATCTTCATATTCTTAGCATGAGATTCTCTTCTAGTCTCATCCAATTGCACTAGATTATTTATCCTCTGCTACATATCATCGCATATCTCTTCATCATACTCTTGCACAAACTTATACATCTTTAGCAGGTTATTCTGTGGCAATCTAGCATCTAGCCCAGAGACTAAGTCAAATGGTGAATAACCAGTAGCCTTTTTCATAGTCACTCTACCTACCCAGAGTGCCAATTTCATCTTTGAGTCCCAAGCTTTTTTGTTATTCTCCATCACTCTCTTGATGATTTTCATCAATCTCTTATTACTAGACTTAGCCTTACCATTTCCTTGAGGATGGTAAGGTGAAGATTAAGAAACTTGTATACCATATTTCTCACAAAACTATTTAAATTCCTCAGACCTAAAACACATAGAATTATCTGAGTTGATCTTCTCTGTGACTCCAAATCTGATGAGAATATTATTTAATAGGAAATCCACTAGCACTTTACTTGTTGACTTCTTTGTGGGTATTGCTTCTACCCACTTTGTGAAATAATCAATGGCAAAAAGGATCCATGAGTGCCTTCCACTAGATTTTTCTGGTATCTCTCCAATGAAATGAATCCCCCATTGTTGGAAAAGGAGCTTGAACAGTCATAGGCCTAAGTGGTAGATTGCTTGAAAACTTCAACTTTCCTAAAAAACTTTGATAAGCATCACAAGTCTTAACAAACATGTGAGCATCCTTAAAAAAAGTAGGCCACCAGAATCCCACTCTTAAGATCTTGTGGGTAGTGGTCTTTGCCATGTAATGACCACCACACACCCCATTATGCATTTCCTACAAGAGTTCTAGTGCCTGCTTTCCATCCACACATTTAAGCAGTACACCATCCAGGTTTCTCCACCATAGCTCATTGTCAATAATCACATACTTGATGGCATGTAATTTCAATGTCCTCTTATCATTGTCTGCCATATCTATAGGACACTACAAAGTTTGTAAGTACTGGATAATTCTTCTATACCATCCACAAGTTTTCATATCACAAATAGGTGCAACATCAATCATCTATGTCTGATTTATCTAGTTAGCCTCCAAATTAGCTTCTTTCATCAATTTAGCTAGTCCCTTCCCCCTTACTAATTTGGTGATATGAATATCAATTTTAAATTCTTGGATCATGTTGATCCATCTACACCTTCCTATAGTTTCTTGCTGAGTGAAAATATCTTTCACAATAGCACTTGGTACAAAAGCTATGAGAGTAGCTCCCTGTAGGTAAGTCCTGAAGTTATTTATAGCCTTTACCAGAGCATATGATTTCTTCTCATTCATTTCTTATTTTAGCTTTGCAACTTGTAAGGAATTTCTAAATAATGCAATGGGTTGTTCAAAGCCCTCTTCATTTTTCTGTAATAATACGACATCAATAGTATGAAAGGAAGAAAAAGAGAAAACGTGCATTGGCTTAGAGAAGTCAAAAGACTTCAAAACTGGGGCCTCTTTGATAGCTTGTTTAATATTTTTGAATTCTTGAATATGCTCCTCATTCCAAAGAACCTTCTCTCCCTTCTTCAGCACCTTGGAATTAGGTCTTGTGATTTCTGCAAAATTAGTCACAAATTTTCTTAAAAAAAATATTTGTCCAAAAAATGACTGAATGCCCTTGACATTTTTTGGCTGAGGGATTTTATCTATAGATGCTACTCTTTTAGGGTCTATCCTTACTCCTTCCTTAGACACAATGTGCCCCAACAATTTTCCCTTAGTGACCCCAAAAGCACATTTCTTTGGATTAAGAGATATCCCATATTCTAAAACTTTGACAAAAACCTTTTCAAAGTGCATACAATGATCTTCCTCCTTGGAATAGGTTGTCAGGTCATCTTGGTATATGTCCATAAATACATCAATAAAATTAGAAAAGGCTACATTCATAGCCCTTTGGAAAGTAGCATGGTCTGCATTTGTTAAACCAAACAAAATCCTTACATAAACATAGGTGCCCCATGGAGTGGTGAATGCAGTCTTATACTGCTTAGATTCCTTTACCTTTACTTGGTTATAACCTAAGAAACCATCCATCATTGAAAACAAATTGCAACCAGTCACCTTTTGTAACATGGCTTCCATGTTTGTCAATGGGTAATTGTCCTTCAATGAGGATAAATTCATGTTCTTGAAATCGACACAAAATCTAATGTCACCATTCTTTTTTCTTACTGGTACTAGATTGGATACCCATGACGAATGCCTAATGGGTTTTATAATACCAATATCTCTCAACTTTACCAGCTCCTCTTTCATCTTGGGAGCTATAATAGGATTAATTGGTCTTTTATTTTTCTTGAAAGGTTTAGCATTCTCCTTTAGAGGAATCACATGCTGAAATAATTCCTCTCTATAAGCTTTCAGGTCATCATATGACCAAGAAAAGACATGTCTTTATTTTCTAAGCAAGGAAATTAACATTTCCTTCACCTTTTTCCCTACATGCACTTTCTTAGGGGAATTTTCAGTCCCAAAATTTACTTCCTCCAAGTCCTCTGGATGAGCAACAATTGTCTTAATCTTGCTATTATCATGACTATCAAAGACCCTTTCAAGTGTTACAAGGCCTTTGGGGATTTTAATTTTCTTTAAATGGATGACCTCTTTTCCAAACACCGTGTCCTTTCCATCAATGTTTTCAAAAAATCCACCAAAGTCAATCTCCTGACCTTCATATCCATCAACACAATTCAAATTTTTTAGAATAGCTTCATCATCATTGAAAATCTGCCAGTTGATCACATTGTTAGGAATAGAAGGCCTTGTATGCACCTCAACCTTAGAGATACCTATAAAATTTATGTCATTTGGCCTTAATGCAATGTTTGCAAGTAAGCCAACTACTTTGTTTTGTCCTCTTTCCATCTAGTCAATTCCAAAGGCATCGAACTACTTAATGGAATCCTAGAGAACATTTCTGTATTGCTTCAATCTATTATTTTTGCTGGCATATTTGGCTTAATTGGGATATCACAAGCTCAGAGTCACCAATCAGATCATTAAATTCTTTATTCCATGATTCTCAACTAGTATCAACCCCAATAATAAAGATTCATAATCTGCCACATTATTTGTACAGACAAAAGACAATGTAAAAGAGAACTTAAATAAGTACTACCACTAGGTGATACCAATAATATCCCTGCACCAAACCTTTCTTTGGAACTTGCACCATCAAAGTACATTTTCCAAAGTCCATTATTGTCAGGTAATCTTAAAACTTCATTTTCTATAGGTGCAGGAAACCTATCAACCTCTCTTGGTATTTCTTCTATCTTGAAATCACTGATATCAATGTCTATGAAAAGAATTGTGTCATCTTCAGGAGCATGCTCCAACATATGTGGCACTCTCGATTCTCTCATCACTTGAACATCCTTACCATCAATGGGAAATGTGGCATAAGACATGTCACATTGCATAATGCCTCCCATAGATGAACTCCATTTACGAGATAGTAGAATCCTATAATTAGGTGGGATATCCACTACTACCACACTCATTTTGAATTCTTTGTCAAGGTACATTGTTAGTTTGCAGGGAAGTTCATTTATCACATCAATGACATGGGATTCTCTTGCATCCATGGCATAACACTTTCCATGAGTGCTATCAACTTTCAATCCTATTGGAAATTGTGCCTCAACTTGCTGGCTTGTATCTTTGTTAAAGACTTGGTAGATTTACCCTTTGTTGGTCTTCTTTATCAGCCTATCGCCCAAATCCTGAACCTTGGAACCTTGTCACACAGTTCAAAATTTTCTTAACATCCCGACTGGTCGATCTCCTTCAATGTCATGGTGTTCAAGATTTTCCTAACCTACTATGGAAGTTGTAAGTTTGTGTTTTCTCTGATTGAGCGACAAGCTGACAGATGTGGGGACCACTTGGAATTCTGGGAGACTTGTTGAGAATATTGTAGATCCTCATCTTGATTCTCCAGAAATGCACAAGTAGTGAATGCGTGTCATGGTGAAGACCACAAGGAATGACCAATAGTTCGGTGCGATGGTCAAATGCGGTGTACGAGTAAGTTGGTAATAGAAGGACTAACTCGTGGATACCTAAAGTCTTCAGGCTTTTATTTATAAACTAATGACTACTAATATTCAACGTCAATGTGGGATATTGTCAATGGTTGAGCTTCTTGGAAGTCCTAGCAACAACGATGGTCTTGATAAGTAGGAGGTATTTTTCCACAGCGTGTCAAATTATGATATTGCTATCGGGATTCAACCATGTAGTTTCGAGTCAAACTCATTGAACCATGTTTCATGAGTAGTGGTTCAACAAGAACCCATCTCTCATGATATCGAATGGTCCACTTAGCACTCATTGCATCTAGGTGATTCTCATAGAGGTGAAGCACTGGTCCGTCCGAGGAGGTCACCCATCCCAGTACTGCTCTAGCTCAAGCGCTTAACCAGGGAGTTTTCTCCAAGGTTAAGCCCGCTTGAGTTGTTACCCCATTTGCAAAACCTTCAGCAAGTGTTGTGCCTTATGAACCATTCATAATAGAGCCCCTTTTGCTCATCAATTGATAAGTAGGAGGTATTTTTCCACAGCGTGTCAAATTATGATATTGCTATCAGGATTCAACCGTGTAGTTTCGAGTCAAACTCATTGACCCATGTTTCATGAGTAGTGGTTCAACAAGAACCCATCTCTCATGATATCGAATGGTCCACTTAGCACTCATTACACCTAGGTGATGCTCACAGAGGTGAAGCACTGGTCCGTCTCGGGAGGTCACCCTTGCTGAAGGTTTTGCAAATGGGGTAACAACTCAAGCGGGCTTAACCTTGGAGAAAACTCCTTGGTTAAGTGCGCTTGAGTTGGAGCAGTACTAGGATGGGTGACCTCCCAGGACGGACCGGTGCTTCACCTCTGTGAGCATCACCTAGCTGTTTGTTCAATTTTGTTTTGATATATTTTATAAAAATTTAAAAGAGAGGAATTCAAATGAGAGAACATCTCATATGGTTGAATAATTTCATGGGTCAATTCAAGAATGCTAGGATGTTTTATTAGTTATGTAGTTCATAAGGAAAATAATATCCAACACATGTGGAGTTTTTTTTAAGTTGGAAATGGTAAAGGAGAACACGATGGAGTAGGTGCATGTGTGAAAAGAGCTCTTGCTAAAGAGCAACTAAAATTTGAGGATGCTACAAAATTCAGAGATGCAAGTGAAATTGTAGATTGGTGCAATACCAAATTATCTACAAGAACAAGTGAGAGCTCAATAATTTGATGCTTCTTTGGTTAGTTGAAGAAAATGATATTCTTACTTGACAATACTGTGAAACAATTAATGGATCTGCAAAATGGAATTCGTTTAAGAGTTTGAATGCAAACACATGGCAATATGGACAAGGGATCTTGTATGCTTTTGTCAATTTTGTATTGCAGGTGATTGGGAGGCGTGTGAAAATATGGAATGGGTCGAAGAATGGAAACAAAGATCCTTAACACCTACATCGACACATGTTCAACATGGAACGAAAATTAAAGATAATCAAGTGTTCACATTAGATGATTATGATCATGTCTCAAACCTTGTACAAGAAGGTACATTAAATTGAATTGAATTTTATATGTATGTATGTTTAAATGTGAATTAAATATAATTCACTCTTTATTTAATTTTTTATTTATTTTTGTAGGACATGGGATGATAGTGCCTAGCTAGTTCCATCATCAAGTCCACCTCTACAAACACATTTGGCACCACCAACTTTCCAAGGTTCAACCCCTATAAGTAACATGTAGGCATACTAAAATACTTTCTATTAAAAGCATACGGGAATAGTTGCCACCTACTCTGAGGTTGGGCATTTTCACCAATTTCACTAGCACTATAAATTAACCTGGTGGTCATGGCAACTTTATTTGTAGGTCTCTTTCCAATTCATGACCCTCCTTCCTTTATATCTCTAGAGGTCTCCTGCATAAACCTTTTCATTTCCTTTTTAGCACTTCTGGACCTAGTAGATGTTGTAGGAGTACTTGGTGTAGGGTTAGATACTGTAGGTGGTTTCAACTTAACCTCAGATGAAATATCCTAAGTTTTAAGTCATTTAACCCTTTTTTGTTTTGGTTTCCTCTCTGGTCTAATACTATATTCACTGGGCTTTGGTTCACTCATGTTTGGAATGCAGGGGAACTAGTGTTTATAATTTCTTGCAATCAAAAAGACCCTCCCAAGTATGAAAACACAAGGCACTACTTATAGAATGGAAATATTTTCCCAAAATTGACCCAATACTTATCACCAAGTTGAGGCTACCACCAATTGACAAGAAAATAATCCTCCCAATTCCCTATTAGTCTTTTAAAATATTTCACTTTGTGATTTTGGCTAAAAGGAGATATATAGTTTACTTACCCGGGTGAAGTATTGACACACTTGCTATTGTTTTAATTCACTGGAGCTTCCTACACAATTTCTTCAGCTTCTAGTACTCTTTTCTGCTTCTATACAAACTCCAAATGCGTGACCAACTAGGTATCTACCTTCTTTATGGACAAGATATGAGCATGCTACCATTAATGTTTGATAGTAAGTTCACATGAGTGAACTGACATCTAGCCATTCACGTTAAAACCTTGGCTATTGATCACTTTGTTTTAAAACCATATAAATGGTTCTCAACTTTCCTCGCTACTTTCTTTCTTGCTTTATAGGATGTCCTTAGTATTTTTCCATGTTTCCTTTTCATTCAATAGTTGTCGCTTGTCGCTGACATATTTCATGCTTCACCAGCTCCATCAATGATACAAGCATCCACACGATGAAACCTTAGTGCTTGGATTTATGGCCCATCCTTAATCATGTTCATTTTCCCATCACACATCGCTAATTTAGCTTTGCACTTTGGGTCTTATTAGGGATTAGAGATACAACAAAGAAGCCAAGTTAAGACACATACACCTACATGAGAATCAATAATACAAAAGACATTAAACATAAGATTTATTCAGATTAGCGAAAGAAACTTGAATAGATAACTCCATCACTCATCTCTATTTTGAAACTTAAGCTTTGGAGTGAATCAACGATGAGTTACAAAAGAAAATAAAAAAGCACCAGGCCATCGCTCATCGCTAATTCTCGTCATACATTTTGCAAGAAATTAGCGATGAGAGATCCCTGCGATGAAATTGAATACTTGTATTGTGTATTGCTAATGTATAACTTATCACTCAAAACCCATCTGTGATACATGAAGCATGGGAGATCCATCATATCACTCATCGTTGTTTTGAAACTTACCATTTCATGACCATCCATGATGAGTGATGAAGAGAATAACATAAGACCAAAGGCTATCACTTATTGCTATTACAATACTCAAAGCTCAAAAGCCATTAGCGATAAGAAAATCTTCAATGATACAAGGAGAAGTAGGGAGCATCGCTAATCACGTATTGATATCAGGAGCTCTAAGAGATATCCACAATGAGTCAAACCAAAGAAATACCACTCATTGCTTGCTGCCAATTCCAAACAAGCACTCCAAAAGTAATTTGCGATGAGTGATAAAAATAAATGGTTGACAAAACTTAAGTGAAAACTTTTAATCACGTGCTCATAAGTTGTTCTAACAAAGGTGACCCTCTATGATGATATGAGAGAAAGGGCCCAAAAACTTCTAAGTCATAAAATGCAAAGGATTTAAAGGCCAAAAAGGCTCTTTACTTAACCTTATGGGTATGTACAGGATCATCATGGAAAAAATAGGCCCTTAAGTGGCAAAAAATTCAGAAAAATCAGAGTTAGGCAACTTGACGTAAAAAAATGAATAAGTTATCTATATTATTTCAAAAATATGTAAAAATAGAATCTATAACAAATTGAATTTAGTTTCGAAACTACTAGGTTTATTTAAAAGAAAAAAATCTATTTGGTGAAAATTTGAAATTTCAACATAGTAGCACTTAAATTTTAGGGAAAAAATAAGTAGGTGTCTATTTGACCACCCTAACTACAATAAAATGATAAATTTTTTTATAATATTTTAGATATAAGTAGACAACTCATGTCTCGATGTGATACATATTTTTTTGTAATTTTTTTCCATGTAAATAATTAAATATGAAATTTTTATTACAAATTTTAAAAAATATAAAAACTCGTATGTCTAACCACCTTAACTTGGTCAAAACTTCATGAAATTCAATTTTTTTTTTTTAATCCTATAGTATGTGAAGCATAGAATGTGATGCATGTTTTGGATTCAAAAAATGTGATACCGTTTGAAAGCTATAGATTTTTTTCAATCAACCTATCAATTAGGACTTTAGTCGTAATTAAAATAGAAAATTAATAATAATAATTTATTAAATTAAAAATAAAGCATAAACCTAAGAATCTCCCTTAAAAACCCTTTTTGTTTCATCAATTTTGGGTAAAAAAAAAGTTTTCAACCACATACCCTACAAATACCCATCATATCGCCACTTTTTGGCCCATCATGATCCTACACATACCCTTATAAAAATAAAGAGCTCAGACCTAGGCATGGGGAACTAGTTACCTTATGACCGTGAATGGCACAAGATGTTTTAATGTGACCGGCAACAAACAACAAGAATTCAACAACAAAATAGAACATTTCAAGTGCTCAAATCCAAGGGTTTCTTAAGGAAGGATTCGAAGCCAATCCAATATCCTTTCAATAGTGATGACAAATAGAACCCTAAGCCCTCAAATATCAGCCCAATATTCAAAATGTGATAAGATTTTGAGATGGAACATCAATTTTTTTTGCAGGTTCCATTAGAACCCTCTAATGGAAACTTATTTTATTTAAAAGCATGTATTTATGGACAATGTGATAGATGTGGTAACTTTTCATTGTTAGAAGAATGTATGCATGAAAGTAGTTTAGATGAATTTGGACAACAATTAGTGGATGTTAAAAAAATTAAAAAATATTGAGTATTCTTTAAAAGTTGGAAAAATTGGAATATGTTGTGAGCTAATTGTGGAAAAATTTAGTGTGCATGCTTTTATTAAATAATTTAAAGATAAGATTGTATCTAAATATGTTAAACACTCTCAATATGATCATTGGATTGATAATCAATTTTGTTTATGTTAAAACACATTCCCAATTGAAACTATATTGTCAGTTGTTGATTTTGTTGAAAATTATACTCTTGCTCCACAAGAAGAAAGTCAATCACAATATTATAATTCAGTGCAAGTAGCTATATTTTTTCATATTGTATATAGACATGCAAATGATAGTAGAGAAGATAATAGAATTTTTTTGAGAGAGTACCATTTTTATGTAAGTGATAATTGATTACATTCATTTGAGTTTGTTCAATTTTGTTTTGATATATTTTATAAAAATTTAAAAGAGAGAGGAATTCAAATGAGAGAACATCTCATATGGTCGAATAATTTCATGGGTCAATTCAAGAATGCTAGGATGTTTTATTAGTTATGTAGTTCATAAGGAGAATAATATCCAACACATGTGGAGTTTTTTTTAAGTTGGAAATGGTAAAGGAGAACACGATGGAGTAGGTGCATGTGTGAAAAGAGCTCTTGCTAAAGAGCAACTAAAATTTGAGGATGCTACAAAATTCAGAGATGCAAGTGAAATTGTAGATTGGTGCAATACCAAATTATCTACAAGAACGAGTGAGAGCTCAATAATTCGATGCTTCTTTGGTTAGTTGAAGAAAATGATATTCTTACTTGACAATACTGTGAAACAATTAATGGATCTGCAAAATGGAATTCATTTAAGAGTTTGAATGCAAACACATGGCAATATGGACAAGGGATCTTGTATGCTTTTTTCAATTTTGTATTGCAGGTGATTGGGAGGCATGTGAAAATATGGAATGGGTCGAAGAATGGAAACAAAGATCCTTAACACCTACATCGACACATGTTCAACATGGAATGAAAATTAAAGATAATCAAGTGTTCACATTAGATGATTATGATCATGTCTCAAACCTTGTACAATAAGGTACATTAAATTGAATTGAATTTTATATGTATGTATGTTTAAATGTGAATTAAATATAATTCACTCTTTATTTAATTTTTTATTTATTTTTGTAGGACATGTGTATGCTATTGTTGCACCCGAGGGGAATAAAGAGGAGACAAAGTATTGGTTGGCTAGATGTGTTGAGAGAAAACATAAGTTGGTACATCCTAGAGTGGATGATGACAACTTTGAGTATCCGATTGGTTGTGGTTGTTGATGGTACCTGGCTTCAAAAATATTTGATAAGAAAGAATGGCTTTCCTACATTTGAATATTATGAAAGACACAAGAAGATTATACATTATTCGCATTTGATTTTGGAAACCAATATAAAACTAGTTAGATATCAAGGGATGCCTGCTAATAAAGTGTTATGGACACTTTCAATGGATAATCGTGAGACAATTATAGATGCATAATTACAAAAAAGAGAGGATGCAGATAGTACAATAGAGTAAATAAATATAGGTAGGTATATAGTTATATATATATATTTAATTGATAGTCAATATATAGTTAAAAATTTATCACATATACATGTATACATATATATATATATATATTTGTCTTTAGTCATTTCCTAATTAAAGTTTTATATCCATTTTTGTTTCAGCTATCCCAAAACTAGATGCATTACAAAATGAGAAGACATGCATATATATTGCAATTGGATTCAAATCTAGAGATAGGTAACTATATACTTCTAGATACATTTAATTCATAGTATAAATATAAAACTAAATAATGCATTGTCATTTTATAAAAAAATTATAATTTATTTCATATCCCCTTAAGCAATTCTCTTAGGACCCCTTAATCCATTGTCTTATGTACCCTTAATACATCCTCTTGCATCCCCTTAAGTCCCTCTCATAATTACCCTTAAGCCATCCTTTAGGACCCCTTAAGCCATATCCTCTTATCTACCCTTAACCTGTCATCTTGCATCCCCTTAAGTCACTCTCTTAACTCCCCTAAAGTCATCCTCTTAGTACCCCTAAATCCATATCCTCATTTATCTACCCTTAATCCATCCTCTTGCATCCCCTTAAGTCTCTCTATTAATTCCCCTTAAGCCATCTTCTTAGGATCCCTTAATCCATATCCTCATATATCTACCCTTTATCCATCCTCTTGAATCCCTTCAAGTCACTCTCTCAACACCCCTTAAGCCATCCTCTTAGGACCCCTTAAGCCATATCCTCTTATCTACCCTTAATAAATTGTCTAACTTCCCCTTAAGTCACTCTCTTAACTTTAGGGTTAAGGATTTAGTGTTCATCTCCCAGGCATTAGGTCCTAGGGTTAAGGATTTAGGATCTCCATATCCTATGGTTCATGAGACGCTTAGAATAACAAATCTACATGGGTTAAGGGTTTAGGGTTCATCTCCTAGGCTTTAGGTCCTATGGTTTAGGGTTTCTAGGGTTCGTGTGAGATGCTTAGATGAAAATATATATATGGGTTAAGGGTTTAGGGCTCATGTCCTTAGCCTTAGGTCCTATGGTTTAGGGTTTAGGTTTTCTAGGGTTCATGAGATGCTTAGAGTAAAAAATCTATATGGGTTAAGGATACAGGGTTAATTTCCTAGGCTTTAGCTCTAATGGTTTAGGGTTTAGGGTTTATAGGGTTCACAAGATGCTTAGAATATTACCTATGTTTTAGGGTTTATGGTTTATAGGGTTCATGAGATGCTTAGAATAACAAATCTATATGGGATAAGGGTTTAGGGTTCATCTCCTAGGATTTAGGTCTTAGGGTTAAGGGTTTAGGATTCATATATTAGGGAACTTCATGAGATTCTTAGAATAAAAAATCTATATATGGGTTAAGGATTTAGGGTTCATCACCTAGGATTTAGGGTTTAGGTTTTAGGGTTTAGGATTTCTAGGGTTCATGAGATGCTTAGAATAACATATCTATATGGTTTAAGGGTTTAGGGCTCATGTCTTGGGAATTAGGTCCTATGGTTTAGGGTTTAGGGTTTCTAGGGTTCATGAGATTCTTAGAATAACAAATCTATATGGGTTAAGGGTTTAGGTCTCATCTCCTAGGCTTTCGGTCCTATGGTTTAGGGTTTGGGGTTTCTAGGGTTCATGTGAGATGCTTAGAATAAAAAATCTATATGGGCTAAGGGTTTAGGGATCATCTCATAGGCCTTAGGTCCTATGGTTTAGGGTTTAGGGTTTCTAGGGTTCATGAGATGCTTAGAATAAAAAATCTATATGGGTTAAGGATATAGGGTTCATCTCCTAGGCTTTAGGTTTGATGGTTTAGGGTTTAGGGTTTATAGGGTTCACAAGATGCTTAGAATTTTAGAATAAGAGACCTAATATGGGTTAAGGGTTTAGGATTTATAGGGTTCATGAGATGACAAATATATATGGGTTAAGGGTTTAGGGTTTAGGGTTTCTAGGGTTCATGAGATGTTTAGAATAAAAAATCTATATGGGTTAATGGTTTAGGGCTCATCTCGTAGGCCTTAGGTCATATGTTTTAGGGTTTATGGTTTCTAGGGTTATGAGATTGTTATAATAACAAATCTATATGGGTTAATGGTTTAGGGTTCATCTCCTAGGATTTATGTCTTAGGGTTAAGGGTTTAGGATTTATATCTTAGGGAACTTCATGAGATTCTTAGAATAACAAATCTATATATGGGTTAAGGTTTTAGGGTTCATCTCCTAGGATTTAGGGTTTAGGGTTTAGGGTTTAGGGTTTAGGGTTTAGGATTTCTAGGGTTCATGAGATGCTTAGAATAACATATCTATATGGTGTAAGGGTTTAGGCCTCATGTCTTGGGAATTAGGTCCTATGGTTTAGGGTTTAGGGCTTCTAGGGTTGAGATGCTTAGAATAACAAATATATATGGGTTAAGGGTTTAGGGTTCATCTCCTAGGGTTTAGGTCCTCTGGTTTAGGATTTATAGGGTTCACGAGATGCTTATAACCTTATAATAATAAATCTAATAAGGGTTAAAAGTTTAGGTCCCAGGGTTAAGGGTTTAGGATTTCTAGGGTTCACAAGATGCTTATAATAACAAATCTATATGGGTTAAGGGTTTAGGGTTTAGGGTTTAGGGTTTCTAGGGTTCATGAGATGCTTAGAATAACAAATGTATATGAGTTAAGGGTTTATGTCTCATCTCCTAGGACTTAGGTCCTATGGTTTAGGGTTTAGGGTTTATAAGGTTCATGAGATGCTTAGAATAATAAATCTATATGGGTTAAGGGTTTAAGGTTCATCTCCTAGGATTTAGGTCTTAGGTTTAAGGGTTTAGGATTCATATCTTAGGGAACTTCATGAGGTGCTTAGAATAACAAATTCTATATATGGGTTAAGGTTTTAGGGTTCATCTCCTGGGCTTTAGGGTTTAGGGTTTAGGTTTAGGATTTCTAGGGTTCACAAGATGCTTAGAATAACAAATCTATATGGTTTAAGGGTTTATGGATCATCTCCTAGGCCTTAGATTCTATGGTTTAGGTTTTAAGGTTTCTAGGGTTCATGAGATGCTTAGAATGAAAAATCTATATGGTTCAAAGGTTTAGGGTTCATCTCCTAGGCTTTAGTTCCTATGGTTTAGGTATTATAGGGTTCAAGAGATGCTTAGAACCTTAGAATAAAAAATATAATATGGGTTAAGGGTTTAGGTCCTATGGTTTAGGGTTTAGGATTTCTAGGGTTCACGAGATTCTTAGAATAAAAAATCTATATGGGTTAATGGTTTAGGGCTCATCTCCTATTCTTTAGGTCATAGGGTTAAGGGTTTATGATTCATATCATAGGGAACTTCATGAGATGCTTATAATAACAAATCTATATGGGTTAAGGGTTTAGGGTTCATCTCCTATGATTTATGTCTTAGCGTTAAGGGTTTAGGATCTTCATATCCTAGGATTCATGAGATGCTTAGAATTTCAAATCTAAGGGTTCATGAGATGCATCCCCTTAATCCACTTTCGTGCATCCCTTTAAGTCATTCTATCAACTCCCCTTAATCTACCCTCTTACATCCCTTTAAGTCATTATATCAACTCCCCTTAATCCACCCTCTTGCATCCCCTTAATCCATCCTCTTAAAGGACCCTTAAGTCATACCCTCTTAGATCCCCTTAATCCAAGCTCATGCATCCCTTAAGTCACTCTATATGGGTTAAGGGTTTAGGATTCATTTGCTAGGCTTTAGGTCCTATGGTTTCATGTTTATGGTTTCTAGGGTTCATGAGATGCTTAGAATATTTTTTTTATGGTTTAATGGTTTAGGGTTCATCTCCTAGGCTTTAGGTCCTATGGTTTAGGGTTTAGGGTTTCTAGGGTTCATGAGATGATTAATCCTTTCAAGTCACCCCTTTAAGTCATTCTCTAAACCAACCTTAATCCACCATTTTGCATCTCTGTAAGTCATTATATCAACTTCCCTTAATCCAACCTCTTGCATCCCCTTAATTCATATCCTCTTACATTCCCTTAATCCACCCTCTTGCATCCACATAATCCATCCTCTTAAAGGACCCTTAAGTCATATCATCTTGCATCCCCTTAATCCATCCTTTTTCATCCCTTAATTCACTCTCATAATTCCCCTTAAGCCATCTTCTTAGGACCCGTTTAGCCATATCCTAGGGTTCATGAGATGCATCCCCTTAATCCATTCTCTTGCATCCCTTTAAGTCATTATCTTAACTCCACTTAATCCACCCTCTTGCATCCCTTTAAGTCATTCTATTAATACTCCCCTTAATTGACCCTCTTGCATCCCCTTAAGTAATTCTCTTAACTCCCCTTAAGGAATTCTCTTAGGACCCTTTAAGCTATATCCTCTTAGTTCCCCTTAATCCATCCTATGGAAAATATCACTTGAATTTTTAAGGAATTTATAAGATCCAATTTTCTAACTTTTACTATATATTGTTCTTTTCTCGCATGAATTATTTAGTTAAATGAATCATAAAAAATATAGTTACTTTACTTACATTAATTATTTTTGCAGGTTCTCATCAAGTCGGTCTACCATGTGATTGTCACTATAATTTTTTTTTTATCAAGAGACTATGTGAATATCAATTTGTGGTCTTGATCTAAAGTTGATAAGCTTTAATTGTATCTACATGCACATATGTTTCATCATGTTATATAATTGTATTACACATCAATATAAATTATATATGTTTGTTCGATGCATGAACTTCAATGAACTTATTAATCACTTTTTAAATATCTTGTTCCAATTTTATCTTATACAAATCATGTCTTATATTTACCACATTTTATATAATTGTTCAATAGTATACACTATACATTTTATACATACAAGGAGATAGATTTGTGTTCTATGATTCAAATATTTACTAGAATTGGAAAATAATTAAAATTACCTACCCTTAATTTATTATGAATATGATCTAAACTATTTAAGGAATGTTTTAATTTGTCACCTAAACATGCGATAAATTATTGAAATTTAAGAGTTAATAATTTTAAGACACGTCTAAACTTAATTCAACAATGGCATGTAAATGTATATTTAATTTGATTCTGGATAAGAATTGATATAGTGCATATTACTTGAATATCAGATAAAATATATATACATACATGAGTGCATATAATCATCAAATGAACATAACACGATCATAATTGAGTGCATATATAATCATCATATTAAAGTCAACTAATATAAATAAACACAAACATGATCATATTAATTGATATAATGTATGTGAAATGGTCCATGAAATAACATATTCAAAATGTATATGTCAAGTCCAACACATATATTTAAATAAAACTAGATCTATAGTCCATAAAATTTAAAACCATCTAACTATCAGGGTGATCAGTCAAATCAAGTCTCCTCTTTGCTCCACGTGGACTGGATGTACCTGTATCATGCTGTAGAAGTGCACAAGAAACTGGAAATTAGATTTAAAGTTATTTAGAAAATTTGTTTTAATTTAACATATAAACTTGATAAAAATAAATTTAATTAAATATCTCTAAGTAAATATAGTAAAAATGATTTTTAGCATGCATAAGTTACCATATGATCATGTGAATCTACTGGAACATTTTGTTCAATGGGTAGTATAACTATCAATTGAGAAGGTCCAAATGCTTGATCTACTAATTCCTGCATATTCAAATAAAGCAAACAATATGTTATAATCTTGATATATATATATATATATATATAAGGTCCCTAAAAGTTGTATAACAGAGTTAGTAAATCTTACAACCTTGAATGATATGACCTCATGATCATGCACTTGAGATTTCCCATGCATAAAAGCTAATGATGTCTTAGGTGCACTTGCCATGGGTATCACATGAAATCCCTGCATATAGATACAAAAATGTATAGATCATTCACACATGTGTACAAATTCAAATTAAATTAGATCTATGATGTGTATTTATTTTAAACTTAACAATCTTTTGAAAGCACGCATCTAAGATGACCCATGCATAATAGTTGACGATGACTTAGGAGCACTCACCACAACTTGTGGTTGGTTGGTACTCAGAATCACATTACCTCCCTACATCTAGATACAATATATCATTTCACACGTGTATAAATTCAAATTAAATTAGATGTTTCCACATAAATTAAAATACATATTGGTTTGTACCTAACCAAAAGGTGAGCCCAATTCTACAACACTCAAAATATAGACACAATCATATTGAGATTCAGGCATCATGTGATCATGCATCTACACTAAACACTTCTTGAATTAATATTATATTATATATATAATTTAATATTATTATTTACATAAATTTTGCACATTTTAAACAAATTAAAGTGTGCCTAAGTTCAAAAGATGTACATAGTTGTGTAGGATGATCCTCATAATATAGTAAATCCATATAAGACTTTGTCCTAGATGCATGTGGGTCACCTGAAGTGGATGCCTCAGTATGCCCATAGCCCGAGCCTCCATGCTCTCTATTGCCCACTTCAATCACCATGTGTGTAGTCTGATGAGTGAGATGTCCTAAAAAGAGAACTTAATGCTCCTAATGACAACATTGTCTACTACTGAAATGCAACTGGAACACTATGAGAAGTAGAAATAATAGGAGCAATCAGAGCAGATCGTTGAGGATCGACACGTGCTTCTAATCTATGTTGGGGCATGCCACACCTAGCTTCCTAAAATGATCTCATATCAAAATAGTCGGGTTTTAAACCCAACTCAAACTCAACCCATAACTTTCTCAAAAATTAAAGGGGCACCTCAAAATTGCCATGTGGTGGAGTATCAAACACCATCCACCATCTATCCCACAAATTTTTAGATATTTGTGAGTACACACACCATTTTATTGAAATTCATTTTTTAGTGGGTGGAATTGGTTCGTTTGTTTGGGGGATAAAGAAATGTTGGCAAAGGCTTGTTTGGTAATTTTAAGGCCATGGATTTCTTTATAAGAAAATCCATCTACATATAATTTTCTCTTCTCTTCTCTCCATTGATGTAACCTATCTAGGTTCACATCAATAGATCGAACATAATCGACAACAATTTGCATTGAAGATGCAAACTATGCAAGGCAGGGAGGCATGTTAGGCTCAATCTTTTATCAAATGTATATTTTCTTGAATCAAATTAAGTTCTTTTCTAATGCTTTCTCTTAACTGAGCCTAGTCTACTATAGGACATGGTGGGTTAGGAGGTGGAGAGGGTGGAGCTATGGGGTTTTGTCGTGGTGATGAATGTGGATGTATGGGATTTTTAGGCTGTTCATTAGGTATAAAATCCTCTATATTAAATTCAGACTCCAAGTGAACAATGAAATGGCAACTGCATGTTAAACAATTAAAAAATATATATCAACAAACTAATTAAATAATTTACACAGTTTGAAAGTTATAAATGACATTGAACATGCACAAATTCAAAATACATTTCATTTGAAGACACACTCAATTTAAAACATGAAAAATACATAGCATTAAAATTTAGACTAATTTATGTTGTAGAATTTATACAAACAATTACAGCCTCCCCTACAACATGTACATTAAATTATATAGTTAAAGTCATGTACATACCCTTGATTATATTCTCACTCTATCTTAAATTTTTATTTCAACACAATTGACTAATTTAAAATCTTTAAATAATAATATCAAGGTCCTACTTCATTGATTTGACAAGTGGAAAAATTATAAAAGTATTAAGTATAATTTAATGAGCTACTTGATCATAATTTATTGTTGCCATTTCATGATTGTGTGATTTTGGGAAGGTGATATTTTGGTTTAATTTATAACTAAATTTCTTTAATTGTTTTTCTTAGCTAGTCTATATTTCCTTACTAGTTTGAGAAGATAATCATGGCCATTTGAAAAGTTTCTCAGGTTTTGTTAATATATATTTGATAGACATATTTATAAGTCTCAAACATTGTCACTTTTGAAAGTTTTAAGTATTAGGACCATGAAGAGGAATATATAAAATTATATTATATAAATTGTCCATTCCTTTTTGTTGTCTATTATAGACCATGAACCTTGAATTTGTAATAAAATTTATTTTTGAGAATTAAAGCCAACAAGCATATTCATATAAAATTTATTTTATGATAGAGAGTTTAATTTTATTAAATCATGCATATTAAATTGGGTTTGTATTGACTTCTAGTAACCATATGGTTTCATTTTCCTTGCAAGGTTAAAATTGAGTGGTAAATTATACTTTCCAAGCCTATTTTGATGAAATTTGATAGTTGGTTTTGAATTCCTTAGAGGTATGTATAGGGACATAGATACAAATTTTAGGGACTTGTTGCACACCTAAGCATGAAGATTATGAACATAGGTGAATATTGCTAAAGAAATTGAACAAGGACTTGGAAAAGTGAACACACCAAGTATTTGAAGATTTGTTAGAGGTGGAGAATAAGGAGTAGGAGTGATAAAAGGTATTACTAATGCAATCTTGGGCTCACTAATAAATATTATTAAGACCATATTTGAAACAAGTTATTATTTCTTTGAAATTGTAGAATTTGGTGCTAGATATGTTCCTTGTATGGAAAATATACAAGCATTATGAAAGGTTGAATGTTATCTTATGTAAATGAACCAACAATTTTGTGGTGTTTATGTGCTTCTCTTGCACTCTTAAGATCTTTCACTTAAAAGGAGAGAGATAGAAACCTAAAATTGTGGTGGTTCATTCAAATAAGGGATTGCATGTTGTGAATATGACTAAATTCAATACTATAAATGCAACTAAATGATGAAATTGATTGACTATTGATGCAAAATCTATAAAATATGCAATGTTTGAAAACATAGTGAGATATGCAAGAATGAACTAAAATATGAACAAATGCAAAACAAAATTAAAAGAAGGCTGAATAGGGTGCACTTGGAAACAAATTGAAGATCTGAGAATATTCTAGAATGTTGGTAAAATCACTGCAAATCAACAATGGGATTCATTCGCCACTGATGGCGAATCAGTCCCGCTACTAGTAAAATCTCCTAAAACAAGTTTTCGACTGTTAGGAACTAGAAACTGACAAAATCTAAATTTTTAGCCTTAAGTTGGGACTCATTCGCCACTGATGGTGAATCAGTCCTCTCCCAAAATTATGTGAAATCAAAGGTCAATTCTATAGCTCCAGATTTGCACTTTTCTTCTTGTTGGGTTGAGGGAGTCAAATCTGTAGAAGACAAACTGTAGGTTGTCTCCAAGCTTGAAATATGGTTTAGTTGACTTGAAAATTTTTGTTGACTTCTTGACCACCTTTCAACACCTATTTGTTTGAAAAAATTGCATACAAAAGTCTCCAAACACACATGCAAAAGCGGAAAAATGGTTAAAGGTTAGAGTATAGGGATTTTCCTTGGTCAAATCCCACTTTGGTAATCAAACCCTTAATGAAGAAATGGAATGGAATGGAATGAACAAGGAAAGATGAATAAACAACATGCAAATGTCCTTAACTCACCACAACCTTGTTGAAGAAATCTGAAGTTATGTCAATGGTTGCTCTAAGATGCTTGATTGATGCTTGATTGAATGATACAAAGTGCTCAAATACTAATTGATGTTTATTGAATGCAAATAAATGAGGAGATTGGGAGGTGTAAAATGAGGAGAAAAAAACCTTTTTATATACACTTATGCCCTAATAACCCAATGATACCTCATCATAGGCTGACATAAGGTATTTTTAAAAAAAAAACCCAAAAGAAAATTTGAATTATTTTGATTTTGGAGCCAAGAGGGACTCATTTGCCACCCATGGTGAATGGGTCCCACCTTGGGCTTGTAAGTGGGTGTCTAGAATTATCTTGCATTTAATGTTATTTGTCAGGTTTACATTAAAAAATACAATTAATTAAGCCTTATGAGTGCATAAAGGGGTCAAATAAAGGATACGAAAGGTGTAAATAGTGAAATTAAGCCTAGAAAAGAGTGAAATCTTGTTACAAGACTTTACAAAACTTTAGAATAGGACTTGATAAGTGATGAAAAGGTGAATTTTAGGTGAATTATAATGAAAAGAGTCTAGAAAAGTGTAGAAATGTGTTACAACACTTCACAACACCTTCACAAGATGCCATAATTTGAATATTTAGGACTTAATGTGAATGCATAAGTTACATTGCAACATTAAATCAAAGCAAAACAAGTCAAACATCACATGAGAAAGACCTAAAAGACCATGAAAATTTCAATGATCCATTTTTCTATGGTACAGTAAATTAAGGCTTAACTAAAGAATTTATTATTGTAGGGATTATTTGATTTGAGGGATAGTAAAAAGACAACAAATCTAGACATTATAAATAGACTTATCTAGGGATTATATGTGATTTGAGGGCTAGTAAAAAGACAACAAATCTAGAAATTATAAATATAATTGAGGTTCATGTTTTAGGGTTTAGGGTTTTAGGTTTAGGTTTTGGGGTTTAGGGTTTTAGGTTTAGGGTTTTAGTTTTTAGGTCTATGTTTTTTGGAACCTAGGGTTTAGGGTTTTGATTTCTAATTTTTATGTCTAATTTAGGTATAGATTTTATGGTTTTCAATTTACAATTTAATTTTTTCATTTTGTTGATGTTTTTGGTTACAAATACAATTTAAAAACTATAAAATATTCAATGTAAAACAAACAAAACAAACAAAAAATAAATAAAATTATAAAACAAAAATGCAAGATATATAAAGAAAAAAAGATTAGAATTCAACCAACCTGGAGATCACTGAGGTTGGTTGTGTCGATGGGAGGAGGTGGAAATGAAAATTAGGTTGAAATCGGCCCTTAGGAACGTGTACACAAATTTATCTCTTTCTCAAGGTCGGCCAAACTATAGTGAAGAAATGAATAAGACGATCATTGATTTAAAAAAATAAATAGTTTTTAGTAATGCACACACGTTTCTTAGTGTGTACCCAAATCTAAATGCATATGCGTTTGGATTTAGGCTCGGGTACCTAATCTAAAGCGTGTACGCTTTTTTCAAAAGTGTGTACGCATTTCCTATGTTTTTTTTTTTGTTTTGGCCAAAACTTCCCCTCTTTGTGGACCCAACTTCTTACTTTTACCCTTGTCTTACCTCCCTCTACAATGTTGGGAGCTAGAGAGATTATAGGCTATTATTAATGGCATAAGAAAGTATCATTGTACATCAAAAGAAACCATTAATTATGAAAGTAAAATAGGGTATGTACAAGATCATGGGGGGCCAAAAAGTGGCAATGATAAAAAACACATTTTTACTTTGCCAAAATCGTGAAACAAAAAAGTTGACTTTTTGTATGGGCGGGTAAAATTTGAATTTGGTTTGGTAATACCAAACCAAAATGGATATCCATTAATAATGGATATTTATTTCCCAAAATTATTTTTCATCACTTTTACGTATTCAAAATGGATATTCATTTTGCAAGCAAAACAAATATCCGTTTTGAAAAGAGAAATGGATATCCATTTTGAAAATAAAAATAGATATCCATTTTGAAAAGAAAAATGTATATCAATTTTCAACAAGTATTTTAATTAATTTTGGATTTTCAAAACAAATAAAAATAGATATCCATTTTAAAAAGAAAAATGAATATCCATTTTGAAAATCCTAAAAAAGCACACTTCAGTAAAATGGGCATAACTTTTGTGTTACTTATCAAAATTTTGATTTTTTACAGGCGTTGGAAAGCTGATGAAAATATCTACAAAATGTATATGATGATTATGATAGATTGATCATAAAAAATAATTATAATCATTTTTATTTCCTCCTTAAATATTAAAACTTTAAATGCTCATAATTCTTGCGTATAAAGTCTTTTTTCATGGTTTTTTTGCAATAATCATCTAACTGATTTGAAACATTTAACAAGTAATAAATAACAAAAAAAAAAATTGTAATAAGGAGATTTTTTTTTACATAAATCATCATAGAAGTCCTCCTTGTTGTCTTTGATCCTATGTGAACCTTTGCCCAAGTTTAGCGAGGAGAACATATCTCTCTCCCTCTCTCCCCATCTTCTTTATTCACCCTCTCTACCTATATCTCCACTTTTACCTTACTATACCGCTATTTATATATCTCCTCTCTCTCTATATCTCCCTCTCTACCTAGATCTCTCACTTTCTCTTCCTCTCTATCTTTCCCAGGTTATATATATCTCTACATATCTCTCCCACTTTCTATCTCTATCTCTCCATGTCTCCCTCTACTCATATCACTCCCTCTTTCTATATCTCTCTAATTACCTCTCTATATTTTCTCCCTCCATCTCCCTCTCTCTCCCTCTATCTATTTATATAATATCCCTCTTCATAAAGTTATCTCCATATCTCTCTCTCACTCATACGCACACACACCCTATTTCTGCCTCCCTATCTCTCTCTTTGTGTATCTCCCTCTTTTCATATCTCTCTCTCTCTCCCTATATCTATATACCTTTGTCATGACTCAGCTTCCCTAACTTTTACCGCACATTTTGATATACTTTAATGCATGAACACATGTTAAATGGACTAAAAATTTGATACTCACATTTCTTGAAATCTTGCCAGTCATTAATTATTGATTGAAAACTTGAGAGCAAAATTTGAATGGAGACCAAAGTCAGTTGAAAACTATGGAGTTTAAGGCATCATGCATGAATAGAAATAGACATTATGACCATGTTTTCAATAAAAAATGCACAGTGAATCAGATCTAGATAAGTGAATTAAATTTTCAGTCAACACAAACCTATTGGTAAGTCACATCTCGCCATCTTCAGCTGCCCAACTATAACCTCGCCCCATCCATATTATTCGCATCGAGTTCTATTTCATCTACCCAAAATGAATTTTAGAACTAACTCATAAACTACAGTGGTGATGAATTTAATGTATTTACATCTATAAATTGAACGTATGGACCTATGTTTTAGGCATCGCTCTAGTTACTATGTTCTCTGTATTTGGTGTCTTGAAAGAGGTTCCAAAGGATTGTTCATTTGCAGATTGATGTAGAAGGTGGGCATAATGACCTGATTGCTTCCTTATTTCAGACCCCAACCAGGGATTAGCGCAATAGGTAGGGTTCATAGGATTTTTTTGAAAAGATTATGTGTGTGGAATCATTGGCATCTACTCATTATCTTATCATATTTAGGAATCACATTAAACTTAACTATGGATTCATACTATTTAGATATAAATTCTTACATTGGATCTAAACTCTATGCTAGCCAATATGATGACTCGCCACAACTTGTAAGAATAGATGGATAATTTAGGGGAGATCAGATGTATAATACAATACACACTCAAATAGGATTTTTTTAAATAAAGATCTTCCCAATACCTGAGTCTAATGCCTAGCCATTAACACTCCACTAGTAGATGGTCTTTTCCACTATGCTCCCACCTTTCATCTTACAAATTCCAACTCCAAATTTCATGTGTTGTAATGATAGAATAAATAAAGGATTTCTGATTTGAGATGCATTGAATCTCCAATCAACAGGCTATTTGTTTGAGATTTGCATGGTTGTATATCTGAATGCACCATAATTGCAATTTCTATATTAACTTTAGAGCAAATAAAAATTACATCTAAATTTTCAATGTCACGAGAGAGATTATAATGCCACCCTCAGTTCTATGTTGAAAACTTTGTAATGATATTAAGCTACCAAAACTTAGCCATGTATAGGTATGTGCAGGATCATGATGGGCCAAAAAGTGGCAATATGATGGGTATGTGGCTAATGACTTTTTTTTACCCAAAATTGATGAAACGAAAAGGGTTTTTAAAGGATATTCTCAGCTTTCCACCAATATAAATTATTATTTACTTTGAATTTAATAAGTAATTATTATTAATTTTCTATTGAAATTATGACTAAAGTCCTGATTGATAGACTGATTGAAAAACATCTATAGCTTTCAAAAGGTATCACCTTTTTTGAATCCAAAACATGCATCATATTCTATGCTTTGCATACTATAGGATTAAAAAAATAAAAATTGAATTTCATGAGGTTTTGACCAAGTTAAGGTGGTCAGACATACAAGTTTTTTATATTTTTTAAAAGTTGTAATAAAAGATTCATAATTAATTATTTATTTGGCAAAAAATTACAAAAAAATATGTATCACATCAGGACATGAGTCCTCTACTTATATCTAAAATCTTATAAAAAAATATTATGATTTTATTGTAGTTAGGGTGGTTAGACAAACACCTACTTCTTATTTTTTCCCTGAAATTTAAGTACTACTGCATTGAAATTTCAAATTTTCACCAAATAGATTTTTTTTTTCTTTAGACAAACCTATTAGTTTAGAAACTACATTCAATTTTCTACAAATTCTATTCTTACATATTTTTAAAATAATATTGATAACTTATTCAAATTTTTACGTCAAGTTGCCTAAATCTGATTTTTCTGATTTTTTTGCCACTTAAGGGCCTATTTTTTCCATGATGATCCTACACATACCCATATGCTTTATTTCATTAATAGTTTGAATGGAAATAATTCTAAATGAAGCAGTGATTCCTTGTTTGGAGACTTTTAATTCTCAATTCCCTCTGGAAGCAATAAGTTGGTGTAGGTTGATTTCTCCTCAAATTATTGTGTGAAGCCCATGAATTCCTTTTGCAAGTATTTTAGCTATTCCCATGATTTAGTCTCTTGAGATCAACAAGCAATATTGTGGAAAATAAATTCTAATTAGTTTTCTAAATCTTATTAATTATTAGATATAGTCAAATTTTGATTTTGAGTGATTGAAGAATTTTCATTTAGGATGATTTCCATTGTATAAATGTACTACTAAATTTTCTTTTCAAATTTAATAAATGACAGATCTTTCTATTATTTTAATATATATTGTTTTAATTTGAGTTACTATGACCCTGTACAATAAATATCATTGTAGAATAATGTAATCATGGTAAAATTCAATTTACTACTGAATATTGCATTTTTTTTGGGGCCTCTCGATAATAATATCTCCAACATTTCCCCTTTCCTCTAATTTATACAATCTAAAATTAGAGGCTGGGCTAAATATCACATAACAACTTATATTTAATATTATAGGATTCATTGTCCATATAAGATTAAATCAATCTCTTTCAATTATGGGTTAGGACATGATAGACTAATAATATATTATAATCTCAATATATAGATTTTTAAACTTTTACCTTTTTCTTATTTCTTTGGACTAAATTAAGAGATTTTACAAGAATCTAAATTTTGTCATACCTTGGCCACTTTGTACCAAAACCCCTTAAAGCTCTTTAGTTAATTTAATTAAAATATGGTTATGAGGAAAAAGGGAATATTCAAATCCAATATTCAAGTTGAATGAAAAACACTTTACTTAGCTTCATTGTTGCTATATATATATATATATATATATATATATATATACCTACATATTGGCTTTAGAAAATGGAAAAAAAAAAACCCTAATGAATATAAAGAATCCATCAATGTAGGAAAACCTATTGTAATAATATTACTAAATTAGAGTTATAGAACCCTTATCGGTTATGTATTTCTTGTAAAGCATAAATAGTAAAAAAAGAAAAAGAATCAAATAGAATCATAAGGAAGATATTTCCTTTCATATTTAGTAAAAGATGATGATACCCTTCCACTATCTTTATCAACATTTTAAAACTAGAAAAATAATGCATGTTTTTAATTAATAAATATTGCTTACTCAATAAATAGTTAAGATAGATTACTTCCTTTACTATAAGTGAGTTTTATACTTTCCATCCTATGAGTATATATTGTTCAATTATTTAATTACTTCAATAAATGATCAAGATGGGTTACTTCTAATAATGCTCATATCCTTTCTTTTATAGATGGAGATTTATTCATGGTCAATGCTTGTAAACATAATCATCTTGAGAATTATTCCTTATTGAGTGTTATACACATTATGAAATTTAGATTCTCATGAGCTCTTTCCTTGATAAGGAACTAATTTTGTTAGATAGAACCTTAACTCAAGATTAGAGAACAAAACTAGCAATGTTCAGTATTAATGATGCCTCTGGCTCATGTTTATGGGTAATGCCATCACGCTTGAACTACTGCATCTATAGCCTAACACATTTGCAATAACGACATCCGTGGCATCATCCCTATAAATCACTGGGGAGAAATAAGGAACATGGGTTGATTAAAATCCAAAGGGAGGGAAATCCCCTTTGGATCGATAATCTAAAAAGATAAAATGAAAATGAATCAAATCCGCTAGTGACAACCTAGAAAACCAGAACTAAGGAATTTTCTATGGTGCAAATGTAATTCTAACTCGAAGATATAAACATGTGGATAATTTATTAGGAAATCATATAAATGGGTCAAGGGAGACAAACATCATTAGGGAGTAGGGTTAGATGAATGTTATTAGTTAAACAATAAATGGTCAAGACGATCATTTATTATCCATGCTTCCCATCATGGGTAGCAATCGTAGAGGAACTATCTGGGGGAAATAAAATCCCTTGAAAGGGTTGTGTACCCACTTTATAATAGTTCACATAAACATAGTCTAGAAAACAAAACCACCTATTTTACGCCTTGATCCTGTTTGGAAGCAAGGTATGCATGCAGTCTAGGAAATGAAGGATGCTCCTAGTACTCAGGCATTTAGGCATAGGTTTTAGGGTTAGAAAGATCACACAACTAGTTATAAGAGATAATCATCTAAAATATATACAACTATACTCAGAAGAATCCTGCATGGATTGCTTGATTCCCGGAGGCCTTTAGGCCAAATTCTGATGCAGGTTTCATGTCTAGAATTATAGCTTATATACCCCTGAGGATGACGACCTCGGTACACTTTAGAAGGGAGTGTGGTCATCAGGGAAGTGACTCAGGATCGGATGATCCTGATGAGTCCAAGACTCTGGCTAGAGAAAATACCTATCGTATGATAGATGCCTACCTCGTTTAGGCAGGTGTCTATTTTGATTATATTAATAGATGTATTCCTATTCTATATGAGTAGATGAAGTGAATTGTTGTTCTGTATGAATAGATGATATACCTATCATGTATGGATAGAAGTTCCTGAGTATACTTGTGAATGAATACTTGAATACACAAAAAAAAAATAGTGGTGTTTTAGTTTGAATTAATTGGGTCCTTACATGTGGTATCAAAGCGAGATTCAAAAACTAGGCCTTGAGCTTACTACGACTCGTGCAATTTAAATATGTATTTTAAATGTTATATGAAAGAAACATCCTTTCTCAAACATTAGAATAATACTAACATGAGAATAATTAAACAGGAATTCTAAATGCCAAGGGGAAGAGCAACTCAAGCTGGTGTAGGTCGAAGGCCAAAGGGGAACGAAGATGATGAACCACAAGCTTAGGGAAGGAATAAGGATGGGATTGAAGCAATAATAAAACTATTAACTGAACAGAGAGATAAAATCAACTCTTTGGAGCAAAAGGTACAATAACTTCAAACAAGACAAGATAATATCGAAAACATAGTTGAACCCAAAATTGAAAACCCTCTTGAAGGAGATAATCCAGAGCATAAAATAATGGATTTTGTTGCACCTAGGAGAGGGAATCCTATTCTGGAATTGACTAAAGACTTGAAGAAAATCACCCCTCCAAAATTTGATGGGAAACAACTAGGAGAAGGGGGAAAAATATGGCTTAATGAAATGGAAAAGTATTTTGAGATACGGGAATTCAATGAAACTACTAAGGCCTTATGGGGGTCCTACCAACTTGTTGGTGAAGCAGCTAGCTAGTGGACTAATGTGAAGGAACAAAATAAATACACCAAGGAAAATATAACATGGGAACAATTTGTCGAACATTTTCGTAAAAGGTGGTTAGCACAATTATTTCTCGATGAGAAGATGACTGAGTTTCACAACCTTTGACAAGGATCTTTGACTATTCAACAATACTAGGATAGGTTTGCCAAACTACTAAAATATGTGCCAATATATCAACAAGATGAAAAGAGCCAAACTAGGAAATTCATTTTGGGATTAAATACCAACATAGGGGCAGAGGTTGACATGCATGGACCAAAATGTATGAATGAAGTGCTAGAGAAATCCTTGAAGAAAGAAAGGAAGTTACAAGCTTTAATTTTAGCAAGACAATCTTTCAGGAGTAATAACTTCAAGAGGAAACATGAGTTCATAATGAATCAAAACTTCAAAAAGAACCTAAGGAACAATTGATCAGAAAGAAAACCACCTCCAAATTAGAATCAAAGGTACAATGGGAATAGTGCTAACAGAAACAACTTCAACAAAAATGAACCGAGGAACTATAATGGGACAACAAATCAACCAAGGCTCAATGAAGCAAACAACAACCAACCTAAAAATCCAGTGCAACAAGGGCCACCAAGTGGATGTTTCATTGTGTGGAGGGAATCACTTTTCTATAGAATGTCCAAGGATACAAAGTTAGATGAGATAAAATCAACCTCAGAGGGGACCTACATAAAGGATTTATGCAACAGTAAGAAATCGACGCACTCGATCCCAAAATGTGCCCGTAGAGACTACAGGTACACTATTTGGAAAACTAGTCTCAATTCTAATAGATACTAGATCATCTAAATGTTTTATTTCTCGAGAATTAGTAAGGAAAAATTCATTTAATGTTAATCATATGGAATCATCATGAATAGTCCAGTATGGGGATAAGGCAATTAAAGAGGTGGCCCAGTGTCTATCTAATGCAAAAATACAAATTCCTAACTTTAATACAAAGGTAGACCTTTATGTGGCACCTTTAGGATCATATGATGTGATCATTGGAATGAGTTGGCTGAAAAAACATCAAGAAAATGTAGATTGTTACAACAAATGGGTAGAATTTTTAGATGATGTAGGAAAAAGGGTTGTGATTCAAGGGAAACATAGACCTATAAGTATGGAAATCATATTAGCTATGCAAATGAAAAGAGAGAAGAGAAAGGGAGCTCTAGTATACATGGTTACCATGGATGAAAAGGAAGAAGGGGATATTCTGACCCTCCATAATTCTCCTCACCTTCAAGATTTTAGCGATGTGTTTCCAAAAGAACTACCAAGGCTACCCCAAAAAGAAAAATTGACTTCTCCATTGATATAGTTCTAGAAGCTGAACCTGTGTCTAAGGCACCCTATTGAATGAACACAACAGAGCTGGTGGAACTCAAGATGCAATTAGAAGAATTGCTTGGAAAAGGTCTCATAAGGCCAAGTGTATCCCCTTAGGGAGTGCCAGTTTTGTTTGTTAAAAAGAAAGATGGAACCTTAAGACTGTGTATTGACTATAGAATGCTTAACAAAGTCACCATAAAGAATAGGTACCCTTTACCATGCATTGAGGATCACTTTGAAGAAATGAAAGGAGCAACTGTGTTTTCTAAGATAGATCTTCGATCAGGGTACCACCAACTCGGGATAAAGGAGGAAGATATCCCAAAAACAACCTTCAAAACAAGGTATGGGCATTATGAGTTTATAGTTGTACCTTTTGGTGTGACTAATGCTCCAGCTGCCTTTATGAACTTGATGAATAGTGTGTTCCATGACTACTTGGATAAATTTGACTTGGTCTTCTTAGATGATATCTTGATTTATTCCAAAAATGAGGAGGAACACCTAACACATCTTCAACTAATTTTGCAAAGGTTGAGAGAACATATGCTATATGGGAAACTATCAAAATGTGCATTCTTTAAAAAGAAAATACATTACTTAGGTCATATCATTTCAGAAGATGGTATTGCAGTGGATCCAAATAAGATAAAAGCCATAGAGGAATGGCCAATTCCCAAAAATGTGTCTGAGGTAAGAATTTTTATGGGACTTGCATGATATTATAGGAGATTTATAGAAGGATTCTCAAAAATTA
Source organism: Sequoia sempervirens (assembly GCA_007258455.2). NCBI lineage: Eukaryota > Viridiplantae > Streptophyta > Pinopsida > Cupressales > Cupressaceae > Sequoia > Sequoia sempervirens. The sequence continues at coordinate 473,913,938 of VDFB02271358.1, read as the reverse complement.
CAAATACAATCACTTCATTACAAAGGAAGGGTAAGAAATTTTTGTGGATTGAATAGTGCGATAAGGCATTTCAAGTTTTGAAGGAAAAATTAACCATTGCACCTATCTTAAAAGTTCTAGAACCAAATAGACATTTCATAGTTGTGACAGATGCGTCCATTGAAGGTCTAGGTGGGGTTCTCATCCAAGATGAAGGTGTGGTAGCTTATGAATCAAGGAAATTGAAAAATCATGAAGTAAACTACGCACCTCATGATTTGGAACTTGCAGCAATTGTACATGCTCTTCAAAACTGGAGACATTTTCTCTCAAGAAAATCATTTGAGTTAAAAACTAATCATCAAGGACTCAAGTACATCTTCACGCAACCTCAATTGAATGCTAGATAAAGAAGATGGTTAGAATTTCTAAGTGAATATGATTTTGAGATAGAATATATTAAGGGAAAAGAAAATAGGGTTTTAGATGCACTAAGCAGAAGGAGGCACTTGATGAATATTGCAATATTTAAAACCACTTTTAAGGAAAAAATTCTAAATGAACAAAAAGAAGATTCATGGTATAAGCAGGTCAAATCGACCTTAGAAAGTGACCCAACTGATCCTAGAATAAGGAGGTATTATCTAGATGGTGACAAATTTCTTCGATATAATAATAGGATATATGCTCCAAACTCCAAGGAGTTGAGAGATTTGGTTTTAAGTGAAGCCCACAACACCCCTTATTCTGGACATCCTGGGGCAAATAAAATCTATTCAGACCTCAAGAAACTATATTTTTGGAAAGGAATGAAGAATGACATAGTACTCTATGTAGCTAAATGTCTTGAATGTCAGAGGGTGAAGGCAGAGCATAGCCATCCTACAGGATTATTATACCCGGGCCATGATATATTGCATCATAAGTGTCAAGTCATTAGTATGGATTTTATACAAGGATTGCCTACGACACCTTATAGGAATAACAAAATAATGGTGGTAATTGAAAAACTTACCAAGGTTGCTCACTTCATAGTAGGTAATTTAACAGATGATGCTCCAATTTTGGCTAAACATTTTATAAAAGAAATTTTTTAGGTTGCATGGAATTCCAGAAAATATCATATCCGATAGGGATGCTAGGTTCACTTCAAGGTTTTGGAAAACTCTTCAATCAACTTTGGGGACACAATTAAATTTTAGTACAACATATCACCCTGAAACAGATGGCCAAATTGAAAGGACAAATCAAATTGTGGAATACCCTCTACATATGTACTATATGGACCAACAATCTAAGTGGGAAGAATATCTTCCACTAGTAGAGCTTGCATACAATAACTCTTTTCAAGTCTCCCTAGGGATGGCTCCATTTGAAGCTCTATATGGAAGAGCTTGTCGTACACCTTTGAGTTGGGCTAATCTTGAGGATAAAGTGGTAATTGGACTAGATATGTTGAAGGAAATGGAAAATCAAATCAGGTCAATTAGACAAAGGTTAAGGGAAGCAATAGATAGACAAAAGAGTTATGCAAATAGAAAAAGAACACAAAGGGAATTTAGAGTTGGTCAAAAAGTTTTCTTAAGGGTCAGGTCATATAAAAGCTCTATAATTTTTGGAAGGAAGGCAAACTTGGCACCCTGTTATGTGGGACCCTTTGAAATTATAGAAAAGATAAACCCGGTTGCCTATAGATTGGCCCTACCTCCCCAACTGAGTCGCATCCATGATGTTTTCCGTATATCTCTTCTTAAGAAGTATGTACCTAATGAGAAACACGTTTTGAATTGGAATGCATTACAGGGCCAAGAGCTTGGGAAAATAACAATAGAGCCATATTGAATCTTGGAGAGATGCCAATACCAATTATGCAATAGGGTGGTTGATCAAAGCAAAGTACAGTGGGATCAATATGATGAGGACAATGCTACTTGGGAAGATACAATTGATTTACAACAATCTTTTCCCTTCTTGTTTTAAGTACTATTTAGATACTATATTTCTTTTTTTGTTTATCTCTTTACTATATAAAACTTATTGAATATATGCATCAAGACGATGCATAAATAAGGGAGGGAGGATGTCACGACTGCTCTTCCCTAACTTTTACTACACATTTTGATATACATTTTGATATACTTTAATGCATGAACACATGTTAAATGGACTAAAAATCTGGTACTCACATTTCCTGAAATCTTGCCAGTCATTAATTATTGATTGAAAACTTGAGAGCAGAATTTGAATGGAGAACAAAGTCAGTTGACAACTATGGAGTTTAAGGTGTCATGCATGAATAGAAATAGACATTGTGACCACATTTTCAATAAAAACTGCACAGTGAATCAGATCCAGATAAGCGAATTAAATTTTCAGTCAGCACAGACCTACTGGTAAGTCATATCCTGCTGTCTTCAGCCGCCCAACTATAACCTCACCCCATCCATATTATTCACATGGAGTTATATTTCATCTGCCCAAAATAAATTTTAAAACTAACTCGTAAACTACAGTGGTGATGAATTTAATGTATTTACATCTATAAATTGAACGTATGGGCCTATGTTTTGGGCATCGCTCCAGTTACTATGTTCTGTGTATTTGGTGTCTTGAAAGAGGCTCCAGAGGATTGTTCATTTGCAGATTGATGTAGAAGGTGGGCATAATGACCTGACTGCTTCCTTACTTCAGACCCCAACTAGGGATTAGCGCAATAGGTAGGGTTCATAGCATTTTTATGAAAAGATTATGTGTGTGGAATCATTGGCATCTACTCATTATCTTATCATATTTAGGAATCACATTAAATTTAACTATGGATTCATACTATTTAGAAATAAAGTATTACATTGGAGCTAAACTCTATTCTAGCCAATATGATGATTCACCACAACTTGCAAGAATAGATGGCTAATTTAGGGGAGATCAGATGTATAATACAATACACACTCAAATAGGATTTTTTTAAATAAAGATCTGCCCAATACCTGAGTCTAATGCCTAGCCATTAACACTCCACTAGTAGATTGTCTTTTCCACTATGCTCCCACCTTTCATCTTACAAATTCCAACTCCAAATTTCATGTGTTGCAATGATAGAATAAATAAAGGATTTCTGATTTGAAATGCATTGAATCTACAATCAGCAGGCTATTTGTTTGAGATTTGCATGGTTGTACATCTAAATGCACCATAACTGCAATTTCTATATTAACTTTAGAGAAAATAAAAATTACATCTGAATTTCCTATGTCACAAGAGAGCTTATAATGCCACCCTCAGTTCTGCGTTGAAAACTTTGTAATGATATTAGGTTACCAAAGCTTAGCCATACGCTTTATTTCATTAGTAGTTTTAATGATAGTAATTCTAAATCAAGCAGTGATTCCTTGTTTGGAGACTTTTAATTCTCAATTCCCTCTGTAAGCAATAAGTTGGCGTAGGTTGATTTCTCTTCAAATAATTGTGTGAAGCCCATGAATTCCTTTTGCAAGTATTTTAGCTATTCCCATGATTTAGTCTCTTGATATCAGCGAGCAATATTGTGGAAAATAAATTCTAATTAGTTTTCTAAATCTTATTAATTATTAGATACAGTCAAATCCTGATTTTGAGTGATTGAAGAATTTTAATTTAGGATGATTTCCATTGTATAAATGTACTGCTCAATTTTATCTTCAAATTTAATAAATGATAGATCTTTTTATTATTTTAATATATATTTTTTAATTTGAGTTACTATGACACTGTATGATAAATATCATTGTAGAATAATGTAATCATGGTAACATTCAATGTACTACTGAATATTGCATTTTTTTTGGGCCTCTCTATAATAATATCTCTAACATTTCCCCTTTCCTCTAATTTATACAATCTAAAATTAGAGGCTAGGCTAAATATCACTTAACAACTTATATTTAATATTATATGATTCATTGTCCATATAAGATTAAATCAATCTCTTTCAATTATGGGTTAGGACATGATAGACTAATAATATATTATAATCTCAATATATAGATTTTTAAACTTTTACCTTTTCCTTATTTATTTGGACTAAATTAAGAGATTTTACAAGAATCTAAATTTTGTCATACCTTGGCCACTTTTACCAGAACCCTTTAAAGCTCTTTAGTTAATTTAATTAAAATATGGTTATGAGGAAAAAGGGAATATTCAAATCCAATATTCAAGTTGAATGCCAAACACTTTACTTAGCTTCATTGTTTCTATATATATATACCTACATATTGGCTTTAGAAAATGGAAAAAAAAAAAAACCCTGACAAATATAAAGAATCCATCAATGTAGGAAAACCTATTGTAATAATATTACTAATTTAGAGTTATAGAACCCTTATTGGTTATGTATTTCTTGTAAAGCATAAATAGTAAAAAAAAGAAAAAGAATCGAATGGAATTATAAGGAAGACATTTCCTTTCATATTTAGTAAAAGATGATGATACCCTTCCACTATCTTTATCAACATTTTAAAACTAGAAAAATAATGCATGTGTTTAATGAATAAATATTGCTTACTCAATAAATAGTTAAGATAGATTACTTCCTTTACTATAAGTGAGTTTTATACTTTCCTTCCTATGAGTATATATTGTTAAATTATTTAATTACTTCAATAAATGATCAAGATGGGTTACTTCTAATAATGTTCATATCCTTGTTTTTATAGATAGAGAGTTATTCGTGGTCAATGCTTGTAAACAAAATCATCTTGAGAATTATTCCTTATCGAGTGTTATACACATTATGAAATTTAGATTCTTTTGAGCTCTTTCCTTGATAAGGAACTAATTTTGTTTGGTAGAACCTTAACTCAAGATTGGAGAACAAAACTAGCAACGTTCGGTATTAACGATGCCTATGGCTCACGTTTACGGGTAATGCCATCGTACTTGAGCTACTGCATCTATAGCCTAACACAATTGCAATAACGATGTCTATGGAATTGTCCATATAAATTGTCAAGGAGAAATAAGGAACATGGGTTGATTAAAATCCAAAGGGAGGGAAATCCCCTTTGGATCGACAATCTAAAAAGATAAAACAAAAATGAATCAAATCCACTAGTGACAACCTAGAAAACCAAAACTTAGGAATTTTCTATGGTGCAAATGTAATTCTAACTCGAAGATATAAACATGTGGATAATTTATTAGGAAATCATTTAATTAGGTCAAGGGAGACGAAACATCATTAGGGAGTAGGGTTAGATGAATGTTATTAGTTAAACAATAAATGGTGAAGACAATCATTTATTATCCATGCTTCCCATCATGGGTACCAATCACAGAGGAATTGTCTAGGGGAAATAAAAACCCTAGAAAGGGTTGCGTACCCGCTTGATAACAATTGACATAAACATAGTCTAGAAAACAAAACTACATATTTTACGCCTTAATCCCATTTGGAAGCAGGGTATGTAGGCAGTCTGGGAAACGAAGGATGCTCCCAATACTCAAGAATTTGGGCATAGGGTTTAGGGTTAGAAAGATCACACAACTAGTTATAAGAGATAATCATCTAAAATATATACAACTATACTCAGAAGAATCCCACATGGATTGCTTGATTCCACGAGGCCTTTAGGCCAAATTTCAAGGTGGATTTCAAGTCTAGAATTATAACTTATATACCCCTGAGGATGATGACCTCGGTACATTTTAGAAGGGAGTGTGGTCATTAGGGAAGCGACTTAGGATTGGATGATCCCAATGAGTCCAAGACTCTAGCCAGAGCAAATACCTATCGTATGATAAATGCCTGCCTCATTTAGGCAAATGCCTATTCTGATTATATGAATAGATGTATTCCTATTCTATATGAGTAGATGAAGTGAATTCCTATTTGGTATGAACAGATGATATACCTATGTCATATGGATAGAAGTTCCCGAGTATACTTGTGAATGAATACTTGAACACAAAAAAAAAAATAGTGGTGTTTCGGTTAGAATTAATTAGGTCCTTACAACCTTTCTTGACTACTTATCTTTATCACCTCATTTCTCTCTCACTCTTTTCCCCTCTATCTATATCTCCCTATCTCTTTCTATATATATATATATATATCTCATTATCTCTACTATCTCTCTTATTCATTCTCTCTCTCTATCCCTTTCTATCCATATCTTTCTCTACCTTTATCTACCTATCTCTCTATCTCTCTCCCTTTTCCTCTCTATCTCTCTCTATCTACCTCTATCATTATCTCTCCCATTTTCCCTCTCCCTCTATTTATTGATATATCTCCCTCCTTCTTCTCTCTCTACCTCTCTACCTATCTCCCTCCTTTTATCAAATTGCATATCTCTATCTACCCATCTATATCTATCCCCCACTTTCCCTCCCTCCTCTATCTCCCCATCCGTGTCTCTCGCTCTTTCTCTCTATCGCTTTATCTCTCCTTCTCTATCTCTATTTCTCTCTCTATCACTTTATCTTACCATCTATATCTCTCTATCTTCATATTCCTCTATATATTTGTATCTCTTCATCTCTATTAATAAATCCCTATCTCTCTATATTTGTATCTCTCCCTTTACCTCTTTTTATCTATATATGTATGTATGTATGTATGTATGTATGTATTCTCTCCCTCTTCCTCTATATTCATCTCTACCTTTCTATAGAGAGAGAGGGTGAATAGAGATAGAGAGAAGTAGAGAGGGAAGGTTAAAGATGTAGAGATGAGCTCGAGAGAAGATATATATATATATATAGATATAAAAAGGAAGAGACATGGGGATAGAGGGAGGGATGAAGTGAGAAGTACATAGAGAGAGACAAAGAGGGGAGATAGAGAGAAGTAAAGAGGGAGGGTGGAAGGGAGAGGTAGAGATAAAGAGCTAGGGTGGGATGGATATAGGCAAAGGTAGGTAGAAAGAGGAGGATGGATATGGGGGATAAAGAGAAGTAGAGACAAAGAGAGAGAGAGAGGTAAGGTTGGAGAGATAGAGGGAGAGGTAGGTTAATGAGAGGGAGGGTGAGTGAATATATAGGGAAGTATAAAGGGAAGGGTAGAGAGAGGTAATGTGGGAGGGGTAGAGTGATATGTAGGGAGAGAGGGTGAGGGGAGATAAGGAGAAGTAGTGAGGGAAGGAGAGAGAGAGGTAGATAGTGAGGGAGAGGGAGAGGAAGAGAGAGACACAAGGAGAGAGAGAGTGAAGGAGAGGTAGGTAATGAGATAGAGGTAGGGTGAGAGGGATAGAGGGAGAATTAGGTAGAGAGAGAGGGTGAGTGGGAAGATGAGGGAGAGGTAGATAGGAGAGAGGGTGAAAAGAGATATATAGAGATATAGAGAGACATATAAAGGGAGAGAGAGGGGGAATGAGGGAGGGATGAAGTGATAGATAGGTATAAATAAATAGAGAGTGGAGATAAAGAGAATTAGAGAGGGAGGGAGGAAGGGAAAGGTAGAGATAGAGAGGTAGGGTGGGATGCATAGAGGGAGAGGTAGGTAGATAAAGATGAAGATGTATATGGGAGATAAGGAGAAGTAGAGAGAGAGAGGTAATGTGTTCACCCTCCATCTCTCTACCTACATCTCCCTCTATCCCTCCAACCTTACATCTCTCTCTTTGTATCTACTTCTCTTTATCTCACATCTACATCTTCCTCTGTATCTACCTACCTATCCTTATATCCATCCCACCCTACCTATCTATCTCTACCTATCCCTTCCTCTCTCCCTCTCTACTTCTCTCTATCTCCCCTCATAGATTCTCTCTACCTACCTCTCAATTCATCACTCCCACATTCCCCCTCTCTCCCTTTAGATATCTCTCTCCACCCTCTCTCTCCTCTCTTCCTCTCTCTCACCTTCCCTCTCTAATTTTTATCCACTCACCCCCTCTCTCTACCTACTTATCCCTCTATCCATCCTACCCTAATCTCTCATTACCTATCTATCCCTCCCACTTTCCCTCCTTCCCTCTCTCTCTCTCTATCCTTGTCTCTCTCCCTCTCCCTATCCCTCTCCCAATAAATCTATCTCTCCCCTTCACTCTCTACTTTTCTCTATCTCCCCTCACCCTCTCTACCTACCTCTGAATCTATCCCTCCCACCGTACCTCACTCTCCCCTTCACTTTGTACTTCTCTATATATCCCATTACTCTCCCTCTTTCTTCCTACCTCTCCATCTATCCCTCTCACCTTACCTCTCTCTCTCTTTGTTTATATCTCTACTTCTCTTTATCTCCCATATCCATCTTCCTCTCTACCTACCTATCTCTCCATATATCTATCCGACCATACCTATCTATATCTACATATCCCTTCCTCCCTCCCTCTCTACTTCTCTTTCTCTCTCTCTCTCTTTACATAACCCTCACTCCATCCCTCCCTCATTCCCCCTCTCTACCCCTTTAGATATCTCTATATTCTCTTCTATTATTACCTTTCTTCTCTACTTCCCTCTATGTTCCTTTCAAATCACGCCTCTACTCTTTGTAGGAGTGATAAGGAGAGATGGAGAGAAAAGGAAAGGGATAGAAAGAGGGAAAAATATCTAGAGATAGATATGACTTGGGAAAGTTAGAGGGGAAGAGAAAGGGAGAGAGGTAGGGAGAGAGAGGGAGAGGGAGAGGGAGAGAGGGAGGAGTGTGGGGAGGGAGAATAGATATATATAAAGAGGGAGAGATGGAGAGGGAGAGATGGAAAATAAATCCAAAAGGTACACATATACTAAAAAAGTGGAAATATTAATGTTCTATCAAATGTGAAAATGAAACCCTAATGTGGTTTCCAAGGATGGGTAGGGTAAGTAAAATTGATTTAATAATAAAGATAATAGAGAAAGATGTAAAATATAAAATTTATGAAGAATAAATATCATAAAATTATAGATCTAAGAAACACTAATATGAATAAGAAACCATAGAAGAAGACTAGGTTGTATAGGATTTATTGGGCTTACTAAAATATAAAGAGGCATAAAGAGGGACAAAGAGAGAGGAAATCAAACGAGCGGTAGAGAGATAGTTCTAGAGAGAGAGAGAGAGAGAGAGAGAGAGAGAGTTGAGATTGAGTTAAGTAGAGAGGAAAGGATGGAGGGAAAAAGAGGTAGAGAGATATGCATAAAGAGAAAGAGAGAGATATAAAGAGGTACAAAGAGAGAGGGAAGGAAAGAGGGAGAGAGGTAGAGAGATAGGTCTAGAGCTCAAGGAGTGAGAGAGAGTGAGAAAGATAGGTTTGAAGAAGGAAAAAGAGAGAGGGAATGAGGGAGGGATGGAGAGGTAATGAGGGATGGATGGAGAGGTATATAGATAAGTCTAGAGCTCAATATATTGAGAGGGAGAGGTCTAAAGAGGTAAAAATAGAGGGAGGGAGAGACAAGTGGAGAGATAGGTCTAGAGCTTAAGGGGAGACATAGAAAAATATAGAGAGGTAGAGAAAGGAACATAGAGATATGATAATTTATGAGGATTTGTTCATCTCCTTACTACAAAAAATATAAATATTTCACTATTGATTACTTTTTCTATTGTTTCAAGTATTTTGAGATGATTGTTAGAAAAAAATCATGAAGAAAGGAATTCATATGCGAAAGTGGTGAGCATTTGATGTTTCAAAAATGAAATATGAAGTTAAAATGATTATAATTAATTTTTTGTATATAACATAGAAACACTATCTAGTCCATTACGTAGATCTCTGAATCACCTTTTCAATGTCTATAAAAAATCAAAATTTTGTTAAGAAACACAAAAGTTATGCCCATTTTACTAAAGAGGGTTTTTTGAGCTTTTCAAAATGGATATCCATTTTGCAATAGTGGTTTTGTTTTTCAAAATAGATATCCATTTTAAAGACATAAAATGTGTACCCATTTCTAAGAAATGAATATCTGTTTTGTTTTCCAAAACAAATATTAATTTTGAAGACATAAAAATGGGTACCCGTTTCAACAATATGGATATCTATTTTATTTTTCAAAACTCATATCCATTTTGAAGACATAAAAGTGGGTACCCATCTTAAAAAAATGGGTATCTGCTTTGTTTCTCAAAATAGATATCCATTTTTAAGACAAAAACATATATCCATTTTTTTTCACATAATTTTTTTCCCTCCATTTTTGCCTTGGGATTACTTTGGGATTTGGCTTGGGGTGTCCAAACTAAAAAGTCAACTACCCCAATGTGTTTACAAGGGTTGCAATAGTGTTTCGAACTTCACCCTTCATGCTGATGACTTTTTTTTCATCTAAATTTAATGAAATGAAAAGGGCTTATTCAACAAATTGTTAGGATTCTATCAATATAAGATATGTTTTATTTTGAATTTAATAGATAATTATTATTAACTTTCTACATGTACTATGTGTAAAGTCCTGATTGATAGGCTAATTGAAAAGAACCTATAACTTTTAAATGATTATATATTTTCCGAATATGAAAGTTGTGTCACACACTATGCTTCACAAACTATAGTTTAAAAAAAATTGATTTTCATAAATTTTTTACCAAGTTAAGGTGGCTATGTTGGCCCCATGATTGTCATTGTAACAAAAGGTTGACCTAGTAGTCCCTGATACAAAAAATAGAGTTAATAGATCCATGAGAGGTAGTTAATCCATGTTATGAATCTCGAGGGGAGCGCTAACCATCTACCAATAATCTCCCCCTCAACATTACCTGAAGGGATTCAAACTCATAACCATTGGGTTTGATGCCAATTATTGGCCCCACAATTATTGTTGAACCAAAATGTTGACTTGTTAATTCCTGATGCAATCACCATAGTTAATGGATCCATGAGAGGTGATTAAGCCATGTTGTGAATCCCGAGGGGAGCATTGACCGTCTACCAATAGGCCAGACAAATGGTTTTTAATATTTTTAAAAATTCCTACTAGAAAATTCATAAATAATTATTTACTTGGAAAAAAATTACAAAAAAGTATGCATCACATCTAGGCATGTGTCCTCTGTACTTATATTGAAAGATTTGAAAAAAAATATTTATTTTTTCTCCCCATTAGGGTGGTTGGAAAAATACCTGCATCTTATTTTTTTCTTGAAAATTTAGTACTATTGCATTGAAATTTCAAATTTTCACCAAATAGATTTACTTTTTTCCAAAAAAAAACTAGTAGCTGGGTATGTGCAAGATCATCATGGAAAAAATATGCCCTTAAGTGGCAAAAAATTCAGAAAAATTAGTGTTAGGAAACTTGACGTAAAAATTTGAATAAGTTATCTATATTATTTTAAAAATATGTAAGAATAGAAAATGTAACAAATTGAATGTAGTTTCTAACCTACTAGGTTTTTTTTAAAAGATATCTATTTGGTGAAAATTTGAAATTTCAATGCAGTAGTACTTAAATTTCAAGGAAAAAATAAGTAGGTGTCTGTCTGACCACCCTAACCACAATAAAATAATAATATTTTTTATAAGATTTTAGATATAAGTAGAGGACTCATGTCTTGATGTGATGCATATTTTTTTGTAACTTTTTCCAAGTAAATAATTAATTATGAATTTTTATTACAACTTTTAAAAATATTAAAAATCATATGTCTAACCACCTTAACTTGGCCAAAACTTTATGAAATTCAATTTTTCTTTTTAATCCTATAGTATGTGAAGCATAGAATGTGATGCATGTTTTGGATTAAAAAATATGATACCATTTGAAAGCTATAAATGTTTTTTAATCAGCCTATCAATCAGGACTTTAGTCGTAATTCAAATAGAAAATGAATAATAATTACTTATTAAATTCAAAGTAAAGCATAATTTATATTGGTAGAAAGCTGAGAATCTCCTTTAAAAACCCTTTTCATTTCATCGATTTTGGGTAAAAAAAAAGTCATCAGCCACATACCCATCATATTGCCACTTTTTGGCCCATCATGATCCTGCACATACCCAACTTAGAAACTACATTTAATTTGCTACAAATTATGTTCTAGTACATATTTTTCAAATTATGTTAATAACCTATTCAATTTTTTATATCAAGTTTCCTAACTCTATTTTTCTAAATTTTAATTGCCACTTAGGGGCCTAGTTTGGACCCCCATGATCCTGCACTAACCCAACATGTGCATATATTTGCATTGAAATGGACCTTTCCAAAGGAATTCTTTGTAAAATCTCTTTGAAGGTGGGAAATAGAGGCTAGAAGAAACACATAGACTATGAAAATTTTTCTTTAGGTGCCAGAAATGTTTTTCAACTGAACATTCTACCCCACAATGTGAAAAGCTATAAGCTAATGGAAAGCCCATGTAATACCCCCATATTACTAATACCTTTTAATGTTAATTGTTACTCTTACGTGTGAGCTTGATACTACTTTCTATTGGTGATTAGTTCACCGTCTTGGTGTGTGTGGATGCCTCCCGTATTAGGGAATCTTATTTCTTTTATTTATCGGCTTCCAGGAGTAAGCCGATTTTATGAGGGGGAGGATGTAATACCCCTCCTCTTACTGTTTGGATTGATTATTTTTCTATGCGTTCGTTTGCTACTCGTGACTATGATGGTACTGTTATTTTGTGATTTGGTTAGTTAGACTTTTGATGATGCTGTTATTCCATTAATGGACATGATCAGTTCATATGACATTGTGGTTGGTAATGTTAGTTGATTTTCAGAATTATATTATGATGCAGTGATTTAATTAGATATGTTATGAGATGATTGTTAGTTAGAAATGTTGATTTATTGGTTATATTATAATTGTTAGAATAGGTGCGATGAAGGACAATATGGCATCACTCATTCGCGAGTGCCCTGTTATGTTGCGATTCCTTCTCACAATGCAGTACTTCGAGTTAATGCTTTGATTTTATATATATATGTATGCACATGTACACAACTTTGTTTGTATGCAGAATTTGCAGGTACAAGTCTCGATTCCACCTGCTTTGGTAGGACAGGGCGAGCACCAATAACCCAACGGTTAAATGTTGAAACAGAGGTGACGATGAAGTCCTCCCGTCCCATGATGTCAGGTCGTCTCGTTGATTAGTATTGTTCATTTTTGTAATTGTCGTCACTTGTGGTTTGTGTGTTGTATTTTGTCTTCTCTTGATTAATGTTGGTACTTTATTTGTTGTGGTGTAATCGATTTTAATGATGGAAGTAATTGGTTGTTTTAATGTTAGATTTAAATTCTTTTTTTAAATATTTAGATGATTTTAATTATTTTTGAAAGTCATATATTTCAATTAAATAATAATTAAATATTAAATGTGTCTCAATTATTTTAATCAATTATCTGGTGGAGGATAATTATTAGAATAATTTATTTAAATTAAATAAGTAATGTGGTGTGCAAGTAAAGTTGCAAAAATAGAAATTAAAACAATAAAACAAATAAAAGAATGAAAAGATTGTGTGAGCCAATAGGAATATAGATCTGAGTAAAAAGCTTGCTTTTAAAGAATGATTTTCTTTTAATTCGGATTTTTAGAGTTTTTGTGGGGGATGGACAATATATTTTTATTTAATTAGGAAAAATTGTAAGTTTACACACAGAGATGAGTATTGTTACAGAAGTTGAATAAGATTTTGGCTTTGTATTCTGAAAATTTAGAAAGGATATTGGATTATTTTGTTTTATTTGGAGGAGAGTTCTTGAAAGGAATTGGAAATCTATTACTGGGTTGCTTGGGAGAAGTTTTCTGAACAGAGAATCGGTTTGAGATTGGAGCACAGTGATTCAGAGAAGATTTGAAGCAGGAAGGAGGAGCTCTTCGTAAAGACCGTCGGAACAATCTTCATCAAGTTCTCGAATAAGCGCAGGACTCTAGGCTTTAACTTACTCCTTCTCTCTGGTCTTCTGATTTATGAAAATAGAAGAAAAAAAAAGTTTAGATTATTTGGTGAAAGAGAAATAAAACTTTAGAGAAGAGAAATTTATTGAATAAAGAAAAACTACTGTTTGAACTGAAATAATACTCTATCGAATTTTTCCAATTGCTCACTGCTATATGGTTATTAGAGAGGTAAAGATTAATCTTGATGTATTCCTTATGAATCAAATTTGAAATTCCATTTTTTTATGATTATCTTTAATATATAAATAGGTGATGATTCTGTATTTTATAGAAATTGAAATTATCTATGTTTTGTATTTTTTTATATATATATCTATATCTATATTCATTAAAATATATATATATTAAATATATATATATATATAAGAGAGATTTAGTATATATATATGTTTATTAAATAAATATGTAATCAAGAAAATTTTAAAAGTTTATTTTTATAAAGAATTGTCTATTTTGGAGATATTGGATTTGTTTATGGAGAGCACAGGCAGCTCGTACCCACCCCTGCATCTTCGCATTGGCAGCCCGCATACTTCTATTGCTATTTATTATTAAAGAAATTAACTATTTAATTTTTGTATATCTTTAAAACATAGCATTGATCAGAAAACATACATTGTTTCGTGTAGGATATTATAGGGATCGTGTGGATGGTCTGTGGTCCTTGTCCTGAGGCTTGTCATTTAGAGTGCTCGAGGCCGGTTTTGTACTTTTTTGTCATGCCTCGTGTGTTTAGATTTGGTTTATGCTTCGTAGTTCAAAGATTTATGTTAATGAAAAGGCGCCTTAGGAAGTGCTTATATAGTTTGAACCTAAAAATAGAATTTAGGGGGTGGGTATTAATAAAAACAGGATTCCTCGTCTATGCATTAGGGCTACCGTAGACTAGTGATAGACTGAGTAGGCCATGGTTGGCAAAGTCGTAGTCTCGTCTTTATGAGAGATTATCAGCTCCGCATTAGCTACCCTATGGTGCTGGTGCCTCAGTTAGGAGGAAGGGCCAGGGGATCTATAGATGGGTGCCGGTGCCTCAGTTGGAGGAAGTGCCAGGGGATCCCATGAGAGCTATGCGATGACACTCTCCACTAGACATCCTTTTCCTTGTTTCTTGCCACCTTTGGATTTTGTTATATTTATGTTGTTTTCGAGGGCTAGGGAATCCATAGATGGGTGCCGGTGCCTCAATTGGAGGAAGTGCCTGGGGATCCCATGAGAGTTATGTGATGACCCTCCCCACTTGACACCCGTCTGACTGGTTTCTTGTTGCCTATGGAATGGTGTATTGAATGGTTGATTTAGAGTTATTATGGAATCGTGTTCTTTTTATTGGTTCTAATTTATTTGGAAATGCATTTTGGGTGTTGGTTTGGTTCTTCTGGATATTGTAATCTTTATGATTGTTTATGATTCTTGTGAATTTGTTTTATGATTCCTATGTAGTTACTTGTATAACTGGTGGCACTTCATGTTATTGTGATGAGTTCTTAGTTTTAACTTGCTATGTGATTTGTGAACGTTGATGGTTGTTCATTGTATGCTTGAGTTGTACTTGTTTTGTGTCATGTTGTTGTTGAGTCGGTTTGACATTCATGGTCGGGTTCACTTCCTCGTCACCTCTGAGCACGGGGGGTGAGTTACTTGTAATTCACATGGTTGGGTGGAACGTGCTTCGCACCCGTTGGGTTCCCCATCAGCATCCTCTCTTCTCACCATTTCCAGTTGGAGTTGTACCAACATTCACTTTGTATTTCATATTTCATTATTCTTGTATCAATCCCCATGTTGGGAAATTCAATGTAATTTATTTATCCTGGGATTGTAATGTAATATTATAACGATGATGTAATAGTTAGGCTCATTTGTAACTCTATTAAGAGATTTATCATGGATGTATTATGTGATGTTTATTGTTCTCGCATCACGGTTTTTGGATGTATCATTGTTTATGGTTATTATAAAATTAATTGTTATGTTGTAATTGGTATCTTTATTTCCGTTTAGTTGTTGCGATGTAACCTCGCGTGCCCCAGAGAACCAAGTGTGTTAATGTTATGTAATATGTTATGTGGTTATGGTTTAATGTTATTACATGTTTAATTTAATTGTTTAAAAAAAAAAAATTTATTTGCATTGTGTGTTCTCTGGGGTTTGCACGACGGGCGTTACAACTTGGTATCAGAGCACAGGTTCATACACGGGGCACTATGTGTGCTCACTATGTAACCTTGCGTTTTGTCCCTAGAGTATAGAGTTTCATTTTTTTTTGTTGTGTTTGTTGTGAACCTAAGTTTCTTCCGTTAGCCGGTCTCAGGGCAATGGTGCAGGAAACTGATGGGAAAGGATAGGACCCTCGTTGTAGTGCACAATGCACCGATATCCTTCCTATCAAGGATGCACTATGAACCCTTATGTCATTGTGTGATGTGATTTCAAGTGATGGGATTTATGAGTGTGGTTTGTGGCATGTCCTTGTGTGGTTATTGTGTGCTTACTCTTATTTATTTAATGGCTTCCTGGAGTAAGCCATATCCTTGGGGGGGAGGATGTAATACCCCCATATTACTAATACCTTTTAATGTTAATTGTTACTCTTACGTGTGAGCTTGATACTACTTTCTATTGGTGATTAGTTTACCATCTTGGTGTGTGTGGATGCCTCCCGTATTAGGGAATCTTATTTCTTTTGTTTACCAGCTTCCAGGAGTAAGCCGATTTTATGAGGGGGAGGATGTAATACCCCTCCTCTTACTGTTTGGATTGATTATTTTTCTATGTGTTCGTTTGCTACTCGTGACTATGATGGTACTGTTATTTTGTGATTTGGTTAGTTAGACTTTTGATGATGCTGTTATTCCATTAATGGACATGATCAGTTCATATGACATTGTGGTTGGTAATGTTAGTTGATTTTTAGAATTATATTATGATGCAGTGATTTAATTAGATATGTTATGAGATGATTGTTAGTTAGAAATGTTGATTTATTGGTTATATTATAATTGTTAGAATAGGTGTGATGAAGGACAATATGGCATCACTCGTTTGCGAGTGCCCTGTTATGTTGTGATTCCTTCTCACAATGCAGTACTTCGAGTTAATGCTTTGATTATATATATATGTATGCACATGTACACAACTTTGTTTGTATGCAGGATTTGCAGGTACAAGTCTCGATTCCACCTGCTTCGGCAGGACAGGGCGAGCACCAATAACCCAATGGTTAAATGTTGAAACAGAGGTGACGATGAAGTCCTCCCGTCCCATGATGTCAGGTCATCTCATTGATTGGTATTGTTCATTTTTGTAATTGTCGTCACTTGTGGTTTGTGTGTTGTATTTTGGCGTCTCTTGATTAATGTTGGTACTTTATTTGTTGTGGTGTAATCGATTTTAATGATGGAAGTAATTGGTTGTTTTAATGTTAGATTTAAATTCTTTTTTTAAATATTTAGATGATTTTAATTATTTTTGAAAGTCATATATTTCAATTAAATAATAATTAAATATTAAATGTGTCTCAATTATTTTAATCAATTATCTGGTGGAGGATAATTATTAGAATAATTTATTTAAATTAAATAAGTAATGTGTTGTGCAAGTAAAGTTGCAAAAACATAAATTAAAACAATAAAACAAATAAAAGAATGAAAAGATTGTGTGAGCCAATAGGAATATAGATCTGAGTAAAAAGCTTGCTTTTAAAGAATGATTTTCTTCTAATTCGGATTTTTAGAGTTTTTGGGGGGAATGGACAATATATTTTTATTTAATTAGGAAAAATTGTAAGTTTACACACACAGAGGAGTATTGTTACAGAAGTTGAATAAGATTTTGGCTTTGTATTTTGAAAATTTAGAAAGGATATTGGATTATTTTGTTTTATTTGGAGGAGAGTTCTTGAAAGGAATTGGAAATCTGTTACTGGGTTGCTTGGGAGAAGTTTTCTGAATAGAGAATCAGTTCAAGATTGGAGCACAGTGATTCAGAGAAGATTTGAAGCAGGAAGGAGGAGCTCTTCATAAAGACCGTCAGAACAATCTTCATCAAGTTCTCAAATAAGCGCAAGACTCCAGGTTTTAACTTACTCCTATTTGGTCTTCTGATTTATGAAAACAGAAAAAAAAAAAAAAAGATTATTTGGTGAAAGAGAAATAAAACTTTAGAAAAGAGAAATTTATTGAATAAAGAAAAACTACTGTTTGAACTGAAATAATACTCTATCGAATTCCAATTGCTCACTCTTATGGTTATTGAGAAAAGATTAATCTTTGTATTTTAAATAAATTTGAAATTCCATTTTTTTTATGATTATCTTTAATATATAAATAGGTGATGATTCTGTATTTTATACAAAAATTGAAATTATCTGTGTTTATGTATTTTTTTATATATATATCTATATCTATATTCATTAAAATATATATATTAAATATATATATATGTACAGAGAGATTTCATGTATATATATATATTTATATATATACAAATAGATATCCTGGTATTCGTTTTTTATTGAAGTCTTTTGTTTAAAGTATTTATATTTTTTTTATATAAGAAAACGAAAATTGAAATTCTCAAAATTTGTTACTGTACCCATGCACAGAAAGTTATTTGTTCCGTGTTCATTAAAAAAATCAAATAAAATATAAAAGTTTTTATGAGATCAAAATTTTGTTTATTTTCATAAAAGTTATTTGGGGTTTGGGGAGGGCACGACAGCCGTACCCACCCCTGCGCAGCAACCCGCAGGACTGCTACGTACAACAGCCGTAAGGGCTGCTGTACAGCCGCGGCCCTTGGAGTTATTTCATATGTTTTTTTTTTAATTTATTTTAAATAAATAAATATATTTATAATATATATATATATATATATATATATATATATTTATTTCGATAGGTATTTATAATTTCTTTTTTTTTAAATATAAATATATTGTATTTTATTTAGAAAAATAAAATAAAATAATAATTGTTTAATATTATTTATTCAAATGAAATTTTAATTATTTAATTTAATTTTTTTATGTAATTTATTACATTTTAAGAATGTAGTTTTGAATTGTAGTAAAATGTTTAATTTTGTTGAGTTATTTTTATATTTTAAAATGGGCACTGTTCAACTATTGTTTTGATTAAACAAATATGTTAGACAAGATTTAGCCTTTAGTTGTGAATGTGGGCTTTATTGTGACAATCGTAATGAGTTATTTATTTGGGAATGGAATCAACCTTACTGTTGCAACCTTGCAAAATGTGATGTGAGTTTTCCTGAGATGTTATATTTTTCTTTATCACTTTGTGTTGTCGATGTGGGAACCGTTTTGGTCTGTGATTCCTTGTTCCAGAGGCTTGTCATTTAGAGTGTTATTCTCCTCTTGATTATGCTTTTGAGCGTTATTGGTTTTATGTTTGGAAGGGTTGAACGGTTTTGTAAGACTTTGATTATGAGTAATCGTGAGAGGGTTAATGCCTCGTGTGTTTAGATTTGGTTTATGCTTCATTGATGTTAGTTCAACCGTTGCCTAGTTTTGATTTATGTTAGGGGTCATAGGGAGAGTGGCTCTTCGTGGGCGCCGGTGCCTCGGGTAAGAGGAAGTGCTTAGGGGAACCCACGTAAGAGTAGTTAAACAAGTGATAACCTAAAAATAGAATTTAGGGGGATGGGTAGTAAAACACACAAGATAATTAAAACTGGATTCCTCGTCTATGCATTAGGGCTACCGTAGACTAGTGATAGACTGAGTAGGCCGTGGTCGGCAAAGTCGTAGTCTCGTCTTTATGAGAGATTATCGGCTCCGCATTAGCTACCCTATGGTGCCGACGCCTCAGTTAGGAGGAAGGGCCAGGGGATCCATAGATGGGTGCCAGCACCTTAGTTGGAGGAAGTGCCAGGGGATCCCATGAGAGCTATGCGATGACACTCTCCACTAGACATCCTTGTCCTTGTTTCTTGCCGCCTCTGGATTTTGTTATATTTATGTTGTTTTTGAGGGCTAGGGAATCCATAGATGGGTGCCGACGCCTCAATTGGAGGAAATGCCAGGGGATCCCATGAGAGTTATGTGATGACCCTCCCCACTTGACACCCGTCTGACTGGTTTCTTGTTGCCTATGGAATGGTGTATTGAATGGTTGATTTAGAGTTATTATGGAATCGTGTTCTTTTTATTGGTTCTGATTTATTTGGAAATGCATTTTGGGTGTTGGTTCGGTTCTTCTGGATATTAAAATCTTTATGATTGTTTATGATTCTTGTGAATTTTTTTTATGATTCCTATGTAGTTACTTGTATAATTGGTGGCGCTTCATGTTATTGTGATGAGTTCTTAGTTTTAACTTGCTATGTGATTTGTGAACGTTGATGGTTGTTCATTGTATGCTTGAGTTGTACTTGTTTTGTGTCATGTTGTTGTTGAGTCGGTTTGACATTCATGGTCGGGTTCATTTCCTCATCATCTTTGAGCACGGGGGGTGAGTTACTTGTAATTCACATGGTTGGGTGGAACGTGCTCCGCACCCATTGGGTTCCCCATCAGCGTCCTATCTTCTCAGCATTTCCAGTTGGAGTTGTACCAGCATTCACCTTGTATTTCATATTTCATTATTCTTGTATCAATCCCCATGTTGGGAAATTCAATGTAATTTATTTATCCTGGGATTGTAATGTAATATTATAACGATGATGTAATAGTTAGGCTCATTTGTAACTCTATTAAGAGATTTATCATGGATGTATTATGTGATGTTTATTGTTCTCGCATCACGATTTTTGGATGTATCATTGTTTATGGTTATTATAAAATTAATGGTTATGTTGTAATTGGTATCTTTATTTCCGTTTAGTTGTTGTGATGTAACCTCGCATGCCCCAGAGAACCAAGTATGTTAATGCTATGTAATATGTTATGTGGTTATGGTTTAATGTTATTACATGTTTAATTTAATTGTTTTAAAAAAAAAAATTATTTGCATTGTGTGTTCTCTGGGGTTTGCACGACGGGCGTTACAGCCCACTTGGTGGGTTTGGGAAGAATCACATTATTATGTCATCTTATTGGATGCTCAAAATAAGTCAACATTTTCACAAGCCCCTAAAAAATAAAAATCAAAGCCAAATAATGCTCCTACACACACTCCCCAAGGAGCAATGGATGGGGTATTGCAAGAAGTTTCTCTAGAAGTAAACATCTCAGAGATATTTTTGCAAGTCATCAAGAGAATACATCCAATAAGATAGTTGATTGAAAGGTATCCCTCGACCTTCTACCAACATCGGAGTTAATTTCATAGGAAGAAGACGAATGTATTGATCTAAAACAAAATAAAACCGCCTCTCAAAATCTCAAACACCAAATGATGTTGAGATCCTCAAGAAAGAGGAAATTTTGTATTAATGCATCAAACTATAGCACCCTCATTGAAGGGTGATACATTTTTGTTTCTTATAATTTGATCTATATACCGGGAGTGGTCCACATGCCCACAACTTGTCGAGCAAAAAAGAATAGGTCAAAATATACAATTTGAATAATATAATATAATAGAATATGTTGGGGATCAAGAGTTAGGGATATTTAATAACTCATGCCAAAAGTACCTTATTTTAGATATTTCCATATATTTGACTTTGTTAAAATATATAGAATGACATGCCAAAGTTTTGAGATTAGGGATACAAAGGAATCAATGTTATAAGGTATGCAAGTAAAGGGATGCCTAAAACTATGATTGAGAGTGGTGATTTAGTGTACATTATAAGAGTGTAGGGTTCCAAGGAAAATAGTATCGATAAAGGAAGTTTAAAAAAATGATGAAGATAAGGGAAATAATGTGATGGGGGAAAATGTATGCCAAGATAGGAATATCTAAAACTTTGAACATTTACACACATAGAAAAATGAATAGGAGCACCCCACACTTAGAACAATTGAGACCTTTGGAACATCCAACACATTGGTAAACACATGAGAGAAGAAAGAAACCAATACTAAAGAAAATTGGACAAATGGATACATATACAAATAATTCTATAATTGGTTATAAATGATTATCTAAAAAATGCCTAAATGCATAAAGGGATTGGGGCTCAAGAAAGAATTAGCAATGTCAAATTGAGTCACAATAAAATAATTTCTAATTAACTACTTAAGAAAGTTTTTGATAATTTAAAACAATAAATTCAAGTTTGTATTATTTTTTTTCTTTTTTTGGAAAAAGGCTAATAGCCTATATATTATATTAATAATAATATTAAGTAATTACAAAAGTGTCCAAGAGGGCCTAATTTATGCTTTTGATCTAGCTGGAAGATTTATATGATAATATTTCCTACCTTATCCTTCCTTCACTTTTTGCAAAAGCCAACAAGCTGAACTTTAATCTCCGAAAGTCCATTGCCTGATCTCCAAAAGTACGGTTTGAGAAGCCCGCCATGCCATTAGACTTGACAGGAATTGAGTTTCTCTTCTACCTTATCCTTCCTCCACTTTGTGAAAACTAACAAGCTGATCTTTATTCTTTGAAAGCTCGATGCTCAATTTTTTTCAATTCTCTAACTTTCATTTCTTATGAACTTAGCCAAATTTTGACTAAAAACATGTTGAAGTTTGGAGGTGAGACTCCAAACTGAGAAGCTCTACTTACCTTTAGTCTTGTCAGGGTTTGGGATTCTCCTCTACCTTTTCCTACCTTTTCTTTTGCAAAAGCCAACAAGCTATCCTTTGATCTTTGAAATCCCAATCTCTCAAACTCTGAACTGAGAAGCCTAGATTTCCTTTAGGTTTGTTGGGAATCAAGTGTCTCTTCTACCTTTTCCTTCCTTCACTTCTACGAACACCAACAAGCTAACCTTTGATCTCCAAAATTTTGATGCCTAATTTTGTTCAACTTTTATAACATCCATTTCCTTTAGTCATGTCAGGGATCAAGTTTCTCTTCTTCCTTATCCTTCATTTTTATGAAAGCCAACAAGCTGACCTCCAAACTCTGAAAGCTCGATGCTCGATCTTTAAAAGTTCAATCTTTGAAACTTCAAACTAGGAAGCCCGATTTTCCTTTAGAATTGTTGGGAAATGAGAGTCTCTTCTACCTTATCCTTTCTTCTCTTTTGTGAATGCCAACAATCTAACCTCTGATCTTCGAAAGTTTGATGCTCGATTTTGATCAACTTTTCTAACTTCCTTTGCCTATGAAATTTGCCACATTTTGACTAAAAAAATGTTGAAATTCCTAGGTGAAACACCAAATGGAAAAGATCAACTTATCTTTAGTCTTGTTGGGGTTTGGGTTTCTCTTCTACCTTCTACCTTCCTTCTCTTTTGTGAAAGCCAAAAAATTGAACTCTGATCTTCAAAAGTTTGATGCTCAAATGTTTTCAACTTTCTAAGGCATTTCTCAAGTATGAGTTAAGCGATATCTCCAATACCCAATAACTGCACCCATGTGACCATCTTTAAAGAAGCTTGAATTTCTAATTTTTACATTACACCAACTTTTTCACTACAATCTCAGCTAGGTTTGGGAATGGATCAAACTTAACTCCATTTTGAAATGGCCACTTCTTTTTTTTGGCATCCCATATTTGCAAGTTGATATACTAGCATATTCCCTTCATGGTAAGTGTGAAATCTAGAAAGAGTGGAACTTGTCTAATAGTTCCCAAACATTTTGAAAAATATAATTTAAATACCAATTGTGACAAATTCTCTCCTTACATGCATTTGTGATTATTAACGAATAACCTTCAACATGGATTTGAGATATGCCTAGGTGCCTAGCAAGCTTTAAATCATGTAGAACTGCCATTGATTTTGCTACATTATTCATTCCAAATGTAAGGGAAATTGACTTGGCTAATTTTGACACCCCATAGGAATCCTAAATACACACCCTTGCACTTGAAACACTTGGGTTCCCTCTTGAGGCACCATCAAAATTTAACTTAAAGAAACCTAGGATTAGTGACTACCATTTAACTGAGTTCCTATCAATCCTTGACTTATGAGCTTCTTTCAAACTACCTTTTAAGGGTAAAAATATACCTTTCCAATTTTTTAGGATACTATCATCCCATGATGTGAAGAGAGAAATAACCCATTTATGGTTTTGAACATATGCATTGGCTACTTCTGTGACTTAATTATCAATTATAGCTTAAACATTCTTCATTAAGGAAGATACTTTTGTAAAATTACTCTTATTTTTCTCCCACCAAATAGACCAAATTAGTACTATTGCTAGAATTAAATTCCAAATTCATACAAAGAAATAAGATTTATATAGCACTAGCCAAGCTGAAAAAAGGCCCCAAATTTTTTTTGGTAAAGGGGCAATTTTTTTTATTTTTTGTATTATGAACTTCCAACAAAGTTGAGCATATGAGCATTATAAAAATAAGTGATCAACATCTTCAAAATCTTCCCCACATAAAAAACATTTGAAAGGATCAACAAGACTTAGTTTAGCTAGCCTATCACTTGTGAGCACTCTTTTCCATAATAATAACCATGTGAAACTACCTTCTTTAGGCAGAACCATGTTGTTCCAATAGAATGAGTAAGATCTTTAGGATTGTAGTTGAACATCTTTGTTAAGAAGAGCTTTATACCCTAGCCTCACTGAATAACACCCATCTTTGGATGGTTCCCATATGCTTTGAGTAGGTTTCCCTATTAGGAACACTAGTCTCTCTACTCGAATTTGTTTAATCAAGTCCTTTTGTGCTACTGTTACTTGTGTTTCTAAAATATCCTTCCATTTTACTTTACTAGTTACTTTATCTACTGAGAAAACATAATCAATTAGCCTAGTGCCCCATAAATGTGATAACATTAGTATGGATGATTGCGATTCTTGAATGCCCTTCATAGGAGGATATCCATTCCAAGAATCATGCCAGAAGTGAACTTCTCCTTTATCACTTCCCAGGAGATGTATGAAGTGACAACTTCCCTACATGAGACCATATAGTTCCACATGGATGAACCATTAGGAGGATTGGATATAGTGAATATTCTTGCCAAATTTTGACTGGCTAAATATTTGGCTTGCATTATCCTACACTATTTTTAATCTAATTTGGTGAACATTTTCCATATCAATTTCCCCCAAAGGCCCTATTACATTTGGAGATATTATGAATTCCTACCCCACCCTTGAACTTATCAGAGGATATACTATCTAAGGAGATTAAAATAACTTTTTTCCTATTGTTCATGTTCCCTTTCCATAAAAAATTCCTTATAATCTTCTTTATTTGAGCAATAATTGATTTCAAATCCTTGAGAACTGTTATGAAATAATTTGGAATCGCTACTAACATAGTATTTACCATTACAATACAACCAAAAAATGATAACCTTCTAGCTTTCCAAGATGAAATTCTAGACTTAATCCTTTCTATAACTTTTTCCTAATAAGAAATTTTATTTGTTCCCATAAAGAATGAAATTCCTAGATATGTGCATGGCAGTTCTGCCAATTGAAAGCCTAAAGTCATTACAATTTTTCTTCGGATACCTAACTTGGAATTAAAGACGTAAATCTTAGACTTATGTACATTTATTTTCTGACCTAATACTAAAGAATACATGTCTAGAATCAGCTTTATTTGTTTGGCCTTTGTAAGGCTTTCTTTTCCAAGCAATAGAGTATCATCAACAAATAGAGTGTGCGAGGTAAACCCATAAACTTGGTTTACAATTCCGTTGAGGAAGGAAAAATGCATTTTTAGACATGAAACACTTTAGGGGGTTTTCTAGAACTATGGGGTTCGCTAGAACCCCATAAACGGTTTGCTAGAACTAGGGGGTTTGCTAGAACTCTCTTTCTAGTGAACCCCCCTTTAATGGGTTTTATTTTTCAATTGTATTTAAAGGGGGGTTCACTAGAAGGGGGGGTTCTAGCAAATCCCTTTGTTCTAGTGAACCCTGGTTCGCTAGAACCCCCCTTTTTCTCCCTTCTCCCCCTCTTCTACCAAATCTATACAAAAATTTTCCCTTCGAAGCTCAGGTTGAGGATGAAAATGGAGGAGACTTCATAGACCTAGCTGGATGATGGTATTCTCAGAATGAGCTATCCATCAAATATAATTTTAATATGTTTTGGTTTTATTATGTATTTTTTTTAGTTTGATTAAACATAGGGTTTTCATTGAAAATCAAGCTCCATGTTCTGCACATGTGAAAAAATAACAGATTATCAATTTTTTTTAAATATTAGTGAACTAGATATTGATGTCCCTAGTCCAACAAAAAAAAAGAATTTCGATACATACAAAATGTTATGTCTAAATTGTAACTGGTTTGACTTTGAAACTTAATTAAAAAAAAAATATTCAATGAAATGCTATGAAACCAATTCCATGCACTAGATATCGTAGTTACAAATCTAAATTCAAAATGATTAGAATTTTATCCTTCATAGAAAAAAAGTTGTGTTAGCCAATAATGTCACTCTTTAAAAATTGTGTTTACTGTTAAAAACTAGTTTTTGAAGAAGATGGAAAAAGACATACGATCTGATTCCAAAAATGAAAAAAAAATAAAAAATTAAATCTATAGACAAAATTTCAAAAATCACTAGTTTGCATCATCTTCAAATTCCTCATGGTTTAGCCACTATAGGTGCCCAAAAGTGAAGATTTAGTTAAAAAAATTTAGTTCAATGTCTAGTTTGGCCAAAAATAGTAAACCAATATTGTGGGATCATCCTACGTTACTAAAATATTTGATTGGGGAATGAGGATGCCTTGCCACAAACCCTAATTATGACTTTCCTTTATTGTCCTAATCAATTCCTTAGCCATAATTACGAAGAGAAAAGGAGAAAGGGGGTCTCCTTGCCTTACCCTTTGTGTGGCGCTGAAGAAGCCTAAAAGTGACCCATTTATTATAATTGAAATTTTTTCTCCTGATAAGCAAGACATAATCCACTTACACCACTTATTTCCAAAACCAAACTTTGCCATGTCTTTCATTAAGAAACTTCAAGCAACTCTATCATATGCTTTCATCACATGCCCAATTTTATAATGAAAGATGACAAATGATTAGAATTAATAGTATGAATCACTTCATGTACAACCAAGGCTCCTTCAGTCATTTCTCTACCTGGTACAAATCCCCCTTGCTCTTGTGAGATAATTTTGGGGAGGAGATTCTGTAGTCTAAGATATATTGCCTTTGTGAAGATCTTATAGATTGTATTACATAACGAGATGGGTCTAGACTCTGTACAAATTTTTGGCTCCTTTTTCTTTGGAAAAATTACAATGTTTTTGACATTGAAGTGTTTCAATATTGTTCCGGATTTCTGTGATTCTTCCAGTGCTAAAAGTAAGTAAAAAACCAACAAATCCCAACACTTTTGAAAGAAATAGATTGTGAAACCATCAGGCCTTGGATCCTTATCTAGCGACAATGAAAAGACTACTTTTCTCAATTCTTCTAAGGTAAAAGGTTTCATCAAATCCTCATTTTCTTCTCAAGAAATGAGATTTGGTATCACATTTAATAATACTTGCTCATCCTAATTTAGCTGATTTGATCCATCTCTTAATGGAGCTAAATATTTTTAAAAAATTGACCCCTTCTTCCTGAATCTTCTTTGCATTTGTAATCAAAGTTCCTATTGAAACATCTTGAATTGAAAACACTATTTTTGTAGCTCTTTTGAATTGAGTAGATGTGTGAAAGAATTTTGTGTTCTGATCCCCTTCCTTTAATCATGATTCCCTAGATTTCTATCGCCAATACATTTTTAACTCCCATACATTTAAAATAAATAAATAATATATTTACATTTTGCATGCATTTATTAGCTACCATGTTCTTATATAGCTATATTTTTTCTTGTTCCTATACTATTTTTTTTGGAATACATTTTTTAGGTGCAAATGATGACATCATTAGTGTTTCTATTCCCACAAATTTTGTAAGAAAATTCACTTGTGGTGGTGTTGATGTAAATAAGGGGTGGAAAAATCCAAACAATCCTCAAACAAGAAAACTTTCAATCTCTAAACATTCACATGATGGGTTTTCATTCTTTAGGCCTCAATCTCCTAATAGTACTTCAGCTTGACTAAAATGGGAACAACTTCCCAAGAAGAACTAACCTCCAAAAGAAAAACCCAGATTTGGATACCCTTTATGACTTTAGTCAACATATGATGAAATAAAATATGGTTACTTTGGAAGAAAATGTTCAAAACTTGACTATTCTACTCTTGACTAAGCTTGAAGTGGAACAAAAAATTCATGTTTTCTAGTCATAACTTTCAAACTAGACTTTATACCAAAAATATAAACATAGTTCTAGATACCCATTTGAGTTTTATACAACATACTAATAGTTGGGTAATGGTTGCTTTGGAACACAAGACTCAAATTTGGACTCTTCTCCCTCAAATTAGGCTTATTAAGGTTTCAGACCTGTTTTAGTAAAATTGACACAACTTGCTAGAAACTTGATGAAACTACATGAAACCAACACTAATAGACAGTAGATTCATAGATTTACCAAACAAAATTGATTTGGAGTTAGTATGGGATCATACAAATCCATACTACATCAAAGAACAACAAGGAAATGTTCAAAAATGCATAAAATAGAGGTATTTTTATTGCTTCAACTTCCAAAACTTCAACCACCACACCCTCCAACCATGTATTCGACCTTACAAATCCTTTTAAAAAATTTACAACCATTTTCCAATGGTTCTTAGCCAACTTTTCAACTTACAATCATTCAAATTCCCTCATTTAAGACTTATGATTCTTCATATTCCATGTTTTTGCAACTTTTACAACATTGATAACATTTTGCAAAATTGACAACTTGTGCAACTTGACACTCCAACACACCTAGCAACCTAATATAGACTCAAATACATTTAAAATGGTCTTAGAAAACTTTATTACATGAGAAAACCATAAAAGAAAAACAAAATGACACTTTTTCCTATTGAAGGCATGAAACTTGAGGGCACCCCTGCACTAGGTGTTCATATTCCACAAAGTCCTAGATTCTTGGCATTCAAGTGATTCACATATTTTGAAGGTTTTATACTATTCTTATTTTGTATTAGTAGACTTTCAAGATTTTGATGTAGTTGTATGGAATTTAAAATAAAACATGTATTCCCTAGGTATTTTCTTTCTTATAAGTTGAACTTTTGATATTTATTTGTAGCCTTGCAAAACTACAATCGATAATTTGAAAATTCCAAACTCTCACTCAAGAAGATTTTTTTTTAGATTTTGGAAGTTTGATGTATTTTTCCTCTCTATTTCCACCTTTATATTCTTCCAACTTATCTTCATGCTCATTGTAATCACCATCCAAACTAGGGTTTGAACCTCATCATGCAAACCCAAGACTAATCCCCCTATAAAAGATAATTGATTGTTTTAACTTTTTATCAATTTTTTATTAGATTGCACAATCTATATTTTCACAAAGGTTTGCACATGAAATCTATGTGAGTGTTTCCTTTAAATAAATTATAATATTGATACATATGTTAATATAAAATCAATCTTTTCACTTGCATCCCCATCTTCAAAATCCATTTGCACTAGGTTGTTAAAAAACTAGTGGTTTTGCAAACATTTGCATCAAATAGGAAAAGGTGCAAATGAATGGAAAATGATAAATTATATAAATTATATTAAGATATTAGGATTATTATGAAAATTTTAATGGTGAAAAGGGTTTAAAATTCTTGATAGCTTAGATCGAATTAAGATTTCAGGAAAATCATGGACAAAATAGAATTGTGAGTAGGTTGATAAACTAGATGAATTAAGTTATCTTGGAGTTTTGGGCTATGTTTATTATTTTGGAAAAAATGAATATGTGCAAGGAAAGATAGATTCACCAATATTATTTATCACTTCCACT
Source organism: Sequoia sempervirens (assembly GCA_007258455.2). NCBI lineage: Eukaryota > Viridiplantae > Streptophyta > Pinopsida > Cupressales > Cupressaceae > Sequoia > Sequoia sempervirens. Next base: position 473,884,235 of record VDFB02271358.1, on the reverse strand, counting down.
TATTGTTGGATTTTTGAGGTTCCCCACACCTTCGCACAAATTCAAAATATGCACAAAAACCCTAATTTCATATTGGAAACAACTTTTATGACTTAAAAAAGTTTTTAAATTTTTAAAATAATTTGTTCACATTTGAATTAATTATCTTTTCATAATTAACTTCTTTGGAATAGCTTCAACTCCCATAATTCAAAAGTAAATAATTTATTACATTTTGCACATCTCTTAGCCACCATGTTCCTATAATTCTCCTTTGTTCTAGTTCTTATAATGTTTATTTTTGGAATGCCTTTTTTTGGTTTAAATGATGACTATAATGCATCTAACTTATATGTGGAGTTCTTGAGCTTGTGGTGGGTCTATTTAAAGTTCATGTCATCACTCTTTGTGAACTTATGTGATGGATACATTTAGAGCTGTTGTTTGTAATATAGTGTAAACACCTATAAATGACTAATATATTTTCATATTGTCATTTCATCTTTATCCTTATTATTTATTTTATCTATATTAATTAAAAAATAATAATTATTTAATTAAGCTAATAGTTCCCCCTTTTCATGCATAATAATTAAATAATTTTTAATTATTTAATTAATTCAATATTTTAGCGTTCCTCCCTACAACATTAATTAAACTAAAATTTAAATTATATTTGGTCCACTATAATTAAATAATTTTCAAATATTATTTAATTAGCTAACTCTTTTAAGTAAATTAAAATAATTTATGTAAATTAAATATTTTATTTTAAAATAAATAAGTCAATATTTATTTATTTCTAAAACTATCATTTTAAATTAAATATATTTATTTAATTAATTCTTCTATCTCTTCCTCCATCAAATTCAAATTTTAGCTCGTACCCTATCTTAAATTTTCTTATCCATTGATCATTCAAGTTAATATCTGCCATTCATCAAATATCAAGTGAAACATATAAATATAAATATTTCATTCATTCATGCCCCCTAACAATTTTATTATGAAGAATCCCCTTAGCACTCTCATTATCAAGCATCTATTAAGCTATACTTATCAAGCAAGCATCTATCAATCATTTATCAAGTATCCATTATCAAGCATCAAGCCTTCATTCTATCATGTTGATATCAATGTTATGCTAAAAATTTGAGAGTGATCTACATCAAGAAGTTAAAGTATTTATCAAAGAAACAATACATCAATCTAAGGTCTTTTCTATGGTATTATTGTTTATCATTTGGATTTATGCATAAATCTTAGGCTTTATTGAATGATTGTTGAAGACTTAATTTTGTACTTTCATTGCATAGTTACTATTTGTGATTCATATTTTCATCATCCATATTTTAACACTCTTTGTGGGACCCACATCCTTGACATTAACAATAAATTTTGCAATGAAATATGTTTCTTTGAAGTTGCAGGTCATATTTATGCATTTGGTTTGATTTATGATGCTTTTTGGTTGACTTACATCGTATTTGGGCTAACACAAGTCATATATGGTATATATTAGATTTTTCTATGTTTGTAGAGATTTTATTTCACTGATAGGGAAAATATATGCTTTTGGTTAGTAGTAAACCATATTTGGTTATTCTTTGTCACATCTGGTTATCCTATATTGTATTTGACAAATTTTGTTGTGCTTCTAAGTTCTGTATCAACCCTAGTACATTATTTGGCACATATAATAAGTAGAGTGGAACTTTTGGTCAATAATGTGGTGATTTTTTTCAATAGTGCACAACACTTTTGGTCGATAGTGTGGCACTTTTGGTCTGTTTTGTGACACACCTAGTCTATGTAGGCTAAGGTTATGTTGGGTTATCTTCCTAGATCTGAGGCTTTAAGTATTCTACATTTGTAGTCAGATCTAAGTAGTATTGATTTAAACTAACCCTCTAACCAAATTTTTTACATCATTTTCAAGGGCTTGTTCCTCCATTGGTTGTTTTCTTGTGTGTGTGCATAATTTCAAGATCTAAAGGTTGGTAAAAAGCTAGTTTGGATTTCTTCACATTGGATCATATTATCTTCACAAATTTAGCATTGGAATTCAGGTACCTTTGTTCTAATCACCATTTCTATCTTAAAATTTCAAAGTAATCATTGTTTCTTATCATTTTTGGTATATTTACTTTCATCAAATCTTGTTTGGTGTGTCTTTTCACATCCGAAAGTGGGCTTAAAATTAATCTTTAACCATTGGATTTTGGATCTAAAATAAACAAGTGAATTTTAATCCATAAGATCCACTTACATATACTTGGCTCTGATTCCCAATGGTGATCTTGAGGATTATAAATAAGTGATCTTGCTTATATTTTCATGGGCGTTCCTAAAGAAGTAATCAAACCACGGGAAGACAGTAGATCCTATGTTCCAATAGAGTATAAAGTGTGGGGGGTGAACCAAAAATCATGCCTCTTGTGTTGCAAGTATGAGTAGTTGGTGTTGTCATTGATGTCAACTGGTGATGGTTGAGAAGTTGTGATGCAGGAGCATCCAAAAGTATTTAGACAATTGAGACAGTTGACGGTGAAGTTGTAGAGTACCAGAGGGAAGCACATTGGAGATTACCACACTTTACCACATTTAATTATTAGAGGCTATGAAGTTGGAATTAGTTGCTAGACACCGTGAGCTATGACATATTAGAAATTTAGATCATTTGGGTTTGATTCTAGAGATATCATCATTAGAAGATTACTTGTGTTCAGAAAGATAAGTCGATGATGTTTGGTGAAGTCTAATTGGTTTATTGAAAAATTCTAAGACTTGCGGAGAAAAAAGGAATAATGTTCGAAGAAGTTATAGACCTGGCCGACCTTTAGTAGGGACCACACAAAGTTCTATGTATTTGCATAGCAATGGTTTATGTTTGGGCTGACCTATCTATATGTACATGTTACCTAAATAGCCATTGTAATTAGGTCAACTTGTTAATGGTTAGAAGACTTGCGGAGTGAACCAAAGATTTTAGGGTGTAGGAATGCTATGACTCTCTTGCACAATTAGGGTTTTTCACCTAAAGGAGAGAGATAGATCCTACACAAAATATAGGTGGTTCACTCACACTAATGCAAGTACAATGAAAGTACACCTAAATGCAATGATCTAAGTGCAATGGACTAAAGAAATAGATTGATTATTTATGCAAAACCTAAGAAATATAAAGTGTTTGAAAACATAATGTGATATGTAGAAATGAACTAGAAACATGCACAAATGAAAATAGAACTTAGAGAAATTGAATGGAGGGAACTTGGAGATAGAATGCTGATGCTGGAAGGTTCTAGAATGTTTTAGAAATCATTGTTGATGACCAATAGGATTCATTCGCCACATATGGCTAATCAATCCAGGTTCTAGTAAATTCTGCTGAAATAGGTTTCAGGATACTAGGAATTGAAATCCTTAGAAATCACTTTTTATAGCCTAGAAGTGGGACTCATTCACCATTGATGGCGAATCATTCCACCTACAAAAATCTAAAAAATCTAAAGTCAACTCTATGGGTCCATATTTGTACTTGTCTTCTTATCAGGTTGACAAAACCAAATCTATAGAAAATGGGGTGAATGATGTCTCCAAGCTTGAATTAAGACTTTATTGACTTGGATAGCTTTGATGATTTTTTGACCACTTTTCAACACATATCTCTTTGAAAAATATTCCTACAAGACCTACAAACGCACATGCAAAGAGGGAAAAAATGGTTAAGGGTTAGAGTATACGGATTTCCCTTGGTCAAATCCCACTTTGGTAATCAAACCCTTGATAATGAAATGAAATGAAAAAGGAATGATGAAAAAATAACATGCAAGTGTCATAAACTCATGAAACCCTTGTTGTTAAAGTTTGAAGATATGTCAATTGCTACTCCAAGATGCTTCATAATTGCTTGATTGAATGATTAAGGATGCTAGAATACTTGAATGCTATGATGGATTGAGTGCATGAATGAATGGGGGTTGAAATGGATGGAAAAACACTTATTTATACACACTTATGCCCTATTTTCCTGAAAGTACAACATTAGAGGCCAACCTAAGGTCTTAATGAATAAAAACTAGAAAGAAATTTGATTTTTTTTTGGAATTTTGTGCCAAGAGGGACTCATTCGCCACCCATGGTGAATGGATCCCACTCAAGGCATCTAAGTGGGTGCTGGGAATTAAGTTGTATTTAATGTTGTTTGTTGGGTTTATATTCAAAAACACACTTAATTAAGGCCTATAATTGCATAGAGGGGCCAAATAAAGCATAAGAAATGTGTAATTAGTGGTGACAAGCCTAGGAAAATGTGAAAGTTTGTTACAAGACTTTACAACATTTCAAAATAAGACATGGTAAGTGATAAAAACGGGGATATTTAGATGAATTATAAGAAGAGTCTAGAAAAGTATAGAAATGTGTTACAACACTCACAACACCTTCACCAGACATCATAAAGTCTTAATATCTTGAATATTCAAGACCTAATGTGAATGCATAAGTCACATTACAACATTAAATCTAAGTAGAATAAGCCAAGCATCACAGGAAAAAGACCTAAATGACCATGAAAATGTCCAAAGATCCATTTTTCTATGGTTCATTTAGCCTCCACTTTAGTGAGAGGATGAACTTGCTTCAAACTCACACTAAAGTATACATGCAAATTGAGAGGGATCCAAATGCACTTATGCTAGCAAGATGAGATAACAAAGATCAAGAGGGATGATAAATCCCCCAAGATGAAGATCCCATAGAAAACTAAACATAAGAACAAAGGAACACACATGTGAAAGAGAAGAAGAGAAGGAATAGAAAAGGGAAAAGTCAAATCAAGCTTCGATCGTTTATCCAACTAGTTGTGGATCAAATCTAAGTTGTTTGTTTGAAAAATAAAATGCATACTCACTCTGGGGCAATGGAACTCATGGATTTCCATCGAGTGAGAAGGCCCAAAAGGTGAAAAACATATGCTCAGCTGGTATGTACTCACAAACACACAAGTGGCTATGGGGAAAGTCGTGCCCTAGAATGGGCTTCCCGCTCAACCATATAAAAGTTATACCTTTTGATAACTTTAACATGGTGCTACAAAGGAAAATGTCAGTTTGTGTTTCATGATATAAGCAAAGCTTTGTATGCTTAGAACTCATGAACTAGTAGGAAGGAACCATAGGCATGCAAGTTGCGTTATGCAAAATGAAAAATGAAAAAATGTAAAAATGTAAAAAGTAAAAGATGTTCAAACGAGTCTTGTTTCGTTCATGCAAGGTCTATCACTTAGAGAACATTATGTCTAATGTCTCCAAGAGAGGACCAATCAAAGAATAGAATATTCACAACTTAGGGGATGCAGTGCATTGCATCAGGCCACCAAGAGGAGTGCAATATGCTTTAGAACATAGATCACACTTATGAAGGAAAGAACACCCAATGTCATCCACAAAGTGAGAAACAAATCGTATGGAACAAGAAGGCTACACTAAGAACCAAGAAAAATGCAAAATGAATAATGCCAATGTATTCCCCCACTTTAAAGGAATTGCTACACAACGTTCTATGAGAAATTACTTTAAAGTAGCAAATGAAAAATTCAAAAATAAATAAGACATGAGAGCCAACTTAGAAATCCCTTGTGCCAAGTCATGCATTTCCAAGTAAGGCTACGCCATGCAAAAGGAACAAAAGAAAGAGGGGTTGCCCCCAAAAAGGAATACACCAAACACATAAGGGATCTATGGATTTGGGATCAGTATGTTTGTTGCTGCAATGTTTTTATGAAAGAGCTTGGAACTATCATCATTCCCCAAATACATAGAACTGGAAGAATGACACAAAGAGAGCGAAAACAAAAGAAAAAAAGAAAATCCATTTTGGGTCAACATGGAAGAGACATTGCGGTCTCAATGCCTTGCATTTTCCCCAAAAGGAAAACATAAGTGAAAAGAAATGAAAAGGCGAAAGAAAAGAAAAATATTTTAGGTCAACATGAAGGAGACATTTCGATCTCAATGCGGTCTCAATGCCTTGCATTTTTCCCAAAAGTAAAACAAAATAAAATACAAAGTAAAAGGAAAAAGGGACCTTTTGGGTCGACATGGAAGAGACATAGGGTGTCTCAACACTTTGCATCACCCCCAAAAAGAAAACACAAAAAAAAGCAAAAAGAAAAAGTAATGTATGACATATAGAAGAATTGAGGTACAAATAGAGGAATTGCACAAAGAGAGAGAGAACACAAAACATCACGTTACGAGAGAACACAATACACACATATAAAAGGAAAGAACAAGAAAAATACTAGTAATGCAAAGGTAAGTCCACCATCAACTGAGTCATTTGCTTCTCAATCTCAATTGGTATAAGTGGAAGGTGAATAACACAACTAAGGGATAGGGACAAATGCATTACTAGGACAAGGCTAACAACTTCTTTCCCCCATTGAATGTAAGGAAAGAATGAGCCAAGATAGGTGATGAGAAAGATCATGCAATAGTGAGAATGGAAAATTCTACAACTATTGCATGATGAGGTTGTTTGGTAGTGTTTATGGGATGATAGGATAACAATCGATGTCATTGAAGTGGTACTTATTATTTCCTTCAATGTCTGACACTCATCAGTTCAGTGTCCAAGAACACGATAGTATTTACAATAAGGTACATTGGAATCTTTAGGATGGATGACCAACCTATTCATAGGTGGTAATAGCATAAGACCTCTTTTTAAAAGAATTTGGAGTTTCCTTTCACATTCAGGTGGTGGATGGAGAGGAAACTTTATTTTTCAATTTGTAAGGTCATTTTCATTTACCAAAATGAACCATAGATTTTTGGGTGCTATGGATCTCTTACACTCTTAGGGTTTTTCACCTAAAAGGAGAGAGATAGGCCAAAAACCTAGGTGGTTCACTCAAACTAATGCAAGTATAATGGAAATATGAATGAAATGTGCCTATATGAGATGATTTAAATGCAAAAAACCATAGAAATATCCTTATTACTAAATGAAAAATAATGAAATGTACCTTGTTGGAAAACACATTATGATATGTAAAAACACCTAGAAATGAATGCAAACTATAACAAAAATGTGTGAAACTGAAGGTGTGCACCTGAGAACTTGATGGAGACTAGAACTGACTTCTAAACTACTATTGATGTTGGAAATTTGGCCTATAAGGACTCATTCACCATTTTGGGTGAATTAGTCCTACTTCTGAGAAACTGTCCCACAACCCGTTTCAGACAAAAGGGTATCCAAAACTACAAAAAACCCTGTTCAGGCCTAGTTGTGGGACTCATTCACCATCAATGGAAAATATGTCCATTTTTGAATTTCTAAAAATCCAAAAGTGAAAACTAAAGTCTTCGGTCTGCACTTTGGTTCCTGACAGGTGTTCACCTCTGAAAGTCTAATTGTTGGGTCTGAAAGTGACTTTTGGTTGATATTTTGAATTTTTTTAACAAGGAGATGTCTTCAAAAACTCTGGAACTTGATCTTCAATGATTTCCAAGCCTTCAAGATGTATAAATCTACAAACACACAAGAAGAGAAAGAGAAATGTTGGATGTTAGGGCATGGGGGTTTTCCTTGGTCAAACCCCTTTTAGGTAATTAAACCAAATGAAGAGATAATATGAAAAATGAACATGAAATGAAGGGATTAATACCTTGCCATGATTATTGATCTTAGATTTCTGCAACAATAGGAAGAATCTACCCTTGAATGTCTCTGAAAGCTATCTTAATGACTTAGAATGTAAAAACCCTAACTTGCTTAACTTGAAGTGGAATACAAATGATGAATTGGTTGTGAATGAGTTAAGAGATGTAAATTAGGGTTTATAGATTTATATTTATAGGAAATCCACCTTATTTTTCTATTAATTGGATCCCTAAGGCTGACATAAAAAAAAAAACTTAAATTCCAAAATTTCCCACTCAAAACTCAAAAATGACCCAACTAGGACTAATTTGCCTCCTTGGGTGAATTAGTCTCAGCTGGTAGGGATTCATTCATGATAGATGGTGAATTAGTCCCAGAGGGGCCCATTTTCTAGCTGGGTTGTTGGGGAATGAGGAAATCAAGTTTATATGGTGACTATGTCAGGTATTTCATCAAATTATGCCTTGGGATGCACAATATAGGGTAATAGGGGAATATTAGTGATGATGTAAAGGGTGGATAAGGCCAAGGGCACAAATTTCAATGTGAAAGGGTGATTAAATACACTTTGCATCATTAAAATAAGGTCCATACAACCTAGAAAGGCACAACATCTAATGTGAATGTGTAAGACACATTACAACACTAGATTATCATTAAGTTTAGTTTACAAGCCTTCTAGATTAGTGTAATAATGACATTAAATACATTTTACAATGTTGAATTAGTGGAAAATGGGTTCATTAAGTCTAGTAAAGTGTGAAAGTATTTTACAACACTTTACAATACCTTTACAAGACATTAATAAATGCATTTACAAGGGTTCAAGAGCTAGTGTGGATGTGTAAAACACCTCACAACACTAAATCAAGGCCTCATTAAGTCCAATTTATCATCAATTATTCCCATATCAAGCAAGAAATATTTTTTTCTATGGTACATTTAGCCCCTACTTTAGTGAGAGGATGAACTTGCTTCAAACTTAAACTAAAGTAGACATTCAAGAGAGGTCCAATTGTACCAATGCGAATGGTCTAGGATAATAAAGATCGAGAAGGCAATCAAGCCCCCAGGATGTAAGATCCTAAGTCAAGCTGATATGAGTGCAAAAGGATATGCACATGGCAAATGATCATACAACGGAAAGAACTAGAAGGAAGATAAAAACAAAAATGAAAAGGTGGATCAAGATTTGACCATTTTTCCAACACGTTGTGGATCACATCTAGGCTATTTTGTCCAAAAATACATACTCACTCTGAGGTGACAAAACTCTTGGTTGTCCACCGGGTGAGAAGTCCTAGAAGGTGAGACACATAAGGCTAATATGTTTTCACACACATGTAGGTGGCTTATGGGGAAAGTCATGCCTCAAAGTGGGCTTCCCCCTCAACCATACCAAAGTTATACCTCTTGATAACTTTAATAAGGTGCCACAAAGGAAAATGGTTTTCGAGCTCTGAGGTAAGAAAAGCTTCGTATGCTTGATGCTCATAGACATTGTCAATGAAAAATAGTGTAGGGTTTGTTCAAAGGGATTTTTCTTAGCTCATGCAAGGTCTCATCTTAGGGAACATCGTGCTTAATGTCTCCAAGAGAGGAAAAGTGCAGACATTCTCATCTTGTTTCTAAGAGAGGACAAGTGCAAGGTCTCATCTTGGGGAATATTGTGCTAAATGTGTCCAAGAGAGGGGATTGCAAGAAAAAGAAAATCAGACAATGAAATGTGAGTGGTGATGTATGCCCCCACTTTAAAGCGGTTCTGAACACCAGTACTATGAGCAATTTCTTTAAAGTAGAAGGGGACATGAGAGCTTATGTGGAAAGCCCTATGCCAAGTCATATGTTTCTGATAAGCTATGCCATGAAAAAGGTCATATGTCACATGCAAGAAAACTTAAGGCACATCATCCACGTCCCAAGCTTGCTCTTATATGTTCATGAAAGGTTAACAACTAGCCAAAGGGTGCAATGAAAAATGACATACAAGGACAAGGCTACATAAACCCTTGCTCCCACTTAGTGCAGGATAAGGGTGAGCTGAAATGATGAATAAGATGCATGGTAGAGTGAAAATTAGTATTAATTAAGGAAATTAGGTGCCCCCCACATAAGGAAGAACACCAAACTCATTAAGATGTTGAATTTTCATACTCAAAGCCTTGCATTCATTAGTGGAATGACCATTAACTCTATGATATTTTCAAAAGATGTCTTGTAATAAAATTTCTTGCAAGTTCTTCGAGGAAGGGATATAAAGTGATCTTGGAGGAGTCTCAACAAGATACCATCTTGATCAAGGGGAGAAGAATTTTCTATTATTGGTGGCAAAGAGATGTCTTGCTTAGAACATGATGTCATACCTATGCAAGGTTTGTTAGATTGCAAGATTTTTTTCTCACTCATAGAGGAGGGAAAATATATCGAATGCAAATCATTGGTGTCTAGCGAGATGACATTGACATTAAGTGAAGGTGTATTTGTTTGTTTTATTGCTTGTAAAGGAGAATGATTAAGATCGCTAGTGTTGATTAGTTCAGGATGCACTATGGTTAAGGTTGGCTTTAATGAATTGTTTGTGGTGGTGTTGATATTGAGTGAAGGCTTGGTAATTTTTATTAAAGGAGAATAACCAAGACCATGAGTTTTTTGTTGTGTGAGAGGATCTATAGGGTTATAGATAAGTTTTTTGTTAGTACCACATCCTTTTCCAATACATCCAAGTTGTTTCATAAGCTCATACTCTTTTCCATAAAGCTTTTTCATTGCTTTTGGATTGGGTGGTGGTTGGTGATAATCGCCGTTAAAGGTAGTTTTGTAATTTATTTCGTTGTCTAAAGTGGTTGAGGTGGAGGCTTTCGAAAGGTTGTCCAAATTTTGTGTTGACATTATCATTGTTTCCTTTCCCTTATTTGAATCCTTGTTGATGATGTTGTATTCACCCATAAATTCATGTTTGAAATTGAAGGAACCCAATCATCTTTTAATAGCTTCATTACTTGTTCAAGATGTTGTTGTTTGTCTTGTTGTTATGTGGGTTCCACTTGTGTGTTTGGTGTTAATGTGTTTAAATGATGTGCTTTGATTTTCTCAATGTTTAAATGACTATGGGAATCAGGGTTAGCTTCAAGTGTGTACACTTTGTTCTTGTGAATGTATTTCATTTTACGATGAAGAGTAGAAGGAAAACCATTCATTTCATGAATCCTTGTTCGGCCTAGAAGTAGATTATATGAAAATTAATGAGGCATAACATGAATTTGTGTATCCAATGTGGTCACTCCAATTGTAATAGGAAAAGTAATCACACCAAGTAGTTATTTTTCTATATTGTCAAAGCCATTAATAGATAAAGAATCAAGTTGAATTTTTGATCTATCCACATGAAGCCTATTCAAGAGGTTTACGTTACACACATTTAGTGTTGAGCCATTATCAATAAGGGTTCACTTTATCCTTGTTGTATTGTATTGAGCAATGATCGTGAAAGCTTTATTTTGTTTTTGCACTTCCAAAGGAGGGAGTTCACTTTGGTGGAAAAGAATGCTAGTGCTCAATCCTTGAATTATGGCAACTAGGTCATTTGGTTGCGAATTAGAAGGGATAGTAACTTGTTATAAGGTCGTTTGAAGCATAGTGTAATAGTTATGTGAGTTCTGAATTAAATCCCATAGGGATATCTTGGTAGTAGTATTCTTAAGTTTCTCAACAAGATCATACTCCTTTTCACTTGGAAATAAAGGATTAGGTAGGATAGGATTAGGCAATGGTAAGGGTGTTGGGGTTGGTTATGGTGGAAAATTATTTTGAGTGTTATATGCATGAGCAATGGTAGTATGACTCAACTATTGGGATACATTATTCTGAGGTGGGTAGAGGATAATTTTTGGTTTTTTTTGAGTTTGTTGTTTGTGCGAAGGTTGGTAGAGAATTAGAGTGTTAGTAGGATGTTCCACAGGGTATGCATGAGGTCCATTGATTGAGAGGCATCTAATGGACACTTGGGCATTTATAGCCTCAGTAGTCTTGGTTTGGTGCATCTCTAATAAAGGGAAATATAGAATCACCTTGTAATCATGAGCTAAGGAAGACACATTACTATTATTGTGATTTTCTAACACCATGATATTCTCCCTAGGAGAAGAGTTTTTAGGAAAACTACGAATCAAATGTTCTTGACATTCATGTATTGGTTCTTCTAAAATGACTTCATAGAAAGTAGGGGAATGATCAATGGTTGAATTATCTTGCTCAATAAAGGTTTCCTTAGGTGTAAGGGGACAAGTAAGATTCTCACGACTCTCATTTTTTGTATTTTCTAACATCAAAGCATCTTCCTTACAACTAGGGGAGATACTAGGAGAACATGTATGATTATGACGAGCATTTATGAATTCATTCCTTTGCTCCCTAATATCTTTCAAAATAGGAAAGGTAGGGGAAGGATCATAAAGAGGGTTATTGTAGACCAACATATCCTCATCATTTATAATCTTATCTTCCTTGAAATCATTCTCACAAGCCAAAGAAGAATGTAAATTAGGTAAGATGATGTTTAGGAAGGTGTCTATAATTTAGTTCTCTTGTGTGAAAATATCTTCCCAAAGGAGATGAGGAGAAGGACAAAGATGATCCTAAAGATTGTCAACAATTGTATCTTCTTTCGCCAAGATTCCTTCTTCATTAAAAACAAAGATATTGGGAGAAGACCAATCTCAATCATCATGGCTATCTATGTTTGTATGCTCTTCTATCACATCATCCACACAAATAGGGGAGATAGGAGGGGGTGTAAGTTTAAGGTTAACATTGTCATTTTCAGTCTCTTTCACTAAGTGACTTTCATAACTAGGGAATGCATTGAATGAATGACTAACATGCTTATTTACTAACTCATTCTTTGCGAATTTGGAGAAGAGTGAAATTAACATTTGGAAAAACTAAACTATACAAACTTGAAATGTAATATAAGAATGTAAAATGAAATGCAATTTTTAGTTTTCAATCAAGATAATATTCTGTCTACACAATGCAATTATCTAAAAATGAAATGATGTGAATGCAAAATTTGAAATTAAGCAATGCATGAAATGTTATGAGACTTTTTCCCCAAGAGAAAATAAATCTATTAAATAACCCTTTATAATTGTTAAGGGGGAGAAAAATAAAGGATATTATAATCCTTTAGTAAAAAGAGAGATTAAAGAATATTGCATAAACATTCTTTAAAAGGGGAAGCCTAATTATTTATTTAAATAATTGTTAAAAAGGAAACCTTTGTGAAAGGGTGTGATGAATTTGGAAACCACCCCTTAAAAGATATATAAATCATTTGTGTGAAACTTGGAAAAGGACAGACATGAAAAAAAGAGGAAAAACCAAGTGGAGCACATTGCGGGAATAGGGTTTCAAGGTTAGCAGGCTGTGAGTAGGATGAAGAAGGGGCACTCCTACAGTGGATGTCCAACCTGGGGTACAAGTGCGTGCACTCAGGACAGTCCTGGCTAGGGCATGGTTTTGTGGCACGAGTGTTGAGCATTGTTCCAGTGGAACTAGCACTCGTGTAGAGCAGCAAAGTCTGCTTTCCTCCCAGACTGCTCACAGGTGGAAGAGGCTGAACCAAGGACCACTCCGACAATAGTTGAAGATTTCTTCTGCACATTTCCAAAGATAAGTATCAAATCTTAATAAATTGTCTGAGCAATAAAGTGTTTAAATCTTTGAGTTTATTCAATTAATAATTTATTTATGACATGATTGAATGTATTTGAGTGAAATTGTTGATCAATTTATGATATGCATTTAATTTCAAAGTCTTTACTTGAGCTTTAAATATAATATTAAAATTTTTGCATAAAAGTTTTGGAATTAATTTGCAGAAATAGTTTAAATCATTGCATTTTAATTTGGGAATTAGTTTCATTTCATGAAATGAGCTAATTTAAGCTAAATCTAAAGAAATGAATGTTATAGAAACTCAACTAATTGATACAATTAGGTAATGGCATTGAAAAAAATATTAAAAAAAGGGTTTTCAGTTTTGTAAAGGGCAGTTTTAGGGGTGAAAAGGGATTGATTTGCCCAAGGTGGCAAATAAGTCTTAGTGGGGATTTTTTTTCAGAATTTTCAGAAATTTCTAAGTGATTTTGATGTTTTCTGAGCTGTAAGATGCAGACCTAAGATGAGAATGCAGCATTTCAAAAAAAATTAATGATTTTAGATGCCAAAAATGCAACCTAAATGCAATTTTCATGAATGCAAAACTTGAAACCTAGCATGCAAATTAATCCATGCAAACCCTAATGCAAGGTCAATGCTAAGATAGATCTATGATGAAGGACTCCAAATCAGAAAAGAAAAGTATTCTAAAGTGGGTTCACCAAAATGAACCATATATTTTAGGGTGTAGGAATGGTATGACTCTCTTGCTCAATTAGGGTTTTTCACCTAAAGGAGATAGATAGATCCTACACAAAATATAGGTGGTTCACTCAAAATAATGTAATTTCAATGAAATTATTCCTAAATGAAATTATATAAGTGCAATGGACTAAAGAAATAGACTGATTAGTTATGAAAAACCTAAGAAATATGAAGTGTTTGAAAACACAGTGTGATATACAAAAATGAACTAGAAACATGCACAAATCAAAACAAAACTTAACGAAATTGAATGGAGGGAACCTGGAGATAGAATGTTGATGCTATAAGGTTTTGGAATGTTTCAAAAATCACTTTTGATGACCACTAGGACTCATTCACCATAGATGGTGAATTAGTCTAGGTTTTGGTAAATTCTATTGAAACATGTTTTGGGATGCCAGGAACTGAAATTCTCAAAAAGCACTTTTTCCATCCTAGCAGCAGTACTCATTCTCCATTGATGGTGAATCATTCTACCAATAGAAATCTACAAATTCTTAAGTCAACTGTGTAGCTCCAGATTTTTGCTTGTCTTCTTGTTGGGTTGACAGAACCAAATCTGCAGAAAACATGCTGAATGATGTCTCCAAGCTTGAATTAGGACTTTGTTGAATTGAATAGCTTTTATGACTTGTTGAAAACTTTTCAACACCCATCTCTTTGAAAAATCTGCCTACAAAACCTGCAAATACACATGCAAAGAGGGGAAAAATGGTTAAGGGTTATAATATAGGGATTTGCCTTGGTCAAATCCCACTTTGGTAATCAAAACCATCATAATGAAATGAAATGAAAAAGGAATGATGAAAAAATAACATGGAAGTGTCATAAACTCACCACACCCTTGTTGTTAAAGTTTGAAGATATATCAATGATTGCTCCAAGATGCTTGATAATTGCTTGATTGAATGATTGAGGATGCTAGAATACTTGAATGCTATGATGGATTGAGTGCATGAATGAATGGGGGTTGAAATGGATAGAAAAACACTTATTTATGCACACTTATGCCCTAATTTCCTAAAAATACATCACAAGCTGACCTAAGGTCTTAATGAATAAAAACTGGAAAGCAATTTGAATTTGTTTTGAATTTTGTGCCAAGAGGGACTGATTCGCCACCCATGGCGAATGGGTCCCACTCAAGGCATGTAAGTGGGTGTCAGGAATTAAGTTGTATTTAATGTTGTTTGTCGAGTCTATGTTAAAAAAAACACTTAATTAAGGCCTATAAGTGCATAAAGGGGTCAAATAAAGTATAGGAAAGGTGTAATTAGTGTTGACAAGCCTAGAAAAGCATGAAAGTTTGTTACAAGACTTTACAACACTTTAAAATAAGACTTTTTAAGTGATAAAAAGGGGATATTTAGATGAATTATAAGAAGAAGAGTCTAGAAAATTAGAGAAATGTGTTACAATAGTTCACAACACCTTCACAAGACATCATAAAGTATAATTTAATAATTTGAATATTCAAGACCTAATGTTAATGTATGTCACATTACAACATTAAATATAAGAAGAATAAGCCAAGCATCATAGGAAAAGACCTAAATGGCCATGAAAATGTTTGAAGATCCATTTTTCTATGGTACATGAAGGATATAAATGAAGGAGAAGGATTTGTTACAAGAAAATAGGTGAGGAGTTGATTGACAATATAAACTATGAAACACAATGATGAAGTGTTTTGATCCAAAAAAATCGCAAAGCAGAGGGAGAATAGATTAGGAGGAGTTGATGGAAGATTTTTATTGTATGAATTATTTGTAACCCTTGGACTTCAACCTAGCATTTGTAAAGCTCAAGAGGCATATGCAATGTGTTTTGAGATTATAATATATGAGGAACAAGCTTTAAAGGTCGAGTTTTTCCCTATTAGGGTTTTCCCAAGATACATCTTGTGTCATGTGCTCATGAATATCTTTAACTTTCTATTGATTAACATTTTGTTTCCATTGCATATCTATTGCACGATCATGGAGTTAGTAGTTTAAGCTACAGTATTGGATAGTCCTTCATTGGACCCTCCTACCTTGACTGCATCAAGTGGTATTAGAGTTGGTTGTGATTCTATTAGCTGGTTGTGAATCTTTTGGGAAGGAGGATAATGTTGAAAGAAGTGTGAAACCATATAAGCAATAAGTGTCATCATAGAAGAAAGATCGAGGCAAGAAAGATTCAGGTAAGCTTTTGAATTTAGTTGTTTATCTGATTTGTTTCAATGGGGAAGATTGGAAAATGTATGAAGAGGGAAAATGATAACCTAATATGTGAAATGGATACTTCAAAGGAAGAATTATATGAAATCAAGAAGTGTATTTAGAATTGATGGAAAGGATGAAAGAACTAGGAGAAGAAAAGTATGATTCTCTTGTAGAAGAACTAAAAAATGTAAGGAGAAATGAAAAACTAGAAGCAGAGCTAAATATGTTTGAGGATGTTGAAAAGAGATTTGCAGAATTGGAAGAAGGGTTCAAGTTGTTTGTAAAGGTGGAAAATAGGAATAGAGATCTGGAGGAAAATTTGAAAGAGTTGAACAAGGAGAATAGTTTGCAAAAGAATGAGATATCAGATTTGAAGGCATAGGTTAAATGGTTGGAGAAGTCACTTGTAGCATGTGAGAAGGAGAATGAGAATATGAGATCTAAACTTGAGTTTTGTGTTGTTTCTTGTGATGCCAATGATTTGTGTGATGTTGTTGAAGATGATAGTGTAACTAAACCTATCGTTGTTGGTAATGGTATTGGTTCCAAAATCATGCAAAGAAAGGGATATGAAGGAAAAGGATTGGTAATAAGATCAAGAAGTAAAGGCCTTGGATATGACAAAGGTAAGAATGTTATTACAAGTTCAAATTAGGGAAGAAAGGATATGTACTGTTCACATTGTAATAGACATGGACATGAAAAGGAATTGTGTTGGGATCTATATCCTTGTAAGTTATGTGGGTTAAGGAATCATTCTGAAAGAGTGTTGGGATAGACTGAGAAGAAGAAAGTTCGTGGAAGATTGTATTTAGAAGGATTATGGATGGATTGATGGGGCAAAATGGAAACATGTTACTTGTATGTTTAGAAGATTATACAGATGGAAGAATTCATATGTTGGAGGAAAAGAGGGATCAAGATGCGGAGGAAGAAGATCTTATGCATTGCAGAATATGGACAGCAATTCAAACCACAGAAGGAGAAATGACAAGAGTCATAATTCTTATCACAATGAAGGATACATAAGGGATTTTGATAGAAGAATTTTTTTTCAAGTTTGGAGGAGGAAAGAATGAAGCACTAAATGTCATCAAGAACCTAATGCTAAAGAAGCTAATAAAGGGGAATTAGTAAATGATGCAGAGATAGTTTTTGCAGATGAAGAAGAGCATGTTGATATAGAGATAGTTTATGTAGAGAAAGATGAACCTTTTGAGTTACTAGATGTTATAGAGAAACGAGAAGAAGGTGAAGCATCGATATTAAGGAGGAAGTTTATGTACCAAAGTGAAGTAAATGTGAATAAAGGAATAGAGAAAGACAATGATCTTGAGGAAAATTGTAGAGAAGGCTTGCTTAGACTGCTAACCAGTGAGGTACAAGTCTTGCAAGTAGATCACCGAACCTTGACCATGAAAAGTTGAAGAACCTGAGGAAACTTGCAGGGTGGGCTTGCTCAGATCGTCGACTAGTGAGGTAGTGCAAGGCCTCCAAGTAGAATGCCAAAATTAGAAGAACTTGACACAATTTTGTATGGTGGACTTGAACATAATGTCGAACTTGAGGCAGTTGCAAGTGCCTATGGACAAATCACTGAACCAATTCAAAGAGACAACATTGGATTTGACACAATGCAAAACAAAGTGAAGAGGGTCACTTTTCAAATAACCCTGAGAGTTTGATGTAGGATCATCTAGAAGTATTCAAAAAATTGAGATAGTTGATAGTGAAGTTTTAGAGTACTGGAGGGAAGCACATTGGAGATTGCCACACTTTACCACATTTAATTGTTAGAGGTTATGGAGTTGTAATTAGTTACTAGACATCATGAGCTATGGCATATTGGAAATTTAGATCATTTGGGTTTGATTCTAGAGAGATATCATCATAAAAAGATTACCTGTGTTCACAGAGAGAAGTCGATAGTGTTTGGTGAAGTCTAATTGGTTTGCGAAGAAATTATGAGACTTACAAAGTGAAAAGGAATAATTTTTGAAGAAGTTAAGGACCTTTCTAATCTTCAATAGGGACTACACGAAGTTCTATGTGTTTGTAGGGCAATGCTTTATGTTTGGGGCTAACCTATCTGTATGTACATGTTACCTGACTAGCCATTGTAATTAGGCTGAGTTGTTAATGGTTAGAAGACTTGTGATGGATATAAATTAAGGAGAAGGATTTTTTACAAGAAAATAGGTGAGGAGTTGATAGACAATATGAAGTATGAAGCATAGTGACAGAGTTTTTGGATCTAGAAAGATCGCAGAGCAGAGGGAGAGTGGAGCAGGAGAAAGAGTTGACGGAAGATTGTTATTATATGAATTGTTTGTAACCCCTGGGCTGCGGCCTAGCATCTATAAAGTTTGAGAGGCATATGTAATGTGTTGTGAGATTATAATATATGAGGAACATTTGAGATTTAAAGGTTGGGTCTTTCCCTATTAGGGTTTTCCCAGGATACATCTTGTGTCATGTGTTCATGAATATCTTTAACTTTTTATTGATTAACATTTAGTTTCCATTGCATATCTATTGTGATGATGGAGTTAGTAGTTTAGGCTACAAGGATAGATAGTCCTTCATTGGACCCGCCTACCTTGACTGTGTCAAGTTGTGATGATGCTTTGATTGGTTTCATTATGTTGTCATTAGTAAGTGCTACTAGTGTCAACCTGTAGTGTTGCTTTGATAAGCTTATACTTTTGGATGTTGTTTGGTTGATTTTCTATGTTAAAGTTAGTATTTTGATGATAAGGAAGTGTTGAAGATGATTAGAATGTGTTCTTGGTGCTTGGTTTCTAAGTGCTTTTGAGAAAATTTGAATAAAAGAGGAAATAGTGTGTTGTAGAGGTGTTTAGTCATACAAAGTGGTGTTTTGGTTTTTCTCCACATTTCTTTTGTATTAAAGATCTACTTGTGTGGTTCAAATACGTTGATCAAAGGTGTTCATAGATGCTATATCTAGAATTTCTTGGTCTATATTGTTATGTAGAAGAAGTTGTGTTCACTAATGTGTGGATTGTGTTGTAGTGTTGTCTAGGAGAAATGGTTTTTCTCCACATTTCTCAAAAATTTGGTTTCTAGTATTGCAATTCTATAAGTGTTTTGATAAGGTACATATTTTCCTTATGTTATATTTGTTCGTGGTTTCGTGCGTGAGTTGATTTATTAAGTTACAGTGTGTGGAAGATTATTTGGGTGAATAGAATGAGTTTTTTTTCAAGTGAAAGTTTTTTTTTATTCAAGGGGTAAACGCTTTTGACCGGAGCTATGAACCGGATACAACAATACCACCCCAACGGGGTTTGAACCTTAGTGGCAAGAACAACAATGCCACCTATAAACCATCACACCATGCCAATACCGGCTTTTTTCAAGTGAAAGTTGTAGCAAAGGAATTTTTTGGATTTCATGGTGTTTTTGGAATATTCTAGATTATTTTTAAGTGTTTTGTGTGGTCCATGATCCATCTTTAGGTTTGAGGAAGTGTGTACTTAAATTTTAATGGTGTTTACATAGGTTTGACCAACCTTGGGTGTTTTCACTAATTGTGGATTTTCTTTAGTGATGGTGGAAGTGTCTCATGACATGTATGAGTATATTTAGGTCCATGTTAAGGTGTGATGTGGTTTTCCTTCATTCGTTTCCACCACGTGAATGTTTTGGTGCCACCCTAATTTGAATTTGCATGGTTGAGGTGCATAACCAACCTTGGAGAATGTTTTCAAGGTTGAAGAAGGTATAAATAAGTGTTGTGTTGATGGAGAATCAATTTGTAGAGTGTAAGATGTAAATTGCAGAGGTGTGAAGTGTGAATCTATGAAGTGTATTGCGAGACTTAATGAGTTAGACTACTGGAAGAAGTGAGTAGAAGGTGTCTACAATCTTCAAGAAGGATGCAAATATGTTAGTGATATTGTGGTGGAATTTTCTACTACATTGAGATGGATTTATCATTTTAACATTCTTCTTTCTTCTTTTCTATAATCTAGTAGTGAGCACTTCTTTCTTTTTTGTAGTGAGCCTTTTGTATCTAGTGTTGCAATTACTTTATATTGTGAGCTAATCCTCACCGTGGTTTTTCCCTTCTTGGGTTTTCCATGTAAATCTAGTGTTCTATTGTGCATGGTATTGATGTGTTTAAATTTTTGTTATTAGATTTCATGCTAAATCATTTTAATAGTTTAAAGGTTATTAAAGTTGATGTGTATCTGAAGTTAATGAGGGTTTTGATGTTTTAATGAATAAATGATTCACCTTGCCTCAATTTTCTTGTGCATTCAAAAATTGGTATCAAAGCAAGGTTCCTTGGAAGAAAGCTCAAACACTTGAGGTAGATCTGGGATGGCACACAAGAGAGATGCTCCTTTGTTTGATGGATCAAATTATGCATTCTAGAAGACAAAGATGGAAGGTTTTTTGTATCCCTTGGATATGGAGTTTGGAAGTCTATTGTGATTGGATACACTATTCCTAATTTTTTTTTAGTACTAATGATGAGATAAAGGGCTATGAGAACAAATAGAAAGCAAGGTATGCTCTTTTGAGGGGTCTTTCTAATACTGAACTTGTGAAAGTTATGAATCTTAAAACTGCTAATGAGATATGGAAAAAGTTGGAAAGCATTTATGTAGGAGATGAAAAGGTCAAGCAAGCTAAGATGAAAAATATAAAGATCATGTTTGAAAGCATGCAGATGTCAAAGGATGAAAACATTACAAGATACATGTAGAAAGTGGATGAATTTTTCAATTCCCTCAGAGGACTTGGTGGAAATATTTAATATGCTGAGGTGGCAAAGAAGGTATTGATAACTCTACCTAGAGATTATAGTCATAAGTTTTCTACTATTGATAAATTTTAGAATCTAAATAATTACTCTGTAGATCACTTACTTAGCACTTTAACATCTTTTGGATTAAGAGAGTTTAGTGCTCTGAAAGTAGGTCATAATGCTATGGTGACTTCTTTTTATGCTAGAGAGGAGAAGAACTACTAGATCATTGATAGTGGATGCTCCCATATGATTGATGAAAAAAGTAAGTTTGTTAGAATTGAGAAATATGAAGGAGGTCTAGTTAAGTTTGGTGATGATACATCTACTAAGACATGTGGAAAAGGTTCTATCATTTTTTATGGAAAACATAATATAGATGATATTTTTTATGTTAAGGGTTTAAGGCATAACCTCTTGAGTGTTGGAAAAATGTGTAGTAAAGGATATAATCTTATGCTTTAGGATGATGGATGTGAAATCAAAAAAGGCTCTGAAACTATGGTTTTTTTTGGAAGGACAAATGGAAATGATTATCATCTTAAAGGTGCTAATGGTCATTGATTTATGACTGAGATTAATGAAATTTGGCTATGGAATAGAAGGATGTGTCACATAAATTTTGATAACCTAGTGAGAATTAGTTTAGTTCAAGCTATGAGAGATCTACCAAAGATTACAAATCCTATCAATATTTTCTACAAGGAATGTCAGATTGGAAAGAAAGCAAGAATAAATTTTAAAGTCAAAGAAAAATTTACTACTAGACTGTTGGGGCTGGTGCATATAGACTTTTGTGGTTCTACCAGAGTAAGAATTCTTCAAGGTGATAGGTATTTCATGCTATTGATTGATGATTATTCTAGAATGGAATGGGTTACTTTTCTCAAAGAAAATAAAAATATTTAGATAAGTTTAAAGAATTCAAATTTATGGTTGAGAATGAAATGGATATGAAAATCAAGTGTTTGAGATATGATAGAGGTGGATAATTCACCTCCAATAAGTTTAACAATTTTTGTGAGAATCATGGGATAAAAAGGAATATATTTTCCCAAAGGACTCCTCAGCAGAATGGAGTGGTTGAAAGAAAGAATAGGAATGTTCAGGAAGCTACAAGAACAATGATGAAATAGGAAAACCTATAAGAAGTCGACTAGAGAGAAGTAATTCATACTATTATCTACATTATTAACAGAGTTTAAGCAAGCCAAAATAGTGCAAAGACTCCCTCTGAGTTGTGGTATGGAATAATTCATACTATAAAATACTTCAGAGTGTTTGGAAGAAAGTGCTATATTGGAAGAGATGAAGAAAACTTAGGAAAGTTTGATACAAGATTTGATGGAGGTATCTTCCTTGAATATTCTATAAGAAGAAAATATTATTGCTGCTATAACAAGAGATTGAAGAATATTTTTGAGAGTGCAAGTGTCAAAGTGGATGAAGACTTATATAAGAACTCAATGGTGATAGATGGATATGAATCAAATGAGTCCTCTTGTAGAGAAAATTATAGAGATGAAGTTAGGGAAAATGAAGTTCATATTGAAGAGGAAGAAGGTCCGAAAGGGATCCCTATAACTCCTAAGTATGTGAAAAAGAATCATTCTAAATATTAGATCATTGGTGACAAAAGAAAGGTTTTGTTGACAAGGAGAAAAACTACTATGACTAAAGAATAGGTAAATCTATGTTTACTCTCTAAAGTTGAACCTAAAACAATGATTGAAGCATGTAGAGATGAGTATTGCATCAAGGATATGGAAGAAGAACTAATGTAGATTGAGAAGAATCAGACTTTGGAACTTGTCCTAAGACCAACAAAAAGGAATGTAATTGGAACAAAGTGGGTATTTTGGAACAAATTGAATGATAATGGAGAACTAGTGAGAGATAAGGCCAAACTTATGTGTAAGGGCTACTCACAGGTAGACGAAATATATTTTGAGGAGACATTTTCTCTAGTGGCAAGAATGGAAGCTATCAAGATGTTTTTACCTTTTCCAAAACATAAGGATTTCAAGGTTTATCAAGTGGATGTAAAGTATGCTTTCTTGAATGGTGAGTTGGAATAAGAGGTATACATTGAAAAATGAAAAGAATTTTAGTTATTAGACAAATTGGATATGGTGTACAGATTGAAGAAAGCATTATATCGGTTGAAGTAGGCTCCCAAATCTTGGTATACAAGGTTGGATAGGTACTTGATACAACAAGGATTCAATAAAGGTATCACAGATAAAAATCTTTATTTTAAAGTTGAAAATATCAAATATTGATTTTGGTTGTGTATGTTGATGATATAATATTTGGAGGAAATGAAGCTATGTGCAAGAAATTTGTAGAAGAGATGCAAAAAGAGTTTGAGATGTTTATGTTTGGGGAGATGAATTTCTTCCTTGTACTACAAATCAATCAAATAGAGAATGGTATATTCATTCCACAATCAAAGTATGTGAAGGAAATGTTGAAGAAATTTGGAATGAAGGATTCTAAACCAATATGTACTCCTATGGTTACTATTTGCATACTAAGTAAGAATGATGAATCTCCTAAGGTTGATCGAAGCAAGTATAGATTGATGAATGGAGGACTGTTGGGTAAAAGCATAATAGTGTGTCAGACTTTCGGCCAAATAAATAGTTTCAAGCAAAAATTTTCCATCTGGAAGGTATTCAGCTGAGTGGATTTCAGTTTAAACCACATGGAAATGACATGATGCCAATGTGGCGACACCTTTTTCTCTAGTAGTGTTTTGGTTGAAACCCCTCGGGTTGAATATGTATGGACCGAAACTATGAGTTATAAAATTATAAAAAAATGAGGGCCCAACCATTTTTCTTGTTCATGCAGAAGTGTTTTGGATGAGAGGATGTCGGCCTAGGTTTCATGCTCTTCTCCTCCTCTTCTCCTCCTTTTTTCTTCTATGGTCTTGGTGGGTTATGCATGGGAGTTTGGGGTTTACGTGATTTTTTTTGAGTTGAAAGGTTTTATTGAGATAGTTGGCGGTTTTTTATAGGAACACAATAGTGGCCATATGAGTGTAATTTTTTTGAAACAAATGTTTCAAAGTTTGAATATTAGTGTGAAATTTTTGTCTTAAGCAATAATATGTGAAAATTGTAGTGTGTATTCCATTTTTGGCTTGAATAGTTGAATGAAAAACTATAAAATTGTGAATGGCATTAATGTTTTTAATATATTTTTTATAATATGAAACCCTCACCACCAAGTGATAGTGCAATTTTTTTTGGCTTGAATAGTTGAAATTTGGTAAATTGTTAAAACCCTTGAATAGAAAACTACAAATTTGAGGTTTTCAATTTCAGGTGAAATAACCCCTTTGAATGGTGACTTTCTCACAACAAATCTAAAATGAAAGAACCCTAAAATGAAAGAACATTGAAATTGGATCAAAACAAAAGCCAACTCTAGGTACAACCTAGATACATCACTTCATGGCCAATAAACATACATAACTTCCAAAAGGGTTTATATGGAAAACTAAAAATTTAGGGTTTTTAGTTTGGGGTGATATAAACCCTTTGAGTGGAAAATTTCTCACAACAAATCCAAAATGAAAGAACCCTAAAAGGAAAGAACATTAAAATTGGTTCAAAACAAAATCCAGCTCTGGGTATAGCCTAGATACAACACTTCATGGCCAATAAACATACATAACCTCCAAAAGTCTCTTCAAGCACACTCATAAGAATGGACCTTGAACAAATTCACCAGGATATGATCTGCTCGACATCTTCAACTCCCCAATATAGCATTCAAAATTCTCTTCACAAATGATTATGTATAGTCCAACATTAGAGATAGGATAGAGATGGGACACACAAATATAATAATGTCTAGGTAGATTATTCAAACTTGAGATTTAACAATAAGATGAAAACTAACACATCTGCCCTACTAATGCAAGTAGAAAACCACAAACCCCTCATTAAATTAAAGTCATATGAGGCAATCACTAAATGCTAACATTTCAATATAAGTTGGCATTTCTATTTTATATCTGTATAAAACTCATCCTTAGTCATTACAAATTATTCTAGATTAAAATAATCTTCTAAGGTCAAGTAAACTTCAAAACCCTCATTAAATTCAAGTCATATGAGACAATCACTAAATGCTAACATTTCAGTATGAGTTAGCATTTTTGTTTTATATCTGCTCCAAGAAACTCATCTTTAGTCATTACAAATTATTCTAGATTAAGATTATTTGCTAAGTTCAAGAAAAAAACTTCAAACCCATCATTAAATTCAAGTCATATGGGTATGTGTAGGATCATCATGGAAAAAACAAGCCCTTAAGTGGCAAAAAATTCAGAAAAATCAGAGTTAGGCAACTTGACGTAAAAATTTGAATAAGTTATCTATATTATTTCAAAAATATGTAAGAATAGAATCTATAGCAAATTGAATTTAGTTTCTAAACTAGTAGGTTTGTTTAAAAACAAAATCTATTTGGTGAAAATTTGAAATTTCAATGTAGTGGTACTTAAATTTCAGGGAAAAGATAAGAAGTAGGTGTCTGTTTGACCACCCTAACCACAATAAAATGATAATATATTTTTATAAGATTTTAGATATAAGTAGAGGACTCATGCCCGGATGTGATGCATATTTTTTTGTAATTTTTTACAAGTAAATAATTAATTATGAATTTTTATTACAACTTTTTAAAAAATATAAAAACTCGTATGTTTGACCACCTTAACTTGGTCAAAACTTCATGAAATTCAATTTTTATTTTTTTAATCCTATAGTATACGAAGCATAAAATGTAACACATGTTTTGTGATTAAAAAAATGTGATATTGTTTGAAAGATATAGATGTTTTTCAATCAGCCTATCAATCAGGACTTTAGTTATAATTTGAATAGAAAATGAATAATAATTACTTATTAAATTCAAAGTAAAGCATAATTTATATCGGTGGAAAGCTAAGAATCTCCTTTAAAAACCCTTTTCATTTCATCAATTTTGGGTTAAAAAATAGTTGTCAGCCACATACCCATCATATTGCCACTTTTTGGCCCATCATGATCCTGCACATACCCATATTCAAGAAAATCACTAAATTTACTAACATTTCAATATGAGTTGGCATTTCTATTTTATATCTGCTCTAGAAAACTCATCCTTAGTCATTACAAATTCTTCTAACTTAACATTATTTGCTAAGGTCATTCTTGAGGTATGTATCTACAAAATATACCATTAGTAGGTAAGAATTAAGGGATTCTTAAAGAAGCTCAAAATAAAACATAAGAACTATTATATTGGTTGCTAAAAACAAAAAAAATCCAACTATATATTTGATTAATTGACTCATTTATATATATTCAAATTTGGATAATCTATACTCAACTAGATAGTGAAAGACAACTTTTAGAGCCGAGTGTAGATTCAAAGAATGTGCATATACAGTCATTACACTAATGTAGCAAAGTTTCTATAAGTACAACATTGTTTGATTATTAATTTCTTAAGCCTAAGCTTTTAAAGTTTATGAAATAAGAACTTGTACTATGCTACTTGATTAGAAATTAAATAAGAGTCAAGAGAGGAAGAGAGAAGAATTAAGAACACTATATATTTATCATACAAACCCTCCAAAGAGAGAAAAAATAGACTGGTAGTAGCAATTTCTTACTACCTATATTATGTAGCAAATTGTCATATTCAATGAGTGCACAAATAATAAAATAAAATTTACCTCTTGTCCCATTCATCTAACCCTATTTGAACTTTAACCATAACCATAAAATTAACTCTAACCTTATTTCAATCTTACTTGCTTGGATTGATCTCTAACCGTTGTTGACCCTTAATTAAACCCTAATTAAATTGTAACCCTTACCTAACCCAACTCTAAATAAATAACCCTAATCTTAATCTTACATGTGTGTATGTCTGTACATATGTATATGTATGTATGTATGTATTTATGCATGTGTATGTATGTATACATATGTATATCTATGTGTGTATGCATGTGTACATGTATGTATACATATGTGTATGTGTGTATATATGTATGTACATATGTGTATGTATGTATGAATATGCATATATGTATGTATATATATGTATATGTATGTATGCATGAATATGTGTATGTGTGTGTGTATGTATGTATGTATGTATGCATGTGTATGTATGTGTATGTGTGTATGTATGTATGTACATATGTGTATGTATGTATGTATGTATATATATGTATGCATGTATGTATATATGTACACGTATGTAGTTACATGTACATATATGTATATGAACGTATGTATGTATTTATATATACATGTACATACATATGTATATGTATGTATAGATATGTCTATGTGTGCATGTGTACATGTATACATATGTGTATGTATGCATGTACATGCATATGCACGTATATATGTATGTATGTATGTATAAATATATGTATGTATATGTATGTACATACATTTATACATACATACATACATATATAAACATATGTATACATATACATACAAGCATAGACATGTATGTACATACATGTACACACACACATAGACACACACACACACACACATATATACATACATACATGTACATGTACACATATATGTATTGTAGTGTAGGAAAATGCATACCCTTGCATTTTCACACTTTTTCGGGCCTTCCTTGCTTCGTTTATCCTTATTTATGTCTTAATTGGTCCTATTTTGCATCCACAAGCCTAATAAATTGCATCTTTTTATGGTTAATCTTGACAAACATCAACAGATAAATGATAATTTAATGATTCTAGTCATGTGTCCCTATTTTTTGGGTTGGGAAGAAGATGCCACCTAGGGTGTCTTTGTCCCTCAAAGGTATTGGGACCCTGACTTCAAGTGTGCCTTAAGGTGGCCCCTTTTTGGAGTTTGTGCCCTAGGTTTCATGTCTCGCGACTAAGACGCAACCTAGGTCGTCTTAGTCCTCCTTGGCTTATTTTCAGGATTCAATTTTAAACCTTGGCAAGATTTAGCTTCCTTTAATTAATGAATTCATATGTTAGCTTGTTGTGGCATAATTTCAAGATATTAAGCATAAATAAGTATAAATACAAGGTTTCTTCAGTCATTTCACATCAAGACTTTTGTGAGAGAATTCATCATAGTATAATTGAACTCACAAGAGCATTGAAGAGCAATTCATCAAGCATTTGGAGCCATCATCAAGATTCAAGCATCATATCAACGATATTCTTACATCATGTGTATTTTTGAGCTAACATTTGTGATGTAGGGTTTTGATTCAAGCAAGTATTTCAAGTCATCATCTATCAAGCACTCAATCATTTCAAGATCTACATTCAAGCTAGCCATTTCACACAAGTTTACAGATTTCATAACAAGGATTTGGTGAGTTGTAACATAGCACTTTGTTCATTCATCATTCCCTCCATTATTTCTATTTCATTCAAAGGTTTGATTACCAACAAGGGGTCTGACCAAGGAAAACCCCCATTTACTAGCAATCAACAAGTTTTTCCTCTCTTGTGTGTTTATGATTGTAGATTTAGGTTGAAGACTTGAAGATCATTTGAAGTGAAAAGTTGCAAAGTTATAAATTGCACTACAAACTTGTCATCTTCATGGAAACTCACTACATATCATATCCGGAAGTTTCAAAACTCGAGATCCAAGAAGAAGGAACTACAGACCTTGAGCATTAGGATCACTTTCAGAGATTTCAAAAATTTAGATCGGGACTAGGACGGTAGAAAGGGTGTGTTAGTCCTCCAAGTGGAATTTTGTAGAGATTCTTTTGAATCCTGTCTTGACATCCGAACATTCTGCGTCTGCCCCCAAAAAATAGCATCTGGAATAATAAGACAATAGGGAAATCTTAGTCACATTTCAAGACTTCCCAAGTACATACATCCTAACTTCATCTTGCATAATTCCATCGTTTAGCTTGCATTACTAGGTTTTGTAGGTTGAATGTTAAGTTGTCATTTCCAAGCTTTTGCTTGGTTGTGAACCCCTTAAAGCTGAAAGAACCCCCTCCTAGGTCTTCCTTGTTGAGAATTGACTCACCTTTGAGGTTGATAGTTAATCCAATGAGGATTCCTAGGACATTATTGAGTGGTCAAGTGTAATACCCGACCTCGAATGTGTAACACCCCACCTTGCATGTGATTAGTAAAGCCCTAATATGTTTTATGTGATCCTAAATAGATGGTAAGATGTATTATGGATGACAAATAGTGTGATTATTTGATAATATTCTTGCTTATGCTACCGTGAATGTAAAACCATGTTTCGTATCCCCCATTTTATTTCAATTGAACAAATAGTTAGATGATAATTATGATGAAATGAATGATAAAAATCTTTTTAGGATTCATGGGAATTAACCTTGATTTAATTATGA
The DNA here is from genome assembly GCA_007258455.2 of Sequoia sempervirens. Classification (NCBI taxonomy): domain Eukaryota; kingdom Viridiplantae; phylum Streptophyta; class Pinopsida; order Cupressales; family Cupressaceae; genus Sequoia; species Sequoia sempervirens. The sequence continues at coordinate 473,854,763 of VDFB02271358.1, read as the reverse complement.
TAGATGCACATGTGAATTGTTGGATATAACTGGAAAGTGTTGGGTTATTTAGCATATTAAATTTTGGTAAATGGTTCATCGTTAATGTTATAGGAGTTTAAAATGAATTACTAAGGTGGTAAACAAAATGATGGAGTGACTATTTCATTGACTATATTCTTGTATTGGAGTAAGTGTGTATTTCCTTTGATTATAATGAAAATTGAATCATTAGGTTCATTTGATGTATTAATGAGTAAATAGTTCATGAGTGAAAATTATGTGAATTGGATTAGCTAATAATATGAAGAGATATATGATATAATCATGCTAAACTTGATAATGTGCAGGAATCGAATATGCAAATAGGAGGATAGATCAATGTTGGAATCAAATCAAATACATCCTTGGGAAGTTCTAAGTGTAGCCCTATTTGACTTAGAAGGGTTTGAGGTTTTATTATTGGTTGGGTGATTATGTTTGAGTAGAATCCAATTGTAGGACATGTGATGTGAGTTTGGTTGGGGTTGGAACCCTTGGTTAAGATCAAAATTCGTATGGATTTTTGTGTGGGTTTTAAAAATGGATTACTGAATCAATTTCCTTGGTTTTTGAACAAGAATAGACCCCTAGGACCTATACCTATGGGTTTGGAACCTTTTTGACACATGTGAACTTGTCCTTGGAGTATGAAAAGACCCCTCATAAGTCCACATTCATGAATGTGACAAATTCAAAAAGTGTTGGGGCTTGGGAAGAGTGACTTGTCACTCTCAACCTTCTACTCCCCAAAAGTTCTTGGAATTGGCACAAGACTCACACATGTGTGAGCACTTGTGGGAAAGAGTGTAGGTTTGGAGGACCCCTATATATCTCAAGAAGATGGAAGATTTGGGCATTTCCCACTTCTCCTTTTGGAGAACTCAAGTTGAGATAGAAGAAAGGATGGAAGGAGGAGAGGAGTCCTCCCTCAAAGGAGAGAATGACCAGGAATGGCGGGAATTGGAGAGAAAATTTGGAGAGCTATGGAGAAAAGAGAAGAGTGAAGGATCCAAATAAAGCAACATGGAGAAAGCTAAGTACTATTTCCTCTAATTGCTTGTAGTTGATAAAATAAGTGATGCAAATTTTTGAGTTAGCATGGTTCTTGAAAATGAATGTATTTGCAATTGTTGAATAGGTTAGTTGTAACTTCTATACCAAGATCATTTGGTAATCTTTTAGTGCTTGGGGGTATGGCTAGATCCCATGAGGCTTCATGATGCCATTACGGCTGGGTGGAGAGAAAGGTGTATTTTATGGGTATGTAAATTGTTAGTTTCTCAATATTCTATGTAACAAAGAAAACTCATATTCTTGATATGTTCATTGTATTTCTATACATTATGTGTAATATTGAAAGTTAAGCATCTTGTTAAGAGAAAAGGAAGGGATAAAGTATGTTCTTATTGTTGGCATCTCTAAAGGAATTTGAAAGATATTGTGGCATTTAAATTTATGTATTTTTCATCATAAGAATGTATTGGACCAAAATGCATTTTAATTTTCTTGAAGGGAATGACCCAAATGTATTTATTATTGCATGCATCTTAAAGATGTATTGGAACAACAAACATTATGATTCATTTGAAGAAACTATATGTATGTTGCAAATATAGATGGTAATGCACAATATAAATTAAAAACTAGCTTATAGGGTTGAAAATCATTTTCTTGAAGAGATGAGAGAGGAAAGATTAAAATATGGGTTGATATTTCAATTATTTGTTGTTGGAGTAATTTTTAAAGAAAATGGTTATTAAAGGTTTATTTTAAAATCACCATTTAGTATATCCATCATGAAAGACTGAATAGGTTTCACAAAAAATAACTCTTAAACACTTTCTAGACTTGCTATTCAAACCCATACAAAAATATTACTCAAGGTTATTAAAATTAAAATGATGAATATAAATATTAACTTTTTAACCCTTTTTTTAAAAGAGAAATAAACAGTTTATGTAATCTATTTTCAAAATTTCAACACATATATAGATATTTATATATATTTTACCTTGAAATCAAGTATGTTCATGTATATCTATATGATGTATATACACCCTAAACATATATATACATATTCATATATGATACCTTAAAATATACATCTTTTATATTTTCAGAAAAAATATATATACAATAATAGTATTTTAAGATTTATATTTCATATATAGAATGCATTTTTATTCTGGTAGATAATACATTGAATAAATAAAAAAATTCTAAAGAAAAATTTAAAGAAAACATATATTAAAAAAGAGAATAAATTAAAAAAATATATAAATTTAAAAAAACTAGGGTTTGGCCCCTGGCCGCGAGGGGAATGCAGTTGCCACAGGGAGCCATTGCCCTCCTTGAAGAGGCGCAGCTCTATGGAGCCGCAGCTTCCACAGAGGCTGCAAACTTTCCCTCTTCCATTCAAGTTTTGTTTTAAAACAAAAAAAAAGAGAAGACATTGATATTTATAAAATATAAAATGTTGATGCCCAACAGATCTGCAGTGTTTCAGTCTAGCCTGTAAAAATAAAAATAGTGCATATCTATAAAATATAAATAGGTTTCATTCATGTGCAAATAAAAAAGGAAATAGGAGTTGTTAAAATTTTAAAATGCAAAGAAAAGAAAAAAAAATCAACAAACTTTGTGGGTATGTAAATTTCCAAATAAATCTTCATAGATCTTAAGTTGCAGATTTGAGTATTGCAAACCTTTGTAACTTGCAAGGAAAATAAATAAATAAACAAGGTTTAAAGTAAGAAATTGCAAGAAACAAAGAAGTTAAAACGATAAGAAGAAATAATATGAGAATGAGGGAAAAGGAAGAAGGAGCAATATTTTGGAAATTTGTAGGTAAAATGGTATTTCCTCAATCTTCCTTTCAACCTACAATGAAAAAAAAAAAAACTAGAGAAATGAGTAAAAGAGAGAGATAGACATTTTAATAAGTTGGTTTATGAGACAGGGTTTCAAAAAAGTGTTTTCCCTAAAATCTAAGGTTGAGATTCCATCTCATCCAATGGATGAGATTGAATGCTCAACATATTACCTTTTTCTCAATTTAAAATCTTATTTAAACTAAATTAATGGAGGCTTTTTCAATAAATAGGAAAAGTGAGTTGTAATTTAGCATTTAAGGAAACTTTTACAACTTGGTATCACCACCTTATTGTAATCTTTAAAATATTACTAAAAAGAAAAGATAGAGTTGTTTTAAATTTGTTTTATTGTAAATTAAATAACTATTCATGGACTATTTTTTTTAGAAAAATCACAAGATACAGAATAAACTATTTTAAAATTATTTTATTCAATTGAATAAACTTAAATATATAAAATTATGATGAATGGTTTGAATATTGAATAAACTATTGTTAAAAAGAATATTGATTATTTAAAATAGATTTTGACAAATTATTTTACCTTGTTTATATGTCTTGTCTAGACAAAAAGGGATTATCAATTTGAATAATTAGTCGTTATTGCAATAAAATAATAATAATAAATCAAAGGCTTCATTAAAATTATTTATATTAATAGTTTGACATAAGTGATAAATTTATGACTAAAGGCTATAAAGGGGATTTAAATTGAAAATCAAACAAGAAGATTTAATAAAGTGACCTTGAGATTTAGAATTAATTTAAGTGAGGTCTATTGGATTAAATTGAATTCCTAAGCAGTGCATAAAGTTAAAAAAGTCTACTTAAGCATTTAACTTGCGAAATCAATTATTTAATTAAATGAAAATGGGTTAAGACATTATCTAAATATTCAAGCCTGAATTATCCCTATGATATAATAATAAAAGAAGGTAAAAGTTATTACAATTACTCTGTAAATCAATTGTCTAAATGTGGTTTAAGAAGAGGCCTTATTTAGGTGAATCAAATGTAATATTAAAACAATTAAGTTGATATTCTAAAATAGTTTTGTAAACATGTAAGTGTGGTCTAGCGATATTTTATCAAATACAACATGATTATTGGAGACGATTAACAAGAACTTATAGCTAATTAAGTTATGTGTTATTATCTGAACAATGTAACCAAGTCAAATAAAATTAGACCTTAAAAATTGAGTTGCTCAATGGTGGCTTTCTAGGAGCGCATTAAGTTGTAAACATATGTTTAAACAAAAAAAAAAGTTGTGGCACTTGTGTTAGTTTCACTTTAAAATGTAGGCATGGCATAATACATATTATTCCATTTAATCATAACAATAATAATATTTTTAATTTGGTATTTAATAATATTATTGAGGTAGAGTCAAGATTAAATAATACTGTGAATTTGGTTAAATAAAATAAAATAAAATAAAGTATTTTGAATGCATGAAGTTCATTATTCCTCTATTAAATCTTTTGGATTAGGTTGAGATACATTTAACATCTTAGAAATCATGAAGTCAAAAGCCTAATTAAATGATAAGCCCATTGTTTCATCTAAGTGATCATGATAATATATGTGTGTGTGTGTGTGTGTGTGTGTGACTTTATCTCAAAGTGAAACTTGTCAATATGTAACCACATTATGATGATAACTCAAATAAAATTTAAAGACTTTAGTCTACTTAGCGTTCAACTCACATCATGTTAGTGTCACACCTTAGGTACTTGAAATGTTAATTAGCTTAATTAAATAAGTTTTAAAAAAAATTATGTGAGTTTTCTTTTCAAAAATTTCAGGCATGACACTTGGTATCAGAGCCCTAGGTTGCAACTCTAGGGAACTCTGGGAATAAATTAGGTAGTAATTATTGTGAGTGCTTGGATAATGTGCAAATGAACTCAAGTGTTGTCAATAAAATATTAATAAGGGAAAACTCTAAAGGACTTGAATGGTGTAGTAAACATGAACCTAGTTGTACTTATCCAACCCAAATAAGATTGTAAAGTACCCATTGGCCAAGAAATGACCATTATAGATGGGTTGAGCATGCATTGAATTGATTACATTCAACTTTTAGGAGAAACTCAATATAAAACATGGTCCCCTATTTTAAGTAAATGAGGTGAATGACTTGAGCCACATTAGTCTAGTTATTAAGGTTTATGGCATTAATATAGTCTTTTGACATTAAATTTTCTTAAACCTTAAAAAGGTATAGTTTAGTTTTTGAAGCAAGATATTTTTATAAAGTGCATGAATAGTGTTATAGGACATGATGATGTGTAGAAACATTATTTTGTTGGCTTCCTAAGTCTATAATTCTCAAATACAATAATGATGCTACTTGTTGAAGTTATGATTGTTTTGGGAGAAACATAATTGCTTATAGAAACATTAGTACAAATAGATAATGAAAATATATTATTATTATTATTTTGAAAACGTATCATTAGGTAAAGGAAGGAATTATATGAACCTCAAAAAAGGGGATTAATGTGTTAAAGGTTATGGTTGAATAAGATTAGATCTCTACAACCCTTAAATTGATTAAATCAAAACAACAAAAATAGTGAAACAATAGAAGATCTTCAAAATTTGTATTATGTGCAATATGAGAACCCCATACATTTGGGATCTAAAATATTGTCAAAGATTAAAATTAAACCTTTAAGGTATAGATTATTGGACCTAAGTTAAGGACTTGTTCAGAAATTGGTATTAATATGTCTCATGAATTTGTATCTTGCACATCTTAGACCATGGTATATCTAGATCTTATCCATATACCCAAAGATCTTGATTTACACACAAGTGTATAAGAGTTAATCTCGTGAAGTAACAAATTATTTACTTTATGGTTGGTTGGATAAATTTCATGTATGATGGCACCAACTAAGGATCAAAGCCTTACAATGCATAGTAAATCTAATTTTTAAAAGTGGTCAAAACCATATTTTACCTTGAATAAAATGGTTAAACTTTAAGTTATCCTTACACTTTTGCTAGTAAATAGAGTCCTAGTGAATTTAGTAGAACTACAACAACTACTAAATCTTGGAGTTGTTTTACCTATAGACTAGAATAACAAGTGAAATTAAATGATTCAAATCAAAGGTGAAAATATGTAAACAACAACAACTAAGTTAAGATTGATGAAAATTAAATTAGCTATTATATAAATAACTTCTAGAAATTAAACATAAAAACTTTGTGAAGAGACTGTATCTAAATGTGTGTTGAACTTAAAACATTATCTAGAACACATGCTAATACTACCTCCCTTATAGATGAGCTAAGAGCTAAAGACTTGTTGGTTCTGAAATAAGAAAGGATAAATGTCTTATAGGAAGTAATGACATATTCAATTAGATGTTGACCTTTAAGGTTGTGTACATGTGAAAAGAACAAAAGAATCAATTGTTTGAATTTATAAATCGGGTGAGGAATTATGTAAATTTTTTAGTGAATTAAGTGATTGAGAAACTAAATGGTATCATCAAGGATATGAAAATTGTCATGAAAGACTCCAAATTAATGTTGTGCTTTTCTATACTAGTGCCTAGTACTCTAGAGAAAAAATATATGTGTGTGTCAGAGAAATACAATGGAGAAAATCTAAATGTAGGAATTGTTACTTATTGCATGTCCTTGAACCTTATGAAGTTAGAAATAACTATGATTATAAAAATGATGATTATAACATGTGATTAAATGAGTCAACCTTAGGTAGCAAAATGCAAGATTTTTTTAAAAAAATATATATAAATTAATGAGTTGTGAAAATTTCTATTCCATGATTTATCATGTGCGTTATGCATTAAGTGTGATTTCCTTTCTCATATTGCAATTCTTCAAACAAAAATAGTTGACTATCTTCCTTATTAAGTAAGAAACCCTCTCTAGCTTCTTGTGAAAATTATAGTGGAATTACCCATATTGATATGTTGTGAACATAACAAACACAGTTGAGTAAAGGAGAAAGAATGGTATGGATAATGATAGAAAACCAATCTTGATTCCAAAAGTGATGCCAAACAACCAAGTATTGTTGAGTTCTAAGAAGATGGAGTAATATATCTAAGTTACTATTTCCCATTGTCTAGTGATTTCTTTTACTTATGCAAAGTGAGTGGATAACTCCAATATTAAGAAGCAGAGTGAATATTGTTTAAAGAAAATATCTAGAATGCATTGGAGTGTATTATTTTGTTCTATAATATGGTGAATTTCATAAAGTGTACTGTGTTGTGACTTGTGAAGTGGAAAACCAGTAAATGTGTTGTGCTCCATGTATGAGATACAAGGTATCCAACTTGGGATAAGGGTGAGGGTACATCATGTACAATCCCCTATGTGTACCCTTTTTTATGACCCTATGTGTAAGTTAGTTAATTGTGAAATGATGTAAACATGATATGTGTAAATGTGTGTATGATAAATAAAATGTGAATTAATTCATTGTGTAAGTCTTGTTCTTATGTTAAATGTGTACCCCTAGCGTACGGCTCCCCTACGGGATTGAGATGCCTACTAGTGTAAATAGGGGTTGAGGGGAAAGAGAACCCTAAGTGGGAGCTCCATGTTTCCCTTGGACGTGTTCCTTGCCTACTCCCCCACATATGGGAACCACACTTGTTGGTTCATAGTGCAACCCTACTCCTTGATGTTTAAAACCCATGGGTAAAGGATGGAATTACTTGGACCATATTGATTACAGATTTTGGATACTCCAACAATGCAGGGCATTGACACTATGTGGAAGAATTCACCATGATATTGCGCACTATCATATTTATGTGGTCAAGGACCACCAATTATTGCATGCTATTATACTTATGTGGTTAGAGAACCACCATTCCCCTCCTCCCCATAAGTGGCTTTATCAAAGTCACGTGGTGCTCATAATGTGAAAGTTTTATTATAGAGATGTGAATTATTGGTAATTTCTTAATTGATCTTTTATTTTATTATATGCCAACAGTGTTAAATTTTACATTTTTATTATTGGAGGCTATTTAGCCATTTGAAATTTTCTGTAGTCCTTTGCCTCAAGGACTTATTTAATTTTTAATTTTGAATTAAGATTGGAATGTTGAAATGCAGCTGCAATTGATCTTTATTTGGTGTCCCTCTTGAATTTATATTTATTTATTTATTTTTTTATCGAAACATTAGCTTATGAATTTTATGTTGTCTGATTTGGGGCTTCTTATGGTTTGCTAACTGTTGGCAAGTTTGGTGTAATGTGACATCGGTAAAAACTGCCATATCCTGGGGGGTTCCCTGGCAGGTCGTATAGGGGAGTAGATGCGCTGGGGAATTATGAGTTATTTAAAAGGGGTTACAAATGGGACCGGTATGGGATGGTCACTAATCCATTCTTCCCCTAGTTCTATTATTATTCTTTTTGTACCTTCCTCTTGGAGGCTAACCCCCTTACACAAACAAGGGAAGGTACCTAGGAGATGTATGGTAAGGTCCTTAGAGAAGGGCATTGAGACCATCTTTCCTAATGGCTATGGTATCCAATAATCTCCATCCTTGTAAACCCCATTGAGCCTTGTGATGTGAATTATATGTACTTGTCATGATATATGGGTAAATTTGTAAATAAGTGTCATGCGGAAATATTTGATTACTATGTGAGAAAGAAAGTGACAGAAAAAAATTAAGACTACTATTTTTGAGACATGAATTGATATTAGAAAAAAAATATTTTTCTAACATCATGAGTGATGTTTATGATGCAAAAGAGAACCTTGAAGGGTATCCAAGGATGTTAATGAGTTGGATATATCTTAACTACAATATGAGTACGAACATTTTTTATATTGTGACTATATTAGATAAATTTTTATGATGGAAAATTTTGTTTTGAGCATTTAGATGTTTAATTAGAAAAAAAAAGAATTATTTAATGTGTGTCTAATGTTTGAATTCTAATACCTTTATATGAATTTCTATATTGAGATTACTTTTCCTAACCTTCACGACTTCCAGGAGGAAGTCTAAGCTAAGGGGAGGGGGATGTAAGACCCTACCTCGAATGTGTAACACCCCACCTTGCATGTGATTAGTAAAGCCCTAATATGTTTTATGTGATCCTAAATAGATGGTAAGATGTATTATGGATGACAAATAGTGTGATTATTTGATAATATTCTTGCTTATGCTACCATGAATGTAAGACCCTGTTTCGTATCCCCCATTTTATTTCAATCGAACAAGTAGTTAGATGATAATTATGATGAAATGAATGATAAAAATATTTTTAGGATTCATGGGAATTAACCTTGATTTAATTATGATAGATGCACATGTGAATTGTTGGATATAACTGGAAAGTGTTGGGTTATTTAGCATATTAAATTTTGGTAAATGGTTCATCGTTAATGTTATAGGAGTTTAAAATGAATTACTAAGGTGGTAAACAAAATGATGGAGTGACTATTTCATTGACTATATTCTTGTATTGGAGTAAGTGTTTATTTCCTTTGATTATAATGAAAATTGAATCATTAGGTTCATTTGATGTATTAATGAGTAAATAGTTCATGAGTGAAAATTATGTGAATTGGATTAGCTAATAATATGAAGAGATATATGATATAATCATGCTAACCTTGATAATGTGCAGGAATCGAATATGCAAATAGGAGGATAGATCAATGTTGGAATCAAATCAAATACATCCTTGGGAAGTTCTAAGTGTAGCCCTATTTGACTTAGAAGGGTTTGAGGTTTTATTATTGGTTGGGTGATTATGTTTGAGTAGAATCCAATTGTAGGACATGTGATGTGAGTTTGGTTGGGGTTGAAACCCTTGGTTAAGATCAAAATTCGTATGGATTTTTGTGTGGGTTTTAAAAATGGATTACTGAATCAATTTCCTTGGTTTTTGAACAAGAATAGACCCCTCAAACCTATACCTATGGGTTTGGAACCTTTTTGACACATGTGAACTTGTCCTTAGAGTATGAAAAGACCCCTCAAAAGTCCACATTCATGAATGTGACAAATTCAAAAAGTGTTGGGGCTTGGGAAGAGTGACTTGTCACTCTCAACCTTCTACTCCCCAAAAGTTATTGGAATTGGCACAAGACTCACACATGTGTGAGAACTTGTGGGAAAGAGATTAGGTTTGGAGGACCCCTATATATCTCAAGAAGATGGAAGATTTGGGCATTGCCCACTTCTCCTTTTGGAGAACTCAAGTTGAGATAGAAGAAATGATGGGAAGAGGAGAGGAATCCTCCCTCAAAGGAGAGAATGGCCAGGAATGGCGGGAATTGGAGAGAAAAGTTGGAGAGATATGGAGAAAAGAGAAGAGTGAAGGATCCAAATAAAGCAACATGGAGAAAGCTAAGCCCTATTTCCTCTAATTTCTTGTAGTTGATAAAATAAGTGATATGCAAGTTTTTGAGTTAGCATGGTTCTTGAAAATGAATGTGTTTGCAATTGTTGAATAGGTTAGTTGTAACTTCTATACCAATATCATTTGGTAATATTTTCGTGCTCGGGGATATGGCTTGAGCCCATGAGGCTTCATGATGCCATTATGGTTGGGTGGAGAGCAAGGTGTATTTTATGGGTATGTAAATTGTTAGTTTCTCAATATTGTGTGTAACAAAGAAAACTCATATTTTTGATATGTTCATTGAATTTCTATACATTATGTGTAATATTGAAAGTTAAGCATCTTGTTAAGAGAAAAGGAAGGGATAGAGTATGTTCTTATTGTTGGCATCTCTAAAGGAATTTGAAAGATATTGTGGGGTTTAAATTTATGTAGTTTTCATCATAAGAATTTATTGGAACAAAATGTATTTTAAGTTTCTTGAAGGGAATGACCCAAATGTTTTTATTATTGTATGCATCTTAACGATGTATTGGAACAACAAACATTATGATTCATTTGAAGAAACTATATGAATGTTGCAAATATAGATGGTAATGCACAATATAAATGAAAAACTAGCTTACAGGGTTGAAAATCATTTTCTTGAAGAGATGAGAGAGGAAAGTTTAAAATATGGGTTGATATTTCAATTATTTGTTGTTGGAGTAATTTTTAAAGATAATGGTTATTAAAGGTTTATTTTGAAATCACCGTTTAGTATATCCATCATGAAAGAGTGAATAGGTTTCACAAAAATTAACTCGTAAACACTTGATAGACTTGCTATTCAAACCGATACGAAAATATCACTGAAGGTTATTAAATTTAAAATGATGAATATAAATATTAACTTTTTAACCCTTTTGTTAAAAGAGAGAAATAAACAGTTTATGTAATCTATTTTCAAAATTTCAACACATATATGGATATTTATATATATTTTACCTTGAAATCAATTATTTTCATGTATATCTATATGATGTATATACACCCTAAACATATATATACGTATTCATATATGATACCTTAAAATATACATCTTTTATATTTAAAAAAAAAACATATATACAATAATAGTATTTTAAGATTTATATTTCATATATAGAATGCATTTTTATTTTGGTAGATAGTACACTGAATAAATAAAAAAAATTAAAGAAAAAATTAAAGAAAACATATTTTAAAAAAGAAAATAAATTAAAAAATATATAAATTTTAAAAAACTAGGGTTTGGCCCCTTGTCGCGAGGGGAATGCAACTGCCATAGGGAGTCATTGCCCTCCTTGAAGAGGCACAACTCTATGGAGCCGCAGCTTCCACAGAGGCTACAAAACTTCCCTCTTCCATTCAAGTTTTGTTTTAAAACAAAAAAAAGAGCAGACATTGATATTTATAAAATATAAAATGTTGATTCCCAACAGATCTGCAGCGTTTCAGGTCGGCCTGTAAAAATAAAAATAGTGTAGATCTGTAAAATATAAATAGGTTTCATTCTTGTGCAAATAAAAAAAGAAATAGGGGTTGTTAAAATTTTAAAATGCAAAGAAAAAATAAAAAAAATCAACAAACTTTGTGGGTATGTAAATTTCCAAATAAATCTTCATAGATCTTAAGTTGCAGATTTGAGTACTGAAAACCTTTGTAACCTGCAAGAAAAATAAATAAATAAACAAGGTTTAAAGTAAGAAATTGCAAGAAACAAAGAAGTTAAAATGATAAGAAATAATATGAGAATGAGGGAAAAAGAAGAAGCAGCAATATTTTGGAAATCTGTAGGTAAAATGGTATTTCCTCAATCTGCCTTTCAACCTGCAACGAATTTTTTTTTGGAGAAATGAGTAAAAGAAAGTGTAAAACCCCATTCCGCAACATAAAGGGCTATATGATACTACGAAAGCACAACTATTTTTTTTTATTAGAGTTAAAACAAGACGAGTAAAATATCCTACTCTAACCACATACATTCTCTAGGCTACGCAACGTGTCTACATGTGAACACCATTACTTATAAAATTTAACCAACCATAGCATATAAATATTAAACTCAAGATACAACTTACAACAAAGTATTAAACCATTTCAAGATAAATCTAACACATAGAAATGTATTAAACATATTTCTATAGATACAACACCATTAAATCCAATGATGAATAGATCATAATATTTCACAATTACATCACAAAGGTTCACTTCGATATAAATGAGGTATTACAATTATACATAATGAACTATAGTTACAATGAAGAAAGAGAAGAACAACTCCAGAGAACCACACGAGCTCCTGAAATAAGAAGATCTCGCCATCATGAATGGAAGAGAAACTCAATAGTGTAAGATGCAGGCCACCCAACCATCTGGTACCCATAGGCCCAGGCCCCGTGCTAGGAGATAGTAATAGGAAACCAAGACAACCTATTACCTCTAGACATAGACAATATACAAGACCACACTGTACGAGTAAATACAAAACAACACTGTACCAGTAAACACAAAACAACAGTATACCAGTAAGCACAAAACATAAGGTTACATTGTTTCTAGAACCACTGAATCAAATACATCCACTGTACAATATAAATCGACCATTGTCATAGGAGAAGTGTCATCACAAAGGTTGCATTGGTTATCTAAATGAGATCTTCCTAGGTCCTAGCCCCCATGTTGGGTTATCCTGGTAACCTCTCACGAACCCGACCCCACATGTACACCAGTGCGGAATCGATTATCTTTTGAGAAAACAAGATAATGATCTTGCCATTTCAGGCCTTCCCGACTCATCTCAAGTCTCATACTAGCCCTTGAGCCAATGAGTGAGGCTAAATTATCTAATTAAATTTTAAGCTACTCTATCCCTAATAAAAGTTATTTAATTTCCACTGATTAAACTGACTTTCACACGAGTTGTCCTGGGACCCCTTTGTGTCCTGGCCCTCGTTGAAAGCCACTCCCCTATCGACAACACAATAACATATTCCACAATCCAAGGGTAGACCATGCACAAAATACGATAACAAATATCAATCATTCTGCAAATAACAACACATCTAGTTCATAGTAACTGGGTGCTCAAATCAAATCACACAACCCATTCATAGTAATCGAGTGTCCAAACTAATTCACACATCATTACAGATGTCAAATTATGAATCTCAAAATGTGCACTACCCAAAGAAATCTCAAAAATAGTGAACAAAAGATACAATAACCCTCTCACAATTTTACAATCTCTCGAAGACTTATAATTTTCTCGACAACAAATATGTCTAATTCCCAATACACAATTATAGAAGAATACACAACAATAAGAAGCCACTCAAGTAATTAAATAAATGACCATTAGGATTTCCTAAATCCAATAAATTCACAATGAATTAAACCAACTGCTTAACTTCGAGTTTGACAATTACTCATAATATTCAATTCAAATTTCTCACAAATGTGAACATAAAATAATACAACTTAAAATAATTCAGGCACTTAAATAATCTAATATTCAAATTTCCTAAATCCAAATTGAATCAATATCTCATCACATGCAATTATTTAAAGTAAATAGAATTCTATTTGTAATAATAAAAAAATAAAATAAAACTATTTACTTAACTTTAATTTCACAGTTTCGTATAATAATAACAAACTCAATTTCTCTATTACAATAATTGCATTATAAAATCTTCTACTTGTATATTAAATGTTTTAATAACACAATATCTATTTAAATATAAATCAACTTCCAATCCCAAGTCATTTTATTTTAAGATTTATTAACCCATGCATTTGTATGTTTATTTTAAAAATATACTTCTATTTACAAACCATAAGAAATTAGAACTAGGTGTTTAATTCAAATTTCACAAACCCATATAAATAAAAATTTCAATCTTTCTAATAAAATCAATTTATTATAAAACACCTACTTGTGCATTACATGCATTAATTAACAACATAATATTTATTTAAATAAACATATATATCTAAATATATATATTTTCTAATTATACAATCCAATTATTATTTTCCAATATATATTTTTAAATAAATAAGTAAATAAATATATTAATTTATATTTTTGAAATAATATTAAACATAAAACCAATTTGTTGTGACTTTAATAACTTTCGATTCTGGATCTCGGTTTATCTGAAATGTTTACTAAAGGTGCACAATCAAGTCGTTTAAAACATATACAAAATTTAGCGCTACCTAGTTCATAAATTTTAAGTTATGATTAATTTAGTGACGCACTCTCTTTGCTATTTTGATTTACAAATTATCAGAGGTTTCCAATTTTTTCAAATCTATCAGAGGACTTTATTTTCAATCTTACAGATGTTTTCAAATTCCTCAAATACTTTTTTTTTTGTATTTTATATTGTTTAAAATCATTCTCTACAAGGATCTAAATCTTCACAATAATTTACCATTTTCTTAGGAAGAGGTTTCTAAGTTTTGATTTAAATCTAACAGAGGTTTAATAATTTCACTATAACTTCCTTCTGTAAAAATTTATTTTGAATAAATAAATTACATAGACGATTTTAATTATTTTCTACAGAGGTTTCACTTTCATGGCAATCTTTTAAAATAAATAAATAAGAACTTCTACAGTATTGAAAAATCATTTCCTAAAAAATTTCCAATTTACATTACAGTAATAAAATAACTTTTCAATTTCAAATTTCACAAAAATAGTAAAAAACTTGTTACAGAAGAATGTGCCTCAATAAAATGTTGTCGACCTTCTCTCTAATTTCAATTACCAATGTAGCCAAAACTTTCTTCAATGCAATTGTCTCATTCCAGAAGACACAACAAAAAACACAGCCAAGAATTCTATAGCAAAATAATTCTAAAACAATTTCCTAAGAGAGATCTACAATTTCCTCACCAATTTTCCACAACCCTTCCAAAACTTTTTCCCCTGAAACAACTTTCTTTGCTTTTTTCCTTAATATCTCTTCTGAGAATGAATTTCCAACAACCAGATAACAAATTTCTAACTTAGAGTTATTTCAACAAAATATCTTTTCCCTCAACAACTAAAGATATTTTCGAACCACATGCATTTAAATAAAATAAAATAATTTACTAATTGCAACCAATTTAAATACTCTTATTTATTTAATTCTCATTAATTAAATAATTAATATTACTTAATAACATAACTAAATTAAATTTATTTATTTCTAAAGTTTTCACATCAATAATACCATAAATTAAATACTTAATCAAACACACATTTTAATCTACAAAATTAAACTTGCACAATAATAAAATACCTAGAACAACAATAATAAGGCTAAGACCAAACTCAAACTGATGACACACTATACTAGGGTAAAGGTATGACTAGGTAACCCATTACTATCTCCCAATATTACTGTTGAGTAGTGGGCACGCTCAGACCTGTGAAATCAGGTGAAGCTAATGTCTTGTACCTACAAACCTACAACAAAACAAAAGTCATACATGTATACAGATAATAATTTATACACATAGTGAAGAGACAATTATGAAAATCACAAGACATTCGCGAAGCAAGAGATGAAATACCATTCTCTTCACCAATACAGTCACATCAGAACTGACGAAATTAAAATATTAATAATCAATAAATGAACATACATCAATATCAACTCAAATAACAACTATGCTAATATGAACGCATGTTATAAACAAATAATCAGTCACAACATCAACTCATCAAAATATCACCATGTCCAAGTAACATCCAACAGTGTCATAAAGTTTATTAAACGGTAACATAAAGTCAAGATAAACAACCTCATAAAGTCTAGATGAAATCTTAGAAGCTGTTCAGACAAGGTAAACAGAGGGGTATTATAGAAAGAGAGACATTTTAATAAGTTACTTTATGAGATAGGGTTTCAAAAAAGTGTTTGCCCTAAAATCTAAGGTTGAGATTCCATCTCATCCAATGGATGAGATTGAATGCTCAACATATTACCTTTTTCTCAATTTAAAATCTTATTTAAACTAAATTAATGGAGGCTTTTTCAATAAATAGGAAAAGTGAGTTGTAATTTAGCATTTAAGGAAACTTTTACAACTTGGTATCATCACCTTATTGTAATCTTTAAAATATTACTAAAAGGAAAAGATAGAGTTGTTTTAAATTTGTTTTATTGTAAATTAAATAGCTATTCATGGACTATTTTTTTAGAAAAATCACAAGATACAGAATAAAATATTTTAAAATTAATTTATTCAATTGAATAAACTTAAATACATAAAATTATGATGAATGGTTTGAATATTGAATAAACTATTGTTAAAAAGAATATTGATTATTTAAAATAGATTTTGACAAATTATTTTACCTTGTTTATATGTCTCGTCTAGACAAAAAGGGATTATCAATTTGAATAATTAGTCGTTATTGCAATAAAATAATAATAATAAATCAAAGGCTTCATTAAAATTATTTATATTAATAGATTGACATAAGTGATAAATTTATGACTAAAGGTTATAAAGGGGATTTAAATTGAAAATCAAACAAGAATATTTAATAAAGTGACCTTGAGATTTAGAATTAATTTAAGTGAGGTCTATTGGATTAAATTGAATTCCTAAGCGGTGCATAAAGTTAAAAAAGTCTACTTAAGAATTTAACTTGTGAAATCAATTATTTAATTAAATGAAAAT
Source organism: Sequoia sempervirens (assembly GCA_007258455.2). Classification (NCBI taxonomy): domain Eukaryota; kingdom Viridiplantae; phylum Streptophyta; class Pinopsida; order Cupressales; family Cupressaceae; genus Sequoia; species Sequoia sempervirens. Next base: position 473,837,786 of record VDFB02271358.1, on the reverse strand, counting down.
GGGTTAAGACATTAACTAAATATTCAAATCTGAATTATCCCTATGATATAAAAATAAAAGAAGGTAAAAGTTATTACAATTACTCCGTAAATCAATTGTCTAAATGTGGTTTAAGAAGAGGCCTTATTTAGGTGAATTAAATGTAATATTAAAATAGTTAAGTTGATATTCTAAAATAGTTTTGTAAACATGTAAGTGTGGTCTAGCGATATTTTATCAAATACAACATGATTATGTGTAATACCCCTCCATTTTGCATTATGGCTGGACCATGTGTCCTTGGTTGATTTGATGTGCTTTTTGGTTATTGAGATGCTGTATCATGTGTGTGCGATTTGATAGATAATTATAGAGCGATAGTTTAATTGGTGTGATGTGATGTATCTTATCGAATGCTTTATTTGTCATGTTTTAAATTGGTGTAAGGATGATTAGTCATTGTAACATGTTATTGCATGAGATATTTATTTATGATGGAACTATCAGTCTATGATGAGTGTATTGGTGAAGGGGACGGGATTGTATCACTCGCTTGCGAGCGCCCTACGATTCTGAGATTTCCCCCTTCACGGTGTGTTTTATTATATCATATATATGCATGTTCGATATGCTCTTTGTTCACAGGTTGATAGGTACATGACATCGACTCCACCTGGTTCATAGGTTTGAGCGTGTCCAGTGACCAACGGTAATCGATTGGGAGATAGTAGCTAGGTTTTTCGTGCCAAGTCGTCACTCTAGTCATAGTGTGTCGTCGGGTTGTTGTCAGGTTAGTTGTTTTAATTTGGTCATTTTCACCTTGAGTATCTATTTAATTTCATATTATAGAGGTTATTAATTGGCTTGCGTAGTTAAATTGATGTTTAAATATATTTAGTTGCAATATTGAAACATTATTTATTTTATTGATTGATTGGATTTGATTAATAAAATTAGATTGAGTTTATTGAGTAATTAGATTAATGGTGATATATTAAATGAGATAGTTGTTTTGGCATTAATGTATATAAAGATTTAATTAAAATAAAAGTATAAATCATGTTTGGATAGTTAGAGTTAAATTAAAATAAATAAATAAATAAATGAAAATGTGTTTTTAATTTCACTTTTGAAAATTATTGATAAAGTAAATTCTTTGCAAAATTTGTATTCTTTTGTTTTAAAGAATTTTGAAAAATGCATGAGATTTGAATTAGAAAGTAAAATTTGTTTTAAATTTAAAAAAATAGAAATATCCTCCAAATTGTTCAATAAATTTAGTTGGTGGGGACATTTTAGGGGTTTGACCAATTTGGGGAAAAACTCTATTTAGTAAATAGAATTTCATAATTTTTTTTTTTACATTTTTTTGGGGAAGGAGTTTTTGGCCGTGGCTTTGCTTGGATTGGTGAAGGGATTGAAATTCTTGCTTGGGCTTAATTCAAAAGAGGAATTGAAAGCACCATTTTGGAGTTCTTCAAGCTTTGGAGGAAAAATTAGGTTCTTCCTTATTTTTTTGGTTTTGTTTCATTTTGGAAGTAATTCAAATCCTTGTTTTGATGTTTGAAAATCCTTAAGATGGTGTTTAAATTCAATGGAAAACCCATGTCAATTGGTTCTATACTTTTAAACTTCTGTTGAAATTTTGAAAATGAAATCAAACAAGAATTCAAACAATGGGTAAATAGAAAGAAAATCAAAAGAAATTGACATTTCAAAACTGAGATTTAAACCCAACTGTTGCATTGCCAATTTGTTATTTTATCACAAGATTTTGTTGTGCATTTGCACAATTTGGATGGGAATGGATATTTTGGGTTTATGAATATATTTTGTGCTTGCATATATTTATGTATTTATTTTCTGGTAATTAAACCCTATGTTTTTTTTGGAAAATGTGAAGTTCTCTTCTATTTCTTTTTGTGGAGAGGTTATTTTGTAATACCCCTCCGTGTTGGTTGCTTTGGACTTGGGTGTGAGTATTGGTGTGTGTTTCATTGATTACTGTGTTATTTGATTTTGTGAAAAATATAATATGTTAGTAATCATGTTTAAATAATTAATTAAATCATAAGTGAAATTGCAAGGTTATTTAAAATATAATTAGGAATTAAATTAATAATCAATTAAATTAAATCAAATGATTTAGAACAAATGATCAATCAAACTAATTCATTAAAAGTAAAAGTGATATTATTAGATAAATTGATTTAAATTATCGTGTTAAATTGAAGTTAACAATAATTATGAACAAATAATCTTGAAAAGATAATTATTTTGGATACTTATTTAGAATCTTGCAAATGGTTGTTTTTAATTATTTTATTTTAATGTGGAAGTAATTAATTAATAATGTATTGTGAAGATAATGAATATATATTCAAATAAAAGTTCATTTTTGTGGAGTTAAATTTATTTAGTTTAATCAAAATGCTTGATAAAAGAAAATGAAATATAAATACTTGAAAAGGCAACAAAAGGAATTAAAGGGATTAAATATTATTTGGATTTATTTCTTGAGTTGTGACTTTTGGTTTTCACTGGAGAATATGAAGAATAAACAAATATAAAACTCCATCTTTTGTGGATTTGAATGTAATTAAATTTCATTTTTGGAAAGTGAGTATTGGTATTCTCTGGAAGAGGAAACATAAGAGGCTTCTTGTGTGAGATTTTATTTATTTTGGATTGGGAAGGGGGTGGTATTCTCTTTCCAACAGATTTTGGTGAAATTGGCAGTCATCTTTCTGTTATTGTATTACATTCTTTTATTCTTCTGAGAATTCATTTGAGGATTAAGATTCATGGTTGAGGGAGGATCTTGGAGCTGCTGCTGGAAGGATTGGGTCAGCAAGAAGGATAAAGCTTCTACAGTTATCTACAGGCACAGGACGCCAGGTTCTCCTCCTTCTTTTAAATAATCTTCTTTCTATAGCATCAAATGAAATAAGAATTCTTTGTTTTGGGATTTGAAATTTAATGCATGTTGAAATCACGTGAATTCTTAGAAAAATTTGGGACTGTTTTCCAATCAAAGAAAATCTTACTGGGGTTTGGGATGGTTATTTATTTAAAGTAGATTTTGTTGGGATTCTAGAATTGAGTAGGGTTACGGTGGTTTCAAGTTAAATAATAATAATAAACCAGTAAAAGAATAACGTCATCTCAGAGAATTCGAAGTTGTGAAAATCCTCAATTGTAGATAAATTTTACAAAGTTATTCTGTGTATAAATATTTGTATTGAGCAGTAATTGAATTCTATTTCTCTGTATTCAAAATATTCTTTTATACAATAGATATATGTATATATATATATATATATCAGATATATATATATACAAATTTGTATGCACATTTATATATATAAATATAAAGATAGTTACAAAAAAAAATATAATGATAATAAAAATTTAAATAAGTTAAAAGTTTGCTGAATAAAATTATTTTGAAATTGTTTTTTTATTAAAAAAAAAAAAAAAAATTTGGGTGATGAGTGAAATATAAAGCGTACCACCACCAGTAAACGTCGAAACCAATCTTGACGACCTAAGACTACCATGACGTCCAGAAAATTAGCATGATAGTCGTGGGTGTCCTGACCGGTCTGTCAGGGCTGTGATGTGATCCAAATGGCCCCTTGGCCAAGCGTATAGTCTCCGTCTTGATGTGTGTTAGAATTAAAATTTTAATTAAATTAAACAATTAAATCTCTGTTAATATCTGATTTATAATATTATTTTTCTATGGATATTTATCTTTATATATATATATATATATATATATATATATATATATATATATATATATATATATATATATATATATATATATATATATATATATGTATATATATATATATATATATGTATATATATATTTATATATACATACATTTATTAATTAATTTATTATTCAGCACTATACGATTTAAATAATACATGTTATTTAATTAAATAATACAATATATTCAATTTCTTTTCGATTAATATATAATCTGTTAATTTAACTGTTAGTTAAACAAATGTATAAATATATTATGTTTCTGTTTCTTTTCTAATTAATTATATATCCTGTTAATTTAACTGTTATTTAAAAATATATATATATATATATATATATATATATATATATATATATATATATATATATATATATATATATATATATATATATATATATATTACATTTTCTTTTAAATTAAAATAAAATAAATTTGAATTATAGTGAAATAATACATAATGAAAGACATCTTTCTTTATCATTATTTTGATTTTTAGATAATTTTAGTAAAAAAAAAATAAAAATCAATTTCTGAATATGTAGTAGCGTGATTTATTTAATTCTTGTTTAGAACAGAATATTTTGAATGAAAAGAATCCCACTTTCCAATTTATTAATGTGAATTTTGATAGGATAATATATAGATATGTAGTGGTTTTAAAAAAAAAAAAAAGTATTTTTTTGGGTGTAAATTTATTTAGATAGATTTAAGATTTTAAGGTGATAATTTCTAATATGTAGTTCAAGTATTTAGAGTATTGTTATTATTGTTATTTTAAAGTATAGACAATTGATCTTAAATGGTTTTCTCTATTAATTTAAATATTGGAAGTGAGTGTTAAGTTAGTATGATGAAAGGAAATGGAAATAATGTTTTAGACATAAGTGGTTATGAAATGATAATGAGTTAAATACCCAATTATTAAGAAGTTTTCAATTATGTTGATAAATGAAAAGGGAAATTTAAATGTATGGGCATGATTAGAGATTGAGTAGGGTATTCTTGAATTGAATAGTTTATTGGTGAAATGGATTTTAATCTTTTGGAAATTGACTTCCTTTATATAATGGTTGATTTGTAAGTTCTCTTGATGAATAAGTCTTTTTGAGTACTTGTAATAGTTATCATGAATTGTTTTATTATGGGTAAGTTGTAAAGTTATTTAGTTCTGGTCGCTAATTGATTGGCTCTTAAATATTGTTCTTGTTTGAATTTTTGGTTGTTGTTTATTATGTGAATGTTTGATGGAGTTGTGAGTGATTGAGTATTTAAGGTGTTCTTTAATTTGGTCCTTTGGATGCCTGGTTGCATGCTTTTATCTCTTTTATTGAAGGATTGTTTTTGGACATTTCCGTATTGGTATGAATGCCATTGAAGATTAATTTTGATTCAAGAAATCCTTTGTCATTTAAATTTTGTTGCAATGTAATTGGGAACTCGTGTTTTGGTTTATGAGTTGTGGATGGTTGATCTTCTTGAATTTCTGATTTATTTTGTATCAAAGTTGATTATGTAGTCTGGATGGAGTTGTTGATCTTATTTCAATATTTTCACTCATTATATTTGAATTGAAAATAGTTCTTGTGGCCTTGCAATTATTGTTGTCATTGCTATATTGTTGATTTTATGAAGGTGATTTGTGTACCACTATAAGGGGGTTCTTGTGAGGAGAAAATTGAGGTCTCCCGTGGAATACCTAGTTGGTGGCTTTTGGTTTTATTAAGTGATTTTGTTAAAGATTGATTTTCTTTTGCTTTTCCCTATTTGAGGTGACACCATTGTTGTTTTGTGGATGGGTCTTGATGAATCTTCTCTTTTTATGGCTTTTCTGATTTACTCTCATATTTGAGGAAATTTTATCCTTGTGTTGGAATTATTGGAGAAATACTCATGTGGCTTCACTTTACCCTCGTTGTGGGTTTTCATTATTTTGGCATCTAGAGGCTTGAGATGATTTTCAATTGATGTTATTTCTCTTATGTGCCCTTGATGTGGCAAGTGTTTTGGTTTCATGATTTTAAAAGGGTTGTACAAAATTTGTTGAGACTTGGAAATTGTATTTATAGCGAGATGGGTAATGCCTCGCATGCTTTTCAGTTGTGATATAATATTCTTGTGATGTTGTACAACCCTTGGTTTCTTGGTTTTATGTGGTTGGGTCTCTAGGGAGAGTGGCTCCTCGTGGGGGCCGGCGCCCCGCTTAAGGGGAAGAGCACAGGATAACCCACGAGTGAGTTTGTAATTAAGTGAAAACCTAATAATTAACTTAGGAGGGTTGGGTAGTAATATCATTACAAGATTAATAAAATGGATGCCTCGTCTTCATTAGTGCTTTCGTAGGCTAATGGAAGGCTGAGAAGGCCGTGGTTGGCAAGGTCGTGACCTCGTCTTCACGAGAGGTCTACGGCTCCGCATGAGTCACCCTATGGACCGGCGCCTCCAGTTGGGAGGAAGAGCACAGGACAGCCATAGATGGGACCAACGCCTCCAGTTGGGAGGAAGAGCACATGACAGCCCATGTAGGACTATGCGATGACACTCTCCCCTAGTTACCCATGTGTTTTACTTTATTGTGTTTCTCTGGAAGTAGGTTGTGGGAGTTGGTTTAGATTATTGATTTTTGGATTTATATTGATTTGTGATTATGGCCTTGATACATCTTTGGTGTACTTTGTGGTCTTGTAGGATCTCCTTGATATTTGATTTGCAATCTTGTATCTTATGATACTGTGATATGATGTTATTGTATTATTTGATTGAAATTTGGAATTGTATTATGTTTATGATCATCCTTTGATTACTTGTTTACTGGTCATTGCTTTAATTTATGTGATGGAATTTATGGTTTTAAGTTAGTATGATGACTTTGGTAATCCTTGAGTTTTATGATGCTTTTGTATGTTGTTGAGTCTTGTGGTTCCGTGTTTGGGATGTTCTTGGTTGAAGACTCTTTCTTGTTAGCTCCTAGCACGGGGGGTGGGTCTTCGGACTCACATGGTCAGGTGGAACGTGCTAAGCACCCCATTGGGTCCCCAGTCGAGGATCGAGAGGTGCGGATTGGTGCGGTTGCAGTGACTTCAGTGTTGTATCCGTCTTGGAGCCAGTTTTCATCTATTTATTTGTATCATGAGTCTTGTGTATGGTTTCCATTTATGTTTGGAAACACCTTTGTATCATTGTACCTCTAGAACATTGTACTGTAATGTAATGTTAACTCGGTGTGGTTATTGACCATGGCAATTGTAATTCAATGTGTTAAGTTAATTATGCATATGTTGTATTTGTGTACGCAGATGGTTCCTTATCAATGATTTTCATGTATGTGTTATAATTGTTAATGTTTATTTTGTTATGGATTATATCTTTGGATTTTATTCTTTATTGTTGTTGTGTGGATCTCAGTCTCGTAATGACTCTTCGTGTACCCCAAGGGATGTGTGTGTTAGTGAAGCTGCTTAAATGGAATTCATGTCATGACTTAGTGTGTAATACATGTATGTTATGTTTACTTAATAAAAAAAAAATTATGATGTAATTACATTGTTGGTGTCCTTTGGGGTTATACGACGGGGCATTACATCCTTTATCACCCAAAATATAATAAAATAATCTTTTATTTTATTTTGGGGTGAGGCAGAACATTTGCAGCCACCCAACCAGTGTGCGCACAGGCAGCAGTGGATTGTAGCACCACGGAGGCTGTGTGCCTGTCACAGTCTGCCATGACATGTGCCTTAGCACAGAGCTACTGACAGTGGCTAAGACACTTATGCCATTTAGGGCTCTCTAACGCACGTGTAAAAAAAAAATTATTATTTTTTATTATTTATTAATATTAAAATTTTATTTTATATATGTTATAATATATATATGTATATGTTAAATATTAATGACTTAATTTTAATTAGTTGGATTATAATATAATATCTTTCTTTAGGCAGATATTCAATGTGTTTTAATATTTAAAATAGGAATTTTTAATATGATTATCTCATCTTCATAGTTGAAATAAAAGGGACTTTTAATAATGTTTATTTAAAAAGTTGATTTTATAATCAAATATCTTTATTTAGAAATTTTATTTTGATTATTATGAATAATCAGGAAATCTTAGAATATAAAAATAATATTTTTGAGGCATATGTTTAAATGATGTGTTAATATTTAAAATAGGAACTTTGAATTGATTATCTCATTTGTATAGATGAAATGAAGTTGATGTTTAATCAAATGTTTTTATTTAAAAATATTGTTTTTAATCATTTAGTATGATTGAGCAAATGAAATTAGATTATTAGTTTAAATTCCTTAAAGTTGTCAATGTGATATGATTACTTTGAGTATGAATGAATAATGTTGATTGTTTAATTAATTTCATGTACTATACCAGTGTTTGGCTTGGGTTTAGGACACCCTAACATTAGTTATGGAGTTGTCTGAAATGCTTTCTAAATAATGTTTTGTTCATTCTCGATGTTGGGGTAATTGGGTCAATTGTTCTAAAGTCTTCCATATGGGGTTTCACTTATTTTTATGGGTTGTCATTTTGATAGTCAACCATTGTATTGCCTTGGGTAGGGCGTTTGGTAGTATCCTGTAGTTTTATCCGGTTTTCACGAACGGGGTTGGTTTGTGCCTCCTTTGTATTAGGAGTGGTTTATGTGGTTTGTGCCTCCTTTGGAAGGAGTGGAGTATGTATTTTGTTGCCTCCAGTGTTTGGAGATGGTTTTGACCTTTGTTGCATCCAGTGTTTGGAGAGAGTTTTGACTTTTGTAGTCTCCAGTGTTTGGAGTGAGTTTCTTTATGTGTTCCTCCTAGAGTTGGAGTGGTTTTATCGTATTGGTATACACTTGGGATTCTCTTGGTGATTGGTTTTATTTGGTATGTTGTCAAGTAGAAGAGTGGCTTTTGTTAGGGGCCAGAGCCCAAAGAGGTAAGCTGGGAAACCTTCAAAAGTGGTTTAATCAAGTGATAACTAAATCAATGTACTTAGAAGTTATGTAGTATTTCACACTAATTAAGATAATTGCACCTCGCTCATGGACGCAAGGGCTTGCATAGACTTGGGATGAGACGGGAAGGCCTGGAATGGCAAGTTCATCTATCTTGTCCTTACGAGAGGTATTTGATTCTGCATGAGTGAGCATGGGTGTCGGGATTAGGTAGAGGCCACTAGGACAACCCATAGTGGGGGCCGGAGCCTAGGAAGATTCCTAGAGGATATCCCATGACGAGCTATGTGATGACACTCTTTCTATGACAACAGTTGGTATTTGGGTTTATGTGCATGGTCTTCGTATCATTCTTGATCTGCTTTATTTCTGGAAGTAATGTGACCTATGTCAGTGATTGTTGGAGCTATACTTGTGTTATTCTTATGGTTGTATGGTTCATGTGATTGATTGTATTAGTGATGTAATGATTATGTAACTCTAGAAGTAATGTAACCTTCATGATAAGTGGTGTGCACTTGTATTTATTTTGATTCAGTTCTATGTAGTCTATGTCTTGTGGTAGATGGTCTTGCCTAGAAAACCTTGTTACTATCTCCTAGCACGGGGGGTGAGCCTTTAGGTATCACATGGTTGGGTGGAACGTGCATCTTAATCTGTTGGGTCGGCCTTTTGTTCATATGGATGAGACTTCCAGTTGGAGAGCTTTGGGATCCAGTTCTTCATGTTTTATTTTTTCAATTATTAATGTAATTTAATACCCCTTGTTGTATCGAGGTGGAAGTTGTAATTTGTAACCTTGTATTTTGGAATTACCTCATTCAGGGAATGAGTGTTGTAATCCTATTGTAAAGTATATTATTGGGATCATGTGGAATTCTTATGTCTCTGATGTAATTTTTATCATGCATGGAATGTATGAGCATTTAATTTGTTAAGTGATTAAATGTTATGTTTTAATTCATGTATCTTATAGGGTTTTAAGTAATCTCAGTCTCGTAACCTTAGAGGTTGTTGGCAATGGATAGTGATCTTGCATGTTTATTGTACTTCAACAAAAAAAAAATAGTACATTTGAGTAGTAAATTGCAACTTCCTCTAGGGTTGCGTGGTGGGGTGTTACATTATGGGAGACAATTAACAATAACTTACAGCTAATTAAGTTATGTGTTATTATCTAAACAATGTAACCATGTCAAATAAAATTAGACCTTAAAAATTGTGTTGCGCAATGGTGGCTTTCCAGGAGCGCATTAAGTTGTAAACATATGTTTAAACAAAAAAAAAGTTGTGGCACTTGTGTTAGTTTCACTTTAAAATGTAGGCATGACATAATACATATTATTCCATTTAGTGATAACAATAATAATATTGTTAATTTGGTATTTAATAATATTATTGAGGTCGAGTCAGGATTAAATAATACTGTGAATTTGGTTAAATAAAATAAAATAAAATAAAGTATTTTGAATGCATGGAGTTCATTATTCCTCTATTAAATCTTTTGGATTAGGTTGAGATACATTTAACATCTTAGAAAACATGAAGTCAAAAGCCTAATTAAATGATAAGCCCATTGGTACATCTAAGTGATCATGATAAGAGCTATATATATATGTGACTTTATCTCAAAGTGAAACTTGTGAATATGTAACCACATTATGATAAATCAAATAAACTTTAAAGACTTTAATCTACTTAGTGTTCAACTCACATCATGTTAGTGTCACACCTTAGGTACTTGAAATGTTAATTAGCTTAATTAAATAAGTTTAAAAAAAAATTATGTGAGTTTTCTTTTCAAAAATTTTAGGCATGACACCAAGGGAGAATAGAGGTGGGAATTACCCCACTTTCCCATTTTCCCTTCGCTTCATTTTGGTGAACCTAACATTTTAGAGCATTCATTTTCTGATTTGGAGTCCATTAATGTCCTAGATCTAGGTCACATTCATTCTTGAATTGCATATTGCATTAATGAAAGTGCATCTAGAGTTTCTCATATTTAGTGAAAGTGTATCTAGGGTTTCTCATATTTCCCTTAGTGAAAGTGCATATAAGTTGCATTTTTGCTTTCTTGCATCATTTTATCTCATTGAAAATTTGAAAAGGCAATTTTTTATCATCCTAATTGCATTTAAGAACATTGCTAGTGCATTCAAAGTTGAAAAATTGCATTTAACTTTGCATCCAATTGCTTAGCATTAGTTACTTTCTCTTGCATTTATTTACATTTTTTTTTTCTAAACATTAGGTCCCTGGGTAGGAAACCTAGGAACACTATTAACAACTTAGAATTTGTTGTTTTTTTGACAAAAACTCCTATTGGGACTGAAACACCTATCCTGGCATCTTAGTCCCTCTGTGGGTTTTTGGCTCAAAACCCTATCTAAGTTGTGTGCTCTCTATTCCACTTTTTGGACCCTCCAAATTCTTTTTGTAGGACCATGACACCGTTGCTAGCATCTTAGTCCCTATTGAGTTTGAAGTTGCATTTTTCAGGGTTTACATCTACTTTTCTATGCTTCCTAACCATCCTAGTAACATATACTATAAATCTAGAAACTCTTGGGAACATCTATTTTATGCATCTAGGTCAAAAACATCAATTTAGGGCCCTCATTTTTGAAATCATTTCAATTACAAGAATCATTAGATCTCAAAATTCTCACATTTCTGAAACTTTACATAATATGGATAAAAGTACTTTTCACTTTTGCATATACAATGGTTACATTTATAAAACTTTACATAATTTTGATAAAAGTGCTTTTCATTTTTGGATATACATTGTTTGCAGTCTTAAAGTTTTGCATACATTGGATAAAACTATTTTTCATCTTGGGTTATATATTGTTTACATTATTAAAGCATTGCATGAGATGGTTAAAAGTTCTTTTTATTTTTTGTCAAACAATGTTAGTACCTTACCTTTCTAGGCATCCTAATAAAAAGTTCATATCCCCTCCCTATGAGAGTGTTTTAGTGAAAGAGAATAAAACCTTGGACAATCCTAATGATCATATTTGTTCTTCTCCTAATATATCTCCTATTTGTGAAGAATATATTTTGGTGTTAGAGGAACCAATCAATGAGAGTTTTGAGATTCCTAGTTGTTTCTCTCCTCTTACCTCTCTTAGTGAACAAGACATTGATGAATAAGAAAAAACAACCATATGCAATCATGAAAACCACATAACACAACAAGATACCAATGAAAATTTAACTAGCCTATATTCATCCCCCAACATCTTCCCCTCTTGTGATAATGTCCTAGAGGATTAAAGTGTAGGTGAAGATATGTTGTTGTTGGATGATCACAAATTTAAAATCTATGTCAACCCTCTTTATGATTCTTCCCCTACCTATCCTATTTTGGAAGACATTAGGGAACAAAGGAATGAAACCACAAATGATCATGAAAATCATACTTGTTCTTCTCCTAGTATCTCTCCTAGTTGTGAGGAAGATACTTTAATCGATGAAAGTCATGATGAAAACATTCTTGAACATGATAATGACATCATTGATAAGAAATATAGTTCAACCATTGCATTTTCCCCTACTTACGATGAATTCATTCTAGAAGAACCAATCCTTGTATATCAAGAATATTTAGTTTGTAGTTCTCCTAAAAACTCTCCTACTAGGGAAGATATCATGGTGCAAGAAAATGAGAACATTGACAACAATAATTCCTTAGATGAAGATGATGAAGTGACATTAGACTTCCCTTCACTAAGAGATCATGAAAATAAGAATAAGTATTCTAAGGTTATGCACATTAGATACCCCTTGGATTACTCTCCTGAGCCTAAACTTATTCACCCTCTCAAAAAGAACAAGTTCAAAACAAACCCATCCTTATCCTCAAACCACCTAAGAATAATGTTTCACAACAACCAAGTTACAATATTGTTGCTCATACATACAACACTAGGAATAATTTGTAACCAAGACAAACACCTTTAACATCTCTCCCATTTCCCAATCCCATTTTTCCTATTGCTCCTCATTTAATTTCACATAGTGGAAAGGAGTATGATCTTGTTGAACAACTTAAGAATACTCCTGCAAAGATATCCCTATGGGACCTAATTTAGAATTCACCTAATTATCACACTATGCTTTAAATAACCTTACAAAAAGTTGTGGTTCCCTCTAGTGTAAACCCGGATGACAATATAGTAGCCCTAATTCAAGGAATAAATGTTGAAATTGTTTTCCACCAAACTGAACTCCCTCCTTTGGAAGTGCAAAAAAAAAACACAACTTTCATGACAATGTCTCAATATAAAAGTGTAGGGATAAAGAGAACCCTTGTTGACAATGGATCAACCTTAAATGTGTGTAGTGTAATCCTTTTGGATAAGCTTGGTGTTGATAAAACAAAAATTCAATTTGATTCTTTATCTATTAAGGGATTTGATAATGTCAGAAAATGACCTCTTGGGGTGATCACATTACCTATGAAAGTTGAAAAAGTTACATTACAAACCTCGATCCATGTTATGCTTGATGATCTTTCATACAATCTCCTTTTGGGTAGACCATGGACTCATGAGATGCATGTGGTTCCTTCAACTCTTCATCATGTAATGAAGTATGCGTATAACAACAAAGTGTACACAATCAAAGTTGATCCTAAACCAAATAGTTGTTCGAACATTAAGATAAACAAGGAGAATCCTTTGAAAACATTGAAACCAACTACACAAGTAGAATGCATGCAAGAACAAAAAAAATAAAGATGTCCTAAGCCCTTCACAATGATATCACTAGATGATTTGGGATCATTAAATTTTGAACCAAAATTCATGCGAGAATACAAGATCATAAACAAATACTTTAAAAATGGAAAATAAAAAGTGGTAATGTCAACATAAAATTTTGAAGACCCTTTGAAAGCATCTACCTCAACCACTTCAGCAAAAAAGACAACAAATTACATGACAAACTTTGATGAAAGTGACTATCAACAAGCACAAAATCGAAAATAGATGAAGAAACTTTATGGAAAAGGTTATGAAATGATGAAACAACTTGGTTATAGTAGAAAAGGATATGGTGATAGAGAACAAGGTATTTGTGTCCCTATAGAGCCTCAAACACAAGAAAAGACTAGTTGTCTTGGTTATTATCTTTTCATAAAATAAACAAGCCTTCATTTAATATCAACACTCTAACAAAAGATTCTTCTAAGACAACTTTAATAGTGGTGCATCCTGAATTGATAGACACTAGTGGTCTTAATTGTCATCCTTTGCAAGAAATTAAATAAACAAAAAAATCTTCACTTAATGTCAATTCCATCACACAAAACACTAATGATTTGAATTCGTTAGATTTTACACCTTTCTTTAAAGAAGAGTACAAAATATCACAATCTAAAAATTCTTGTGTAAGTATGACATCATGTACTAAGCAAGAGATATCTTTGTTGCAAAATAAAGGAACAACTTTTACTTTTGATGCAGAGGGTATCTTGTTGAGACTCCTCCAAGATTGTTTGATGGTCCTTCCTCCAAGAACACAAAAGAAATTTTACTACAAGAGTTCATTTTTTGCATATCATAGAGTTCATGGTCATCCTACTAATGAATGTAAGGCTTTAAGTGATAAAATTCAACATCTTAAGGAGTGTGGTGCTCTTCTTTGTGTTGAAGCACCTAATTCCTCTAATTGATACTGATTATTAAACAAGCATGTTTCTTTTCAATCATCTTGACTCATCCTTGTCCTAAATTAAGTGGGCGAAAGGGGATAAGTAGCCTTGTCCTCGTATGTCACATGTCTCTTTCAGCTAGTTGACTACCTTCCATGTTTATATAAGAGCAAGCTTGGGATGTGGATGACATGCCTTAAGTTGGCTCGCACATGATGTACTGAGTTATCTTTAGCATTGTATTTTTGGGGCCAACCCTTCCATCCTATTGGATGATGTAGCTTATTGGAAACATATGACTTGGCATAGGGCTTTTTGAGTAAGCTCTCATGTCCACTTTTACTTTAAAGAAATTGCTCACAACAATGGTATTAGAAACCACTTTAAAGTGGGTCATACATCGACACTCATGTTTCATTGTGAAATTTTCTTTCTTCCTACAATGTGTTCCTTTCTTGGTGGTGTCATTGGGTGTGATTTCCTCTGAGAGTGTGATATTTCCTTGTATTTTTCCTCTCTTTGGAATGTTAAGCACAATGTTCCCTAAGATGAGACCTTACACTTGTCCTCTCTTGGAGACATTAGGCACAATGTTCCCTAAGAAGATATCTTGTATGAACTAAGAAAAACCCCTTCAAACATCCATCTTTCTTGTTGTGTTGCATTTTTGTACCTTATTAAAGTCATGGAGGTATGGCTTTGATATGGTCCCCTAGGGCTCACCTAGTGAACAATTAGCTTCACTAGCCCTTGTGAGCACACATTTTTCCTTTTTTCCTTATCATAGCCATGGGGGTATGACTTTGATATGGATATCTTGGGGCTCACCTAGTGGATGACTAGCTTCACTAGCCCTTATGAGCATGTGTTTTGTTTGCATAGTGGACAATGCATTCCACTTGTAAACCTCTTTTGGACAAATAGCCTAGACCCAGTCCACACTATGTTGGATGGCTAGTTGAAGCTTAATCCAATGCATTTTTATTTATTTTCTTTCTTTATTTTCATTTTTCTATCTTTGATGGTGTATGTACGCGATTTGGTTATGGCTTCATATATCATCTGCATGTGTGTTCACTTGTGCCTATGTTGGTTTTCCATAGGATCTTGATCCTGGGGGTTTGATCACCCCTCTTGGTTATTGTCATCCTATCTTACCATCATTCATACATTTGAACTCCTCTTGATTGTGTGGTTGGTTTCTTTAGTGTGAGTTTGAAGCAAGTTCATCCTCTCACTAAAGTGGGGGCTAAATGCAGTGTAAGAAAATGCATACCCTTGCATTTTCACACTTGTTTGGGCTTGTCTTGCTTTGTTTATCCTTATTTATGTATTAATTGGTCCTATTTTTCATCCTCAATCCTAATAAATTGCATTTTTTATGGCTAATCCTAACAAAAATCAATGGATAAATGATAATTTAATGATTCTAGCTATGTGTCCCTAATTTTTGGGTGGAGACTAAGACACCACCTAGGGCATCTTTGTCATGCAAAGGTCTTGGGACCCTAATTTCGAGTGTGGGTTAAGGTGGCCCCTTTTAGGAGTTTGTGCCTCGAGTGTCATGCCTCGAGACTAGGATGCCACCTAGGACATCTTAGTCCTCGACATATTTTTGGGATTCAATTTTAAATCTTGGCAAGATTTATCCTCCTTTAATTAATGAATTCATGTCAGCTTGTTATGGTGTAATTTTGGGATATTAAGCATAAATAAGTATAAATACAAGGTTCCTTCACTCATTTCACATCAAGAATTTTGTGAGAGCATTCATCATAGTATAATTGAGTTCACAAGATCATTCAAGAGAAATTCATCAAGCATTTGGAGCCATCATCAAGATTCAAGAATCATATCAAGGATATTATTACATCATGTGTGTTTTTGAGCTAAAATTTGTGATGTAGGGTTTTGATTTAAGCAATCATTTTAAGTCAACACCCATCAAGCACTCAAGCATTTCAAGATCTACATTCAAGCTAGCCATTTCACACAAGTTTGCAAATTTCATTACAAGGATTTGATGAGTTGTAACATAGAACATTGTCCATTCATCATTCCCTCCATTATTTATAAATCATTCAAAGGTTTAATTACCAACAAGGGGTTTGACCAAAGCAAAACCCCATTTACTAACAATCAACAATTTTTTCCTCTCTTATGTTTTTATGATTGTAGATTTAGGTTGAAGACTTGAAGATAATTTGAAGTGAAAAGTTGCAAAGTTGTAAAGTTGCATTACACAGTTTTCATCTTCATCAAAACTCACCTATAGATCAGATCCAAAAGTTTCAGAACTAGAGATCGAGAAGAAGGAAAGTGTAATACCTCCGTGTCGGTTGTTTTGGACTTGTGTGTGTGTGTGTTTCATTGGTTACTGAGTTATTTGATTGTGGAAAATATAATATGTTAGTAATCATGTTTAAATAATTAATTAAATCATAAATGAAATTGCAAGGTTATTTAAAATATGATTAGAAATTAAAATAATCAATTAAATTAAATCAAATGATTTAGAACAAATGATCAAATCAAACTAATTCGTTAAAAGTAAAAGTGATATTATTAGATAAATTGATTTAAATTGTTATGAACAAATAATCTTGAAAAGATAATTATTATCATAAGAAATTTAATGGATGCTTATTTAGAATCTTGCAAATGGTTGATTTTAATTATTTTAATGTGGAAGTAATTAATTAATAAAGTTTTGTGAAAATAATGAATATATATATATTTAAATAAAAAGTTCATTTTTGTGGATTTAAATTTATTTAATTTTGAATCAAATGCATGATAAAAGAAAATGAAATAGAAATACATGAAAAGGCAACAAAAAGAATAGAGGATTAATAATTATTTTTGAGTTATTTCTTGAGATGTGGCTTTTGGTATTCTCTGGAAGAGGAAAAGGAAGAGACCTTTGTGTGAGATTTTATTTAGAGGATTTTGGTTGGAGGGGGATTGCATTCTCTTTCCAACAGATTTTGGGAGAAATTTGGCAGTCAATTTTCTGTTATAGTGTGCATTCTCTTATTATTCTATGAATTCATTGAGGCATAAGATTGGAGTTGAGGGGAAAATATTGGAGTTGCTGCTGGAAACACTCGTTGGCGGAGGATTGGATTGGCGAAGGGATAGAGCTTCTACAGACCTTCTTCAAATGCAGGACGCCAGGTTCCTTTCTTATTTATTTGCTGTAGCATTAAATAGAATAGCAATTGATTGGATTTGTTTCGTTGTGCATGAAATTTTTATCTGGGGATTGGGATTTCTGTTGTGAAAATGAAATTTAGTTGGGTTCTGGACTGTCAATTATTAAACTGAAATTTTCTGGGAGTTCGGGACTGTTGTTCATTTAAATGAAATTAATTGTTGGATTGTACTGTTGTTTATTATAATATATCTAAGATGGGAATTCTGGAAAAAGAACCAGTAGTATTGTAGTTTTGTCTGGAGAATTTAATTAATCAACTTAAGAATAATCTTTTTATTGGGAAAAGAAATAATTTTCTTAAAAATAAATTTTGTATCTGTATATTGTTGTCCTGTTTATATATCAGGCTCTGTATTTGAATTATATAAATACATATATATATGTATAAATATATATATATATATATATATATATATATAAATATATATATTATATACATATATAAATGTAATTATAGTTATACATGTTTATTTATGAAAATTCAAAACAATCTGTGTTTGGCCGTGTTCCCACGGCTTGCATATAACAAAATAAAAAAAAATAAAATAAAATAAAAATAAAAATTTATGTTGTTTTTATTTGGGCCAACCGAATGGTGGTTCGGCCTCGGCCGTACCCACCATTCGGCCGTTCGGGGCTCGCGCGGCAGTCTAAGGACTGTCCGCGAACAGTCCTTCGGACTGCTGCGTATAGTCCGTAGACTGTCCACAGTCCGTCGGACTGTTGGGACAGTCCGTCGGACTGCTGTGGCAGTCCGTGGACTGCCTGCGGCCGGAAGGCCTTTATTATTATTATTATTATTTTTTTTGTATTTTGTTTGGAATAAGATTTCAATATGCGTTTTATTTAAAACGAAAATTCTTTTCTTAAATGAAAATGATTGATAATTGATAAGTATTTTAAATGTATATATATATATATTTATATATATGTATATATATATATATGTATTTAACCATTTATTAATTCGTGTAATGATACTCTATAATTCCTATTGCAATGTTAAGTTAACTTAATTGTTTCTATTTGTAAACAGAATTCTTTTGTTTCTGATATGAATAAAATAAGATTATATTATAGTGAAAACATGAAAATAGAAAGGAGTTTCTATTAATTTGGTAAATTATAAATGATATAGTAAAAAAAAAGGAAATTTGTGTATATATATCAGCATTGATTGTTTAATTTTTATTTTAATGTGTACATGGTGGAAATGGAATTTAATATGGAATTGAATAAGTTATCTTTTTATTCTTATTTTGTGAAGTTGTAGTCTTGTAGATTTGTTGAATTCTTAGAAAAGATCTATTCTCTTTCTACTTTCCTTCCTCGAAAAGAATTAAAATATATAGATTTGTAGTGGTTTTAAAAGGTATTTATGTGTGTAGATTTATTTAGATAGATTTAAGATTTTAAGGTAGTAAGTTTTAATATGTGGTTTAAGAATTTAGAATATTGTTATTATGGTCATTTTAAAGTATAGACAATTGGTCTTAAATGGTTTTCACAATTAATTTAAATATTGGAAGTGAATGTTAAGTGAGTATGATGAAAGGGGAAATTTAAATGTATGGGTATAGTTAGAGATTGATTAGGGTAATTTCGAATTGGATAGTTTATTGGTGAAATGGAATTTTAATCTTTTGAAAATTGACTTCCCTTATATTCATTTAATGATTGATTTGTAAGTACGCTTTATGGATAAGACTTTTAGAATACTTGTGATGGTTATCATGAATTATTTTAGTATGGGTAAGTTGTAAAGTTATTTAGTTCTGGTCGTTAATTGATTGGTTAATAAATATTGTTCTCGATTGAATTGTTGATTGATGTTTATTATATAAGTGTTTTTGTGGAGTTGTGAGTGGTTGAGTATTTAAGGTGTTCTTAAATTTGGTGCCTTGGATGCCTGGTTGAATGCTTTTACCTCTGTTGTTGAAGGATTGTTCCATGTTGGTGTGAATGCCTTTGGAGGTTAATTTTGATTCAAGGAATCCTTTGTCATTTAAATTTTGTTGCAATGTAATTGGGAACTCGTGTTTTGGTTTATGAGTTGTGGATGGTTGATCTTCTTGAATTTCTGATTTATTTTGTATCAAAGTTGATTATGTAGTCTGGATGGAGTTGTTGATCTTATTTCAATGTTTTCACTCATTATATTTGTATTGAAAATAGTTCTTGTGGCCTTGCAATTATTGTTGTCATTGCTATATTGTTGATTTTATGAAGGTGATTTGCGTACCACTATAAGGGGGTTCTTGTGAGGAGAAAATTGAGGTCTCCCGTGGAATACCTAGTTGGTGGCTTTTGGTTTTATTAAGTGATTTTGTTAAAGATTGATTTTCTTTTGCTTTTCCCTATTTGAGGTGACACCATTGTTGTTTTGTGGATGGGTCTTGATGAATCTTCTCTTTTTATGGCTTTTCTGATTTACTCTCATATTTGAGGAAATTTTATCCTTGTGTTGGAATTATTGGAGAAATACTCATGTGGCTTCACTTTACCCTCGTTGTGGGTTTTCATTATTTTGGCTTCCAGAGGCTTGAGATGATTTTCAATTGATGTTCTTTCTCTTATGTGCCCTTGATGTGGCAAGTGTTTTGGTTTCATGATTTTAAAAGGGTTGTACAGAATTTGTTGAGACTTGGAAATTGTATTTATAGCGAGATGGGTAATGCCTCGCATGCTTTTTAGTTGTGATATAATATTCTTGTGATGTTGTACAACCCTTGGTTTCTTGGTTTTATGTAGTTGGGTCTCTAGGGAGAGTGGCTCCTCGTGGGGGCCGGCGCCCCGCTTAAGGGGAAGAGCACAGGATAACCCACGAGTGAGTTTGTAATTAAGTGAAAACCTAATAATTAACTTAGGTGGGTTGGGTAGTAATATCATTATAAGATTAATAAAATGGATGCCTCATCTTCATTAGTGCTTCCGTAGCTAATGGAAGGCTGAGAAGGCCGTGGTTGGCAAGGTCGTGACCTCGTCTTCACGAGAGGTCTACGGCTCCACATGATTCACCCTATGGACCGGCGCCTCCAGTTGGGAGGAAGAGCACAGGACAGCCATAGATGGACCTCTAGGACTGTCATGCGATGACACTCTCCCCTAGTTTCCCATGTGTTTTACTTTATTGTGTACCTCTGGAAGTAGGTTGTGGGAGTTGTTTTAGATTGTTGTTTGAATTGATTTAAATTGATTTATGATTATTATTTTAATACATCTTTAGTATGTTTTGTGGTCTTGTATGGTCTCATTTATATTTGATTTATGATCTTGTATCTTATGATACTGTGATATGATGTTATTGTGTTGTTTAATTGCAATTTGGAATTGTATTATGTTTAGTTGATTTGGAAGTGTTTCATGATCATCCTTTGGTTACTTGTTACTGGTCATTGCTTTGATTTATATGATGAGATGTATGATTTTAAGTTATTTTAATGACTCTTGGTTGTTGTTGATTATGTCTTTGTAATCCTTGATTTTTATGATACTTTTGTATGTTGTGGAGTCTTGGGGTTTCCTTTTTGGATGTTCTTGGTTGAGGTCTCTTCTTGTTAGCTCCTAGCACGGGGGGTGGGTCTTCGGACTCACATGGTCGGGTGGAACGTGCTAAGCACCCCATTGGGTCCCCAGTCGAGGATCGAGAGGTGCGGATTGGTGCGGTTGCAGCGACTCCAGAGTTGTATCCATCTTGGAGCTAGTTTTCATCTATTTATTTGTATTATGTTATCTTATGTATGGTTTCCATTTATGTTTGGAAACACTCTTGTATCATTGTACCTTTAGAACATTGTACTGTAATGTAATGTTAACTCGGTGTGGTTATTGGCCATGGCAGTTGTTATTCATTGGGTTGAGTTAATTATTTATATGTTGTATTTATGTACTCAAATGGTTTCTTATCAATGATTATCATGTATATGTTATATTTGTTAATGTTTATTTTGTTATGGATTATATCTTTGGATTTTATTCTTTATTGTTGTTGTGTGGATCTCAGTCTCGTAATGACTCTTCGTGTACCCCAAGGGATGTATGTGTTAGTGAATCTGCTTAAATGAAATTCATGTTATGACTTAATGTGTTTTACATATATGTTATGTTTACTTTTAAAAAGAAAATTGTGGAGTAATTATTGTTTAGTTGTCCTTTGGGTTGTGACGATGGGCGTTACATGCACCTTGAGCCTCAGGATAACTTTTAGATATTTCAAAAATTTAGATTAGGACTAAGATGGTAGCAAGGATGTCTTAGTCCTCTAAGTGTAATTTTGTACGGATTCTTTAGGATCATGTTCTGGCATTCGAAGATTCTATGTCTGCCCCAAAAAATAGTAGGACTAATAAGATAGTAAGGGCATCCTATTCCTCCATAGCATATTTTGATAGCTTCTTTGCATTTCCAAAATAATTGTCACATTTCCAAACTTCCAAGGTACACACATCCTAACTTCTTGGTGCATAATTCCATCATTTACATCCATCATGTAGCTTGCATTACTAGGGTTTGTAGGTTGAATTTTAAGTTGTCTTTTCCAAGTTTTTGCTTGGTGGTGAACCCCTTAAAGCTGAAAGAACCCCCTCTTAGGTCTTCCTTGTTGAGAATTGACTCACCTTTGAGGTTGATGGTCAATCCAATTGGGATTCGTAGGAAATTATTGAGTGGCCAAGGGAGAATAGAGGTGGGCATTCCCCCACTTTCCCATTCTCATTAGATATATAAAGTTAAAAATATTTCAAAGTTTTTGAAAACTTGATAAATTTCATAGACTACAACTTTCTATCTCATTAGATATATAAAGTTAAAAATATTTCAAAGTTTTTGAAAACTTGATAAATTTGTAATTTAAAAATGTTTTAGTTTTGAAACTTGATAAATTTGTAATTTTAATATATGTTTTAGTTTTGAAATTTGATAAAAAAAATTAACATCATATATTTTGTTTTAATGATAGGTATATCTCTTTATTTATATACATATATATATGGCTGAAGATCAAGGATCTCACCATTCTCCTTAGCCTGATCAACATGCTCAAGCTAGATCAAATTTATATGAGGAGGGTATTGGTAGATTATAAGAAAATGCATTGAGATTTTTAGATCAAATGATTCACAACTCCCCTAATTTGGCTAATAGAGATAGATTAATCAATATTAGAGACATGATTTTATGAATGATTGAGATAATTTGATCATTCAATCCTTATGATGATATGAGAATTGAGCAATTTTATTCATCTCTTGTGAGGAATGTTGTTGGTACACAAAAATGGAAAGATGTTAGCAAGTTAGTTTCACAAGAAAATTTGTTTATCATGTTTCCTTTTTATAGAGGAAGAAATAGAATTAGAGGATAAATGGTGACGATATGTGTAGATGAGCTTGTTGCCCCATTCATACATCCTAGATGGTTGGTAGCTTATCATAGATGGCCTCACAATGATGAGCTACCACTATATTTTGTCAAATAGTTATATGCAGAGTTTCATTTATAGATAGATGTGGACTACACATCTTATCCTGAGCATGCTAGACAAGGCAAAGGAAATTTTTCTAACAGACCTGAGTATAGATGTCAAGATTTAACACTTCCTGTGAACAAGAGGGCATTAGTTGGTCAAAACCTTTTGGTTCTACCAAAATGTTTTGAATTGATAGCATCAGGGTAATCAGTAGCATGCTCCACTAGATCTTAGATTTTTTATAGTATTACCACTATTACTACATAGATCGATCAGATGCCATCTGATCACATTGGTATATACTTATTATAACTATGGATTAGCCTTATTTCCATTGATGCTACATATACATATTATGATTTGTTTATTCAAGCTGATCTACCAACTCCATCAAATGTTTCCCATATGAGTGACACAATTTTGCATAATGTGTGTAGAGTCTTCATTTTGGATTTACTTTTGCTTACTAGGTCATCAGTGAGTACCATGGGATCCCTCTTGATCAAGTACAAGACTTTATTAGATAGTGATATCTTGCTACACATATGAGCCATAGGATGGAAACTTCATAGGATATTCCACACCAGCCTATAGGATCCCATGTTCAACATGCTTCTATTCATCCTACTACTTGTCTAGGTTCTCAGCATGTTCCAAAGCACACAAAGTTTACAAGGGCACTTGATCTTGTTCACGACACATATAGTCAGCTTCTTTTTGGCATTGATACTGTACCAACTACAAATCCCCCTACAATGTCTTTGCATTCTTGTGATATTAGTGGGATTGTTAGAGCCATTGAGGAGGCATAAAAGGTACTTGAAACATTCATATATATAAATTATGCTCTAAAAATTTATGTACATACATATTTTTTAAATAAAATTTATTTTGAAGTAGTTCTTTAACTCCATATTGAAATCGTGTATTTGAAATTTTTTAGTAGTATAATGATCTTTCAAAGTTTGGAAATTTGGAGCATGATGGTGATCCCAAGCATTATACAACTGAGGTACATTTAAATAATAAAAATTTAAATTACTTGATGTAATTTTGAACACATTGAACTGGTACATTGTAAGTTTTAGATAATTTTACATATATGTACACATACATGTATGAAATTAAATTACATGTGTACTTGAGCTTGTGCAGGGCTTGGGACGGGGCAGAAGATAGGGATCAGGACATAGATCGAGGGAGACATTGGGGTAGAGATCAAATGATTCTATTCATACTAGATATCCCTCTATTTGATTTGTTTTACATGTTTTATAGTATTATTGTTTGAACTCTTATTATGTTGGAGACACTTTTTATGATTTACATCACATTACATACATTTATGTCTTATAGTATACACTTGTTATGATTTACATCCAATTCATACATCATTATGGTTTGAAACATGGATTTTGTTATACACATTATTATGGTTTGAACACTTGTTAAGATTTACATCATGCATTATTATGGTTTTATTTATTTAGCAACTTTGTACCTTAATTTTTTTCCTTAAATATGTTCTTGATCAAAATTAGAGTTACACATTTTTATTTTCTTTAAAGTCAATCTTGATTAATGTTGAAATGATCCTTTTATTAATTGTAAGCATTGAACCTTAGAAATAAAAATGTTGGACTAGAATGGTTGCTCTTTGTAAATTTAAAAATATGTATGTACAATTAATTATAGAAATGAATTTGTCTTTAAAGAAAGTTATCTAGATGATGAGCTATAAGTGAATTTGAATGTAAATGAAATCAAATCTATTCTTGAAGTTAAGAATTCCATATAATCTAATACACATGAATTTGATTGTGTATGTAAAGAAAGTGATCTAGATGATGATCTATAAGTGGAGTTGAATGTAAATGAAATCAAATCTATTCTTGAACTTAAGAATTACATATAATATAATACACATTTATGCAATTGGAAATAGATGAGTTAAGGAATTTCTAGGAAAAATGAATTGTTCAAGTTGTACTAGAGTTTTTGTATTGCATATGATGCACTATAAGTGGAGTTGAACAAATAAAATCAAAGATTCTGGAAGTTTTAAGTATTTCAAAGAAGTCTCTATTCAAGGTGGAAGCCATTATTGAAATACCACCATTTGAAGGGGAAATGAAAAAAAAGAAGTTTGGAAATTGGATCACTCATCTTGAGATGTATTTTAGTATGCACACTCTCACTTTAGATAAAAATATTTCATTTTGTAGTAAGGTTGGAAAAACATGCTTACGAAACTAGCTAATATAGATGAAGCACACTTAGATTCTCATTATCTTGAGAAAGCTCAAATAACACTTCCTCTTCCAATTCTAATAAATTTAAGGCCATAAAAATGGATAAAAGGTTAATTCCACTAGAAATTAAAATGAATCTACACATTGCAATCATTTGGAAAGGATGGTCATATAAAGTACTCATGGTAAAATGAATGGTAACACATGTATCCTTCATGTAGAGTAAACTAATGTTGAAAATCTAAATTTTTATTAAAGAATTTTTGAATTGTATCATCAAGATACTTTGAGACAAAGTTTTACTAAATTTTGGTTGATTTTTGTATTACAATGCAAGATGTTAGGAAACATGTGTCAAATTTTTGGGGATTCTTATACCCTCATCTATTAAGTCTCTAATATTTTGGGTACCAGAATATCCCTAATTGGGGAGATGTGATTTCAAAAGAGTATACTTTCTCTCATGGTGAGTAAGGAATTTTTAATTACAAGTTTCAAAATAGGACCTATATGGTATACAATGTTTAATTTTTTTGCATATTTGAATTCATCTTAAAAAATTGTGAAAGTTAAAAAAATGACACCTTATTTTAAGTCTATATGAAAAAGTTATGGTTCCAAAGAGAATTAAGGAAAATAAGGTTGATAAAGTATCAAATTCATTATGAAAATAGAAAAATGCATGAACAACAATCTACAAAAAGAAGATGAATGTGTAATATAGGAGGTTGATTGTTTTATTTGAATCTTTAAAAGAGTTCCATGGAACATAAATTTATGCAAAATTGGAAATAGATGATAAATAGGAACTTCTGAACAAATGAAATCAAATATTCAAGTGAACTTAATAATTCCTTGTCAAACATAAAAATGCAATTGGAATATAGATGATTTAAGGAATTTAGGCAAAATGTAAACTTTTTAAAAGTCACTAGGTTTTGTATTGCATATATGATCTAGCATATAGGTGGATTTGAATGTAAATGAAATTGAAGATTCAAGTGAACGTAAGAATTCCATTTCCAACATAAAAATGCAATTGGAATAGATGATTTAAAGGAATTTAGGAAAAAAATGAACAAACATTGTTAAAGTCACTAGGTTTTGTATCAAGCATATATGATCTAGCATATTTAAGTGTAGTTGAACAAATGAAATAAATGATTCTTGAACTTAAGAGTTTCATATAATATTTAAATACATGTATGAATAAATACATATGCAAGCAAAGAAAGTGATATCGATGATGCTATAAGTGGAGTTTCAAATGTAAATGAAATCAAAGATTCTTGAACTTAAGAATTCCACATGGAACAAATTTAAATATAATTGGAAATAAATGACCAAGCCTTTGAAAAAAACCTATTCGAAATCATGTCACATGTCTAATCAATATATATATATATATATCTCCAGTCATACATGTATATATCCAAAAAATAACTTAAAGGTCCTGGTATATATAATATGGATCCTCTCTATATTTAATTATCTCTAAAATATTTTCAACATCTTGAATAGGAAACCTCCACTTTTGTTTAGAACATCCTCTATTAGGTAAAGTTTTTAAATTTATTTATTTTGGTATAAGTGAGTGACTATAATGTAGAGCCTTTTTTCCTAACATATAATCAACAAATATAATACCTTTTTTATCTATCTTTATTTGTTGATAATATGTGCCTTCAATAATAATTGATCTAATGGTATACTCTTGTCCATCACCATCTATCATTGATTCCACCAATTTGCATTTTGGTTGCGTACATATTAGTAGATAGTAATATACACCTTCCACATTGTCAGGATCTACAACAACAATTAAAATATCTCTTGTACACACACCATGTCAAGTTTACAAAAGTTGCATATAAAAATATTTAAATATATTAATTTGTATCTAAACATGTGCTCAAAACTAATATTTAATATATTTATATATAAACATGCTTGAAAGTTACTTACATAGAATATATAAATCAGTTTTAAGTTAATCAATTTACATGCCTTAACAACTTAATTAGATACATGTTTGTAATCAACTGAATATAGAGGATCATAGACATTGACATTGCCATTTTCTTCAAAAGGAGGAAATGATACTAATTTTTTCATTTCCCATCGCGAAACATACCCATCTCTAATATTCTTGTTGATGGGTGTTTCTGCACTTCTTAAAAAAGGTAATGCATAAGTGCATCACCTCTCTTGAAAGATAATTTCCTACAAGCAAATTGTAGAAAACTATCCCAAGGTCTCTCAGATTTCAGGTTATGACTTGCTTGGAATATTTCAGTTGGTTCATGTGATTTGTGGTTAATCACAAGGAAACCTTATGTAAGTTAAGTTGGATGGAGTTTGGATCCTTAAATGGAGTTCTTAAGGTTTTGAAGATGATGGGAAATTGCTGCAAGTTCAAAACAACAGTCTAAACTCCACTTTTATCATCAGATTTGGCTTTACAATGATGCTAAAACTTCACCTAAACTACTATTTCAAAGGTAGTTCAAAAGGAAAGGGGAAGAAGAAAGTTCCTAGACCTACAACTACCAATGGAAAGTGATAATGGAAGATGCTATAGTGGAAAACCTTCCTGAAACTAAGTTACACTTAACCAAATCCGCTAATAGTATCATGAAACTAGTGCTCTCTTCTAAGGTCTACAAATTTTCAACTATTCATTCACCATAAAGCATGAATAAAAGATGAATTTTAGATGCAACAATGAATTTATGTTTAGACTAGCTTTACACTATTGTTTATCATCAACCAACAACAAAAAGCATGAACACGGAAGGTCATCAACATAGTAGTATTCTTTAGCATCAATGAACAACATTCACTAAACTACTAAAACAATACAAAATACAGAAAACAACAAACTAAATCTACTCAAATCTAAAAACTATTAAAAGATGAATCATGAAACATGAAGGAAACTCAAGAATCCACCAAAAATAATGAATTTCTACTAGAATTTTAGCAACATGTCATTACAACAACTCAACTATCTCTCTCTTGAAAATGAGAGGAGACCCCCTATTTATATTTTTCCAAAAGAAAAATGAATGGCTAGGATTTAATCTCATTGTGTGGCCAAGATTCATTACAAATTAGGGTTTCACCTAACCCAATATTTTTTAATTTAAAATACATTCTTTGTCTTTTTCCCTATTTTTTCTTCTAGTTCCCTATCACTATAACACTTTTTTCTTTTAGCGACTTGCCCTTTTTTCTATAGCTACACTGTGAGGAACTCATCATCAATGATAGGATTTCCTTGATTTTTCTAAACAGTGGCATACTCCATGAACTTAACCATTAGTGCCTAAATTTTATTCCACTCTATGATGTTTGATTGAAGCACCTGGAAGGATAGTTTCTTGGAATTTCTAGTGATTAGTTCCCAATTCTTTACTTAGGCGTGTGCTTGATCACCTACTCTGACTAGGTGAAAGCTTAGGCATAAAAATCCATAAAGTTTTGTGTGAATGGATCTATGGCCCCATTCTCTATTTTCTTGTGGAAGTATGGTCTAATTTTCTTTGGGTCTAACTTGACAGTAGGCATGTCATAATCTATCATAAGCTTTAGATATTCCTCACAGTCAATTCAATGTTCCTTGACCCACTCCAAGTTGAGCTCTACTTCATGGAGCACCTACTCTAGGACTTCCCTTCTATGGTCTAGACCCATTTTCCATGTCTCAACCAAGCAATAATCATCCTTCACTAGGGCCAAATCCTTATCCTAGGACTTCTCAAACATCTTAAGGATGGCCTCAAGCTTAAAATATGTAATCCTATATAATTTAGGGAAGTTATTGCAAATTCTCTCTATTCCTTCGAGCTTCTTTTGTACTTCTTGGAACTTGTTGGTTGTTTAGACGACATGGACAATGCCCATATCACCATTGTAGAGCACTCATTGGAACCCTCTCTATAGTAGCCTTGGTCTAGTTCTTTCTATTTTCTAACTTGCTTATGTGCTCTTTGGAAGAAGTAGGGGTGGGGCCGACTAAGTCATTGGTAGCTCCTGAGTATAAGAGCATTGTTAAATATAGGCAGTGAGATCTGCCACTTGTGCCTTAACCTCCTCCTTGGAGGATTGATCCTTGCTCATCTAATGGAAAATCATAGCAATCAATCCCTGGAGTTGATCAATCTTTTTCTCTCTTGTAGCAGTACCCAAGTTAATGGTGGATATATTATTATTAACCCCTTCTCCTTTGTCCACTACTAGGGTGGAAATTTTCACCATCGTAGATCTAGAGGCATCCATTGTGATGCGGGATTAGACTCTCAACTTCTTTTCCTTATTCATTCCTATTTTCCCTCATGGTAGGATAGCCTCCAATCTTTCCTTAGGATCCATGAGAACAGGGGTCTTCTTTTGTAGCTATTTTTCCAATTACTCAGGAATTTGAGATCCTTCCTTTGGTGATTCATGATCACCTTCTTCTCTTTGAGTGTGTTGGATCTCCCTTTCCTCATGGTCTGAGGTTTCTTGTTTTTTTTTCTCTTCTTCTTGTTCAGCTGAGTCCCAAATCAATATGGTCTTTTCTTCGAGTAGCCTGGTAACAACTACATTTTCTTTAGATCTATCCTCCCCTTCAAGTGCCCTTTCTTCTTCTTGCTCAATCTCTGCATGGTGTTTTGGTCTAGGGCTCCTTTTCATTTTAGTCTCTTCTTCAGGCTTATCTTCTTCAGCTTTGGCTTCTTTCTTTCCCTCCTCCTTCTCAGGAGGTACTTCTTCTTCTCGATTAGTGCCTTTGTCTTGTCCACCTATTGGAGGCCCATTAGATATCTTCATATCATTATCATTTTCCTTCTTTTCTCTAGAAGGTTGCCTCTCAACTTCCTCTATAGTATTCTTGAGATGTTTGGATAACTCCTCTTCAAGATCTTGATCAGAGGATTATACTATATACTTGGAAATTGGGTCCTCAACATCTTCTTCCAAAGACTTGGATCCTTCCTCTTCATATGCCACCTCATCTATGGTCAAGTTCTGATGTTCTAGGTTTTCATTGTAGTCATCCCTAAAGGGATCTTTGAGTTCCTCATCTATTTCTTTAGCAACCTTCTTTTGACATCTCTGCATTTCTTCTAAGATTTGCATGGTTTCTTCCATCTTTGGTGGTTCTGTCAGAGGAGGGAAAAGAAGAGAAGCCACAACTTGGGCCATCATAGCTTGCACTGCAGGATTCATTAGTACCCTAGAGAGTTCCATTGGTATATTTTGCATATTCCTAGTGAAGGCCTTTGGTATAATGACAGTATGCATTGTAGTTGTGGCTGCTGAAGGGATTGTAGTTGATGGAGACATCGAGGAGGATGAGAGTGGAGAGGTTGTAGTAGAGGAGGAATCCATCACCATAATTGGAGTGGTTAGTGAGGTGGAGGCAAGGTGAACTG
Source organism: Sequoia sempervirens (assembly GCA_007258455.2). NCBI lineage: Eukaryota > Viridiplantae > Streptophyta > Pinopsida > Cupressales > Cupressaceae > Sequoia > Sequoia sempervirens. The sequence goes on along the minus strand of VDFB02271358.1, from coordinate 473,807,055 downwards.
AGATGTCCATCGCGGATGGAGAGGAAGCGGGTAGTGCTTGAGATGTTGGAGGAGTAGTGGTAGTGGTAGTGGTAGTTATGGCAAGAGCAGAGGTGGAAGGTGGTGACTTTTGCTGCTTGGTCTCTTCTTCTTATTACTGAATTTGACTCCATTTTTTGACGAACGTTCGTCATTCGTTCGACAAAAATTTGTTGGAAAATTGACAAATTGATGAAAAAAATTCGTCACTATTTTTTTGTTGAAATTCTGACGATGAATTAAACTTTGAATTAACAGCATAGATTTGTTAGTCGTCGACATCATAAAATGACTCGGATGTTTGTTGGAATATTGACAAAAAATTTGTGTATCCACCGACAAATTACAACCAAAGTGCAATTGCAATGGCTCTTTTGAAGTGTCGAAACAACACCAAAAGTTTGTCACCATTTCAATGAAATGGGCAAAAAGTTATGATGAAGTCTTCATCGTAGCTAAGAAACTTTGTCGGACATTTTCTATGATTTGTTGTTGGCCTTCGTCAAAATTATGACGAAATGGGCAATGAGTTACGACGAAGCCTTTGTCACAGCTAAGCAACTTCGTCAGACCTTTTATGTGATTCGTCAGTGGCCTTCGTCGAAATTGTGATGAAATGGGAAAGGTGTTATGATGAAGCCTTTGTCGCAGCTATAGCAACTTTGTCAGACCTTTTCAGTGATTCATTGGTGGGTTTCTTCAAAATTGTGACTAAATAATGCAATTTTTTTAAAAAATATTTGTTGAAATGTACCATCGCAGAGACTCTTGTCGATGACCAATCGGGGCTTTCTTCAAACCACCTGCTGAGAGATCAATCATCGGCATGTGATATAAACTCACTCTAATAGTCCATGTCTTGTCGATGACTTCCGTTCGGCAAGAAAGATCCAATGTCACACCGATCTGACCTCTTCAAGAGTTTTGAACACTGTTGGTTTATCAGCAAGACATTCTGAGGGTCTCACTGATTAAACAATTGTCTAAGAGCAAGTAAACAAATGGAACCTACTAATTTTCTTATTTTGGGGCTCTTTAAATTATAGAATACATACTATCTTCTTGTGTATAAGGTACTTATATTCAGATTTGAATTCAAGACCAATTGTTATTGCACATTCCATTTTACTTGCACAGAGTATTCAATAAGCAATATATTGATAATGCCAAATGATTTATGGTGTTGTACAACTCTACCTATCATCACAATTCTATTTCCCCCCCCAAGAGAATCCTACAAAGACAAGTTTACAATACCAAGTCAAATAATATGAAAAAGACTTACTTCTATACAAATTAAATGATTATTCTCACAATGGAAATTGTGTAATTACAACAACAATTCCATGAAAGGTTATCCATGCTTCATAAGAGATGACTAATCATACGTATAGACTACAAGATGCATAGAAAAAGCATTACACTTGAGAACAACCAAGGGCTAACAAGGGAAGGAGTTAAGAAATGTCTGGATTGAAGAGAAAATGTGTAGGGAAAATGCTGAGTAGTGTCAAGAGAACAAATCTTGTAGAACATATTCTTGACCTAATCAAGCTCTTGAACAACTTAAACAAAATTAAAATACTAACACATACATGAGACATGTAATGAACTTCCAATATCTGCTATCTTTTTCATTAATGCAGAGGTAGGTAAAGGAGAAATAATTATAATTGTAACACTATTCATAGTCATGTAAATTATGTTAGTAAATTTTTGATGTAGAGGATATGGGACTTTTGGAAACACACAATGATTTCAAGGATTTCAATGAAGCAATCTCAAATCTCTTCTAGGCACCCTTGTGGAGATAAGCCTCAATAATGCACTTATGACCAAAACCTTCTCCTATGGACCCATACCCTAGGAATGTTCTTAAGAGATGCAAACAAACTTGTCTTGACTGGTTTCAAGCCCCAAACCTCTGACTTAAACACAAACTCACTTTTTACACCTTGACTAGGCTTCTAACCCAACTAGGCCTCCTGTGGTGATTTTTTAACTTTACTCACAACTTCCCCAAAGGACTTACCAAAATAATGATTGTTTTAGATGTGGTTTATGACCCTACAAAGCATACCTAGACCTTGATGGCACTTGTTTTGGATCAGACTTCCCAAATCCTACTATTTCCACAAAAACTAGGCCAAATTAGCCCTCTTTTTCAAAGCAACCCTACTCAAATCTTAACTCCAGATTATAATACTTTCAACAGTACCTTAAAATGTTCTCAAACCAAGGATTTTCAGGTTTTTAGGCACCTATGACACCCTTGACACCCTTAAACACAAAACACTCACTAAATTGCCTCAAAACTAGGGCTTCTTGGATCTTGGCCTTCCAAACACTTACAGATCCTAATCCTTGACTTTTCACCATTAGTTCAACATATTAAATCAAGAAAAACTCAAAAAATTTCCCCTTATTAAGGCAGATCTCCTGTTGCTATACCTTAGCCCCCATCCTCATGCACTTTGCATTGTCCAATCTTGGTGTACACCTTAATATTCATCTTTCCTGCACATTAGTTTGTTAGGTTTGTATTATACATGTTAGAATAGATCTATTTCACAAGTTACAACATCATTCCCTCATGAAATGGATCAAACATCCATGAAAAACTTCAAAATTAGTGAAAAATCTGCACTTTCTTGAGGACAGTCAGCAATAATATACAAATAATTGATTGTTGTTGCTTTCAAGAAATTCAAATGACTTCAAAAAAAGTTGATACAAGTCCCTAAACCTTCCTACTAAACAAATCTTCAATAGAAATCAATAAATCATCAAAAGCACAAGAAAAATGCAAGAAATTGCTATTTTTTTGCTTTTTCCTATAGCAGTCCGTACCAAATCTGTACCAGCAACCCAAACTCTATAAAAATGATTCCTTTAGGGTTATAGACCCATCCCAAAACTTCTCAAATTGTTTGGAATTGGTTTGATTACATTAAAGTTGCTAAAACATCAAAAACACACTTTCCCGCCAAAGTTGGATTTTGAAAATTTGAATTCTCCAACTTGAAATTTATTGAACCCCTATCAACTATAAAGCTTCTAAACTATTACATGGAATTATTCAACCTTATTTGACTGAATTAAAAAATAAAAGCACCTATCTAGTCTCTTAGGACACCATTTGTCAAATACAATGCACTTTGGTCCTATGGTCCTTATCAAGACCCTTAGGACTTTTGACTCCTTTAACATTTTTATCCAATTCAAAAGCCATTATAGGCTTTAGGATGTTATAATTGATGCTCTGAGATGCTTGACAAGTCTCCATGACCCCTGCATCCTCTTGTTCCTTGAAGTGTTCCTTGAAGAGCTTGGGTGCTCCTACACCATTTTTGTTCAATGGACCTCAATTTTATCATTATACTGCCCATCTAATACCATATTTTAATCCAGGGTTCAACTATCTCAAATCTAAACAAGCACCTTCAATTAACCATTTAAAGTACTATAAAATATGGTAAGACTTTTACTTGAGAAAGATTGGGTACACTTGTAGGATTAAAGTTCTCGCAATCATCAAGATTTATTGGCACACAGACACAACCTGCAACATATGAAGTAATGGATGACTAAAAGTTAGTGAAATGGTCCTTAATATGTGACTGGTTTGCAAATTGATTGGTAGAAAATAAGGTTACAGACAGATTTACATGAAAAATTATGAGAACAATCTATTGTAATCATCAAAATAGATGAAAATTGCAAAGGAAAGAGTCGAGCTACATCTCTAGAGCCTAAAAAAAACACATGCAAGAAACATAAAAAAAAGAACAAACCAATTTTTGGATGAATACAAAATGGTGCCTTCAGCAAGTGATTCATATGCTTTCACACCTGACAGGAGACATTAAGAATATTTTAGTCTTCCTCTGTGAAATTAACTACTTACAGAATAAACCCAGAAACTAATATTATATACCTCCATGTCTAGCCAAGGGTAGGTATAAGAGAAAAAAATTCCCTCAATGCAATGCCGAAAAATATCAATGTGTGTGTAGGTTTGTATTACTCAAAATATCATTTCACTGCCTAAGGAAAAATACCAAAGTGGTGTTTTAAATTTCAATCTTCACATACGCTCCCTTATTGCTACACATGCATATACAAGCATTATTCGAGCTCTAAAATATTTAAATATTAGGGATTTAATTAGCTATAAGATAGAAAGTTGTTGTTTAGACATAATCCATCATATTTTACATATCTTTATTCACTCCTAGTGCTTCAGATAAATTTGTGTAAATGAAACAAAAATGTGAATCTTTTATGACAAATAAAATTCTTAAAAGGAGGGGGGAGAGAGCAAAGGGTAGGGGGAAAGAGAATGCTTGAATGTATAGAAAAGTATAACATTTTGATCATTATAACAATGAAATGAATCTATTTTGAAGTTACTAATATCATTTACAACATTTATGATCAAGAATGAATGTAAGTAGAGAAACTCTTTGCATACCCCGCTAGATGGTACAGTAAAACTTCATGGTTAAGGGAAGCTTCCATCAACAACAAGATCCAAATATCCGTAGGTATCTATCTCCAATCAAACCTCTAAACCCCTTCGTGAGTCAGCTAATTTTCCACTAACCCGCTATGCACAAATATCCAACATCCGTGGTATCTATCTCAATCAAACTCAAACCCTTCAGAGTCACATAATTTTTCCAATGCAACCCATGCACAAAAGTCAAATTTTAGAGCGTCGTTCTAAAAAATAGAAGAAATAGAGGTTTGAAACAAAATCCACACACAACAATGTGGTATTCATACAAAGCCATACAAACAAACTAAACTCTGCACATTGGAATGGAACAACTTCAACCATGATGCAGAGCATGGATTCAGGGTATAAAGAATCATTTTTCTACCACCATAGTGAAAAGTTAGTACTTTCTTTCATCTTTGCATATTGGTTTGATGCTTGAAACGATGCATTTCTTATATTTAAAAGTGCATTACCTTATTGAGCTTCTCTTTATTTCGAGAATAGTTTAATATTCTCTACTTAATAGGGTCAACCATGTGATGGTGGAAGCTCATTTGGCCCCTCCCCCCTCCCTCACATCACTCTCAATTCCCCATACCCAATCATATAACATTAATCATTCATTCATCCATTACTAACATATAATATTCATTCATTCATCCATTAATAACATATAACATTCATTCATTCATCCATTAATAACATATAACATTCATTCATTAACGTATAAGATTCATTAACATATTCACATTCATTCATTAACATATAATATTCATTCTTTTACTTTTTAATCATATCTAATTTGTACAATTACAACTAGGTAAACCTGTCGGGTAGAAGCGCCTGAAGATAAATCACGATCTGTGCTCTAGGCTAGAGCCTTCTCCGTACGATCAATGTCCCCCTATGACAAAAATTAAATATAAAAAAACATTACCGAAATGAAACCAATAGACTTATAAAAAAAACATAAGAATAAAATGGTATATTGGAGTCATTAATTGGAGGTTGGGTAAAATGGTACATAGTACGTACCACCCCCATAGTAACTTTATTTGTAACTAAGTGATTCAAATTATAATTGATTAGCAACTCTTCCTTTGTAGTTATTTATTTTATCGCACATATGAATACACAGTTTCCCTTGCGCGCCTCGAATATGCAATTGAGTTGGTTTTTTGTTGACCTAGGTCGTGTACTATTTATAAACCCTACAATATTCCTTGATGCTTTTGGCCTTCCATCAATGTATATAGCCACTCTTTATTTTGATCCTTATCTTTTAGCTGTATATAACTTTTCCAAAAGTGACATACCATCAACGTAACTTTTCCATAAAAAACTTTTATGCCATCCATGCAAAATAGGCCCAAACCATGTAATGACGATGGTGCTATGCGATATATCCTGTCATTGACACAAAAATCAATGTTTATTGGAGGAAGTTCCTTGGGTACCCATTGTTTTCGTATATGTTTGTACCTCAAGGGAACCTCGACATCACTTATGCTCTCATCATAATAAGAACATGACCCCCCTTCAACAAGAAAAAATTCCATGCATTTACAAAATTTTCTTCTAATCTTTTGACCTCTAGTTGATCTCCCTCTTTTAGACATACTACATGTCTCGCTTTCCTCTTCTCTTCCTGAATTTCCCTTGCTAGAGGAAGATAGATCTGAAAAATACCTATTTGGTGGTACCTGAACTCATTAGGATGTTGGATGAAGTTCTTTCATGGTGATGTGATCCTAAGGTGACATTATGATTAATCTATCATTTCATCGCTAGAATTTCACAGGTTATAAGGTAATAAAGTCTTGATAGATTGCAAGTTATTGTTACTACCGTCCAAATGTGTCCATCACAAATCAAATCTACTTAGCGTTTTAACTCCCAAACTTTGTAACAAGTGTTAAATGTGACTATGGTCCACCAGTTACACAACCAAGGCCTCAAATGTATTCTCTAAGGTATAGCTAGAAAAGACTTTTTCTCTTCATTCAAGTAAATAAAATTGAACGGAAACACCACCAAGTGGTTTATTGGACACCTACATGACTAAAACTAGCAAAAAATTTACATTTAATTTCCATATGTTGAAGTGGTTAATGGGAGAATTAATGTACTAGAGCCTAGATTCAAAGTGATCATCATAAGTTTATGCTTTGGAAATAATTTTTTTTAAGTCATCTTAAATCTTCCTATGTCTAATTGCTAGGAGACTTTTGGTATGTTTTAAGGTAGGATGATTGATGAAAGAGCCCAAAGAGCCTTTCTCCATGGTATCCAGGTACACATAGAAGTGGTCTTCTCTTATACGGTTGGACATGATTTAAAGAACTTAACTAGGAATTATTCATTTAACCTAATATTTTCTCATAATGCCATCATTGGAAAAGTATGATCAAATTCTTCTATTATGAAGAATTGGTCTATGTGCCTCTAGTAATCACTATAAATGTTTGTAAGGATAAAATGACTAATTGCATCAGGTAGGAGAGAAACAACTTTGAGTTCTTCAAAGATTATATTCTCTATTCATAATTTTTTTCAAGGGTTGGTGTGTGTGGAGGAGGATTATCACTAAGGAAGGACGCTTTCCTTACCGCATTCTTTTATAATTTTCATTCTATTCCTTATTTATTTTACACTTACATTTAAATGCATGCCGCCCATGCGTTTACCTATTTTCTGACCATTTCTCATGCTCTTGGATTTAATAGTTTGATACGATTCATGTGCTGTGTTGAAGACTTTTCTGGGGAATTTCGTTGCATTTAATTTAGCTGGATATGTTGTATCTATAACCTGAGCCATACTTCCTTTCTTTGCATTTGCCATTAGAAATACACATTATATACATGAATATATAGATTTTCTTTGATGATGATATGTTGCATTTATTGTTCTAGGAGAGCATCCAGTAATTGCATTTACATTTACATTTAAAAGTACATATACATACATACATACATACATATGTATGTGTGTGTAATATTAATGATATTAATATTATTATTATTAATGTATGTATATCATTTATATTCAGTGTTTAGAAACAACCCATTCAGTTTGCACATGGATAAAAATTCATAACATCAGATCTCCCATACATATTTTGCTGAAACCTAGGCTTGAACCTCTCATTTCACATACTTTTGTTCACAAAACTATTGAGGACAGCGGCTATACCTTCTTTATTTCTCATCCTAAGCCCTATTCATACATCCTATAATTACAACAATATCCATGGGGCCTCTTACACAAGATATAGTAATGAAAAAAAGTGTAAGAGCCCCTTTATATCATGTTTGGACTACAAAACCCTCAAAAACAGGGTAACTTAGATTATGATTTGTTTGTGAGTTGTATGGAAAAAATCATTAGCACCAGCTCATTCTTGGAGTCTTTTGAAAGAGAAGCGAATCAGGTGGTAGTTAAGTACAAACCTTATAGTATCAAGGTGAATGAGGCGATCAATTTTGATTGGCCAACTGATGAAGAGTACCGGAAATGGGTAAATTTATATTTAACTGAGGAAGAGTGAAAAGGAGTAGGCTACTAACAGTTGAAAAATTAGTTGTTGTAGTTACAACAGATTCCAGTTTTATTTTTTGGTGATTGTGATCTAGGTGCGAGAATTCTTAGGCTTTATTTCTTTGCATCAACCACCATTCTCGTGAGCTTCAATGAATTAGAAGATTCTCTGGGAGATTATTTATTTGTAACAAATTTTGGGAATATCACAAAATTAGTCCAATTGGCTGAGTAGCCGGTGCTTTCTAGGCGATGCTTGTTTTGCTCCTTTTTCTGAGAAGGATTTCAGAAGGCCCAGTATGGGATTATGGGATTGAATGTTTGAATTGAGGTCAGGATGAAGTTGTAAAGAAATTGCAGAAGTCAGTGGTTTGAGGAAAATTTTAATTTAGTTTTTGAGTCATTCTGGGTGGTTTTGAATTCATCGGGATATGATGTTTATGATAGATGCTGGCATTTTGAATTGATTATGATTGTTCAAACTCATTATCTCTCCATTGTACAAGCATGTCGAATTTTTGAATAAAATGATCAAGGGTTGTTTCTTTCATCTCACTATTGTGGTGTGTATGATTCTTGTTTTAGCTTTAATTCGAGGAATTAATTAAAATGATTGAATGGGATTGTAGGTGGATATGTTCTGTATAAAGATTTGATAAGTAGTATTGGGTTAGAATACATATTGATGAGATTGTAAAGCAATGTTATCAAGGATCTTATATGTTATGTGTTAAATCTATCATAAACCCTTAGATGCTTATAAATTTGACTCCTCCAATGGATATATGGCATTGATCTAAGTTGTACTTATTCGTATGGTTCAATATTTGTTTTCCTTTACCTAGAGCTTGCTACAAATTGAAAATCAATGACAATCTTATACTGTGAAATCTTGTTGTAGTTATCTCATGCTCCAAATAGTTGATATTATTGATAAACAACCAATTCTATTCGGTGTTATCCTATTATGTTGAGCTATTAAATGAGATTATTTGTTGTTGTTAATGTTGTCTATGATGATGGTGCAAAGGTTGTAAACGGATTAAGGGATCACCCTCCCGGGTCTTGCAAAGCCCAAAGTGTAGGAGGTCTTTGAAATCCTCGTCAGTTGGTCGAGGTCCTTTGAGCTGCCCTTTATTGGAATTGGAAATTCCATAGGTATATTAGAAGATCAACCTGCTTACCATAAAAACAACCAACACCTTGCATATGTTTGTGGTGGAGGTATTAAAGAAGAATTGTATGCCTTTATTTCCATTCATTAGATCTACCTTAGCCTAGCATATACTTGGGCTAAGTCTACAATTGTTTTAGACTCATGCAATGAAGGCTATGTGTAATGAAATCCTAGACCTCAACCAAGATGTGGGTAGATTATGGGATTTTTGCCAAGACCTGAGCCTGGTCAATAAAAATGTGAAAGACTAAGTTATTTTATTTTTTCTGTCTTATCTTATACCATTTTATGAGAATGGGGGTGCCAATGTACGAGAAGATCTTTGGAAACTAGGCATGAAAATTGAAGGTTAAAGAGAATGAGGGTGCCAAACTTAGAGTACTCATTTCCCCTTGGTCGTCAATTTTGCCTGAGTGCCCTCAACCTCATCCTCGGCGCCGGTATTGACCTTGCATGAAAATTGAAGGTTAAAGAGAATGAGGGTGCCAAACTTAGAGTACTCATTTCCCCTTGGTCGTCAATTTTTCCTGAGTGCCCTCAACCTCATCCTCGGCGCCGGTATTGACCTTGTTTTCAGTCCTCCAAACTCTTCCTTGGCACTGATATTGACCTTGTTTTCACTCCTCCAAACTCTTCGTCGATGCTAGTATTGACCTTGTTTTAACTCCAAACTCTTCCTCAGCACTGGTATTGACCTTGTTTTCACTCCTCCAAACTCTTCCTCGGCACTGATAGTGACCTTGTTTTCACTCCTCCAAACTCTTCATTAGTGTTGGTATAAACCTTGTTTTAACTCCAAACTCTTCCTCGGAGTTGGCATTGACCTTGTTTTCACTACTCCAAACTCTTCCTTGGTGCTGGCATTGACCTTGTTTTCACTACTCCAAAATCTTCCTCGGTTCACTACTCCAAACTCTTCCCCTGGGCCAATGAGCTGGACTTTCACCTCCACCCCTGATGAGCCAACCTGGTCTCCTGCTAGGTTTCCATAGTATGTTAACACTAAGTTGAAAATTTTGGCTTCATTTAGCTAGGTTTTATTATTCTACAACATAGTTAAGTATATATTAGCTATATTTTACATAATAAATAATATAATTATTCAACTTATTATACTATATTACATTCTTTAACAAAATTATTAAATATGTATAAAATTATTATAATTAAAATTAATAATAAGTATATTTTTATAATAATAAATATACTAATATAATATATATTTAATATAATAGTAATATATATTAATATTAGAGAGAGAGAAACTAAATTTTGACTATTGTCGTCATCAATCCAAGGATGGTATGTGTCCTCGGGGAGCCTGCTGCAGCATGCCATTTGGATTAAAGATACGTGATAATTTCCTTTTATGACCCTTCAATGTACCCATTGCAATAATTGAGACAAGATAATATAGAAGAAGAGAGAGATAATGATAAATATATAATAGGAAGGGAGACTAAAGAGATATGGATAATAGATAGAGATATAGAGAGGGTGATTGATATAGTCTTCCCTCGCCGCTTCTATATCTCTATATCTCCCACTATCTATGTCACTCCTCTTCCTCCTCATCTATTGAGCTTATTCTCCCTCTCCCCTTTCTCTCTATTCACTCATTTCCCTCCATCTCCTTGCATTTCTATATCCCTATTCTATTTTCTATTCTCCTCTCACTCATCTCTCTATCTCTTTCTATATATGTCCCTTTCTCTCCCTCCCCCTCTTTATCTCCCCCTCTCTATCTCTCACCATCTCTCCCTTCCTATCCCCCTATCCATCGATTCTCTATCTCCACTTGTCTTCCTTTCTCCTCCCATATATCTCCATCTCTCTTTCTCTTCCCATATATCTCTATCTCTCTCTCTTTCTCTCCCCATTTATCTCTATCTCCCCATATATTAACTAAGAATCCATGCAAGCATACAATAGTATATGTTGGAAAAACTATAATATTGTTTTATTAAACTATAAGTAACACTTATCTTTCTAATGTAAATCCTTCTTATAAAAATAGTGCTTTATTAAACTATAAGTAAATTATTGTCACCACTCTTCATTCAACATGAAATGTCGAATGTAGCAATTATTTTGTTGCTTTTTTCAAGTTTCATTAACCAAGCTATTTACTGGGTTGAATAAAGTTGTGTTATGACCCTTCATCTCTTTAAAATAATTAGACAATATTAGCGAGATCAGGAAGGGGAGAAAACTAAACTCCTTCAAAATAGGGGTAGTTGTGGGTTTGTTGGTTTTCTTTGTATAATATATACTTAGTTCCTCTAGGATAAATAAGTCACTTTAGATCATTTTCTTAGTTGTGTATCCTAACTAATACAGAGTAAACTTTTTAATTTTAGTTGACTACTACATAATAGTTTATGTGTTGAAAGAATTGTTTCCATTCTTTGTATTTTTTACATTGGAATACAAATCATATTTAATTTCACTCCAATATACTTCTTTCATAAAGATATTTGTTTGAAATAAGTACTTCATAACCCATCTGATCAAATCATAATTAACCTATCAAAAAGGCAATAGAAATTTTCTAAAGAAAAGAACACTTGACCCAATCATAAGTGTATGGCATTCGAAGAAAGGAGTGATCCATCTTAGCAATAACAACTACTTGATTTAGACTTGGGTATGTGCAGGATCATGATGGGCCAAAAAGTGGCAACATGAAAAAAGTAGCATTTTGAACTCGCCAAAAAAAAAGCAAAAATCTCGAGTTGACTTTTTTTATGGGTTGGGTGTTAGTACATCACTCCATAGAAATTCCCAAGCCAAAGTACTACAAATCGGATATCTGATTTGTTTTGGATATCCAATTTGTGTCTAATATCTAATTTGAAAAACATTTTAATATGTAATATTTTGGTGCTATAAATTGGATATCCGATGTAAATCGGATATCCAAATTTTGCACACATATACCTAAGAGTAATTAGGTGAGAAAGAGAGAGAGAGAGAGAGAGAGAGAGAGAGGAGAGAGGAGAGAGAGGTAAACGGAGAGAGAGAGAGATAGACAGAGAGACAGAGAGACAGAGAAAGAAACAAAGAGAGGGGGAGAGAGATAATTAGGAGGGGGAAGGGAGAGAGAGAGATACAGAGAGGGGGAAAGGGAGAGGGAAAATGAGAGAGAGAGGGGAAAGGGAGAGAGATATATATATAGAGAAAGAATCATGAGGGGAAGGAGGGAAGAGGGGAAGAAGGGGAGAGGTAGAGAGAGAGAATTAGGAGGGGGAAGGGAGAGGGGAAGAGTGTTGAGGGTAGAGGATAGAAGGTTTTAGGGTTTATGGTTGAGGGGGTAGGAGGGAGAGACTTGAGAGAGAGAGAGAGGGAGGCAGCAGGAGAGAGATAAATGAAGGGAGGGTTAAGGGTAGAGGGTAGAGGGTTTAAGGGTTAAGGGTTTAGGGTTAAGGGGAGAGAGATAGTGGGAGTGAGTGAGTGAGTGAGTGAGAAACCTAAGAGAGGGAGAGGGGGAAGGATATTGAAGATACTTGAGAGAGAGAGAGAGGGATGGAGTTGGAGAGAGATAGAGGGAGGGAGTGGTGCTAGGAGGGAGAGACTTGAGATATATATATATATATATATATATATATATATATATATATATATATATATATATATATATATATGATATATAAAGGAAGGGAGGGTTAAGGGTAGAGGGTAGAGGGTTTAGGGTGAAAGGGAGAGATATAGAGGGAGTGAGTGAGTGAGAGAGAGACCTAAGAGAGGGAGAGGGGGTAGGATATTGAAGACACTTGAGAGAGAGAGAGAGGGAGGGAGGAAGAGAGATAGAGGAGAGAGATTAAGGGTACAAGGTAGATGGTTTATGGGTTTAGGGCAAGCAAGGAGGGGAGAAGATAGAGTGGAGCGAGCAAGTGAGAGAAACACCAAGAGAGGGAGAAGGGCAGGAGGGGAGAGACTTGAGATAGAGTGAGTGAGTGAGTGAGAGAGAGACCTTAGAGAGGGAGTGGTGCTAGGAGGGAGAGACGAGAGAGAGAGAGAGAGAGAGATAAAGGAAGGGAGGGTTAAGGGTAGAGGGTAGATGGTTTAAGGGTTTAGGGTTTAGGGTTTAGGGCTTAGGTTAGTGGGAAGAGAGATAGAGGGAGTGAGTGAGTGAGAGAGACACCTAAGAGAGAGAGAGGGGGTAGGACAGAGAGACTTGAGATAGAGTGAATGAGTGAGTGAGAGAGAGAGACCTGAGAGAGGGAGTGGTGCTAGGAGGGAGAGACTTTATAGAGAGAGAGGGAGGGAGTGGGAGAGAGATAGAGGGAGACATGGTTAAGGGTAGAGGGTAGAGGGTTTAAGGGTTTAGGGTTATGGGTAGAGGGGAGAGAGATAGAGGGAGTGAGTGGGTGAGAGAGAGACCTAAGAGAGGGAGAGGGGGTAGGATATTGAAGATACTTGAGAGAGAGAGAGGGAGGGAGTGGGAGAGAGATGGGAGGAGTGGAGGGCATGGGTAGATGGTAGATAGTTTAAGGGTTTAGGGTTAAGGGTGGATGGGAGAGAGATAGAGGGAGTGAGTGAGTGAGTGAGTGAGTGAGTGAGTGAGAGAGAGACTTGAGAGAGGGAGTGGTGCTAGGAGGGAGAGACTTGAGAGAGAGAGAGAGAGAGATAAAGGATGGGAGGGTTAAGGGTAGAGGGTAGAGGGTTTAAGGGTTTAGGGTTAAGTGGAGAGAGATAGAGGGAGTGAGTGAGTGAGAGAGAGACCTGAGAGAGGGAGATGGGTTAGGATGGAGATACTTGAGAGAGAGAGAGGGAGGGAGTGGAAGAGAGATAGAGGGAGGGGTATTAAGGGTAGAGGGTAGATGGTTTAAGGGTTTAAGGGTTAAGGGTTATGGGTTTAAGGTAGAGGGTTAAGGGTAGAGGGAAGCGAGATAGAGGGAGTGAGTGAGTGAGAGAGAGACCTAAGAGAGGGAGAGGGGCTAGGAGGGAGAGACTTGAGATAGAGTGACTGAGTGAGTGAGAGAGAGAGAGAGACCTGAGAGAGGGAGTGGTGCTAGGAGGGAGAGACTTGATAGAGAGAGAGGGAGGGAGTGGGAGAGATATAGAGGGAGATATGGTTAAGGGTAGAGGGTTTAAGTGTTTAGGGTTAAGGGTTAAGGGTTAATGGTTAAGGGTAGAGGGGAGAGAGATAAAGGGATTCAGTGAGAGAGAGAGGGAGGGAGTGGGAGAGAGATAGAGAGTAGAGGGTTAAGGGTGGAGGGTAGAAGGTAGAGGGTTAAGGGTGGAGGGGAGGGAGATAAGATTGAGTGAGTGAGAGAGAAAGAGAGACCTGAGAGAGGGAGAGGGGGTAGGAGGGTGAGATTTGAGAGAGATCAGGAAAGAGGGAGGGAGTGGGAGAGAGATAAGGGGTAGAGGGTTAAACATAGAGTCTAGAGGGTTTAAGGGTTTAGAGTTTAAGGGTTAAGGGTTTATGGTTTAGGGTTTAGGGTAGAGGGGATAGAGATAGAGGGAGTGAGAGAGAGAGAGTCCTAAGAGAGGGAGAGGGGGTAGGAGGGAGAGACTGGAGAGAGAGAGAGAGGGTAGAGGGTTTTATGGGTTAAAGGTTAATGGTTTAGGGTTTAGGGTTATGGGTAGTGATGGAACTTCAAAGTTTTGTTCTTTGTGTTCTGTTTCATCCTGCCTTATGTCTCTGGTCATCTATGGTGTGTGGGAAAGGCCTAAGGTTGGGGTTTTACCTTTGTCTTCATGTAAAACCCTAGTGTTCATCTTACACCTTGGATGGGATCTATTTGGCCATTACTTTTTGGGAAGGCTTTAAAATGACTTAAGCCCCATCGCTTTGTCTAGGCTGGGCCCCCTTTTGTTTTATTGTTTTATTTCCTTCACCTGACTTTATTTTTCCTAAGTCTTTTGTTGGTCCCATGTTCCCTTGTTAAAAAAACTTATGTCATTGTTTGTCGTCGGCCTATGATGTCCCCTTATTCCTTTAGGGGAGACGGCCCAATAGTCGTGCAGGCTAACTTTCTCAGCATGTAGGAATTGACTGGAATATCATAGAACCTTCATTTTTTTTTTTGAAATGTAGACTGGTCTCTTATTTTATTTATAACTAAGGTTTGGAGGCATGACTCATCATGCAACTCCCCACATTGGCAGATCTTTTGAGAAGTGTTTAAAATTTTACTTTTAAAGGTTTGACCAAAACTTAATCATGGAACCCCCAATAGTTGAACCAAAAAAATATCATTTGTTGCTTGTAGAATATGATATTTTTATTTAAATTAAAATTAATATACAACCTAAGGGGACCAAATACTTATTGATAATCATAAATCTTTGATATCTCTACCTTTTATATTCAACACATATGGACTAATAGTTGAACACAAAAATCTATTTGTTGTTATAAAAACAACACATACCATTTAAAAATACAACTCTTATATTGAACAAAATACCAATAGTTGAACACTAAACTTTTTAAAAATCCTTTCACATTTAATGGGGCATGCTATTAATAGCTCACCTTTTATATTTGTGATAGGACAAACTATTAATATAAAAATTATCCAATGCTTGTACATTGCTACCCAATTGTTGTACACATAAGAACAATATTTTTTCACTATGATAACTATACTTGTTTAAATGAGTGTCTTATTTGATTAAATGAACATTTTATTTTTTAAATGATATACTTATAGTGGAGAGTTGTGATATTTTATTTGAAACAAAAAAATACTTATTTCACTTCTTCATGAATGCATTTATGTTTTTTTCATATAACATTTAGAGGTTCTCATGTGTTCAAGTATGGGTCCATTTTTATCAACATTTGGTTTTATCATTTACATTTGACCATTTCATACAATATATAGTATAAATATGTGGTAAGATCTGCATTATCAGCATGATTGAGTGCCAATTATTGGACCCCGTGATGATACCACCGGCCCCTCTCCCCTAATAAATGTTTTTTATTTTGCAGAGGGACAAGTTCGCATGGCCATAGATCAATCATCGTGTGATCTCAGCCGTTCCCCACCATCCCACGATGACCCCACCACACTATCTTTGTTGATCATGATATCACAGGTGGGTACCATATGTCTCATCTGGTGAAGCTGAAGGAATGATAAATACATTGATGCATCTTTAATACATTATAACATGGGTTACTGAAGCAGTTATATGATGTACATGTTTTAAATCAATGAAGATGTTATAATCTCGGTAGAAAGGTGCTTGATGGTTAATAACAATGCTGGCGACTATGTTGATGAACAAGATTGTCGATGGTTGAGATCGACGATTGCCTACCATCGCATGATCAAAAGTTGTGAGGTCTTTATTGATTGCAATATCATAGGCAGGTGCCACGTGGATCTCCTTGGAAACAAGTAGTATGGTTGGGAAATGTTAGCAAATGTCTCATCCACCGTTAAATCTCACTCATATGCTGCACGAGTGACTCCAACCATATTTGATGCAGATTTAAATTTTAGCCATTGATCCTTCAATTAGATCAAATCATCGAATGATCGTCTTCAAAACATGCTTACACAATTGCCAACGTGGCAATACGGGGCCCTCCATACCATACATTGCCAAGGAAGTCCACGTGGTGGTCACCTGCGATATCACAATTAGTAAAGATCCTACAACTTTGGATCACGCGATAGTGGGCAACCGTAGATCTTGAGCATTAGTGATCTTGTTCCTTCAACATGTAGTCGCCAGCCTTATTATTAACTGTCGAGTAGCTTTTTCATCAAGATTATAACATATTCGCTGATTTAAAACATGTGCACCTCAAGAACACTTTAGTAACCTTCCTTTTAATGTATTAAGGTTGGATTAATTTACCACAGTATTTCCTTCATTCCTTCAGCTTCATCATATGAGACACGTGGCACCCGCCCGTGATATCGCGATCAGTAAAAACCTTGCAACTTTTGATCACGTGATGGCGAGCAACCATTAAGATTTGAGGACAATTGATCGATGGTCAACCAAAATTATCACCTTTGGCCTCACCAAATAGGACATGTAGCACCCAGTGATGATATCGTGATCAACTAAAGTGGTGTGGTGGGGTCATTGTGGGATGGCGGGGAGTGGCTAAGATCAAACGATAATTGATCAATGGTTGTGTGAACTTCATCCTTATGAAAAACAAAACATTTATTAAAAGGACAAGGGGACATCACTAGGTGGATGGTAAACAATGACATAAGTTGTTTTTAAATGATGAAACACGGGGCCAACCAAGACTTAGGAAAATAAAACCCTGCAGAGGAAATCAAATATTAAAACAAAGGGTCTCAGCTAGATGGAATGATAGGACATAAGTCATTTTAAAACCCCTCAAAAAGTAACATCGAAATAGATCCCAACCAAGGCATAAAATAAACACAAGGGTTTTATATGAAAATAAAGCTAAAACCACCAACCCAAGGAAAATTCTAACACCATGAAAGACCAGTAACACTAGGTAGGGTAGGAATGGAACATAAGGAGCAAACATATAAAGTTCCATCAGAGGGGAGAGAGATAGATGGAGAGATATGAGAGAGACCCAGAGAGGAGAGGGCAGGAGGGAGAGTCTTGGAGAGATAGAGGGAGGAGGGAGAGAGATAAAAGGTGGAGGATTCGGCTGATCATGCCATGGGTAGAGGGCCAAGGTAGATGGAGGAGACTCTAGGAGGAGTGATGAGAGAGAGAGAGGAGGAGGGAGGGAGACCGGGAGAGATAGAGGGTGATGGTTTGAGGTTAAGGGTTGGCTATTTAGGGTTAAGGGTAGAGGGGAGAGAGATAGAGAGGAGGAGGAGGAGAGAGAGACCTAAGAGAGGGAGGAGGGGGGTAGAGGGAGATGCTTTGAGAGAGAGAGGATAGGGTAGAGGGTTTTAAAGGTTTGGGGTTTATACAACAGGCTATGGGTAGAAGGAGGAGAGATAGGAGGGATTCCAAGAGAGAGAGAGTGGAGGAGGGAGAGAGATAGAGCAATGAGGGTTGGGCGGCGGAGGGCAGAGGGTTTAAGGGTTAAAGGCCTGTACCTAGGGTTTAGGTTAAGGGGAGATAAAGGAGTGGAGGAGAGAGACCTAAGAGAGGGAGAGAGAGGGGTGGACATTGAAGATATGAGAGAGAGAGAGGAGGGAGGGAGGGAGAGGAGATGAGGGAGGGAGGAATAAGGGTGCAGAGGGTAGATGGTCTAAGGGCCTGTATTAAGGGTGGAGGGGAGAGAGATAGAGGAGGAGTGAGTGAGGGTGGTTCACCTAAGAGAGGGAGAAAGGCAGAGGGAGAGACTTGAGATAGACTGAAAGGAGTTATGAGAGAGAGAGAGACCCGAGAGATGGAGGGTGCTAGAGGAGAGATTTTGAGAGAGAGAGAGATGAAGGGAGGCTAAGGGTAGAGGGCAGGTGGCTTAAGGGCTTAGGTTTAGGTTAAGGGGAGAGAGATCGAGGGAGGAGTGAGTGAGAGACCCAAGAGAGGGAGAGGGGGTAGGATGTTGAAGATACTTGAGAGAGAGAGAGAGAGGGAGGGAGTGGGAGAGAGATAGAGGGAGGGAGGGTTAAGGGTAGATGGTTTAAGAGTTTAGGGTTAAGGGTGGAGGGGAGAGAGATAGAGGGAGTGAATGAGTGAGAAAAATACCTAAGAGACGGAGAAGGGGTAGGAGGGAGAAACTTGAGATAGAGGAGGAGTGAGTGGGAGTGAGTGAGAGAGGAGCGCAAGCTAGAGGGTGACCTGGAGAGATAGAGAGATAAAGGAAGTGAGGCCAAGGGCTGAGGAGAGACCCAAGAGAGGGAGAGGGGGTGCAGGGATGGAAGAGACTTGAGAGAGAGAGAGGAGGGAGTGGGAAGAGAGATAGAGGGAGGGGGTTATGGAGGGTAGATGGTTTAAGGGTTTAAGGTTTAAGGGTTAAGGGTTAAGGGCTTAGGGTTTCTGGTTAAGGGTAGAGGGAAGTGTTGGTTTTGTTTTACAATGTAACCAGGTTGGTCTTCTAATCTACCTATGGAATTTCCAATCCCAATCGAGGGAAGCTCGAGGGACTTGGACCAATTGACGAGGACTTTAAAAAAGCTTCCTACACTTCGGGCTCTGCAAGACCCGGGAGGGTGATCCCTTAATGTGTTTACAACCTCTACACCAATATCATAAACAACATTAACAATAATAGATAATCTCATTTAATAGCTCAACATAATAGGTTAATATCGAATAGAATTCGCTATTCATCGATATTATCAGCTATTTGGAGCGTGAGATAACTACAACACAATCCCAAGATAAAATAGGTGATTGATTTGCAATTTTTAGCAAGTTCTAGGTAAAGACGAACAATTACTAAATCATACAACTTAGATCAGTGCCATATATCCATTGTGGGAGTCAAATTCATAAGTATTCAAGGGTTTATGATAGATTTAACACAACATATACGATCCCTGATAACATTGCATTGCAATCTCATCAATATGTATTCTAACCCAATACTACTTATCAAATCCTTATACAAAACATATCTGCCTACAATCCCATTTAAGAATTTTAATTAATTTCCCTTGTCAACAAATGATAGGAAAAAGGGATTGGTTTTGATGCAAGGAAACACCCTAGCAGGGGGATAAGTGTATAATTTTTCCAACATAGCCTGATGGAACATTGGATCTTTGCTAATGTGCTTGGGAAACCTTTCACGAAAAGATGCCATGAATGCACCTTACCCAAACTATGCTTTAGGACCTCCATGCATACAAACACATGGATTGCCATTTATCATGATCTTGCAACAGTGGTACCTAAGTTGATGGTACTACCCGTCCCTTGGACATTGCTCTCTTCTTACAATTGGATACATTAGTCCTCATTTTGATTTTATCAAAAAGATATGAAATGATTTCTAAGCAATGCCTTATTGGGTCAATGAGATCACCAAAAGTCTAGGACTTGTCAAATCAAGGTATATTATTGACACATATCCCTTTGCTATTCACTTGTTAGGACTTAGTAATGACTATCCAAAGAGAAAATGAGATAGTGGGAACAACCATTTATATTATTTATCTCACTGCAATCCATTTCATGGCTATAGTCATGTTGTCACCCAGTGTAGATTTTATTTTTCAAATTCATAGATAACATGAAGACAAACCTATAGCCTTTAATGGTACTCCTCTTATTCATGAATATGCTTTGTTCCCTCGAAGTACCATGATTTATGATGGTTTTTATGCTAAATATCTTCATTAAAACACCCATGTGCAAGTATATGCCTTCACTATTATAGCCTATTGCTAGAATGGATGATCAATGGTATCAAAAGGTAAAAATACAGCTGTGCTTTGTGTTGGAATATGTGCCTCAACTCTTAGTGACATGTAGCTCCTGCAGGGAAAAGTCGCTATGACATTATTCATGTCTAGCCAACTAGCTGTTATGAATTCTCTTGAAATGTTCATGTCGCCATGAAAGAGTTGATGTCTTGCCGACAAGTCTATCATTGTGACCTTTTTCTGTTTAGTGTGAACTTTTATCAAAGGAAACCTCTGGGCGATAGTATGTTCTTATTGGGCTAACATAAGGGCTTCGGTAAGACATTCTAGCAACAATGGAAGATCACACCGATGGGGATACAACTAAAGTCATCGGGGTAATCACAAGGACTTCGGTAAGATGTCCCAATGAGTATGAAATGTCTCACTAACAAAGGTTACTATTGGGTGTCAAAGCGGATGATGGAGTAGCTCAAGGGTTTCGGGGAGAAGTACCAGTGACTGGAGAATCTCTCATCGATAGAATTTCGCTATCGGGGTAACACAAGGATCATCGGGGAGAAGTCTTAGTGATGAAGAAAGGTCTCGCCGACAAGAGTATTCACTTGTGGTCTTCGCGGTGACTCAAAGACTTCGATATGAAGTCTTGGCGACCAATGGAGAGTCTCGCCAATAGTAGTATGGCTTCGGAGTAACATAAGAGCACTTGCTAAGATGTCTCGGTGAAAGACATAAGTCTTGCCAACTCGGTAAGACCTGGTGGTGCTCGATGTGAGGTCTCGGTGAAAGACATAAGTCTTGCCAACTCGGTAAGACCTAGTGGTGCTCGACATGAGGTCTCGGCAAAAGACATAAATCTTGCTGACTCGGTAAGACCTGGTGGTGCTTGATGTGAGGTCTCGGCGAAAGACAAAAGTCTTGACGATGGAAAAAGGTGAAAGTGATATGACTTGTGAGCATCGGTAAAACATCTTGCCGATGGAGGAATCTGTTGCCGATAGAAACGCATTGGATGTCGATGGATTTGGTATGTCTCAAGGCGTTCGTTATAATGACTTGCCGACTGTTGGGACCTATGACGATATCGATATGAAGACTTTGTGGCATCGGGGAGACACTGTTAGTGTCTCGCCAATATGCCAATAAAGTTGAACACCCTTGACCAGATTGACCATCCTATGTGGAGCTTTGTGGACCAATTAGAGGAAGTGATTTTCAAATGAATGGCAGTTAGATTTCTGCAATAGTTGCAATGCTGGAGCTGAACTGCATGTAGGGAAAAATCAATGCTCAAGAGGAAACTTTCTATGATGAGACATTGGTGGATAAGGATGAACAAAAGGTAAAAATTAGAAGGGATAAGATTTAAAGGATTGATTTTGATTTGGAAATACAAGAGAGATTGAGTCAGATTCTAGAGAGCATTTCTGTAACAGGAAGAAAAGTGAATGAAACTACTGTGAACTAATACTAGAGAGTTGTATCTCTGTTTTGTATGTAATTTTTTTGTTACTGTAATACAAAGAGATTCAACTTGGTGTGGTGGGTTTTTTCCCGAAAGGGTTTTCCCATGAATCTGTTGTTCATTGTCTTTGTGTATTTTCTCTATTTCTAAAAATCATTCATGTGTGTCATAATTGGATTGTAATTAGAAAATAAAAAGTACTATCTGCATTCTTCCATGTGGATTTGATGTTAGGAAAGTGTTTTTGTACCTCTATTTTCCTTACAAGTGGTATCAGAGCCTGGCCAATTGTGTTATCTTTGTGAGTAGGTTGGGTTTTTTGTGTCAATCCTTTTCAGTGGGAGTTTGGTAGAGGTCTGATAATTTAATTACAGATTAAGATGGAAAGCACATCCAGAAAGATGGATATAGAGAAATTCAATGGTAGCAATTTTGAGTCGTGGAAACTCAAAATGGAAGATCTCTTAGTGGACCAAGATCTTTGGACTGCTGTGACTAAAACGAAACCTCAGGCCATGAAGCAAGAAGATTGGGACCTGGCAGATAGAAAATCAAAAGGGCTAATAAGGCTCTATTTATCAGACTGTTCTTCTGAATGTTCATGAAGAAAAGACTGCATCTTCCTTATGGAAAAGACTGGCATCTATTTATCAGGGCAAGTCCTTGGTAAATAAATTGTTCTTGAGGAAGAAGTTGTACTCTTTGAGAATGCAGGAGGGAGGATCCATTACTGATTATTTGAACACATTCAACATGCTGATTGCTCAGTTAGCATTTGTTGGTGTGAAAATAGAAGATGAAGATTGCTGCATGTTGCTATTATGTTCTTTGACAAATTCTTGGGATCATCTAGTGATGGCTATTGGGAGTACGACATCCACTTTCAAGATGGAAGATGTTGCTTCTTTGTTGTCAGAAGAGATGAGAAGAAAATCTTCTGAGATGGAAAAGGAGGCTCTGGCTGTCAGAGGTAGATCGAAGGAGAAAGGAAAGAAGAAGGATAAGAAGTCTAGATCAAAATCAGAAGGGAGATCAAAGTCTCCTGGAAAGACGTCCAAAGTGAAGTGCTAGAATTGTGGGAAACCTAGTCATGTCCAAAAGGATTGTAAGGAGGAGAAAAAGAAGAATAAGAACTCTTCTGGAAATGATTCTTCTCATAGTGATGCAGATGCCTTCATTGCAACTTTGGCGACACGGGCATCAAATGATGTCTGGCTGATTGATTTTGGAGCATCTTTCCACATGACATCTCATAGAGACTGGTTCACGAAGTATGAAGAATACAATGGTGGAAAGGTGTATTTGACAAGTGATTCATCTTTGGAAATTGTTGGCTGTGGAAGAATCAAAATTCAATTCCCTGATGGAAGAGTGAAGGGAATCAATGATGTGATGCATATACCAGGTCTGGCTCGAAATCTACTTTCTGTAAGTAAGTTGAATGATATCGGAGTTCAGGTCACGTTCTCTGGAAATGGTTGTGTTAGCTCTCAAAAACGCAGGTGGAAAACCTCAAGAGGCTACCAATCTCTTGGTACGTTTTAGGGTAACAGACAAGGTTAGATGTTTTCGACCTTCTACTCTTCAGGTGCTGCTAGACCTAGGCGGGTGTACCTATATGAATGAAGCAGACTTAATTTTCTTATTTTTTTCTTGAAATGTTTTTCCCACAATGGCAGATCAGAGTGGAAAAATGAAATCAAATTTGGTATAAATTGTATACGATATTCAAAGCTAAATCCTAATATGCTCAGTTAATAGATGTAAAGAAAATAGATGAATCTAAATGGTGAAATGCAGAGACTAGTGCCTTATTGGGTATGCAAAGTGTTAGAAGATTAATCTTTACTTGGTAAAGGTTATTCTTTAATTGTAATTATTTATTAACTTGTAGGAATATTCCAAAGGAATCCCTACAAGTCTTTTGTCTTTTTTGTCATCTCACACATGTGTGAGGATGGCTTATTTTTAATTCATTTATTAAGAAATATTTGTAACCACCTCCTTAAGAGGTGACACTTTGCACACACATAGATGAATGGTGGCATTCATTGATTTGGGAGTTACATTCTAACTCCTTCTCACCTCTACTTATTGAGGTGCCTCTCCTCTCATTCTTGAAGACTCATGCAAGCAAGCTAAGGCTGAAACTCTCTCTCTCTCTCTCTTTGTATTATTCTTTAGGCATTTCGCCTCCATTCATAATATTGGGGTTTTTTCTTGTTTTTTCCCCTTAACAAATTCTTGTGTCTCTCTTGCTTTGGTGGTGCTTGGTTTGGCTACTTCAATTTATTTGGTAATCTCTTTCCTTCAAACAATTGCTCTTTATTAATACTTTCCATTGCTCTTTTCTATTTCCTTTCATGGTATCAGAGCTTGGTATTACTAATATCTTATGAGCTATATTGTTGAAGGTTTATCATATTTTTCAGAGCACCATTGGAGACATTCTCAAAGAGGAGAAGAAGATCTAGTGCCTAATCTTGGTTGTTTTTTGTCTTCTAACCCTAGGTTTTTTATCTAAAATTTTAAAGTATTTTAGTTTGCATGCATACTTAAGTTTATGTAGTTTTTTTCTTTTAAACCATCAAATAAAGGGTTATAGTTCAAGTTAAAAAAAAAACCCATTTTTTGCATGTTCAAATTCTTGTAAAAATCAATTTTTTTTAGAAATTCTTTTCTAACCTATTTTTATTGTGCAGGAATTTCAGTTTTCTAATTTCATACTTCAAATAATTTGTTTGCATTTAGTGCAAAAACCCAACAAAGGTTTATCTTATTTTTCAACTTTCAATTTAAAGTTTATTTATTTCTACAGTTTATACAAATCTTAATATTAGATATGTATAAAAATTGATTATAATTTGTATGCATGTTTATTTTTTGCAAAATTTTAGAAACCCTCAAATAAAAGGTTATATTTCATTTTTTTTTAGATCAGTAACTTTTTTTACAATATGAGGTTAAATCTGTAAATAAAATCACTATATTTTAGATTTTAGAAAATGGGTAATCTGCTTTTTTACATATCTGTAAAAATTCTCCATATTTACATGTTCAATTTAAAAAAAAAAATCAATTTCAATATCCCTATTTTTTCTATTTTACTATTAATCTCAATCTTTCTTGAATAATAAAATATCAAAAAACATTTAAAAATAATAATTAATATTCAAGCTTTCAGCCATTGCATTTTTTTTAAAGAAAGAAAAATCAATTTTCTTTTTAATCCAAATCTTGTTTACAATTTTCTTTTTAATCCAAATCTTGTTTACTAAATTTTGAAGGCCCTGCCTCATACAAATCTTGCTTTTGCAACTTTTGTCGCCGCTATTCACAGCTCCTTCCTTCATCCAGAATGCAGCCATATCCTTCTACACACCAGACCTGCACTCATGCAAAATAAAATCTTTATCTTCTTTTAATTTTTTAAAATTAAACCCTCAAAATATTTCCCGCCTTTTTCTCTTTAATCTTTGTCGCTGCTGTTCACAGCTCCTTCCTTCATCCATAATGTAGCCATATCCTTCTGCACACCAGACCTGCACTCATGCAAAATAAAATCTTTATCTTCTTTTAATTTTTTAAAATCAAACCCTCAAAATATTTCCCGCTTGTTGCTCTTTAATCTCCTTTCAAAAAGATTTTTAAAAAAAATGCTTCCCGCCCATTCTTAAGCTTTTAAAAAGCACTCTTTTCCTCTTTTAATCGATTAAGTAGGTTTCTCAAAAAAATTAATAAAGTCCTTTTTTTAATACTACGTTTTTTATTACAACTTTTAAAGTTTTAAATTAATTTTCTCTAAAGTTTATCATATTAAATCTATTAATATTTATTATTTTTTAAAAATAATATATTAGTTTATTTTAACATTTGAAATTTAAATTTTTTTCTAAAAAAGTTGTTTTTAATATTTTAGTTTAAAGGGGCTTATTTATTTTTAGAAGATTTAATTGAATCAAGATGGATTTTTTTTAAGCAAATATTTACAATAGTTTTTTTTTTTTTTTTCATAAAGTAAATTTTTTATTGCAATCATATCAACTTTAATTCCTGAGATTAAATTAACTAGTTTTAACTATCATTCTTGGAAAACAAACATTTCTTTCATTTTTCAATTTAAACATCTTTTGGATGTTGCAACAGATCCTAAATCTAAACCAGGTTCGTCTACATTGAAAGATGAAATTGAAAAATGGAATCTTAAAAATGAGGAAGCCCTTGGCCTCATAGGTATATAGTACAAATGAATCAAGAAAAATTCAAATTCAAGATCAACTTGAAGATTTGAGGTATTTTGATTTTAAATCTATGGATGATTTTTTATTGAAATTTGATGCTTTAAATAGTCAATTGGATGGTTTAGGAGTGAAATTAGATAATCTTAGATTAATTCATCTTATTCTTAAAAAGTGTCTTCCTAGACAATTTTAGCAATTCATTACTAATATTCATGCTCAATTAGTTATTCCTTCTTTAGCTACTCAATTAACTTATGATATTTTTCGTGATTTATTAAGACAAGAAGAGGCTAAGTTAATTCAGTTTGGTACTCTTAAGTCTAATGAACATGCTTTCTTGTCTAAGCATAAGCAAAATTTTAAACCTCATTCTAAACAACAACATTATAATTCCAAACCTCATTATAATAATGGCAAAGATCCTAGAGAGTTTAACTCTTCTAAGAGACCACATTGCACTTATTGTAATAAGGATGGTCATTGGCAAAATACTTGTTTTAAAAAGAAAATTGAGAAAAAGCCTATGAATCAAAATAATCAACAATTTCATAACAATGGTGATCAATCTAGACGTGCTTTTACATGTAGTTTGAATGTTTCTAAACCTTTTTGAATGGGTTATTGATTTAGGTGCATCTCATCATGTTGCTTCACATAATTTTTTTTAAATAACTTCACAAGTACTTTATTATTGGACTTGATCAACCCAATAATAGTGTACTTGTTTTACTCAATTATATTTGGAATATGAAAGGGGGATATTCATGTAGTCATGAATGCATGAATATCGTCTTAAATGACTTATTTATACTTAATAATACTTCACTTCATAATATGCAATTCCCATTATTCCATCATAATTTTTATTTATTTTTAATATTAATTTTCATAACTTAAGGAGGCTTGATTTGTGGCTTTTCATCTATTACAATATTTAAAACAAATCTAGTGTTTCTTTCTCAACTACAATTATGTTGTTTTGAAAAAGGGAATTTGATATTTTATTGTGTCTCTTTTGCTTTGGTGGTGCTTGGTTTGGCTACTTCAATTTATTTGGTAATTTCTTTCCTTCAAACAATTGCTCATTCATTAGTACTTTCATTTGCTCTTTTCTATTTCCTTTCATTAATCTGATATTGTGCATTATTTTCTCTCATTAATCTGATATTGTGCATTATTGGTCAATTTCTCTTTTTGATGGATTTATTTCATCTATATATTTTTTGAAAATTAAAAGCTCATTGGAGTATTTTCCTTCTTTATGGATTTATTCCATCTATATATGTTTTGCAAGTTAATCACTTTATCAAGTCTCAATGGAGCCTTTACATATATTTTTTGTGCTAGTCACATTTGCAGTAATGTTGCATAGGGAGCCCTATCTATAATGAATCATATATTTTATCAAGTCTCATTGGAGTTTTTTTTGGGACCCATGGAAAATATTTCCATCCACTTTGATGGTATGCACTTACTTATTTTTTTTATGAACTTAGATCTATTTTCTAAATTGATGGGGATCAAGTTCTTGAAACCTTTATGTTTCATTATTTTATTGAAGGCAATATGGTTTTTTTAAAACCATCTTTAGGACTAATTTTCAAAGTCCTTTATTATTAATCTTGACACAATTTCCCTTTACATTACAACAAATGATGTAGTGAGAGGAAACCTAGAACTATTATTGCTATGTCTAGATATATTGACATTTTATAATTTGGGCTATGCTTTCTTTCTATCTCATGGTTTCATTAGAAGTAAAAATGGTCCAAATTTATATATTAAACATAGTGAAAATGATATTGTGATTATTATTTTAATGATTTAATTATCACTTCTAGTTCTAACTTTTTGATTAGTGATGTTAAGTCTCAACTCAATCAACAATTTCAAATGAGTGATTTGGGCCTATTACATTATTTTGGGTATGCAAATTTGGCAAACACCTAAAGTGTTGGATTGGTTTCTAGCTTTATGTCTAAACCACAACAAACTCATTTTAAAGTTGCAAAAAGAATTTTAAGATATGTTAAAGGCACTCTTAATCTTGGTCTCTTTTATGATGCAAATTATGATTTTTCTTTAAAAGGTTATACTGATTCAGATTTAGAAGGTGATCCCAATAATGGGAGATCCACTTGTGGTTATTGTTTCTTTGTTGGATCAGGTGCAATCTCATGGAATAGTAAGAAACAACAATCTACTTCTCTTTGTTCTATAGAAGCTGGATATAAAGGTTGTACAAATGCATCTAAAGAGGCATTATGTTTAAGAAGATTACTTGAAGACTTGGGTCTACCTCAAAAGAATCCTACTCCTTTGTATTGTGATAATCAAAGTGCTATTGCTTTGGAAAAGAATCCAATTTTTCATGCAAGGACCAAGAACATTGCTCTTCAACATCACTTCATTAGAGAGAAAATTGAAAACAAGCAAATTTCTCTTTTGTATTGTAAAAGTGAAGATCAAGTTGCAGATATTCTCACCAAAGTTCTTTGTAATGATAAATTTCTCTTTCATTGTAAAAATCTTGGTTTACAACCCATTGAAGGGTTTGATGTAACCTCCCCAAGTAAAGCTTAAGGGGGGATGTTAGAAGATTAATCTTTACTTGGTAAATGTTATTCTTTAATTGTAATTATTTATTAACTTGTAGGAATATTCCAAAGGAATCCCTACAAGTGCCTCTCCTCTCATTCTTGAAGACTCATGCAAGCAAGCTAAGGCTGGAACTCTCTCTCTCTCTTTGTATTATTCTTTAGGCATTTTTCCTCCATTCATAATATTGTGGTTTTTTCTTGTTTTTTCCCCTTAACAAATTCTTGTGTCTCTCTTGCTTTGGTGGTGCTTGGTTTGGTTACTTCAATTTATTTGGTAATCTCTTTCCTTCAAACAATTGCACTTTATTAGTACTTTCCATTGCTCTTTTCTATTTCCTTTCGCAGAGTAAAATGAAATAGCAATGGGTAACCTCTTTCTAGAAAACACGCAAATTGTTTGGCATATGTTCTGTTTATAACTTGTATAAACATGCAAGACTGTGAATACCAAGTTCTTCTTTAATAATCTAGACAAATTTCCCTGATTACTGTGATCGACCAAAAGGATTTAATCTTTTCTTGAAAGAACCAGTAAATTAACCACATAGATACAACAAATGTGTACTGATAAACTGAATATAAACTTGTTATATCAATTTAAACAACCAAAAAGCATCAATCTTAGAGACAACTTAGTAATACTTTCAATAAATTCAATAGACAATTGACACTAGAAATGAGCTACGACATCAGCTCATTCTTATTAAAAACTCCATTTTGAAAACATGCATCATCGTCTCTGTTCTGTGGAAAATTTTATCCAATTGTATATTCTCTACCCTATCTACTCTAATCTATCTCATCCCCTAATCTTTACAATTGAGAATGAACATTTATACATTGGCCACCGAAGAGACACAATGCTTCACATTCACTTGTTGGCAATCGGCTGTTTGAATTCAGGCTTTTGTTAATCATCTTTGAGACAATCGTCGAGATGTTCTGTAGTCATGCCGAAGGAAAATTTATCACCAAAATTCATCCTTCTGTCCATCGTTGTGAAGTCATGTCATCTCATTGACACTTTGAGTCTCACTGAGAAATGCCCATTCATCCCATGTGCTTCATTGTGACCTCCATGATGTCGGGAAGATGTTTCACAGATAATACTTTGTCTCGTCGAGATGGGTTCCTTAGTGTATTTTTCGGTCACTAAAACAATTCTGAGTCGGGAAGAGGTTTCATAGAACACCCTGTGACATACCGAAATACCCTGTGGTACATTCATGTCGCTAAAACATAATCATTCTCTCACCGACAAAACTGATCTTACCGATGAAATAAATTTCATCGGTAAGACTGTGAATCTTCGAAAAGACTCATACCGATGCCAAATGTTTCGCCAAAGTATTCTATCGACATGACTTATAGGTCGGCAGGACTATATAACCTCACCTCGACAACCTTTGATAGGATTCCCCTGTGCAAGTTGGCAAGACCAGAGGTACTCGCCGAGACCTTATTCCGAATACCCTTTAGTCTCACCAAGATGTATATCCTCATCACTGGTTGGCAAGACATGCCCCACTCGGTGAGACATTATTCTAATGCTTTGACTCTTGTCGATATGTATATCCTCATCGGCATGACATATGGGTCGCTGTGACTTACTCTGATGAAAGATCTCTTGCTGAAATGTTCTTTCTGCTACCGGTCGGTGAGACAATACCCATTCGATAAGACCTCATCCCGAAGTCTTTGTCTGGCTGAAGTGCTTGCTCGTTTTGTGCTAGTCGGTGAGACATAAAGAGTTCGCCGAGTCTTCACCCTGAAGAAAATCTCTCACCGACAGGCTCCTTCTGTCACCGGTCAGTGAGACAATAAGATCTCACCAAGACCACATGCCGAAGAAGACACTCCTACTGAAAGATACATGCATGTGAACTCCAATCGTTGTGACATCAAAAACATCTTGCCAATAGGAAACACAGACGTATATCGACAAAAATGTATTATGGGTCGGGGAAACCTTGACAATCTCATGCCGATATAGATCACAAAGTGAAATACTTAGACCTAGATGGATTTTATGGGACAAATATGGGAAAAATGCTATGAAGAAAGATATTAAGAATATGATGAGGACTCGTTTGGAAACTTATGGATATGAAAAGCTTGTAAAATACATCAAAATTTTACAGTTCTAATAGTGGCTCTGCCTGTGAATGAATGATTGTAAGATCATTGCAATGATCCAGATCTCAAGTTGAGTAGACCAGACACAAAATGAGCAAAATGGGAATGGAAAGAATGCAAAATGGAGATGGAGATGAACAGAACCCTAAACTACTATACATGGAAAAATTATTTTGAAAGAAGAAAAATTGTCCATGTACTGGCAAGTCTTGCTCCTTTATTTCCTAGACTACTGTGGATGGAAAAGAATTTTAAAGAGGATCATCAAGAGTTGTCGATGCACTGGCAACCCTTAATCCTCTGTGTTACTCAAGAGAAAAAATGTTTCAAAAATTTCCCATGTACAGGCAATTCCTGATCTTCACCAGCCATATTTTGTAGATAGTACGAATCTTCACCTCTTTTTCCAACAACCACAAAAGGTCCCATCCACAAGGCTTCAAACTTCCCATGCTTGCCCTTCTCCTGGCACCTTACATTCCACATCAATACCAAATCACTTTCTCCAAATTTTCTATCCTTCACCCTTTTATCAAATAGATACTTCATATGTGCCTGTAACTTCATGTTTTGGTTTTGGGAAACTCTCCTTATTTCATCAAGTTCAGGCAGTTGCTCCATTCTCTCTTCCATAGGTTCTGGAATAACCAAATCTTCTTGAAGGACAAACTTGTAGACTGGTAACAAATTCTGCAAAGGCATCCTGGCCTGTGTTCCATACACCAATTCAAATGGGGATTTTCCAATTACCTTTTTAACAGTGATTATGTCATCCCAAATAGCCAATTTTAATTTTGAATCGCAGGCCTTCTTGTTCTGACCTAGCATCCTTCTTATAATCTTCAGAAGACTTTTATTGCTAGACTCTGCTTGACCATTAGCTTGTGGATGATAAGGAGCTGCATAAGAAATGGTAATACCATATGTGCTACATAAATTTCTGAATTCATCTGACTTGAAACACATCCCATTGTCAGTGATCAATCTTATTGGTGTACCAAATCTAGAAATGATGCTGTCCATTAGAAAATTTGTCACAACTCTACTTGTAGCTTGTTTAGTTGGGATTGCTTCAACCCATTTGGTAAAATAATTGGTGGCCACCAGTATCCACCTATGACCACCACTTGATTTTTCTTGTATCTCTCTAATGAAATCAATTCCCCATTGCTGAAAAGGGGCATCAGCTTGCAAGGGTCGAAGTGTCAAAGCTCCCTGATACTTTAGTTTTCTAGAGAATTTTTGGCATGCCTCACATTTTCTTACATATGTAAAAGAGTCATTAAAAACCTTTGGCCAGTAATAACCTGCCCTGAGAATTTTATGCGTAGTTGTCTTTGCTGAGTAATGTCCTCCACAAACTCCTTAATGCATTTCACTTAAGACATGCCTGGTCTGAGACTCATCCATACATAACAATAGTATACCATCCCTATTTTTCCAAAATAGATCTCCATCCATAAAAACATACTTAGATGCCTACAACTTCAGCGTTCTCTTCTGGTTGTCATTCAATCCCTCTGGGCACTTCATTTATTTAAGATAATGCATGATATCTATATACCATCGAGTACATTCAATGCTTGCAAATATAGTCTCTTCTTCTATATTACAAATTTTATTTGCTTCAATGTTTGTTTCTATCATTAATTTAGCCAATCCTTTACCTCTTACTAGTTTATTGATTTGTATCTCCATGTCAAACTATTGGATTTTGTTAATCCATCTACATCTTTTTCCTATTACTTCAGACTATGTTAGAATATCCTTAACAGCTGCATGAGGTATATAAGCAATCACCTTTGCTCCAATAAGATATGTCCTGAAATCTTTTATAGCTTTCACTAATGCAAATGCTTGCTTTTCCATTATATCATATTTTAATTCAGACCACTGTAATGACTTATTGAAAAAGGACACAAGTTGTTCATAACCATCCTCATTCTTTTGTAACATAACAACATCAATAGTGTGCATTGAGGCGAATGAAAATATTTGAAAAGGCTTTGCTAAATCCAGAGACTTAAGGACTGGAGCTTCCTTGATGGCCCTTTTTATTGATATAAAAGCTTGCAAATCCTCTGTAGTCCATTCCACTTTTTGTCCTTTCCTCAACATTTTTGATATAGGTTTAATGATCTTAGTAAAATTAGAAACAAATCTCCTAACAAAGTTAATCTGTCCAAAGAATGACTGTATAGCCTTAACAATTTTAGGGATAGGAATTTTGTCAATAGTTTCAACCCTCTCAGGATCTATCATAATCCCTTCTTCTGAAACAATATGTCCCAAGAGCTTAACTTCTATGACTGAAAAATGACACTTCTTAGGGTTCAAGCTAATACCATATTCTAGGGCTTTAATAAATACCTTCTCCAGATGTTGCACATGATCTTCAGCCTTCTTCGAATAAGCAGTCAGGTCATCCTGATACACCACCATGATATCATTGATCAAATCTGCAAATGCCATGCCCATAGCTCTTTGGAAGGTCACTCCTACATTAGTGATACCAAATGGCATTCTTATGTATACATACGTTCCCCAAGGAGTTGTAAATGTCATTTTATATTGCTCAGGCTCTTTGACTTTAACCTGGTTATACCCTGAAAACCCACCCATCATAGACAATAGTTCACACCCTGTCACCTTATGCAATATAGCCTCCATATTGGGTAGAGGATAATTATCTTTGAGGGATGCCATGTTTAGATTTTTGAAGTCTACACACAGCCTGATATCTCCATTTTTATTTCTCACAGGGACCAAATTTGAAACCCATGTTGAATGCCTAATTTGTTTAATGATTCCCCCATCTCTGAGCTTTGCCAACTCTTCTTGCATTTTAGGCTCCAATGTTGGATTTATGGGTCTCTGTTTTTTGTTTGAATGGCTTAGTGTCTGGCTTCAATGGTATTTCATGCTGAAACAAATCTTCCCTTATAGGATTTTAGATCTTCATAAGACCAAACAAACACATGTTTATATTATCTCGACAACTCTATCAACATTTTTCTAATTGTAGGGCTTATCTTCTTCCCTATGTATACCCTTCTTGGTGTCATCTTAGTTCCCAAGTTAATTTCTCCAATATCTTCCCTCTTGACTGTGTTTGCTTCATGAGGGATTGATCATTTCCATCATACACCCTCTCTAATGCCACTAAGCCTTTAGGAAGCTTATTTGTTTTAAGCTGTAAGATCTCCTTCCCAAATATTGTTTGCTCCCCATCCACTTCTTCAACAAAGGCATTGAAGTCAATCTCTTAGGCTTCATACTAATCTATATAGAGGAGAAACTTCATAAGGTCAGTATCATCATTGAAGACCTGCTAACTATAAATGTTATCAAGAACAAAAGGCCTTGTCTTGAACTCAATTTGTGATACTCTAGCCAGTGTAATGTCATATCTTTTCAGCGCCACATTTGTTAAAAAATCTTCCATTATATTTTTGACCTATCAATCCACTCAATTGAGAAGGCATCAAACAATTCAATTGTGTCCCATACAAAATTTCTATATTGCTTCAATCTTTTATGTTTTGCTGCATATTTTGACTTAATTTGTGAAACAACCAACTCAGAATCCCCTCGAACAGCCAGCAGCTTGATTTTGTGTTTCACAACTATATTCAAACCTGTTAACAAAGCTTCATACTCTACAACATTGTTTGTACATTCAAATGCTAACATAAATGAATACTTAAATGTAACACCCTTAGGTGAAACAAATACTATCCCTGCTCCATTACCTTCTTGACTGCAGGCTCCATCAAAGTACATCTTCCACACACCGTTGCAGTTCTGTGCAGCATGCTTCTCAATTGGATCACTATTGATCAACTCTGGCTGGGCTAGTTCTATATTAAAACTCCCAAGATCAACATCACAAAAAAATTGATCTAATTTTGTGGTACATAGTCAACAAGCTGATTCATCCTTGGCTCCCTGTACAACTTCACCTCTTGGCCATTTACTAGAATTGTTGCATAAGATAGATCAAACTGAACATTCCCACCAATAGCTGCCATCCACTATCTTGATAAAAGCATACCAAACTAAGGAGGGGTGTCTATTACTATTATATCAATATTGTAGGCCACTTGAGGATAAGTAGATAGCTTGACTTCAACAACTTTCATTATACCCACCACAAGAATAGGTCGGTTATCCATCTCATAGAATTTACCTTCATATGTATCCACCCTCATGCCTAGTTGTTTCATCACTCCTACTGGCATAATATTCATGGCATCACTAGAATCTATCATGCAATTCCTTAACAATTTGTTATTTATGAGTAATGTAGTGAAAAAAGGATCAACCTATGGGGGACTTGTCAATACATTACTCAAGCAGATTTCTGAGATATTTACTTCCTCTTGCTTACTACTTTCTTTAGTAGCCACCTTGTTTTTGGAATTCAAATGCTTTTCATTTGTTATCAATTGGACAACACTGTCCCTGTACTCCTTAATCTTCATCATATCAAGTAGTGGAATAGACATCTTTACTTGAGATAAAGCCTGAGTGAAGTCAAAAGAAGAACTCTCCACTTTAACCATTTTCTTTTGCTCTGGTGTTTCTCCTTTGTTTTCTTCCTTTTCTCTTTTACTTGGCTGATCAGGCTTTTGTATTTCTTTGTGTAACTCCTTCACTTCCTCCTTGTGGATAGGCTTTTGTTTACTTTCATCATATTGTTTATTTTCTATCCTTTTCATAGTTCCTTGTGTCGCCTTTTCTTTCATAAAAATACCCCTGGGGACACCTTCCTTCTCATTTATAGTCCTATTTGTCAACCAGTACTTACTCTTTGCCTCTTCAACTACAACAATAGTTAGTCTCTCTATTTCCTCTTCAATAAGTTTCCTCATACTACATTGAGTAGGTATGTCAACAGAATGTTGCTCTGTATATTCTTCTTCAGAGTCAGAAAGGATCTGATGTTCAGCCATATGGACATTGTATTTCTGATTTGAAACATCATATTCGTAGCCTTCATCCTCTGAAGATGATTACCTCTCCTCCACATAGTGAAAAGTGTTTGAAGTCAAATACACTTTGTGATCTTCTCCATTGTTTCCCGTCAACATTCCTTCCTCTTGCATTCTTTGGGCTACAACACAATAATCTGGGTAATGTGGCTTATCACAGACTTCATAGAAATAATTGTTATTCACCATATAGGTTCCCTTCTTCCTCAATGGATCAGGAGTTTCTTTGCTTCTAGTCCTATCTGTTATGGGTTTTCCATCTTTCCAATTTGTGTTATAAGGCATGTCATGCAACCTAGGCCTTTCATTCATGTATGTGTGCTCATGTTTGTATTGATAATTATTGGTTTGTTGGGGAGCCCTATGATTATCTCTTTTATCAATTATCCCAACAACCCTCCTATTGTTTTCAATTGTTAATTCTATCTTTTTAGCTTCAACCAAGTCTCTTGGGAACCTATTTCTTAGTTCATACCCTATTTTAGGATCAAACGCATTCAAATAAACACTCAAATACATAGAGTCTGGCAGTCTTGATCCAGGAGGTATTTTATTTTGCAATTTATTGAATCTTTGATTAAAATCATAAATTGAATCATTCTAATTTTTCTAAATTCGCATCAATTCATGAGGAGCAGCATCAGGTGCACTTTGATTCCCATATTGCTCGAGGAATCAGTACTAGAATATTTGGAGCGAATCAATAGAGGCTCTTGTTAGGTTGTTGAACCAATCTCTGGCTTCTTCAGTCAATGACATCATGAATAGCCTCATATGTAGATCTTCATAAGGTACATCCAAATATTGAATGAAGGCATTGAAGCTTCTTAAATGATCTTCAACGGTAATTGCATTACTTCCTGTGAACTTAGGCATTAGACCTCTCCAATTTCCATCCATAGGGTAAGGGTATAAATGAAACCCTGCTAAATCAAATTGTCTAATCATTGTTGTGTACTGATGAGGAGGAGGGTTAGGTGGGTACTGATACATTGGGTTATTATATTGTGTATTATGATGTGGCATATAATGTTGACCATGAGGCGGCTGTGTGTATGTATGTTGTGTGGGAATATGAGGTGATGATTTGGCTGTCTATATTGATTCCCTACTTGATGGTGAGAAAATCTTGATGGATCAGAAGGCCCTACACCATGGTTACCCTACTTATGAGGTGGTATATACTTCGGGCGACTAAATTCCTGATTAGTAATTTGGGCTTTTTACAATTCAGCTTTTAATTCTTCTATCTCCTTTTGTAATTCCATCCGTTCTTTTACTTCTTCAGGAATTGAAGGTTCATAATCATCTTGAGGGTTTTCATGATCATTATGTTCATTCTGATTACCTTGCATTTTAAAATCATATTCTTGCTGAATTTTGATTCGTTCAGCCTCGAGTTCAGCTCTGAACTCGGCCTGTTTCTGAGGATCATGAAAAGGAAATTGATTTCTTTGATCTTATGGGGTACAAGGCTCTATGATCAAATTATCTCTCCATGTATTATAGCGATCATATGTTTCACAATGTGCTCTTGATGCTTTGTCTTTGTCTGTTATGCACATGTCCTCACTTATCCTTTTTCCTTTATCAACCCTGTCATCTTTGTGTGTCCACTTACTGCCAACAAGGGCTCCAGTATGACCTCCCCTGTATTGGGATCTTCTTCCATTCATGTTTGAACAGATGCATGTTTCTGTCAGAGTCGCCACTCACTTTTTTCAAAAGTGAGAAAGTATTTGATATTTCTTATTCCCAGTGGAGTCTGTACAAGGTTTCTAACTCTATGACTAAGGCCTTGATTCTGAATTGATTTATCCCTAGCAGAGTCACCAATTTGTTAGCTCTCAAAAATGCAAGTGGAAAACCTCAAGAGGCTGCCAATCTCTTGGTATGTTTTACGGTAATAGACAAGGTCAGATGTTTTAGACCTTCTACTCTTCAGGTGCTGCTAGACCTAGGTGGGTGTACCTATATGAATGAAGCATACTTAATGTGCTTACTTTTTCTTGAATTTTTTTTCCCACAATGGCAGATGGGAGTGGACAAATGAAATCAAATTTGGTATAAATTGTATATGATATTCAAAGCTAAATCCTAATATGCTCAGTTAACAGATGTAAAGAAAATAGATGAATCTAAATGGTGAAATGCAGAGACTAGTGCCTTATTGGGTATGCGGAGTCAAATGAAATAGCAATGGGCAACCTCTTTCTAGAAAACACTCAAATTGTTTGGCATATGTTTTGTTTATAACTTGTATAAATATGCATGACTGTGACTACCAAGTTCTTCTTTAATAATCTAGATGAATTTCCCTGATTATTGTGATCGACTAAAAGGATTTAATCTTTTCTTGAAAGAACCAGTCAATTAACCACATAGATACAACAAATGTGTATTGAATAACTGAATATAAACCTTTTATATCAATTTAAACAACCAGAAAGCATCAATCTTGGAGACAACTTAGTAATACTTTCAATAAATTCAATAGACAATTGAAACTAGAAATGAGCTGTGACATCAGCTGATTCTTATTAAAAACTCCATTTTGAAAACATGCATCATCGTCTCTATTTTGTGGAAAATTTTATCCAACTGTATATTCTCTACTCTATCTAGTCTAATCTATCTCATCCCTTCATATTTACAATTGAGAATGAACATTTATACATTGGCCACCGAAGAGACACAACACTTCGCATTCACTTGTTGGCAATCGGCTGTTTGAATTTAGGCTTTTGTTAATCATCTCTGAGACAATCGGTGAGATGTCTTGTAGTTATGCGAATGGAAAATGTATCACCGAAAGGCATCCTTTTGTCCATCGCTGTGAAGTCATGTCATCTCATCGACACTTTGAGTCTCACCGAGAAATGTCCATTCATCCCATGTGCTTCGTTGTGACCTCCGTGATGTCAGGAAGATGTTTCACAGATAATACTTTGTCTTGCCGAGATGTGTTCCTTAGTGTATTTTCCGGTCACTAAAACAATTCTGAGTTGGGAAGAGGTTTCATAGAACACCCTATGACATACCAAAATACCCTGTGGTACATTCATGTCGCTGAAACATAATCATTCTCTCACCGACGAAACTGATCTTACCGATGAAATAAATTTCATCAAAAAGACGATGAATCTTCGAAAAGACTCATACTGATGCCAAATGTTTCACCGAAATATTCTATTGGCATGACTTATAGCTCAGTAGGACTGTATAACCTCACCCCGACAACCTTTGATAGGATTACCCTATGCAAGTCGGCGAGACCAGAGGTACTCATCGAGACCTTATTCTGAATACCCTTTAGTCTCACCAAGATGTATATCCTCATTGTCGGTCGGAAAGACACGCCCCACTCGATGAGACGTTATTCTGATGCTTTGACTCTTGTTGATATGTATATCCTCATCGGTGTGACATATGGGTTGCTGTGACTTACTCTGATGAAAGATCTCTCACCGAAACGTTCTTTCTGATGCTGGTCGGTGAGACAAAACCCATTCGGTAAGAGCTCATCCTGAAGTCTTTGTCTAGCCAAAGTGCTTGCTCGTTCTATGCTATTCAGTGAGACACAAAGAGTTCACAGAGACTTCACCCCGAAGAAAATCTCTCACTGACAGGCTCCTTCTGTCATCAGTCGGTGAGACAATAAGATCTGGCCAAGACCACATGCTGAAGAAAACACTCCTGCTGAAAGATACCTGCATGTGAACTCCAATTGTTGTCACATAAAAAACATCTTGCCGATAGGCAACACAAACGTATATCGACAAAAATGTATTATGGGTCAGGGAAACCTTAACAATCTCATGCTGATATAGATCACAAAGTGAAATACTTAGACCTAGATGTATTTTTTGGGACAAATATGGGAAAAACGCTATGAAGAAAGATATTAAGAATATGATGAGGACTCGTTTGGAAACTTAGGGATATGAAAAGCTTGTAAAATAGATCAGAATTTTATAGTTCTAACAAGTTGCAAGATGACTAGAGGCTCTATGGTGCTAGCTAGGGGTGCTCGAATTGGTACCTTGTACAAGCTAGATGCACTTGTTGTCCAATGCAATAGTGTCTTTGCAAATTCACTTAAGGCTGCTCATGGAGAAAAGAAGGAAAACATTCCTAATGGTGTAAAATCCATGGAGGTTAAACTTTCAACAGAGAAGACTATGCTCTGCATCATAGGCTAGGCCACATTGGTGAGAAAGGTTTAAAAACCTTGAAAAATAAAAACCTGGTAGAAGGGATTGAAGATTGTAACCTTGAATTCAAATTTTGTGAACATTGCATATATGGAAAGCAACATCGTGTTTCATTTTATTCCAGTCATCACAAATCTTCTAGTTTGATTGATTATATACATTCTGATGTGTTTGGTCCAGTGAATGTTCCTTCTTTGTCTAAATCAAGATACTATGTGTCGTTTATTGATGATTATTCAAGAAGAGCATTTGTATATTTTTTGAAAAGTAAATCAGAAGTGTTCAGTCAATTTAAGGAATTTAAAAACCTTGTAGAAAATCAAACTGGTAGAAAAATAAAATGTTTAAGGACTGAACAATGGCGGTGAGTTTTGTTTTTAGATGAATTCGAAGGTACTGTAAGGACCATGGGATTAAAAGGCATAAGACTACACGTTACACTCCACAAAAAATGGAGTTGCTGAAAAGGTTCAACAGACAGAATGGAAAGAGCACAAAGTATGTTGAGCAGTGTTGGTTTGGAGGAGAAGTTCTGGGCTGAAGTAGTCTCTACAACATGTTACTTGGTAAATCGTTCTCCTAACTCTGCTCTTGTTGAGAAGATGCCCTTGGAAGCATGGTCTGGAAAGAATCCCTCTCTAAGACATATTCATGTCTTGGCTGTGAGGCATATGCATATGTGCCATTTGAAAAAAGATCCAAGTTGGAAAACAAAGTTGTAAAGTGTATTTATTGGCTATAGCGCTGGCATAAAAGGATACAAGCTTTGGAACCCTGAGATTGATAAGGTTTTGTATAGTAGAAGTGTTATCTTTCATGAGCTGAAGCCTTCTACATTGGATCTACAGTCAGAGAAGGACTCAAAAAATGAAAAGGATGTAGCAAAAATTCCTCTGACACCAGATAAAGAGGAATTGAAAAATCAAAATGTACCTGATACTGAGGAGAGCTCAAGTAGTTCTGAAAATACTGAAGAAGATGAAGAACCACCTCAGCCTCAGCCTGTGAGGAGGTCAATTCATGAAAGAAAGCAACTTGATAGGTATGGGTTTTCTTTGATTGAGTCTACTTGTGCCTATAGTTTAATTTCTAGCACTGATGAACCTAGGACTGTGAAAGAGGCATTTAAAATCTTTAATTCAAACTCTTGGTTGGAAGCCATGAATGAAGAAATGGAATCATTAGAAAAGAATAATACCTGGAGTTTGGTGCCATTGCCTAAAGGCAGAAAAGCTATGGGCTGCAAATGGTTGTTTAAAAAGAAAATTGGTCTGGATGGCAGTGTAGAAAAATATAAAGTGAGGCTGGTTGCAAAAGGTTATTCCCAGGTAGAGGGCATCGATTATGGAGAAATCTTTTCTCCTGTAGCTAAGCTGACATCTATTAGATTTATTTTGTCACTTGCAGGAGCGTGTGACTTAGAAATTGAACAAATGGATGTGAAGACAACGTTTCTTCATGGTGATCTTGAAGAAGAAATTTATATGTCCTAGCTAGAGCACTTTGTGGAAAAAGGTAAAGAAAGACTGGTTTCCAAGTTGAAGAAATCTCTGTATGGTTTAAAATAGTCTCCTAGAATGTGTTACCAAAAGTTTGACAAATTTGTGTTTTCATTAGGATTTGTAAGATCAAAATTTGATCACTGTGGGTATTACAAAGCTGAAAGTGATCAAGTACTTATTATTGCTCTCTATGTTGATGATATGTTGTTCATAGGCAATAGTAAGCTAATGATTTATGATCTTAAGTCTAAGTTGTCTGCAAAGTTTGAAATGAAAAATCTTGGTGCAGCTAAGTATATTTTGGGAATGGAAATAACCAGGGATAGGAAGAATAGAAAACTTTGGCTCAGTCAGAGTAAGTATATCATGATTGTTCTAGAAAGATCTTGTATGACTGATTGCAAATAGCTAGTTGTTCTAGTTATGCAGGGAACAAAGCTATCTGTTGAGGACTATCCAAAATTTCCTATTGGGATGGAGGACATGACCAGTGTGCCATATGCTAGTGCAGTTGGAAGCCTTATGTATGCAATGGTCATTACAAGGCTAGACATTGCCCAAGCAGTGGGAATTCTTAGTCGGTTTATGGCTAATCCTGGAAGGAAACATTGGGATGCTGTGAAGAGAGTGTTTAGATATATGAAGGGCACTTCAGACTATGCTTTGTGTTACCATGGTAACTTGGTTGAATCACAAAGGACTCTCAGTATTCCAGGTTATGTGGATTCTGATTGGGCAGGGGACATTGATAGCAAAAGATCCACCAATGGATATGTTTTCATGATGAATGGTGGTGCAGTGAGTTGGTTGAGCAAGTGGCAGGATTTAGTCACTTTTTCCACTACAGAGGCAAAATACATGGCAAAAACACATGCCTGTAAAGAAGCAATCTAGTTAAAATGTTTGTGTTCTAACATTGGTTTTGATGGTGGAAAAATTACTATTTACTGTGACAGTTAGAGTGCTATATGTTTGGCAAAGAATCCTACTTTCCATGCCAGGATGAGACATATAGATGTATAGTATCACTTTGTAGAAGATATGGTGGAGGATGGGAAGGTCTCTTTGGAGAAAGTGGATACTCTGGAAAATGTTGCAGATGCATTGACGAAGCCTGTGAGCACAGACAAATATAGTTGGTGTGCCAGTTCGATGGGCCTCTTGGCCCATGAATTTCAATGGTTTTAATATGCTCTGGAGGTGTCAGTAAGATCTTCGTCAAGTAGGAGCTTGTTGGAATATGTGCCTCAATTCTTACTGACATGTAACTCCTGCAGGGCAAAGTCATTGTGACATTAATCATGTCTAGCCAACTAGTTGTTATGAATTCTCTTAAAATGTTCATGTCGCCATGATAGAGTTGATGTCTTGCCGACAAGTCTATTGTTGTGACCTTTTTATGTTCGGTGTGACCTTTTGTCAAAGGAAACCTCTGGGCGACAATATGTTCTTATCGGGCTAACATAAGGGCTTTAGTAAGATGTTTCGATGACAATGGAAGATCACACCGATGGGGATACAACTAAAGTCATCGGGGTAATCACAAGGGCTTCACTAAGATGTCCTAGCGAGTATGAAATGTCT
Source organism: Sequoia sempervirens (assembly GCA_007258455.2). Classification (NCBI taxonomy): domain Eukaryota; kingdom Viridiplantae; phylum Streptophyta; class Pinopsida; order Cupressales; family Cupressaceae; genus Sequoia; species Sequoia sempervirens. The sequence continues at coordinate 473,763,846 of VDFB02271358.1, read as the reverse complement.
CACCAACAAAGGTTGCTATCGGGTGTTAAAGCGGATGATGGAGTAGCTCGAGGGTTTTGGGGAGAAGTCCTAGCGACTAAAGAATGTCTCACCGATAGCATTTGGCTATCTGGGTAATAGAAGGATCATCGGGGAGAAGTCTCAGCGATGAAGAAAGGTCTCGCCGACAAGAGTATTCACTTGTGGTCTTCACGGTGACTCAAAGACTTCGGTATGAAGTCTTGGCAACCAATGGAGAGTCTTGCCGATAGTAGTATGGCTTTAGAGTAACATAAGAGCGCTCGCTGAGATGTCTCGGCGAAAGACATAAGTCTTGCCGACTTGGTAAGACCTAGTGGTGCTCGATGTGAGGTCTCGACGAAAGACATAAGTCTTGCTGACTTAGTAAGACCTGGTGGTGCTTGATGTGAGGTCTCGGTGAAAGACAAAAGTCTTGCCAATGGAAAAAGGTGAAAGTGATATGACTTGTGAGCATTGGTAAAACTTCTTGCCGATGGAGGAATCTCTTGCCAATAGAAATGCATTGGATGTCGATGGATTCAGTATGTCTCATGGCATTCATTATAATGACTTGTTGACTGTTGGGACCTATGACGATATCGATATGAAGACTTTGTGGCATCGGGGAGAATCTGTTAGTGTCTTGCCGATATGCCAACAAAGTTGAATTCCCTTGAACAGATTAACCATCCTATGTGGAGCTTCATGGACCAATCAGAGGAAGCAATTTTCAAATTAATGGCAGTTAGATTTCTGCAATAGTTGTGATGCTGGAGCTGAACTAGATGCAAGGAAAAATCAATGCTCAAGAGGAAACTTTCTATGATGAGGCATTGGCGGATAAGGATGAACAAATGGTAAAAATCAGAAGTGATAAGATTTAAAGGATTGATTCTGATTTGGAAATACAAGAGAGATTGAGTCAGATTCTAGAGAGCATTTATGTAATAGGAAGAATAGTGAATGAAACTACTGTGAACTAATACCAGAGAGTTGTATCTCTGTTTTGTATGTAATTTTTTTGTTACTGTAATACAAAGAGATTCAGCTTGGTGTGGTGGGTTTTTTCCCGAAAGGGTTTTCCCATGTAAATATGTTGTTCATTGTCTTTGTGTATTTTCTCTATTTCTAAAAATCATTCATGTGTGTCTTAATTGGATTGTAATTAGAAAATAAAAAGTACTGTATGCATTCTTCCCTGTGGATTTGACGTTAGGAAAGTGTTTTCGTACCTTTGCTTTCCTTACACTTTGCTTCCTACACTACTTGTTGTTGATTGTTGATTGTTGTTCATATGCACTTGTACCATTGTAATGCTTGATGTCCTACATGAACCTGCATGGCTATCTTGTAGCATAACATCATAGTTGTTGTTCATATACACTTGTACTATGGCCTTGGCTTCCAAAATGAGACCTCTCCTGAATCATAACTGCTTAATTGTCATTTGTAACTTTTTTTTTCTTGTATGCAATCATGATCCATGTTGGATCAGTCATGATGACCAAAACCCCTACATGAAAGGTTATGAGCATAGCAATTGTATCTCGATCACATGATATGAGGGTTCCATTGTTGTCATAAACCTCTTGTAATGACATTTTTTCAATAGGCATATTATCTGTAATACCCCTTTGTTTTGCTTTCTGGCTGGACAGTATGTCCTTGTTTGCTTGGATGTGCTTTTCGGTTCTTGAGATGATGTATCATGTGTGTGCGATTTTATCGATAATTATAGAGTGATAGTTTATTGGTGTGATGTGATGTATCTTATCTGATGCTTTATTTGACATGTTTTAATTGGTGTAATGATGATTAGTTATTGTAACATGTTATTGCATGAGATATTTGTTTATGATGGAATTGTCAGTCTATGATGAGTGTATTGGTGAAGGGGACGAGATCGCATCACTCGCTTGCAGGTGCCCTACGATTTCATGATTTCCTCTTCACAAAGTGTTTATTATGTTATATATATGCATGTTCGATATGCTCTTTGTTCGCATGTTGATAGGTACAAAACATCGACTCCACCTGATTTTATAGGTTTGAGCGTCTCTATTGGCCAACAGTATTCAATTGGGAGATAGTAGCTAGGTTTTCCATGCCAAGACATCACCCTAGTCATAGTGTGTCGTCGGGTTATCGTCGGGTTTAGTTCTTTTGATTTGGTTCATTCCTCCTTGGGTATTTAATTAATTTCATATTATAAAGGTTATTAAATGGTGGGTGTAGTTAAAATAATGACTAAATATATCTAGTTGCAATGTTGAAATGTTATTTATTTTTATTGATTATTTTGATTTAATTAATAAAATTAGATTTACTTTATTGATTAATTAGGTAAACGGTGATAAATTAAATAAAGTTAGTTCTTTGGCATTATTGGATATTTAGAGTTAAATTAAAATAAAAAAGAAAATATGTTTTATATTGCACGTTTTAGAAATTATAGATAAAATAAACTCTTTTAAAAAAAATGAATTCTTTTGTTAAAAATAATTTTGAAATGCATGAAATTGCAATTGGAAAGTAAATTTGTTTTAAATTTAAAAGAAATGGAAATATCCCCAAAATTGCAATAAATTTGGTGGATGGGGTATTTTAGGGGTTTGACTAAATTTGGGGAAAACTCTATTTGAGCAATTTCTATTTCATATAATTTTTAATTTTTTCAATTTGGTGGAGAGTTTTGCTGTGGCTTGATTTGGATTTGAAGAAGAAGATTGAAATTCTTGGGTGGGCTAGAAAATGATTTGGAAGCACCATTTGAGTACTTCAAGCTTTGGAGAAAAAAACCAGGTTCCCTCTTTGTTTTTTTTTGTTTTTCGTTTTGAAATGAATTTCAAATCTTTGTTATGCTGTTGGAAAATTTTTAAAATACTGTTTAAAATTCAATGAAAACCCATGAAAAATTTGTTCAATACTTGCAAACTTTGTTGAAATTTTGGGAAAAGAAATCAAAACAAGAATCTCACAATGAAAATTTGAAGGAAAACCAAAAGAAAATTTCTTTTCAAACTTAAAACTTAAAACCAGATATGGTGTTGTCAAATTTATTTTTTGTTGCAAAATTATGTTGTGCAAATGCACAGTTTGGCTAGAAATGAAAATCTTATGTATATATTTATAAATATACCTATATATATACATACAAGTATATTTATAAATATATTGTGCTTTTAATTTTTTTCTGGGAAAACTTTTGTTGTTTCAAAAAAAAAATTTACACAAGAAATATTTTCTTCCTGTACAGGGGTTTGCCCTGTTTTTGTTTGTGTTTGAATGATTTTTAATAAAAAAAAAATTTAAATAAAATATTGTTTATTGGTGGGGGGGTGGGGGCTGCCCCCACAGTCGCCCCCATGGGGGAGCGTTGTGGAGGCAGCGCCGCTGCCTCCAAGGTAGCAGCGCTGCCCACACAGTGCACCCCCATTTGGGGGGAGGCTGCGTGGGCAACCTGCCTCTCCCTTTTGGGAGGGGTCGCAGCCCCAATATGTGGGCCCTTATTTTATTATTTTTATTTTTTATTTTTTATTAATGTTTTTATTATTTTATTTTAATATTATATATATATATTATATGTATATATATAATATTTTAATATTTAAATAATATTTTTTTTAATAATTATTTATTTATATATATATTTTATATATATACTTATGTATATATATATAATATACATTTAATGTGTATATGTATATATATATTTTATGTATTTTTAAATAAAGTTATTTGTTGAGTTAAATTGGTTTATTTTAATGAGAATTATATATTTAAATATATATATATATAGATATATAATTGTATATACATTATGTATATACTTTTATATATATATATATATATATATATATATATATTTAATACATATGGGTATCCAAGTATAGTTAAATTTAAGTTGATTATTTATATTCATAGTTGAAATAAAGATTGATTTATTTTAATCAAATGATTTTATCTAGCAAGTTGATTTGATTATTTTGTATGAATGAGAAAACATAATTAAATGATTAGTGTTAATTTCTTAATGTTGCCAATACGATTTTATTCACTTTTGAGTATTTGCAAATGAGGTGTTATTAGGTGAATTGGATTTAGAAAATCCTAACAATAGTTTAGTTATAATTGTGTTTTGAGTTGGAAGGTGTATGTTAGTTTTTTATTTTAAAATTAGTGCTATTGTATTTTAAAAATTAAGGTTAGTGCAATGATTAAATATTTGTTAAGGGTTAGGGTTGTAATTGAAAGGAATATGGTTATTGTGTTTACAATGACCTGTTTGATTTGATGGAATCTTAAAGTTCTTGTAAAGGATTTTTTAAATGTCAGGATTATGTACATGGTTAAGTTATGTGGATTATAATTAGAGAAAAATTGATGATATTAAATATGTGTAAAGAAAAGGGTTATTTTATTACGATGTTGTTATAATGGGTAGAATGTTATTTAAAAGTTATTGTATTCCATTGCCTTAAATGGTGAATGGGGAATGTTGTTTGTTTTCCAGATTGCAAGGAATAGATAAGGTTCATAAAAATTATATTGTTTAAAACTTATATGAATAGTTAAAAGATTAAGTATATGAGGTATATATGGACTTTGGTTCCTATTTTATGAGAAAATATGGTTATGTTGAATGACATCTTTAGTTATTTAAAGAACACGTGTATTTTTATGATTGTTGATTTAAGCGAATTCTTGTTGGTATTGTATGGGCAATATTGTTATGATTGTAAATTTATGAGTGTACTTTAGTAGTACTAAGTTTTGCTTCCAGAGGCTAGGGAACTCTTTGATTGAGTTGTTTGTTCTTTTTGGAGTGATTTTGTTATGTAAGTATTCTAGATGGGGTTTTCATTTAATTGAGTGGGTTGTCGTAATATGTTAGTCAACCATTGTATTGCCTTGGGTAGGGAGTATAGCTGTATCCAGTAGTTTTACCTGGTTTTCACGAATGAGGATGGTTTGTGCCTCCTTTGCAAGGAGTGGTTTCTGTGTTTGTTGCCTCCAGTGTTTGGAGAGGGTTTTGACTTTTGTTGCCTCCTGTGTTGGAGTGGATTTTCATCTTATGTTCCTCCTAGAGTTGGAGTGGTTTTATCTTATGGGTTTGCACTTGGGATTCCCTTGGTGATTGGTTTTGTTTGGTATGTTGTCGAGTAGAAGAGTGGCCTTTGTTAGGGGCCATAACCCAAAGAGGTAAATTGGAAAACCTTCAGAGGTGGTTTAATCAAGTGATAACTAAAAAAATATACTTAGAAGTTAGGTAGTTTTTCACATTAATTAAGATAATTGAGCCTCGCTCATGGACGCAAGGGCTTGTATAGACCTGGGATGAGACGAGAAGGCCTGGAATGGAAAGGTCATCTATCTTGTCCTTACGAGAGGTATTTGATTCTGCATGAGTGAGTATGGGTGTCGGGATTCGGTAGAGGCCACCAGGACAACTCATAGTGGGGGTCGGAGCCTAGGAAGATTCCCAAAGGATATCTCATGATGAGTTGTGTGATGACACTCTTTCTACGACAATAGTTGGTATTTGGGTTTATGTGTATGGTCTTCTTATCATACTCGATCTGTTTTATTTCTAGAAGCAATGTGACCTATGTCAGAGATGTTGGAGTTGTACTTGTGTTATCCTTATGGATGTTTGGTTCTTATGTTTGGCTGTGTCATTGTGAGTTAGCCTGTGTCTAGGGGTGGATGGTCTTGTCTAGAATTCCTTGTTACTATCTCCTAGCATGGGTGCTGAGCCTTTTGGTATCACATGGTTGGGTGGAACATGCACCTTAATCCATTGGGTCATCTTCTTGTTCGTGTGGATGAGATTTCCAATTGGAGAGCTCGTGGGATCTAGTACTTCATGCTTTATTCTTTTCCATTATTATAGTAATTTATTACCCCTCTTTGTATCGAGTTGGAAGATGTAGTTTGTAACCTTATTTATTGGAATTACCTCATTTGGGAAATGAGTATTGTAATCTTATTGTAAGGTATATTTTTGGAATCATGTGGTATCTTTTATGCCTTTGTTGTAACTTTATCATGTATGGAATGTATGAGTATTTAATTTGTTAAGTAATTAAATGTTATGTTTTTTAATTCATGTTTCTTGATTGGGATTTAAGTAATCTCAGTCTCGTAACCTTAGAGGTTGTTGGAAATGGATAGTGATCTTGCATGTTATTTGTACAAAAAAAAATAAAAAAATAGTACGTTTGAGTAGTAAATTGTAACTTCCTCTAGGGTTGTGTGGCGGGGAATTACATTATCTATGTCAACTAGAGTTGATGTTTCTTGAATGTCTTTTCCTTTTATGCCTTTCCTTAAAACATCATGCATTGAATGTTATCTGACAACTTGTTCACCTAATGTTTGATTGTGAAGGCCTTGAATAGAGCCTTGTGCAACTTTAGATTTTGTTTTTGTTGTTGTCCTTCATGAGACCATTGTAGCATGCATTGTTGGTTTTCCTTATCAATGAAAATGACCTTTACCTATTGCATTCACTTTCACTAGTACACCCATGAATGAATAATATCAATCCCCTTTGCCTCTTGTAGCTCTTGCAAAGGTGTTGTCCTTGTACTTGTATCATGACCTTGATTCAACCATTGCTCTTCTTTTGTTATGTGTAATAAATACACATAGTCTCCTCATTTTATCTTTATTGGACAGCCACCTGTCACATATGTGGGTGACCTAACAACTCACCTTCCTATGTGATGTGTGACTATTCAATAGGGTTATGGTGAGAGGGGCTTGAAAACAACTTGAAATGCTTCCTCATTGTTTAAAAGATGCATAATTGAACTTGATGCATCTATGAAGTCACTTCCTTTATAAACATATCATGGATCTTCTTAAGAATATTGAAGGACATATCAACACAACATGTTGCATCTTTTGAATCTGTCCTTTCCTGTCATGTCTTATGTTCCTTTCCTATCCTGTCGTATATTACTAATCTTTTATGGTATTGGGAAAATCCTAAGGTTGGGGTTTTGTCTTTGATTGAATCCCTCTATCTCTCTCCCCTCTACCCTTAACCCTTAAACCCTCTACCTCTCTCTCTCTCTCAAGTCTCTCCTCCCTACCCTCTCAAGTCTCTCCCTCTCACTCACTCTCTATCTCTCCTCTACCCTTAACCCTAAACCTTAAACCCTAACCCTTTAAAATCTAAAACCCTTAATCCTCTACCCTACCTCTCTCTCTCAAGTCTCCCTGCCACCCCTCTCCCTTTCTTAGGTCTCTCTATCTCTCACTCACCTCTATGTGTTCCCTCTACCCTTAAACCCTAAACCCTAAACCCTTAACCTTTAAACCCTAAACACTTAAACCCTTTACCCTCTACCCTTAACCCTTTCTCCCTCTATCTATCTCCCACTCCCTCCCTCTCTCTCTGAAGTCTCCCTGTCCTAGCACCACTCCCTCTCTCAGGTCTCTCTCTCTCCCCTTCCTCCCCTCTTCCCCTCTCCCTTCCCCCTTCTAACTCTCTCTCTCTCTCTCTCTCTCTCCCAAGTGTCTCCACTCTACCCTTAGCCCTCTACCCTAACCCTTAAATCCCAAATCCTCTACCCTCATCTCTCTTCCACCTCCCTCTCTCTCAAGACTCTCCTCCTACCCCTCTCTCTCTGTCTCTCTCTCATTCACTCCCCTATCTCTCCTCTACCTTTAAACCTAAACCCTTAACCCTTAACCCTTAAACACTAAACCCTTAAAACCTCTACCCTATATGATTAACCCTCTACCCTCTATCTGTCTCCCACTCCCTCCCTCTCTCTCTCTCAAGATTCTCCCTCCTACCCCCTCTCCCTATCTCAGGTCTCTCTCTCTCACTCACTCCCTCTATCTCTCTCCCTTCTACCTTTAACCCTAAACCATTAACCATTAACCCTTAAACTCTAAACCCTTAAACCCTCTACCCTCTATCTCTCTCCCACTCCCTTCCTCTCTCTCTCAAGTCTCACCCTCCTACCCCCTCTCCCTCTCTCAAGTCTCTCTCTCACTCACTCACTCTTATCTCCCTCCCCTCTACCCTTAACCCTCTACCCTCTATCTCTCTCCCCAATACCTATTGGTTGTTTTTACTGTAACTAGGTTGGTCTTCTAATTTACCTATGAAATTTCTAATTCCAATCAAGGGCAGCTCGAAGGACCTAGACCAACTAACGAGGATTTGAAAGACCTCCTACACTCTGGGATCTACAAGACCTGGGAGGGTGATCCCTTAATGTGTTTACAACCTCTGCACCATTATTGTAAACAACATTAACAACAATAGATAATCTCATTTAATAGCTCAACATAATAGCATAATACTAAATAGAATTGGTTGTTCATCAGTAATATCAACTATTTGGAGCATGAGATAACTACAACACATTCCATAATGTAAAATAGTCATTGATTTGCAATTTGTAGCAAGCACTAGGTAAAGACAAACAAAATACTAAACCATACAAATTAGTACAACTTACATCAGTGCCATATATCCATTGAGGGAGTCAAATTCATAAACATCTAAGGGTTTATGACAGATTTAACACATAACATATAAGATCTTTGAGAACATTGCTTTACAATTTCATCAACATGTATTCTAACCCAATACTACTTATCAAATCCTTATACAGAACATATCCACCTACAATCCCATTCAAGCATTTTAATTAATTCTTTGAATTAAAGCCAAAATAGAAATCATACACACCACAAGAGTGAGATGAACGAGACAACCCTTGATTATCTTATTCAAAATTCAGATATGCATGTACAATGGAGAGATATGAGTTTGAATTAATCATTTCAATTCAAATGCCAATACTGTCATAAAACATCAAATCCCTATGAATTGAAAACCTACTACAGAATGACTCAAAACCTAAATTGCATTTTGCTTAAAACCATCGAACTTTACAAGTTTCTCTACAACTCTACCTAGACTTGACCAAAAAATATCTAACCTACTAACCCATACTTATGGTCTTGAAATCCTTCTTATAGAAAATGAAGGAGCAAACAAGCATCGGGCTAGAAAGTACCTCTCATTTCATATGCTTTTCTTCATAAAACTCTTGAGGAAACAGTTATACCTTCTTTATTTCTCATCCTACACCCTATTCATGCATCCTACAATTACAACAGTATCCATGGGGCCTCTTACACAAGCTATAGTAATCAAAAAAAGTGTAAGAGCCCCTTTATATCATGTTTTTACTACAAAACCCTCAAAAACAAGGTAACCAACTGTATGCAAAGAAATGAAGCTTTCTAACTCAAATAAATGCCTTAAGCCATCAAATTAGATTCAAATCAAAGCTAACACATATCTTCATGACTTGGAATAGATTTTTGAATGTCAAGAGCTTGTATTTTAAATCGTCAACCATCAACAGCCATTACAATGATCACTTTATGCCTTTTAAAGGCCTTTACATGTCAAACACTAAACAACCATCTCTACAACTGACTTTTCAATCTTTTATGATCACATGAAACATAAAACACACTAATTTGAAGGTTGTTAACATCACTATTGAAATGTTTTAATGTTTTGACCTTTCAAACATTAAAAAGTACATCATTAAATTAATTATGTAATGGCATAAAAATTAAAGACATCATGAATTAATTATGTAACCACATAAGTCAAATATAATTCTATCAAGAAATTAATATCAAATAGATAATATAATCACATAACTCATACATTTTAATGTTATTGATCCTCTTCTTCATCCAAATCTTTGTCTTTATCATCCAATCTAGATTTGACATTGTAAGGATTGATCATATCATCATCATCATCATCGATATTAGTTTCGATAATGTCATCATCCACACAGATATCATCTTCATGAACATTAACTCCTACATCATCATGATCTAGTTCCTCCTCTTTGACATCTTCGTCAGGGACATCATCAACTAACTATTGATTCTAATCATCATCTACATCATCTTCTAGTTCTTTGGTATCTTCTTCCACCACATTATACTTTACCAGCCTTCCTCTTGGATCATGTCTAACAACAAATGACTAACTTGATTTACCTGGAACCTCTGAGTAAAATACCTGCTCACATTGGCTTAGAAGAACATAGGGCTCATTTCCAGCTCACTCGATCAACCTTGTATTAACCATGGTAAATCCATTATCATGTTAAATAATAGTTCTCGCAGGATCATTTTCATTCAATCGTATCTTGCAGCATAGGACAACGAAAAAAATTAATCTGAAGGACTTAAAGTCACCCTCAAGTATATCATCCAAAATCCCATAGTATCAATTTTCTGAGACTTATGGATGTATGTCACTTCTAGATGAAACATTAGTCACCTGAAAGATTGCAGTTATACTAGAATCACAAGTTTTCTTCATGTTGTCCAAAATTTTGATTTGAAATTTATGACCATTGCACCACATAGCCTTGTGGTGTTTCACTTGCAATATGTCAAACATGTAAAAATTATTGCAATATCATCAGTTGATAAACATATTTATTCTTGGCCAAATGTATGCAAAGAAAACAATCTCAACGTATATATACATCAATATAATTGAAAATAATTAAATAATATGGGTGATTAATATATTTATACATACCTTCTTATCTCTTAGACCATATACTAAATCAATTTCCCTTTGTGTAACATTGGAATATCCATTACGATGAGCTTCTTTAACCAATGAAGCCACACCTTCCCATGTTAATGTGCGACCAGATTGTTGACATCGTTCAATCCATACTGTCATCCAATCAAGATTGTTTGAGACGTATAAATGTAGTGCATCCCACTCTCGACCAACTGTATAAAAAAAAATGAAATTCACAAACGTTGTATAATTATTTAAATACCATAGTATACGACCTTAATTTATAATTGATGTATATTGAAGATTAAAAATTAAATAAGTACAATATACATAAAAACCATATGTAAAATGTATTCCAATTAATCTCCATGACCATCTTATAATTACCTAAATCTACCTTTCCCCATTAGGTACTCCCCTTTGAATTTTTTAATGGAGTTGGGATCCCAAATGCAATCTACATGGATCTTTGCTAAAAACTTAGGAAGATATTCACTAATGTACACCATGGTATGGTATACCATATATCCCTCCACCATAGAACCCTCAGGATGTGCTCTTTTTCTAAACAAAGCCTTCAAAAATTTCAAGTGCCTCTCAACCATCCACATTGACCTTGTGTGTACAGGTCCACACAATTCAATCTCCTCAACTTGGTGTATGAGGTAGTGTTCTTGTGCATTGAAAAATGTCGAAGGTAGACACTTTTTCATTTCACACATTAGACGAGGAATTTTTCTCTTCCAATAATTTATATCTGCTTGATGGATTTCTTTAGTTGAAAACCATCTACAAGTGATTCAAGGCACAAATATATTAACGAGATTTAACAAAAATATATAGTATATTACATAACAAGTAAAACAAATGGAAATTATAAGATGTATACAATGAATTGAATAAATATCGCTACTTACCTCATGTATTTTCCAAGATCATATATAACTTGCTTGACATTGTTGTCAAAGTTGTCTGGGAGAGATAGAGGTAGAACATACTGCAACAATTATAAAATGATCTTTTCATTATTTTTCCAAAAGTAGTAATACATGAAAAAGTACATGCATTATACAAGTGTATATAATATACCAAAATAATTACCTTAATGAAGGTATGCCAATCATGCGTTTTCATCCCTGACCCAAATTCACCTTTCTTTGTTATTATATTGTTTGTGTTCAGTAAATCCTGTGGGAAATCGAATTTTTTGTATGACTTCTTTTATAGCATTGCTTTGCTGCTCTATTAATAACCAAGGAAGGGAACTTATATTAATTTGGTCTCCATCACTATTTAATTGAATGACATTTTTCATTGCATGATTGGCTTTCTGAATGTCACTACAAATTAACATTTTTTTCTTTGTCATGCCTTCCATCCAGTATTTTCCATAACGTTTCTGTTATATTCTTTCTGATATGCATTGTATCAAACAAATGCACAATTTGTAGCTACTCATAGTAGGGCAACGTACTAAATTGTTTAGGATAACTTTTTAGTCCCTATGGAAGCCAACCATTAATGCCTTGATGAGCTCCATGAAGCATATAAGTTAAACAAATTAACAATGACAATTATTGTCAATTACAACATGAGTAAACACAACACAATATAAAAATATAAATTCAAAACATATCATATATGATAGATAAACAATTTGATCTGATGTATAACCTTGACGATTAATTCTATTATATTCCAACTTCCATAGACAAGGTGTCATTCTTCGTGGTTTTGATGTAGTCTCTTCTTTCCCATTGAAAAGATGTTTTTCAGTAGTTCGATACTTATGATTTCTATGGTGGAAGTGCCTATACCCATCAAACACCTGCTTTCCTAAACTTGTTGAACGACGAGATTTCATCTTTGGACCACAAATTGGACATGCAAATTTTCCCTTTGTTTTAAGACTTGTAAGATCATATGTAATTGGATTAAATATGTCAATTTTTTATAATTATATATAATGAATAGATTATTTTAAAAATATTCATGATATCTACTTCATAAAATTAAATATTGTTAAAGTGCAGTTGAACGTTATAACATACCACAAAAATGTGTTAGCCCTGGGGCATCATGAATTGTCCATACAAGCAATGCATGGAATTGAAATTGTCTTTGTCCTATTGGTCTAGAGACGCCATACATAGTGACGACATTCCATAACTTTAGTAACACGTCGATAAGAGGCTCGATATATACATTCATATCTTTAACTTGGTACTTTCCTAGTTGAATGAACATAAGCATTACATAATTATTATAACCATCTAATTGCAATATATATAAATTAATGTACATGACTATTGAATGAAAAAATAATAAGTCATTATGCAACAAATAAAACAAATGAGATGCTACTACGTTAAATAAAATTGATGTAAACAAATACCTCGAACAATCCTTGAAAACATTATGTGCTCCCTCTTTATTGAAATCCATGGAGGAATGTTATTGTTGATTAAAAAATAGGCCACACTGAGTAAATAGATCTCAGCTCTCCAAATGGATTGACACTGTCCGCTCCCAATGAAAGCCTGAGATTACGAGGTTCTTCTTTAAAGTGTGGCTATTTTTCTTCCATGTCCCTAAATGCAAAACCATCCATAGGCATTTGAAGAATGTAATCTCCACTTCTATTCCATGCATGGTAATCCATAAATTGCGCTAAGTTTTCGCACCTAAATAATCGTTGCATACGTGGAATAATGGGAATATAACGAAGAACCTTGTGAGGCACCTTTTTTGTTAGTTGATCTATTCGATATCTACTGATATGACATTCCAGGAATTTGGTTACAAATTCTTGTTGTTTATGATATATAATATGATCATTGGGACATGCATCTATTACTTAATACTCTATTCCGATATCTTTCATAATGCCAAATAAATCTCAGTATGAGCGAGGTAAAATATTTGATGGTGGTAACAAAAATTCACCAATCAATCTACAACAAAAAATAATTGGTTAATATAAAGAATATTAATGGTACATATTTCATCCTTTATTTACTAGTGATGAACTAACAACAATTAAAATAGATGAAAAAAGATGACATATACGACATACCTTAACATCCGTGAGATTGTTATGTTTGATAAACCATTCATAACCTTCAAGCTCAATAGCAACAATACATCAGAGAGAAGAGTTGTTTGGGAGCCTTCATAAAGGGGCTCGTATGCCTTCTCAAGTACAGGTAAATCATGAACATCATCAAAGTCATCTCGATCATCATGATCAACTCTGCCACTAAATGTGTGATGGATCAATGTATTTGTACCATCATCTTCAACTGTGCTTTCTGGTGCATGATCATCTTCCATAGGATCATTAACTTCATCTTCGATATTCACAGCTCCATGTTCGTCCACTTGCAAAACCACATTCTTCAGGCCATGATAATCCATATCATCTTCCCTAAGGTGCCCCACCTTTATAATAATGATAGAAACAAATAAACCATGATCATGATCAAGTGATTATATATATATAATGTTAAAACTATATAAACATTTACAAATTCAATCAATACAAACACATATAATGAACAACTTACCAATGGACGATAATCATGCCCCCCTTCAATGTGACCATGCTGCCTACAATGTTTCTCAGCTGTTGTGATTAAAAGTCATCTCATATTTAAGCCCATGCAATTATTGCGAGGACAATAACATTTCCCATCACCCTTTCTTTTCAATCTAGCCCACAATCTATCAAGCGTCTCTTCATTTTGTTCAAGACTAATATTATTTGACACGATTTTTCTTTACCAAGCTTAACTATTTAGATCTTCAAAAAAATATCAAACTCACACTCCAATAATTTTTATTCATAGACAGGTAACAAAATCTAATAATTCCAATATTTTACACCAAAAAAATTTGGCATGCAACCACCCCTACAAAAGAGAAGATAGTCTGAAGTTAATGACCCCAAAAACACTTTAAAATGCTAATCCCAAAACTTATTAAATTATGATTTTACTATGATTTCCAACCGTTAAGACTCCTAAAATCAGAATATTGAACTTGATTGACTAATATTATTTGGCGAGCTAGTAGAGCAAGTGTAAGATAGTCTGAAGTTAATCACTTTAATGGATTTTACTATGATTTCCAACCGTTAAGACTCCTAAAATCAGAATATTGAACTTGATTCAAACTTCCTACAACAATGGAGGTAGCGAGCTAGTAAGAGCAAGTGACCCATTCCTAAGGAGCAACAAGTTAGAATCATCATTCCTAATGTCAATACGGATTTATCCTTTTAGTTAAAGATGCAATGTGTCACTTCTTATGATGAGCTTATCCCTAGGGCCCTCAACATTGAGAGAGCCCTAATCGCACAAGGAAGCACACACTAGTAGAATTTGGAAAATAAATGACTAGGTGACTAAAATTTTTAGTCACAACAACTAAAAATGACTAAATTCTGCTCTTTTTTGCAAGTCAATTATAAATGAGTAAATACATTACTAGTTTGGTCGTTGATTAAAAATTATTTAGTCACACAAATAAAAATGACTAAATAGTTAGTGATTTATTTAGTCACAATCCATTTGAATAAATCATTTAAGGAATCAAGAATATAGCCTGCCAAAATACTCTAAAACTTTAATAAACATACCCTAAAACTTTTGTCAAAATCTTATTTTTAGGCGTAGCCCACCAGAATGGAGTTTTCATTTTAATAAACATACTCTAAAACCTTCGTCAAAACATTATTTTCAAGCATAGACTGCCAAAATGGAGAACTATTTCGATAAAGAATGACAGAGAATAGTGAGGAGATGTGCATGAAAGGAGGCATAGGATTCATTGTTGCTTATCTCATTCTTGCTTGCTCAACAAATCTTACATTGTTCCCACTACTATTTGTAATCTAGGTATTTACTTGACATATATTTTCATAATCTCAAATTCCTTTAGAGGCTTTTCAAGTATCAATGTATCCTATATAGGGTTTAGAATGATTTCTTTTAATTAAAAAAATAAATAAATGATGTATTTCCCTGTAATTAGATAATGTGGAGATCTCCTAAATCTGCCCTAGCACACTATCCTCTTTGGCACTGTATTCATTACTCCATCTACTAGGGTTTTGCATGTGACATCTTTAATATCTTCATTACTGTGGCTTTTAAATAGATCCCAGTCTTTGCTTTAATCATTTTTATGGTAACCCTTTAGTTCCATAATCCACCTTCAATCTCTTCTAAGAACGGTGTCTTAAGCTAGACTACATAGTATGCATATAAATCAAGTCCTTCATACCTGCCATTGTTCCAAACCACCACTCGCTGCCTTGCTTAAAATGTTGCCTCCATAAGCACAATAGCATGTTTAAAAATCATGGTTGCCAGTGATTGACCATTAAGGTCACCACTTTCATCAAGATACAATGAGATTTTTGTCTTCAAGCTCAAGGCATTATGCAAGATAAAATTGTGAATTGTTTGTTGTGTACGATTTGATTTTCTTGCACATTTACTACTTTGCTAACTTCCTTTAAGACTGGGTATTGCACCCTTAGCTATAATCTCAAACAACTCACTCACTATCACTTGAAGATTCCTTTCATAAGCATCCTTCTATAAAATCAAACTATGCCCTATAGACTGCCTACTTACTACAAGGGACTCATTGTTTCAAGGTATTGTAGATCTTAAGATCCTTCGACCTTATTGACACTACTTCACAGTCAATAAGGTATTATTCACTATTCTCCCATCTTTGATGAGTCTCAAAACACTACTCAAACATGTAATCCACTACATCCATTATACATTAATGGCTAAGAAGAAACATTGAACCTATGATTACCACTATTACTTCATTTGGACAATCATTCCTTGATTGCATTTTCCTTGTCTAACACTACCAATAGCTTTTGAAAAACCCTTAAGGTCAGCAAGGGGGTAAGGAAACTGACTGTTAAAATCTCCACTTTACTATGCAAGGTTTGAGCTTTATTATCTTGTTACTAGTCAGCCTCTTTTTCATTGTCACATCTAAAGTGACTGTCATTCTTCTTATCGTAGATTGCATTTACAAATGTCACTAAGCTGCATAGTGTGCTTGTTATTGGTTACAATCTTTAGATTGCAAGATTTTGTTATTAGCTAAAATGTCTCAATCTTTCTGGTATTGCAACCTCACTAATCCACTAGAGTTATTGTTTATATTTCTATTGAGGCCTAGGGTTTGTACCCTAATCATGCTCTTACCAATGCTTTTGTTGGTATTAAAAAACAACCTTAAATCTTGGGTCAGAAAATTAGTTGTCTTGACAAAGTTGTGGTATGATCTTGGATTGTATCCTAGAGTGTGTGGGAAGCTTGTGTTTGATCATTAAGGTATGTAAACCTGATCAGGGAAATGTATCCTATATAGCATGGGTCTTGCTTTAATACTTTCCATAATGGTTATTAGCAGATCACATTATTATTGTTTGCGGTAACCCAAGATTGCATTCAAGTATGTAACAAACTTGGTTTGTAGTTTAAGCTATACACTTTTAAGTAACATTCATAAGGTTTAGAAAATCTTGATCACTCTCTAGAATAGCCCATTAAACATGGGTTGTGCTTGAATGCAATACATAATTGATATAACACAACCACTCTGCATATCAACTAGAGTTATAGGCTATTTATTGTAGAAAGAGGTAATCACTCTTAGATCATGCTATAATTACATCCTAACCTGTTAAACTTGAGACAACCTGAATGCACCCAATGATGATTGACACCTACATTATACAACCTAAATTAACTACATTATATGAGTGCCTCCATTTCTATCACAACATACCCACATTAAACTTGGGTCACACATGAATGCATCCTATATTTGTTATAGCACAACTGTGCCACATGACCAATAGAGTTATGGACCACATAGTTACAGTCACAAGAATATGTTCCTTGGTTGTGATCTTATGGTGATTCCTCACAACAAAATCTGGACATGAAATTCTCAAAACCCTAAACCTCTAAAAATGAAATCTGATGAGATGTTGCTCTAAAATATGATTTTCAAACCTGGAACTACAAATTTGACTTCACAACTAAATTCTACAAAAAGACAATGACTACCCTCAACCTGGTGATATCTTCTTGAATTTTTTTTTACTTTTCCCAAGAAAATCGTCCTTAGTTCTCCACAAATTGTCTCAAGTAGAGCAAAACACTAGCACAATAAATCAATGAACTCATTTTTTTTATGTCAGCCACAATTTGATTTTTTTCTATTTTTCATGTTTGTCAAAATTTTGATGAAACTGATAGTCTAAATTGCGATGAAACCCAGGTTCGTCAAAATTTTAACTAACGTCAGGGATACACTTTCAAAAAATTTAAAATTACAAATCAAATTTTACAAGCATCTGACGATACATCAAATTATACATATTTCATCAAAAAATTTCATCAGATTTTGTAGTCAAATGAGTTAGTGTCTCCTTCATGTAGTGGGTCTTCTGGATTTTTGGCATCTTAGAGAATCTGCTTGACTTCTTGGCATTCTTCGAGGTCTCACCCCCTGAGGTTTTTTTTGAATAAACCTTATGCTTGGCTTGGTGTTTAGTTGCCTCTTTTCTATTCCTTGATCTTGTCGCTGGAGGAGATTTTGGGTCTTCCTTGGCTGGGGCATTGATAGTTCTGTCTATTTCACTCTCGAGCTTTCCATAGGTTAAGGTGGCTCCCTGGAGGTTCAATTGAGCTATCTGAGCATCAATCCACTACCTGGTTCTATGCTCCACTATCTTTGTTATAATGTCGAGGTCGTTGAACTCTTCTTATTACAATCTATTAAGGGAAATGACAAGTTGGTGACAACATCATATCTTGGATCCACAATGGTGTTCTCATCTTCTAAAATCTGATCTAGTATTGGGAATAGATTGAATATCTTGACAAAGTAAGTAGTCATATGCATATAATGCCTCATGCATACCTCTTTGTCATCCTGATAGTTAGCCCAAAAATCTTCAGTGTTGTGCAAGTGGGCATACTCTCTTCCAAAAAACTTCTTCAACTTACCATAAGGATCCATCCTTGGCCGAGCAGTGTGGAGGCCTAGGTTGTATTCAATAATCTATTTTTTCTGAATATTCAACACATTGGGCAGCCATGAGGGCATACATTCCCTACCTGAATGTAAGGGATATGGTATCCTTGCCCAATGCTTGGCACTAAGGAGAGTGTGTGCATGTTGCAATTGTCTAGAAACTTTTAACAAGATCATCCAGTCATTTGGGTACCAAGGAAGCTTGTATGGCCTCTCAAAGAAGCCCTTCATTCTCATGTAAGTAAATTTTGGGAGTTGTATAGAAAGAAATCCAAACCTATGAATGAATACATGGGCATTATGCGAGACTCTCCTCTCAAAGTCACCTCTGAAGAGTTTGATAATATTCCCAATGAAGGCATCATTCACCCTACAGTAATCCTTCTTGAAATTCTAATATTGTAGTTGTAGGTGTCTTTCATATACTTTTAGTTCCCTTCTTAGAGTCGGGATCTGTGCAACAAAAAAAACTCTGTAGGGAAATGGTTCAACCATTAGATACACCAAATAAGAGGTCATATAGAATTGGGAAGTCTTCTTGACTGCCAGGAACTGCTGATGCAAGTTGTCACTAATCATTTTGGCCTAGTGAAACTTGGCTTTTCCTCTAATAATCTCCTCAATGAAATAGAACATCCAATCCTAAAAGTAAGCGGCAGTGGGAATTCCCATGACTCTACTCAACAAGGTTACCAAGTCGCGATAATCTTCATAAAAGTCACTTCTAAATAATTCTTGGGGCATGTTGTTAGCACTCCCCCTCTTCTCCTTTAACCAGTACTGGTCAATTAAATTTTTGCATTTTAGGGGGTCAACCTTCCCAATATTTTTTTCATATTCCTTTGTCGTCTCCTCCATAGGGTCAAATGTAGGGATGTGGAATGTTTGTCTCGTGGACATGGCTGATAGGTCAGCCAACAACTTACCCTCATGATCAATAATAATTTTGCTCTATGTGTGATAGGCTTCCCTACAACTCATTACCAATTCCAGGGCCACAAGAGCAAGTGGGAAACCAACTTCCTTAGCCAAACCACTCTTTCTAATTTCCTAGCATTATCTATAGTGGTTTTGATGATGACACTCTATCTAAATTTGTCTATGTCAACCTATCTTAGGTTGGTATCTATGATCGTGTCCCAGGTGGTAGTGACCCTGGAGGTGACTTCTACTCCCTGGAACTAGTATTTCATCTTATCTTTATCTTCTTTCACTCTTGGGACCTTGGTAGAATTCTTCCCTTTATCTTTCTCCATGGATGCCCCTAGCTTATTCCATAAATCCTACAAATAGAGATGCAATAAGCACGTTCACATAAAAAATGAAGGGAGCATTAGCAAATTCCTACAAAATAAATGTTAGATCAAGTAATTCATCTTCCAAAGATCATAATATTAATTAAAAATCATAATTTGGCTCTCATTTGGGGAAGATAAAGCAATGTGGGCCCAAGGATGTGGGTTTCCCTAGGTTGGCAGTCATTTTAGAGATAGAAGCAGGTAGATGACACAGAGGGCATGGCGGCCCACATGCCACCACCTGAATCAAGATTTCTATACTTGGATTTTAGGGGTTGGTCAGAATGTTTGAGCATTTAAGAATGTTTGTCATCCCCCTATGAGATCCTTAGAGGAGTTAGTTCGATCATTTAGCTAATGTAGACTCAAGGGGTATAGAAGTACGTGCCTCAAGGCTATTTGGAGTTCCACCATTTGGAACAAAGTTGGCATGGAAAAAGGCTGCAAATGGAGTCTCGTAGAGTGGGTCCTACAGGAGGCCTCGACAGTTTAGTTTATCTTTTAAGTCTCACCTTGCTTAGAAAGATGTGGGCGGGGACCTATGGGATGCTGCTAGGTGACAACTGTTTTGAATCAGCAAAGCCAGGATGACGGTTTGTACGGTCAAGCCTGCATGATGGCTTCAACAATACATTTTGCTAGGGAAAACCTGGGAAATGATAGAGTGATCGAGCCCTTCAGGGTGGGTGGAAGGTGAGGCATGGACGTTTGGACACAACAATAAAACAATGGTGAGTCGTAGGCGGTAGGCCCAGCCTGGAATTTTCTTAGCCATCTCTTGTATGCTAGGGTCAAAATGGAAATGAGTAGGGTAGACTCTACAACATAGATGGAGAGGATTCATAGATGTTTTGCGATGGCCGAGGGAAGGAAGAACCCCCCAAAGAATCACCTGCAAGGGTATCTTAGAGATTTTTTTTATGAAGGCTCATGGAGCAGTCATCGTTGGGGTCCACAAGGCAGATGGGCGAATGTGATCAGTCATTGTGATTGGAAGAGGGTAAGAAGAAACCTATGGATGGAAGTCTGCAAGGCCAAGCCTGCGGGAGATATAATCCTCAGTAATTTTAAAACAAACTTAGGATGATGTTGGGAAGCGCAGGTTCCATGACGCAAAAGAACGTGAGGTTTTTTCCATGTGTGATGTGAGCTAAACCAACGAAATATGGTTAGCTAAAACCTACAAGGAATGACCTACATGTTGTTCAAGGCTTCCACCTCAAACCTATGTTGTGAGTCATGAGGGACCCACGGTGTTCAAGGACAGAAGGAGGTGGCCATTCAGAAATGGCAAGCAGGAAGGGCAGCCCATAGACAAAGGTCTGCAAGAACAGGCTCGCAACGACTGAAAGACCTTCAACTCTTGACTTAGGTTTTTTCATTGTATCAATAGTGGCAACAAAGAGATGGCATCTACCCACATACTTTGGCCTGCCAAGGGAAACAACTAAGGATTGAAGTTTGTCATTCAAGGAGCCAAGCCAATGTTGGAGAGATGTTCATGGGATGCAAGGGTATGAAAGCCCTTGTCAAAAATAGTAGTAAGAGGTTCTAGTCCTGCATGGCCCTAAATGACCAATTTCAAAGGTTTTTCATGTTTTCAAAAGGTGGGTTTTGTGCGGGATTTCACTCTTAACCAAATTCTTGGGAATTTCATGGTTTTCTTCCTTAATATTTTCAAATTCATTAAGAAAACATACTTGAGTGAACTCGGCTAGGGAAATGGCAAACTCACTTGGAAAACCTAACATAGTATGATGAAGAAGGCACTCAAATTCATCCTCAAAGTGATGCGGGCGCGAAGGTTAGAGGCACCCTGACAATTTCTAACTAGGAATGTTAGTGAAAATGATAGGTGAAATTTTCTATTTATTGGAAATCTAACATTAATTATCCGCATTAAATGTTGTATGGTGGCCAATACGGTTGGTGAAAACACTTTCAAAATAACTAGCGGCGGGAATGGTGGGGTCTGTGATAAAGGGTGGTAGTCAGGTGATCGGCTTGGAGAGGTTTGACGATGGAACAACGATTGGCTATGCGACACCCATAGTGCAAGTGGTAGTCCTAGGTTGGCCACTAAGAAAATAAAAAAGGTGGACAAAATCCCATGAGCAGAAACCTGCATACGCACACTCGCATGGTGCAAAAGGCACCAGCTTTGAATACTTAAAGAAATCTTCCAGAGAGACTTTGCGAAGGAAAAATACTTGAAAATTTCAAGGATGGTGAAACTTGGTCAACTTAAAATGATAATTTTATGATTCCAAATGAGGCAAAGGAAAAAAGTGAGTAGGTGAAAGTCAAAAAGGAGAGGGTCCCCATTCCAAATGAGGCATGTATGCTATAGGCACAACAAATGGTGACTCTGCTGGGAGAATTCTCCTGAACATTCTAAGGATAAAGATTCATTCAGAATCTAGAATCTCTGGTTTAGCAGACCAAGAGCTAGTTTCCATAAGTGATCTAAGGGATGTGAAGGAGAACAAGGATCCTTAACTAAATCAGATCACAAAAACATCTCAGAAGTGTGTGTATGGTGTGTTCATTCCTTTTCTTTAGAAACTATAACAAACAACCATTGATTAGGCAAAGCAAGCTACGTAAATTGTCTAACCCAAAAAGTAACCTGGACATGGCTCCATTGCCATTCAAGCATCCATAACCCCAATGGAGTTGTCATTTTTAACCCTATGAACATTGCTCTACTATCAGCTAGGCATCCATAGCCCCGATAGAGTTGTGCGTACACCCACATAGTTATTTTATTTTCATTCCTTTCTGTATATTCTTCCTTTTCAAATATTTTCTTTTGGTGCTCTTTCTTTTGCTCAATTGTGTAAGAATTGAAGCTTACTATGGGTTTGGAATCATAGTAGTCACTGGAGCAGACTTAAGATTTTTTCACTTGCTAGGCCATCATAATATCCACTGTATAGCTCTTCATAAATAATTTAGTGTGCATTTTGTGCATGATTTGAGATGAGTGTGAAAGGATTCAACCAAGGATCATGTCCTAGGTTAGGTTTGAGTTCAAATAAGGAAGCCACTCCATAGAAGCGATCAAAGATCAATAGTTGGGAGTGAATTTTAATCCAAAGAACACAAAAAGTGGGCAATCAAGTGAACCATCTATCAAACTGAGCATAGCCACCGCATCAAAAAAAAGGAACACCCTTAGCAAAACATGACAGCTAGGAGAACGAGCAAAACAAAAGTGAGAACACAACAACAATGCAAAGGAAACCTAAACTAACCTATATACATGTATTTATAAAGACTAGCTCAAAAGAGCTCAGGAAAGGTAGTAATGCTTGAGGTGTTGCTTGTTGACAAGAAACAAGATATCTTCACTAGTTAGTGTCTTGAGGTGGAAGGAATTGTCTCCTAAGATTTTAGAGATCTAAAAGGGGCCAAGTTAGAGGTTGTCAAATTTTTCATGTCTTTCTTTTTTTTAATAGGCCTTGTCCCAAAAAAGAACTAAATCAACAATCCTAAAGTCCTCAACTTTGGCTTGGTGATCAAACCATCTTTTAACTATGCAATAATGTTTGGAAAAAATTTCAATAGCTCATTCACAGACTTCTTCTAAGTGGAGTAGTTCAGCTAAACAGGCTTCTCAATAGTCTCCCTCTTTGTAAAAGGTGTTGATAAATTGGAGAGTAGGGATCTTGAGATGGACGGTAAATACAGGCTCCAAGCCATAAACAAGATGGAATGGGGAATGTCCCAAGGAGGCCTTATGGCATGTACAATCTTCCCAAAGAGAAAAATGTAGTTGGGTGTGCCAGTCTTTGGGGTTTCTATCAAGCAACTTCTTAATTACAATGATCAAGTTTTTTGTTTGTGGATTCAGTGAGGCCATTGCATTGAGGATAGTAATTGGATGAGAGCTTGAGGGAAATTCCATACTCAAAGGCCCTACTAGAAAATTTGAGTGAGGAAAAGGTGGGGCCATTATCACATACAAGAGCATAGGGGCAACTAAAATGATTCAAAATAAAGCTTTCAAGGAAATTAATAATCAGCTTAGTAGTACATTGCTTGCATGCAATTGCTTCTGTCCATCTAGTACAATAATATAAGGTGGTTGGAATGTACTTGTGACCTACAAAGGATGGTGGGCTTACTAGACCGATGAAATCAGGACCCCACTAAGCGAATGGTCTTACCTCTAGAACTAGTTGTAGTGGGACAACACCATTTCATTCTCTAGTTGCAGCAGTTTAGTACATGTGGTGGGTTTGAACATGATTGTGTGCATCCTTGAACACTGTCGGCCAATAGTACCTAGCCCACAAGATTTGATGAGTGGTGGAAGGGCCAGATCCATGACCAGTGCCAAATTATCATGAAACTCTTTTAATACTCATGTTGCCTCTTCTTTCCCGAGGAATCTAAGGTGGACCCCTTCTTGATTCCTTTTGTATAGTATAGAGCCCTGCAACATGTAGCTGTTACTTTTCAGTTGGAGAGAACCATTTTGGACTCCCTATAGGTGAGGTAGGCACTTTTTATTCAACAGGTAATAGACAATGTTGTCATACCACTCTCCAGGGGAGACATCTTCAAGTTGATATTGTTGGATAGTGTGCTCAGGTCCAGCTTCAGCCAATGTTTCAGCTATCATTCATTTGAGGGCCTGCCATCTTACTAAATTTATGGGCTAAATCTCCATGTCATATTCTTGCAACAAGGTGACCAATTTTTCTCTTCTTTTTCCCAACTCATTCTACATTAGCAATGTCTTTAGTGTCAAGTCAGGTACTATGGAAAACACCTTGTTTCATAAGTTTAATGTCTGAATTTCTTGACTCCCCTGACTAAGGCATAGTCTTGCTTCTCCAAATTATGGTACCTCAACTCAACAATTTTTGGTGGAGCACTCATGAAGGAAATTGGGTGGTCACTTCCTTCATCATCCTTTTGAGTCAATATGCTAGCATAAGAATGGTCTAAAGTGAATGAGTAGATGTAGAACAAGTTCTGGTAATTTGGGTTGACCAGTATGAGTGCATCAATAATTTCTTTCTTGATTTCCTCAAAGGATTGATTGGCCTCGAGAATCCACTCAAATTTGGTGTCATGCTTCAACATAGCATTGAATGGCTTGACTATCTCAACAAAGCTAGTGATGAATTTTCTAATGAAGTTTATCTTTACAAAGAAAGATTTCAACTCTTTCTTGCTTCTTGGCATCTGAATTTTTAGGATAGCCTAAATACACTTGGGGTCTATTGAGATTCCTTTCTCTGAGATTACATTCCTGAGCAACCTACCTTTGGTAACTCCAAAAATGCATTTCTTTTGATTTTGAGAAATCCCAAATACCCTACACTTCTAAAAAACTTTGCATAAATTTGAAACATGATTGCCTCGCTTCTTCAAAAACACCATAAGATCATCCATGTGAATGATAATGCACTTTCCAATCAGATCTTTAAAGGTGATATCCATTGCACACTGGAAAGTGGCGCCAACATTGATGAGTCCAAATGACATCCTTTTGTATGCAAAGGTTCCTAATTTGGTTGTGAACGTTGTCTTGTGCCTATCCTTGTATTGTACCATTACCTGATTATACATGGAGTATCCATCTAAGAAAGACAACATTTAATATCTATTGACGATCTGCAACATTTCCTCCAATGAAGGCACTAGATAATTGTCCTTCTTTGATGCTCTATTCAGGTTGGAGAAATCTACACATAATCTGATTTCTCCATTCTTTTTCTTGACCGGGACCAAATTGGCCACCCATGTGGAGTTCTTGACTAGGAAGACAATTTTGACAGATAAGTTTTGAACTTCGTTGTAGATAATGGGTTCCAATAATGATGATGGGATGTTGTCGTTGCCTAAACAGTCTCACATCTGGCTTGAGAGGAATGGTGTGTGTGATGATCGATGTGTCGTATGTTTTTAAATCTTCATATCTCCAAGAAACCAAATCATGATACTTGTGCAAGGCATCGACAATCCCTTTATTATCTTCTGGCATGCACACCTTGCCAATAAAAATATCCTTAATTTCCACAATTATTCCAATATTGTGAGTGTCAAATTGGTTATCAATAGAAGCCTTCTTTGCTTGTTGATCTTGATCTTTGATCCGGTCAAAGCCAAATATACATTCAAGTTGAACCATACCCTTGGGAATCGTGCTAGTATTGAGGTTAATGAGCCCTTCTATATCCAATTTAGCTTGTTTAGGCTCGAGCTCATCAATTATTTAGGTTCCAAATACATCAGAACTGGTAGTGAAATCCAAGATATGCTTATCATCATTGAACACTTGAAAGTTGGTAACATTATCTAGCACTGACGAGGTGGAAATAAGCTCAACAGTGAACCTTTTGAGGCCAAACAGTGATAGAGGTTTAAGGGTACTAGTTGCTTGAGCCAAGGCATCATCATTATGATTCTTACTTCAAGGGATCAACTAAATATTAAATGGATCTAAGCTCTCTAAAAGATCCCAAACCCTATTCTTGTAGTAAATGTTAGCCTTCTATCATGGTAGGAATATACTGTCTTGAATTGCTTCACCACTAACTCCGATTCACCAAAGACATGCAACATTTTGACCCTTTTCCTTAGAGACATCAAAAGACCATGGATTAGCGCTTCGTACTTTTCTACATTATTTGTGTAGTAAAATTGAAGTCTTTGAGCAACAAAATAGGTCTTACCTATGGGGTTGATGAGTTCAAACCTAGCTTGCACTCCTTGATTAGAATTAGACCCATCAAAGCATAGTGTCCAAAACTTGGAGGACTCTTTAACTCCAAGTTTGGTCATACATTCATCTTTCTTTGGTTGCACACTTGCATCAATAGCTTTTGATGAAGGCACAGGCTCAAGATTGCTAAGGTCAGGCAGTAAAATTTGGGGATCCTCCTTTGGTGAAGCTTGTCCATTGATATGAGCAACTATAGCCTAAAAAAGGAAACATTCAAATTTTGAGTGGGAAGCGTTATGGATCCTGCACCAACTGGACAACAAGAGCTCTTGGAAATCTATCCTCGCTCCTAAGATGAGTTGATTTTGCACACATTTTTCAATAAATTCCTAGAATCCATCCAATAATCCCAAATTTCCATAATCCTTGGATTCCTCATCATCTGACTCAACCAGGACCTTGGTACTCGGAGGTATATAAGTTAAATCTACAAGGTGGCCTCACAACACCAAGATAAATTTTCTAGTTGCCTCCTCTTCTTGATACTCCAATTGTTCTTGGTAGGCTACAGGACAATAATTTCCCAGCTCTATTTCAACAAACAACAACTCATTGGTGTTGTACTCTATAATCATAAACTTTATGTGCAGTTCCTGGTCTATGTGGATCTATTTTGGTAGCACTTTCCATGGCAACCATAGGTGAGAAAAATCAATTGTAGCATACGCATTCAATGCTTTGGTGAAATATCATCCCAGTATTATACCATATGTGTTGGGAATATCCACAATTTAGATATCAATAAATTGTTGCACCCTTCGGTCTGCAAAAATTTGCATAGGAATCTGGTTAATTTCACCAACTATATTCACCTTAGTTTTATCCAATTGGGTCACTTTTCTCTAGGAAGGAGTGGGAACTATTTGTAGAGCTTTGCATATAGCCAGCAACATGACATTGGCCGATACCCCAAAATCAATCAGGCAGTTTTGTAGGTTCTTTCTGAATATCCTAATAGTGGTAAGAAAGGGTAGTGTCTCTAACTTCCCTTGGAACAAGCCCACGAGTGTATCCGCCTGAGCTACCTAATTTTTTTATCTTTCTCATTGGTCTTATCCTTCATAGGCACTTAATTTTGTTCCTTCATGGGTTGTTTTCCCATTTGCTGATTTGAAGGCATGTTTCTTTTCTTACCTAAGATTTCTTTGATTACAGGCTCATTTTTTTATTCATCAAAGGAGACTCTCTTGGCAGGTACCTCATGTGCTGACTTAGAAGAGGTTGTCTCATTAATCATTCTAAAGAAAGCATTCCTAACTATTAGGACCTTAAGAAATTCAAAGGTAGACAAACTTATTTTGACCTTCTTGAATTCTTTAGCAACGTATTTTCCCATTTGTTCAATTTCTACCTCAAAGGACTTGCTTTGGGAAGAGCTAGCAGACTAGTTTTATATTTTGCCTGGTTTCTTGTTTTTATTAAGATATTGAGTGGGCACATGGGGGTAAACTAGATTGTTGCTAGCATATGGATTAGGGGGAGTGTTGAAGCTATTAGGTGGAATAGAGCTCATGAATAGGTTGTCTACTTACCTATTTCTTAAGTTATATAGGGTCACTCTTTAATGAAATATCTAGACTTCATCCTTAGATGAATTCTCTTCATCTACTGGACCATTATCTATTGAAGTAAAGAGCTGATATAGAGTGTCTTTGTTACTTACCTCTTTTCCTTCTTCATCATTTATAGCAATGATCTCCTTTTTAGGAACATTTATTTCACTTCATGGGAATAAAGCTTGATTGACCACGAGCATTAAAGAGTCATATAGCTTGGATGGGACTATGTCTTTGTAGCCTGCACCATCCATGACATTCTGGACTTCTACTTGGAAGATTTATGTGAATTTCTAGAACTTTGGGAAATCCAATTTGGAGTGCCTATTTGTTTTATGGATCTAGCACCATCTTGGCAAAGCTCCCTCAGCTAAGTATACTTCATTGGTTGTCTTTTCTATACCGACAGGTTGATCAAGAGGGGTATGGACACCTTTATTATTTGGCCTTGTATTCCATGTCTAGTTTTTCCTTGGTGAAGACTTTTTGAAGTTCTGGTGGGAATTTTTTCCTCTTTCATAATTCTGCCTGGATGAGGTACTTGCATCATGATTGTCTCTATTATCCCTATTGAGGTTGGCATGAATGCTTTGTTTGAAAGCCTGCAGTTGGTTGTTCTGATTCTTTAAGTGTGTCATCTTGGTTGAATTTTTTTTATCATCTCTTTCAATTTGTTTATCTGATCCTTCTCTGTGTTACTCGGTTGTAGAGCTTGGGTTTGGAGGAAGATAGGCTACACCACTGGTTGGTTTTGTTGAATGGATAGGAAGTTGGAACCTTGTAGATATGCAGGAACTTGAGATGGTTGAGGATAGTCCTATTGTTGCTCTGGTTGTAAGTAGTGAGGCACTGGGGGTGCCTAACTCATTACTTATCCTTGATGAGGTACCATGGGTAGCTATGGAACTTGGTTTATAATGAGTGCTTGATGTGCCAATGCTTGGGTGAGCCCTCGAATCTATATCGGATGATTAGCTAGTCCCAAAGAAGGAAATGAACCAGTAATATTTTGTCCCAAGTCTATGCTTGTTGTGATTGCTTTGGCATAAGCTTCCACCAAACTAGCAAGTGGCAAGTGCATCCTCTTTAAGAGTGCAAATGTGAGGTTATGTAGGGCAGTGTAATAGACCAATCGAGTAGAAGGATCATCAACCACGTATGGAGCTTGCAATCTCATATATGCATGGTGAAATTGATCATTGAAGGAGTTGATTGGTTTGTTGACATCTCTCTGAAAATACAAGAATTGCTGGTATAATTCTGAAGGGCTGTCTGGTATCTTATAGTTTTGCAAGAAGGAATTCTTTAAGAGATCCCAAGTGGTGATGGACCTTGTTAACAAGTTAATGTACCAATAAAAGGCCTCTTCCCCTAATGAATAAGGAACGATCCGAAAAGCCACATATCCCTAATCTATTTGCATGTCTTTTAGTTCTCTTTGGAAGATTTTAATATTCTCTTCTACTGTCCTTTGCAGATGACGAGGATAGAAATTCATGCAAAATCCCTCTAAGTTCGTTGGCATATCATGATAGACTTGGAAGGATAGCAAGGAAGGATTATTTCCCAACCAAGCCATAATGAGAGGTACAGGTTGTGCTTGCTACGTGACAATAGCTTGGGGCTATGCAAGGGTAGCAATAGTTGGGAGTGCACCTTGGACTTGAAGGGCTAGGGCAAGTGCAACACCCTGGCCATGGGAAGTGAGTAGTTGGAAGGCAGCTTAGGGTGGCTAAAAGGAGGAGATAGATGATGGAAAATATGGAGTGTGGTGCAAATGGATGAAAGGGAGAGGTGATGATGGAGGTGAAGTGGATGGAGTGGATGAGGCTGATGAAGTTGCTTCCACTTTTTTAGCTCTCTTATCCTTAGTAGGGGTGTGTAGCTCTTGAAATTCCCCTTTATTTAGTGTGGATCTTAAAACTCTGTGGATTCTTTCAAGGGAGAATGAACCAATTCGATCAAGCTTAAGACAAGGAATTCCCTCCTTGTAGTGCTAGTTGTGTTGATAGGTGATTTTTCATTTCTCAACATAGGAAATGCATAAGTGTATCAACTCTCTTGAAAGAAAATTTCCTACAAGCAAATTGCAGAAAACTATACCAAGGTCTCTTGAATGTCAAGTCATGACTTGCTTGGAATATCTCAATTGGTTCATGTGAATTTCTGGTAATAATAAGGAAACCTTATGTAGATTAAGTTCAATGGAGATTGGATCCTTAAATGGAGTTCTTAAGGTTTTGAAGGTGATGGGAAATTGCTGAAAGTTTAAAACAATAGTTTGAACTCCACTTTTATTGTCAGATTTGGTTTACAATGATGCTAGAACTTTGACTAAACTACTATTTCAAAGAAAGGTAAAAAGGAAAGGGGAAGGAGGAAGTTCCTAGACCTACAACTACCAATGGAAACTGATAATGGAGTATGCTATAGTGGAAGACCTTCCCAAAACTAAGTTCCACTTAACCAAATTAGCTAACAATATCATGAAAATAGTGCTATCTTCTAAGGTCTACAAATTTTTCGTTGCTCATTCACCATAAAGCATGAATAAAGGATGAATTTTAGGTGAAACAATGAATTTCAATTTACACTAGCTTTACACTGCTATTTATCATCAACAAAAAACAAAAACAATGAACAAGGAAGGGCATCAACATAGTAGTATTCTTCAACATCAATGAACAACATTTACTAAACTACTAAAAGCATGCAAAATACATAGAACAACAAACTAAAACTACTCTAATCTATCAAATCTATCAAATATGAAGAGATGAATCATGAAACATGGAGGAAACTCAAGAATCCTCCAAAAACAATGAATTTCTATTAGAATTTCAGCAGCATGTCATTACAACAACTCAAATCTCTCTCTTGAAAATGAGAGGAGAACCACTATCTATAATTTTCCAAAAGAAAAATGAATGGCTATGATTTAATCTCATTGTGTGGCCAAGATTCATTACAAATTAGGGTTTCACCTACCCCCAATATTTTACAATTTAAAATACATTATTTTTCTTTTTTCCTATTTTGTCTTCTAGTGCCCTATCATTGTAGTACTTTTGTCTTCTATTGACTTTCCCTTTTTGTTGCAGCTACACTATGAGGAACTCACCATCAATGATAGTATTTCCTTGATTGTTTTGTATGGTGGCATATTCCACGAACTTATCCATCAGTGCCTAAAGTTTATTCCACTCTATGATGTCTAATTGAACAACCTAGAAGGATAGTTTTTTGGAACTTCTAGTGATCAACTCCTAATTATTTGTACACTTAGGCATTTGTTTGATCACCTACTCTAACTAGGCGAAAGCTTGGGTAGCAAAATCCATAAAGTATGGTGTTAATGAATTTGTGGCCCCATTCTCAATTTTATTATGGAAGTATGGTATGATTATATATGGGTCTAACTCGACAGTGGGAATATCGTAATCTATCATAAGCTTCAAATATTCCTCACATTCATTCTGATGTTCCTTGACCCACTCCAAGTTGAGCATTACTTCATGGAGCACCTGCTCTAGGAATTCCCTTCTAACGTCCAGGACCATTTTTCATGTTTTGAGTAGTTAATAATCATCCTTCGCTATGACCAACTCCTTCTCCTAGGACTTCTCAGGCATCTTAAGGATGGCCTCGAGCTTAGGATATGTAATCCTATATAATTCAGGGAAGTTATTGTAAAATATCTTTGTGCCTTTGAGTTGCTATTGTACTTCTTGAAACTTGTTGGCCATTTGGACAGCATGGCCAATGCCCATATCACCATTGTAGAGCACTCACTAGAACCACTTTGTAGTAGCCTTGGTCTAGTTCTTTCTCTTTTCTAGCTTGCTTTGTACTCTTTGGAAAGAAGCAGGGGTGGGGTCAATGAAGTCATTAGTAGCTCCTCAATAGAAGACCACTGCTAAATGTAGGTGGTGAGATTTGCCACTTGTGCCTTCAACTCCTCCTTGGAGGATTGATCCTTGCTCATCTGATGGAAAATCATGGCAACTGATTACTAGAGCTAATCAATCTTTTTCTCTCTCATAGTAGTACCCAAGTCAATGGTGGGGATATTGTAACTAACCTCTTCTCCTTTGTCAACTATTGGGTTAGCAATTTTCACCTTCCTAGATCCAAAGGAATCCATTGTGATGTGGGATTAGAATCTCAACTTCTTTTCCTTCTTCATTCCTATTTGTGCTTATGGTAGGATAGCCTCCATTATTTCCTTAGGATCCATGAGAATAGGGGTCTTCTTTTGCAGCTATTTGTCCAACCACTCAGGAATTTGATATTCTTCCTTTGGTGATTCATGATCACCTTCTTCTCTTTGAGTGTGTTGGATCTCCCTTTCCTCATGGTCCAAGGCTTCTTTCTCTATTTTATCTTCTTCTTCTTCATTTGAGTCCCAGATCAATATGGTATTTTCTTCAAGTAGCCCAGTAGCAACTACATTTTCTTTAGGGCTGTCCTCCCCTTCAGGTGCCCTTTCTTTTTCTTGATCGAGCTTTCCTTGGTGTTCTAGCCTAGGGATCCTTTTCATTTCAGTCTCTTCTGTAGGCTTATCTTCTTCTTTATCTTTGGCTTCTTTCTTTCCCTCCTTCTCGGGAGGTACTTCTTCTTCTTGATCAAGGATTTTCTCTCGTCCACCTACTGGAGGCCCTGGAGATATGTCCATATCATCATTAGTTTCCTCCTTTTCTCTAGAAGGTTGCCTCTCAACTTCCTCTATGATATCCTTGAGTTGTTTGGACAACTCCTCTTCAAGCTCTTGATCAAAGGATTCAAATATATACTTGGCACTTGGGTCCTCAACATCTTCTTCTGAGGACTATGATCCTTCCTCTTCATATGCCACCTCATCTACAGTCACGTTCTAATGCTCTAGGTGCTCATTGTAGTCATCCCTAAAGGGATCTTCGAGTTCCTCATCTATTTCTTTAGCTACCTCCTTCTGACATCTCTCCATTTATTCTGAGATTTGCATGGTTCCTTCCATCTTTGGCAGTTCTAGCAGAGGAGGGATGGGAAGAGTAACCATAGCTTGGGGCATCACAACTTGCACTACAGGATTCATTAGTACCCCAGAGAGTTCCATGGGTATATTTTACATATTCCTAGAAAATGCCTTTAGTAGAGTTGGAGTAGGCATTGTAGTTATGGCTTGTTGAAGGGACTGCAATTGAGGTAGACATCAAGGAGGATGAGAGTGGAGAGGTTGTAGTAGAGGGGAAATCCCTCACCATAATTGGAGCTATCACTGAGGTGGAGACAAGGTAAACCAAGATTTCCACTATGGGTGGAGAGGAAGCAGGTAATGCTTGAGATATTGGAGGAGGAGTAGTAGCAGTGGTAGTGGCAGTTATGGCAAGAGCAGAGGTGGTAGGTGGTGACTTTGGTTGCTCAACCTCTTCTTCTTCTCCTTTGTGCAGTGGGTCTTCCTGGATTGTTGGAATCTTAGAGAATCAACCTAACTTCTTGGTCTTCTTTGAGGTCTCACTGATTGAGGTCTTCCATGAATAAACCTTATGCTTGGGCTGGCATTCAGTTACCTCTTTTCTCTTCCTTGATCTTGTCGCTGGAGGACATTTGGGCTCTTCCTCGACTGGGGCAGAAAAAGTTCTATTGTCCATTTCACTCTCGAGCTCATCTTTTAGCTCGCCATAGGTCAAGGTGGCTCCTTGGAGCTTCAATTGAGCTATTTGAGCATTAATTGAATTCCCAGTTCTATACTACACTGGCTTGGTTAGAATGTCAAGGTCGTTGACCACTTCTTGATTCCATTCTATTAAGGGAAATGGTAGGTTGGCGAGAACATCATATCTTGGATCCACAATGGTGTTCTCATCTTCTACAATCTAATCTAGTATGGGAAATAGATTGAATGTCTTAAAAAAGTAAGTCGTCATACACATATAATTCCTCATGTGTACCCCATTTTCATCTGGATAGTTAGCCTATAAATATTCAATGTTGTGTAAATGGGCATACTCTCTTTCAAAAAAAATCTTCGACTTACCATAATGATCCATCCTTGGTCGTGCAGTGTGGAGGCCCAAGTTGTGTTAAATAATCTCCTTTTTTGAATATTTAGCACATTGGGAAGCTGCGAGGGCATACAATCCTTGCATGAATGTGAGGGGATATGGTATCCTTTCCTAATGCTTACTACTGAGGAGAGTGTGTACATGTTGCAATTTTCTAGACACTTCTAGGAAGATCAGCTGGTCATTTGGGCACTGAGGTAACTTTTATGGCCTCTCAAAGAAGCCCTTCATTCTGATGTAAGTAAATTTTGGGAACTGTATAAACAAAAACCTAAACCTATGAATGAATGAATGGGATCTATGTGAGACTCTCCTCTAAAAGTCCCCTCTGAGGAGTTTGATAATATGCCCAATGAAGGCATCATTCACTCTAAAGTAATCCTTCTTGAAATTCCAATATTGTAGTTATGGGTGCCTATTATATACTTTCAATTCCCTTCCTAGAGTCAAGCTCTGTACAAAAAAAAACCTTTGTAGGGAAATGGTTTGGCCAAGAGATACACCAAATAAGAGGTCATATAGAATTGGGAAGTCTTCTTGACTGCCAGGATCAACTGATGCAAGTTTTCACTAATCATTTTGGCCCACTGAAACTTGGCTTTTCCTCTGATAATCTCCTCAATGAAATAGAACATCCAATCCTGAAAGTAAGCGGCAGTGGGAATGCCTATGACTCTACTCAACAAGGTTACCAAGTCATGATAATCTTCACTAAAGCCATTTCTAAATAATTCTTAGGGCACCTTGTTTGCACTCCCCCTCTTCTCCTTTAACCAGTATTGGTTAATTAATTTTTTGCATTTTAGGGAATAGTCCTTCCACATATTTTCTGCATATTCCTTTGTCGTCTCCTCCATAGGGTAAAATGTACAAATGTGTAATGTTTTTCCTATGGACCTGGTAGATAGGTCGGTCAACACCTTACCCTCATAATCAATAATCCTTCTTCTCTCTACGTGATAGGCTTCCTTGCAAGCCATTACTAATACTAGGGCCACAGGAGCGAGCGAAAAACTAACTTCCTTAGCCAAACCACTCTTTTTTATTTTCCTAGAATTATTTGTATTGGGGTTTATGATGAACCTTTGTCTAAATTTTTCTATGTCAACCTATCTGAGGTTGGTATCTGTGATCGTGTCCCAAGCGGTAGTGACCCTGGAGGTGAATTATACTCGGGCCTAGAATTGGTATTTCATCTAATCTTTATCTTCTTTTTTCCTCTTGGGACATTGGTAGAATTCTTCCTTTTATCTTACTCCATAGACACCCCTAATGGTCCTATAGTTGATTCCATAAATCCTCAAAATAGAGATACAATAAGCACGTTCGCATAAAAAATGAGGGGAGCGTTAGTGAAAGCTTGCAAAACAGATGTTAAGATCAAGTAATTCCTCTTTCAAGGATCATAATGTTCATCAAAAATCATCATTTGGCTCTTGTTTGGGGAAGATACAACAATGCAAGCCCAAGGATGTAGGTTTCCCTAGGCTGGCAGCCATTTTTGAGACAGAAGTAGGGAGATGGTGCAAAGGGCACAAAAACCTTCATGCGGCCACCCACATCAATATTTTTGCACCTAGATTTCAGGGGTTGGTTAGGATGTTTGAGCAAGTAAGAATTTTTTTCAACTGCCTACAAGATCCTTAGAGGAGTCAATTCGATCATTTGGCTAATGTAGACTCAAGGGGTGCGGATGAAGGTGAACTCAACGCTATTTGGAGCTCCACCATTTGGAATGGAACTGGCATGGAGGAAGTCTGCAAATGGAGTCTCGTAGAGTGGGTCCTGAAGGAGGCCTAGATGGTTCAACTTTTCTTTTAAGTCTCAATTTGTTTAGAAAGATGTGGGTGGGGACCTACGGGATGCTGCTAGGTGATGATCATTTTGAATCGGAAAAGCTGAGAAGGTGGCCCGCAAATGACGATTTGCATCGTTGACTCCACATAATGGATTTGACACTAGATTTTTTATATAGAAGACCTGGGTGGCGACAGAGTGACTGGGCCTTGCAAGGTGGTTGGAAGTTGAGGCATGGACATTTGGACATGAAAATCACATGGCGGTAAGTCACATGCGATGACCCACAATGCCAGGCCCACACTGGCATTTGCTTAGCCATCTTGCATATGATAGTGTTGGAAGGGAAATGAGCGGGGTGGAGACCACAATGTGGATCGATGGTCTTCATGGACATTTTGTGACAGCAGAGGGAAGGTGGCATCCTGCAAAGAATCGCCTACAAGTGTATCTTACTTAGAGATTTTTTTGATGAAGGCTCAAGGAAAAGTCACTATTGGGGTACAAAAGGTGGATGGTTGAATGTAATTAGCCATTGTGAATGGAAGAGGGTAACATGCGACTCGTGGATGGAAGTCTGCAAGGCCAAGCCCACAGGAAATCTAATCTTTAGCAGTTTTCAGGAAAACTTAGGATGGCGCTAGAACACGTGGGTTTTGCAACGCAGAAGAACATGAGGGTTTCACCATGTGTGATGGGCACTAATCTGATAGTGAAGGGTCAGCAAAAACCCACTAGGAATGACCCACATGTTGTTTAAGGCTTCCACCTCAAACCTGTGATGTGAGTCATGTGGGACCCATGGTGCAGAGGGCTAGAAGGAGTTGGTCATTGGGAAATGTCAAGCAAGAAGGGGTAGCTTGTGGATGGAGGTCTACAATCATGGGCCCATAATGGCCGAAAGACCTTCAAATCTTGACTTAGGTTTTTTCATTGTCTCAACAACGGTGGAAAAGAGATGGCATCTACCTGCATGTGCGGGCCCGCCAAGGGCAATGATGGAGGATTGAATTTTTTCATTCAGGGAGCCAAGGTAATGATGGAGAGATGTTCACGAAAAACAAGGGCATGAAATCCCTAGTCAAGAACAATAGCCAGAGGTTCCAGTTTTGCATGGCTCTAAATGGCTGATTTTGAAGGTTTTTCAAGTTTTCAAAAGGTGGGTTTTGTGCGGGATTTCACTCTTAACCAGATTCTTGGGAATTTTATGTTTTTCTTCCTTGAGATTTTCAAATTCATAAAGAAAAAATATTTGAGAAAACTTGGCTAGGGCGGTGGTGAACTAACCTAGCAAATGTGATGCAGTATGATGAAGGCACTCAAATTCATCCTCGAAGTGATGCGGGCACGAAGGTGGTGAAGGCTAGAGGCATGTTGAAAATTTCTAACTAGGAATGTTAGTGAAAATGATAGGCAAACTTTACTATTTATAGGAAATTTTACATTAATTGCCTACATTAAATGTTGTACAGTGGTCGATGTGGTTGGTGAACATGCTTCTCAAAATAACGAGTGGCGGGAATGGTGGGGTCCGCAATGCAAGTAGCAGTTCGGTCATCACCTTTGAGAGGTTTTACAATGCAACAATGATTAGCTATGTGGGACCTTTGAGTTGGGTGGCAATCCTGGGTTGGCCGCTGGGAAAATGGAAAAAGGTGGATGAAATCTCGTAAGGGGAAACTCACATACGTGGACCCGCATGGTCCAAAAGGTGCTAGCTTTAAAGACTAAAGTAAAACTACCAAAGGGACTCCATGAAGGAAAAGACTTGAAAATTTCAAGGATGGTGAAAGTTGGTCAAATTAAAATGATAATTTTATGACTCCTAGTAACCACTTGGCACTCAAAACAAGGGGCACACAAAACAAGGTGAAGGAAAAAAGCAACTAGAAAAAAACCAAAAAAGAGAGGATCCTTGTTCTGAATGGGGTGTGTGTGCTATAGGCACAACAAATGGCAACTCTACTGGGAGAATTCTCCCAAGCATTTTAAGGATAAAGATTCATTCAAAATCCAAAATTTTTGGTTTCCCAGACTAGGAGCTAGTTTCGATAAGTGAACTAAGGGACGTGAAGGAGAATAGGGATCCATAACTAAATCAGATCATGAAAACATCTTAGAAGTGTGTGTATGGTGCGTTCATTCCCTTTTTTTAGAAACTATAACAAATGACCATTGATTAAGAAAAGCAAGCTACATAAATTATCTAACAACAAAGGTAACCTAGAGATGGCTCTGCTACCAGTCAGACATCCATAGCCCCAATGGAGTTGTCATTGTGACCCTATGAACATTTCTCTACTACTAGTTAGGTGTCCATAGCCCTTATAGAGTTGTTCACACACCCAAATAGTTACTTTATTTTCATTACTTTCTATTTGTTCTTCCTTTTCAAATATTTCATTTTGGTGCTCTTTCTTTTGCTCAACTATGTAAGCATACAATCTTACTATAGGTTTGGAATCATAGTAGTCACTAGAGAATACTTAAATTTTTTTCACTTGCTAGGCCGTCATAACTACCACTGTATAGCTCTTCAGAAATAATTTAGTGTGCATTTTGTGCATGATCTGAGATGAGGGTGATTCAACCAAGGCTCATGTCCTCACTCAAGTCCAAGTTCAAATAAGGAAGCCACTCTGCAAAAGTGATTAGAGATCAATATTTGGGTGTTAATTTTTATCTAAAGAACACAAAAAGTGGGAAGCAAAGTGAATCGTTTGTCAACCAAGCATAGCCACCACATTAGAAACAAAGTAACACCTTCAACAAAATATGATGGCTGGGAGAACGAGTAAAACAAAATCAAGAACACAAGAGAAAAGCAAAGGAAACCTAAACTAACCTTTATAAAGGTATTTACAAAGACTAGCTTAGAAGAGCTCGGGAAAGGAAGTAATACTTGAGGTGTTGCCCATTGAAAGGCAACGATACATCTTCACTAGTTAGTGGCTTGAGGTGAAAGACATTATCTCCTAAAATTTTAGAGATTTGAAAGGGGCCAAGCTAGAGCTTGTTGAATTTATCATGTCCCCCTTTCTTTCCACGGGCCTTGCCCCAACAAAGGACTAAATCAACAATCCTAAAAGTGTTAGGAAATAACTTGCACAATAGAAGAATATGATATGTAATATGCTGCAAATACTTGATAATTACTAAGAATAACAAGCCACTTCGAGGGGGAAAACCTCCAAATATCTCTAATGAGAACACACTTCACAACTTGATGATGAAATAAGAGTCACAACCTCCTATATATACCTATTTATGCCAAGGATATCACCTAGGCCGACTTAGACACACCTATATAAGACTTAGGCTGACCTAAACAACTAAATAACAATATACTAATGATAATATGACTTAATAGAGAGTTAAGATAGCCACAAGACGACTATTCATAACCTGATGTACAATAATATTAAGGGCATAGCATGCCCCCCTTCTTCAAAGAAGCATTGTCCTCAATGCTAATCAAGTTTGGAAACTTTTGAATGAACTCCCCATCTTCCCATGTGGCATCTTCAACTGGTAAATTCTTCCATTGGATGAGATACTCAATGATAGTTCTATTCCTCAGCTTCTTTGTGCGTGTTTGATGAATGCACTCTAGTTCCAAAATGATTCTCCCTTCTTCATCTAGCTCAGGAACTGTTGTTTGAGTGTAAATATTATGCCCAATTACCTTCTTCAAATAGGAAACATGAAAAACTGGATGTTTCTTTTTTGTAGGTGGCAACTCAAGCTTGTAGGCAACACTACCGATCTTCTGCATGATTTGGTATGGACCATAATACTTTGGTGACAACTTATTATTCTTTCTTTGCTGCTTTAGTGAGATTTCTTATAAGGCTGCAGTCACAAGAAGACCCAATCCCCAACTTCAAAACTTCTTTCACTACGATGTTGGTCTGCCTGTTGTTTCATTCGATTTTGTGCCATGGCTAAATTCTCCTTGAGTCCTGAAAGTACTTGTTGTTGATGAAGCAAGTGGTCTTCTACTACCTGAACTCTTGGGGACACCTTAATTGATGATGTGATGGAAGGAGGATGATATCCATAAAGTGCCAAAAATGGAGACATTTTTGATGAGCTATGAAAAGAAGTGTTATACCACCATTCCGCAAGTGGTAGCCAATCTACCCACTGGGACTGTTTCTCTGAAGTGAAACAACGTAGATATCCTTCCAAACACTTATTAACAACCTCTTTTCCCATCTAATTGAGGGTGGTATGAAGAGCTAAGAGCCAATTGAGTACCCAAACATGAGAATAAATCTTTCCAAAAGTGACTAGTGAAGATAGGATCACGATCACTAACAATAACTTTAGGTGTACCATGTAGCTTTTGGATATTCTCCAAAAAAGCTCTAGCCACTACACTTGCTGTAAAAGGATGTGCTAATGCAATGAAATGTGCATATTTAGTGAGCCTATCAACCACCACCATGATGACATTATGACCTTTAGATTTGGGAAGCCCTGTGATGAAGTCCATGGATATCTCTTCCCAACGCTGGCTAGGAATAGATAAGGGTTGCAAGAGACCTGGTGCCTTAATTGTCTCCCCTTTATGCCTTTGACACACCAAACATTCAGCCACAAATTTTTGAACATCACCCTTTAGCCCTTCCCAAAAGAAATCTTGCTTGACTCAATGATATGTCTTCAAAAATCCTGAATGACCACCCACTGGAGACTCATGCAACTCTATGAGAATCTTGATTTTAAGGTTGGAATTCTTGCAAAGATACAAATGCTCTTTATACCAAAGAGTATCTCCCTTCCAACAAAACTTATCTAACTACTAGGATCACTTTTTAATTGCTCGATGAGATTACTAGTCACAACATCATTTTGCCACTCTACTTTGGCTTCCTCCACCTAATTTGTTTGTAATATTGAAAGGGCACACAATAAGGCTTCATCTTTCTCATCCTTCCTTGACAGTGCATCTGTGACAATATTTTTTTTCCCTTTCTTATATACAATCTCAAAGTCATATCCTAACATCTTAGTGACCCATTTTTGTTGCTCTTCAGAAGATAGTCGTTGTTCCAAAAAATATTTTAGGCTATCATGATTTGTCTTAACCTTGAAATGTCTACCCAATAGATAAGGCCGCCATTGTTTCACTGCATGGAGTATTGCTAGCATTTCCTTCTCATAAATAGGTTTTAGTAGATTCTTACCTTTTAATTGACAACTCTCAAAAGCAATTGGTTGACCTTCTTGCATAAGCACTGCTCCTATCCCATTTCCAGAAGCATCACATTCCACAATGAATTCCTTGGTGAAGTCAGGAGTGGCAAGTACCGGAGTTGAACACATAGCCTCCTTCAATCTCTCAAATGCTGTATTGGCAGACTCATTCCAATGAAAAGAATCCTTCTTCAATAGAGTGGTGAGAGGTGCTGCTATACTACCATAATTCTTCACAAATCTTCTATAGTACCCTGTCAATCCCAAGAATCCTCTCTTTCTTAATGGTTTTGGAATAGGCCATTCCATGATAGCCTTAATTTTGTTAGGGTCCACCTTTACTCCTTCATGTGAAACTATGTGTCCCAAATACTCCACCTCTGTAAGACCAAAAGCACACTTGGATGGCTTAGCATAGAGTTTATGATCTTCAAGTATTTGTAATGCTTGGTCCACATGTTGCAAATGTTCTTCCCAAGTCTTGCTGTAAATCAATATATCATCAAAGAATACTAATACAAACTTTCTCAAGAACTTCTTAAAAATGGAATTCATCAAACTTTGGAATGTAGATGGTGCATTGGTAAGACCAAATGGCATCACCAAAAATTCATAATGACCCTCATGAGTCCGAAATGCTGTCTTACAAATATCCTCCTCCTTAATCCGAATTTGGTGATAACCAGATCTAAGATCTAACTTGGTAAAAAACATAGCTCCATTTAATTCATCTAGCAAATCATCAATGACTCGAATTGGAAACTTATCTCTAATGGTGTACATGTTGAGCACTCTATAATCTGGACACATGCGCCAAGTATCATCCTTCTTACGTACCATCACCACCGGCGAGGAGTAAGCACTTTGGCTATGCCTAATGATTCCTGCCTCTAGCATCTCTTCAACAATTTTTTCTATCTCACTCTTTTGTATGTGTGGATACCTGTAAGGCCTGATGTTTGGTGGCTGGTTCCCTGGGACTAATTGTATGGCATGATCATGATCCCTCTTAGGAGGAAGTCCTTTAGGCATATCTCCAAGAACAACTGAGTGACGATCAATTATAGCTTGCAAATCTGGATGAGTAGGAGTAATAGATTGAGAGACTTCTAATGAACATAGTTGGGCCACAAATCCATCCACTCCTTTCTTAAGAAACTTTTGCATTTGATGAGAGCTTACCATTTGTGGGGATTTTTCCTTCAACCCCCTTAGCTCTACTAGCCTTCCTTCTGATTGAAATCTCATGAATAGTTCTTGGAAGTTCATCTCAATTGTTCCTAATGTAGTAAGCCATTGTACTCCCAAAACAATATCTGCTGCACCCATGGATATCGATACATTGGGGTATCAAGTTGATAATCTCCCATGGATAATTTAATGCTATGACACTTCCCTCAACAACTAACTGTACCACCATCCAATCAAAACTTGAAACTCAAGCCGGATATATGAAACAATTTAGATGAGTAGCTAACTTTTGTTGATGAAATTATGAGTACTACCTGAGTCGATCAACACTGTTACCTTCTCGCTTCTTTAGGAACCCCACCACCTTGAGAGTTTGTGGAGCACTGAAACCTGAGAGTGCATGACAAGAAATGATTGGTTGAGAATCATGTGATTCCTCATTTGACTCCCTTTCATCTTCTAGTATGGGTTCCTCCTCTTCTTCCTCATTGGGACCTTCAATATAAAACAATTTATTTTCACTACATTTATGTCCTCGACTGTATTTGCAATCACAATTGAAACACAAGCCTTTTGCTCTTTTCTCCTCAATTTGTTGTGGAGTCAACTTAGTAGGTTGTGTTGAATATCCTTTCTCTCTTGTCACATTAGCCCCTTGCTTCTTAGAATCAAATATTTCTCCTCTACCCTGCGTGCTAAGATAAAAGACTCATTTATGGAACTAGGTCTAAACATGCGTACCTCATGTTGAATGTGATCCTTGAGACCACCCAAGAATAAATCATTCAAGTTTTCCTCCGTAATTGAATCCACCCTTAAGGATAGATTTTGAAATTGCTGAATATAATCCTTAACTGATCCTGTTTGTTGAAGTTTAGCTAGCTGGCTGAAGAAGTTGTCTGTGATGCTATTGCTATATTGTGCTTGGAGTTCCTCTATAAAAATTGAACATGAGATGGTGAGCCCCTTTTTACCTCGATGAGTGCAAAGCCAACGATAGCAAATGAATTTATCTGGTTCTAAATATAAGGAAGCCATCGTGACCTTTTGTC
This sequence comes from Sequoia sempervirens, assembly GCA_007258455.2. NCBI lineage: Eukaryota > Viridiplantae > Streptophyta > Pinopsida > Cupressales > Cupressaceae > Sequoia > Sequoia sempervirens. The sequence continues at coordinate 473,720,279 of VDFB02271358.1, read as the reverse complement.
CATTTGGGATTTGGTGTACTTCAAAAAAATTCTCCATTTGGTTTATCCATGTTAGAGGATCCTTACCATCAAACTTGCACATATCCACCTTGGGAAATAAATTCCTAGATCCAATAGGAGTACTAAAGCTTGTGTTAGTAGTGGCTGACCTAGAATTCTCACCTTGGTCGCTTGAGAACTCCTTTCTTGATTCTGCTATGTAGGTGCTTAACATGTTTCACATGTCCGACATATCTCCTCGTAGGTCACACATATCCATCTTAATTGAGGAAATTTCTTCCTTGACCTTATTGATTTCTTCATTATGAGTAATATCCTCGATTGTTTCACCATCCTTATCAGGAGTCTTCCCCAGAGTGACAGCATTCTTTTTACCCCTTGTTGCAGGCCCCGTCATGATGGAAACCACTAATGTTGAAATAAATCACACAAATGAAACTTAAATTCTTTCAAAATTTTACTGTAATCTCCTTTAGTATATCTTCAAAAACCCAATAAAAATCAGACTCCAATTCAACAAGATGTGCGAGATATGTAGATTCCAAAAAAATAGTGTAGAAACCCCAATTCTGCAATAATTCGACTAATTCTGCTCCAATTCTTCTAAAATATTGACTGTAGCTTCTTCAATATGTTCTTCAAAAACCCTTTAAAAATCAGAAAAAAATTCGACAAATTCTGAAAGATATGCTCTTTCCAAAATCGCCTCCAAAATTGAGAAAAACCTTCCGTCTATGGTGCCAAGATCATGCTCTGATACCACTTGTTAGGAAATAACTTGCACAATAGAAGAATATGATATGTAATATGCTGAAAATACTTGATAATTACTGAGAATAACAAGCCACTTCAAGGGGGAAAACCTCCAAATATCTCTAATGAGAACACACTTCACAACTTGATGATGAAATAAGAGTCACAACCTCCTATATATACCTATTTATGCCAAGGATATCACCTAGGCCGACTTAGACACACCTATATAAGACTTAGGCCGACCTAAACAACTAAATAACAATATACTAATGATAATATGACTTAATAGAGAGTTAAGATAGCCACAAGCCGACTATTCATAACCCGATGTACAATAATATTAAGGGCGTAGCAAAAAGCCTTAACTTTGGCTTGATGATCAAACCATGTCTTAACCATGCCTTGATGTTTAGCTAAATTTTGAATAGCTCAGTCATAGACTTCTTCTAAGTTGACCAATTTAGCTAAACATGATTCTTAATGGTCTCCCTCTTCATAAAAGGTGTTGATAAACTAGAGGGTAGGGATCTTGAGATGGACACTAAATACAGGATCCAAGCAATAAATGAGATGGAATGGAGAATCACCTAGAGAGGCTTTGTGGCATATACAATCTTCCCAAAGGGTAAAACATAGCTGGGTGTGCTAGTCTTTGGGGTTTCGATCAAGCAGCTTCTTAATTATAGTGATCAAGTTTTTTTGTGTGGATTTAATGAGGTCATTTCCTTGAAGATAGTAACTTGATGAGAACTTGAGGGAAATTCCATACTCAAAGGCCCAACTAGAAAATTTGAGTTAGGAAAAGGTAGGGCCATTATCATAAATGAGAGCATAGGGGCAACCAAAATGATTCAAAATAAAGCTTTCAAGGAAATTAATAACCACCTCAGTAGTACATTTCCTACATGCAATTGCTTCTATCCATCTAATGCAATAATCAGAGGTGGATAGAATGTATTTGTGACCTATAGAGGATGATGGCCTTACTAGATGGATGAAGTCGAGACCCCACTAAGCAAATGGTCTTACCTCTAGAACTAGTTGCAGTGGAACATAAGCATTTCATTCTCTGGTTGTAGTAGTCTGGCACATGTGGCAGGTTTGAACATGAATGTGTGCATCTTTGAACACTGTCGGCCAATAGTACCCAGCTCACAAGATTTGATGATTGGTGGAAGGGCCATATCCATGACCGATGAAAAATTTAACATGAAACTATTTTAGTACTCATGTTGCCTCTTCTTTCCCAAGGCATTTAAGTTAGACCCCTTCATGATTCCTTTTGTATAGTATAGAGCCATGCAACATGTAGCTATTAATTTTCAGTCAAAGAGCACAATTTTTGACTCCTTATAGGTGAGGTAGACACTTTTTATTTAGTAGGCAATAGACAATGTCATCATACCACTCTCTATGGGAGACATCTTCAAGTTGATATTGTTGGACAGTGAGCTCAGGTCTAGCTTGAGCCAATTTTTCCACTATCATTCGGGTGAGGGCTCGCCCTCTTACTAAATTCATGGGTTGAATCTCCATGTCATATTCCTATATCAAAATGACCCATTTTTCTCTTCTTTTTCCCAACTCATTCTGCATCAACAACGTCTTTACTGTCAGGTCAGGCATTATGACAAACACCTTGTTCCGTAAGATGTAATGTCTAAATTTCTTGAATCCATTGACTAAGGCATAGGATTGCTTCTCCACATTATGGTACCTTAGCTCAACATATTTTAGTGGGGAACTCATGAAGTAAATTGGGTGCTCACTTCCTTCATCATCCTTTTGAGTCAATATGCTAGCATAGGAATGGTCTAAAGTGAATGAGTAGATGTAGAACAACTTTAGGTAATCCGGCTTGACTAGTATGGGTGCATCAACAATTGCTTTCTTGATTTCCTTGAAGGCTTTATTGGTCTCTAGAACCCACTCAATTTTGGCATCTTGCTTTAGCATAGCATTGAGTGGCTTAACTATCTTAGCAAAGCCAATGATGAATTTTCTTGTGAAGTTTATCTTACCAAAGAAAGATTTCAACTCTTTCTTGCTACCTGACAGCTGAATTTTTAGGATAGCTTGAATATGCTCAGGGTCTATTAAGATTCCTTTCTCTGAGATCATGTGCTCGAGTAGCTTTCCTTCGGTAACTCTGAAAATGCACTTCTTTGCATTCAGAGAAATCCCAAATTCCCTACACTTCTTAAAAAAAATTCATAAATGAAAAACATGATCGCCTTGGTTCTTCAGAAAAACCATGAGATCATCCATGTAAATGGTAATGCACTTTCCAATCAGATCTTTAAAGGCAATATCCTTTGCACACTGGAAAGTGGTGCCAATATTGATGAGTCCAAACAACATCCTTCTATATGAAAATGTTCCCCACTTGGTGGTGAACACTATCTTGTGCCTATCCTCGTACTGCACTATTACCTAATTATACTCAGAGTGTCCATTTAAGAAAGACCTCATTTAAGATCCGTATATGATCTACAACACCTCGTCCAAGGAGGGCACTAGATAATTGTCCTTCTTCAAAGCTCTATTTAGGTTGCATAAATCTACACACAATTTGATTTCTCCATTCTTTTTCTTGATCGGGATGAAATTAGTCACCCACATGGAGTGCCCAATTGGGAAGATAATTCTGGCAGACAACAACTTTTAAAATTCCTTGTAGATGACAGGTACCAATAATACATTGATGGGATATTGTCATTGTTAAAATGGTCTCACATTTGGCTTGGGAGGAATGGTGTGTGTGATGATCGATGTATTGTATGTCTTTAAATCATTATAGCTCCAGTAGATAGGGGAAAATTCAGATTTAATGTTGAAAACAACAAACTAACTAAAACCTATCAAGCACGATGAAGTACAAACTAGAATAAAAATGCAAATAAACAAAGGAAATGCAAACCAATTTTCAAACTAGACTTGATTGACCTCCATGGCTCTTCTCCACCTACATAAAAATGCAAGATTTTGAGGGTTGATTGTTGGAGGAATGTTGGTTGCTCAATTCTACAACATAAATTAGTATGGAGATGATAAATGAATGATAATAGATAGAAATGGATGAATGATTCAATAATGATTTTGACAACATAAGGATACTTGAAGAATCAACCCCCCTAATGGCTTATGAGAGGGTTGATTTATAGAAAAGGTCTGATTTGGATTGATGGTCGAGATTCGATGTCAATAAGATGTCTTAATCAATGGCCAATATTGAAACTCGTATGAAATGGGGTTAGGACAAAATTAGGGAAATGACAAGAATGAAGGGTTGAGATTGAATTATGAGATAATTCAATCAAGTGCCAAGATTAAATGAGATGTCAAGAGATAAGATTTGATGTGGAAGATAAGATTGGCACAGATAAAGAGGTGTTATGAGAAATTAGATAATAAAAATTATTTAATTTAGGCGGCCAATGAATAATTAAATAATTAAAATAATTATTTAATTATAGAGGAGTGTGACAAAAGGAATCATTTTGAATTAAATAATGATTTAATTCTAAATTCAAGTGGACCAAATTAAATAAATAAAATTTATTTAATTTATGAGAAAAGAGGCTAATGAATAACTAAATACTTAAAAATAATTATTTAATTAAACAAGAGGGAATAAAGATAAAAAAAATGAATTAATTAAATAATTAAAATTATTTAATTAATAGAAGACATACGACATTAGAAAATAATAAAATAATAAAATAATTAAAAATCATTTAATTATCAAGAATGAAATGGGAAATGATGAAGAATTTAGAAATTGCAAGCCTTAGGACAATTTTTAGTGTGTATAGCTCCAAGCATCGACATCATGATACTTGCACAAGGCATCAACAATTTGTTTCTTTTCTTCTAGTGTGCACACCTTTCTAATAAAAATGTTCTTAGTTTCCTTAGTTGTCCAAGATTGTGAGCATCGCACTGGTTATCTATAGAATCCTTCTTTGCTTCATGATCCTAATCTTTGATCTGGTCTAAGCCAAATATATGTTCATGTTGAACCATACCCCTGGAAATTGTGTTGGTATTGAGGTGAATGACCCCTTCTATATGCAATTCAGCTTCTTTAGGCTCAACATCATCAATTATTTGGGTTGCAAATACATCGGAACTGGTAATGATATCTAAGATATGCTTATCATCATTGAACACTTGAAAGTTGGTAACATTATGTAGCACTAACGGGGTGGAAGTAAGATCAACAGTGAACCTTTTGAGGCTAGACAGTGACAAAGGGTTAAGGGTACTAGCTTCTTGAGCCAAGGAATCAGTGGTATGATTCTTACTTCAAGGGATCAATTGAATATTAAATGCATCTAAGCTCTCTAAAAGATCCCAAACCCTATGCCTATAATTTTCTCTCCTTCTATCATGGTAGGAATATACTTTCCTGACTTGCTTTACCACTAACTCTGAGTTGCCAAAGACTTGTAGCATTTTGACCCTTTTCCTTAGAGCCATCAAAAGACCATGGAATAGTGCTTTTTACTCCACTACGTTATTTGTGTTGTAAAATTGAAGCCCGTGAGCAGCAAAATAGGTCTTAACTGTGGGATGATGAGTTTGAACCCAACTCCCACTCCTTGCTTAGAATTAGACCCATCAAAGCATACTGTGAAAAACTTGGAGGACTCTTTAACTCCAAGGCTAGTCATACATTCATCTTTCTTTGGCTGCGCACTTGCATCAGCAGCTTCTGATGAAGGAACCAACTCAACATTACTATGGTCAGGCAGTTTTGTTTGGGGCTCCTCCTTCGGTGAAACTTGTCGACTAATATGAGCAACTACAGCCTAATAAAGGAAATATTCAAATTTTGAGTGGGTAGCGTTGTGGATACTACACCAACTGGGTAACATGAGCTCTTGGAAATCTATCATTGCTCTTAAGCTAAGCTAATCTTGCATACATTTTTCAATAAATTCCTGGAATCCATCCAATAATCCCAAATTGCCATCTTCATTGGATTCCTCATCATCTAACTCAACCAAGACCTCGATACTCTGAGGCATATAAGTTAAATTTGTAGGGGGGCTGCATAATACAAAAAGAACTTCTTCAGTTGCCTCCTCTTCTTAAGACTCCAATTCTTTTTGGTAGGCCATAGGAGAATAATTTCCCAACTCCATTTCAACAAACATCACCTCATTGGTGTTTTTGTACTCTGTAATCATGAAATTTATGTGTGGTTCTTGGTCTATGAAGATCTGATTTGGCTTCCCTTCCCATGACAACTATAGTTGAGAAAAATTGGTTGCAGCATACCCATTCAATGCTCTGGTGAAATATCGTCCCAGTATTATACCGTATGTGTCATGAATATCCACAACTTGGATATCAATGACTTGTTGCACCCTTGGGTCTGCAACAATCTGCATAGGAATCAGGTTTGTTTCACCAACTATATTCACCTTATTTTTATCTAGTTGGGTCACCTTTCTCTAGGAAGGAGTGGGAACTATTCCCGAAACCTTGCATATAGCCAGTGACATGACATTGGTTGATGCCTTGGAATGAAGTAGGTAGTTGTGTAGGTTCTTTCTAAATATCCTAATAGTGGTGAGGAAGGGTGGTGTCTGTAACTTCCACTAGAACAAGCCCATGGGTATCCACTTGAGCTACCTGATTTTTATCTTTCTCATTGGTCTTATCCTTGGTTGGCACTTGGTTTTGTTCCTTCACAGGTTGTTTTCCTATTTGTTGATTTGAGGGACCATCTATTTTTTTACCTAAAATTTCTTTGATTATAGGTTCATTTTGTGATTCATCAAAGGATACACTCTTGGCAGGTACCTCTTGTGTTGACTTAGAAGAGGCAATACCATTAATCATTCTAAAGAAAGCATTCCTAATTGCTGAGACCTTAAGCAATTCAAAGGAAAAAACACTTAGTTTGACCTTCTTGAATTCTTCAGTAACATATTCACCCATTTGTTCAATTTCTCTCTCAAAGGAATTTCTTTAGGAAGAGCTAGTGGACTGGTTTTGTATTTGAATTGGTTCCTTGTTTTTATTAAGATATTGAGTGGGCACATGGGGGTAACCTAGATTGTTGCTAGCATTTGGATTAGGGGGAGTGTTGAAGTTATTAGGTGGAATAGAGGTCATGAACAAGTCGCTTGCTTGCCTATTTCTTAAGTTATATGGGGTCACTCTTTGATGAAACATCTATAATTCACCCTCACATGACTCTTCTTCATCTACTGGACCATTATCTATTGAAGTAAAGAGTTGAGATAGGGTATCTTCATTACTTACCTCTTTTGCTTCTTCATCCTTTGTAGCAGTGATCTCCTTTGTAGGCGAATTGCTTTCACTTCATGGGAATAGAGCTTGATTAACTATTAGCATAGAAGAGTTGTATAGCTTGGATGGGACTATGTCTCTATAACCTGCACCCTTCATAGTGTTCTGGACTTCTACTTGGAAAATTTCTATGACTATCTAGAACTTGGGGCAATCTAGTTCAGAGTGCCTATTTGTGTTATGGATCCAACACCATCTGAACAAAGCTACCTTAGCTAATTATACTCTATTGCTTATGTTTTCTACACTGACAGGAAGATCAAGAGGGGTAGGAATAGCTTCGTTATTTGGCCTTGTATTCCATGTCCGGTTCTACCTCTCTCAAGACCTCCTTTTGAAGTTATAGTTGGAATTTTTTCCTCTTTCATAATTCTACTTGGATGAGGTACCCGCATCACAGTTGTCCCTATTATCCCTATTGAGGTTGTCCTGAATGCTTCATTGGGAAGCTTGCAACTAGTTGTTTTGATTCCTTAAGTGTGTCATCTTGGTTGACATTTTCTTGATTATCTTTGTCAATTCATCTATTTGATCCTTCTCTGTGTTACTCAACTGCGGAGCTTGGGTTTGGAGGAATACTAACTGCATCATTGGTTGGTTTTGTTGAATGGGTGGGAAGTTGAAACCTTGTAGATATGCAGGAACTTGAGATTTTTGAGGATAGACCTATTGTTGTTGTGGCTACAAGTAGTGAGGAACTAGGGGTGCCTCATTCACTGGTTTTCCTAGATGAGGTACCATGGGCAGGTGTAGAACTTGGTTCATAATGGGTGTTTGATGTGCCAATGCTTGGGTGAGCCCTTCAATCTACATCTGATGAGTAGCTAGTCCCAAAGAAGGCAATGGACTAGCAACATTTTGTCCCAAGTTTGTGCTTGTTGTGACTACTTCAGTATAAGCTTCCACCAAACTAGCAAGTGGTGGGCACATCCTCTTTACAAGTGTGGATGTGAGGTTATCTAGGACAGCGTAGTAGACCAATAGAGAAAAAGGATCATCAACCACATATAGAGCTTCCAATATCATATATGCACGGTGAAATCAATCATTGAAGGAGTTGATTGGTTTGTTGACATCTCTCCGAAAAGCCATGAATTGCTGGTATAATTTTGAAGGGCTAACTGGTATCTTATATTTCTACATGAAGGAATTCTTCAAGAGATCCCAAGTGGTGATGGAACCTGTTGGCAAGTTGATGTCCTAGTAAAAGGCCTCTTCCCAAAACAAATAAGGAAAGATCTGACAAGCCACATCTTCCTAATCTATTTGCATGTCTTTTAGTGTTGTTTGGAAGATTTTAATATGCTCTTCTGCTATCCTTTGTGGATCACGAGGATAGAACTTTGTGAAAAAGCCTTATGGATTCTTTGGCATATCATGATAGACTTGGAAGAATAATGGGGAAGGATTATTGCCTAGCCAAGCCATAACATGAGGCATAGGTTGTTCTTGCTACATGACAGTAGATTGGGGTTGTGCAAGGGTAGTAGTAGTTGGGACTACACCTTGGACTTGAAGGGTTGGGGTAGGGGCAGTGCCTTGGCTGTGGCAAGTGAGCAGTTGGAAGGTAGCTTGGGGTGGCTGAGATGAGGAGATAGATAGTGGAAAAGAGGGAGGAGTGTGGTGCAAAGGGATGGAAGGGAGAGGTGAGGATGGAGGTGAAGGGGATGGAGAGAATGAGGTTGATGAAGTTGCTTCCCCTTTTTTAGCTCTCTTAGCCTTGGTAGGGGGTTGTAGCTCTTGAAATTCCCCTTTATTTGTTGTGGATCTTAAAATTTCATGGAATCTTTTAGGGGACAATGAACCAATTTGATCCAGCTTAACACAAGGAATTCCGTCTTTCTAGTGCCAGTTATGTTGATGGGTTTTTTTGTGCTTCTCAACATAGGTAATGCATAAGTGTATCACCTCTCTTGAAAGAAAATTTCCTACAAGAAAATTATGGAAAACTATTCCAAGGTCTCTTGGATGTTAGGTCATGACTTGCTTGGAATATCTTAGTTGGTTCATGTGATTTTTTGGTAATCACAAGACAACCTTATGTAGGTTAAGTTGGATGGATATTGGATCCTTAAATGGAGTTCGTAAGGTTTTGATGATGATGGGCAATTGCTGCAAGTTCAAAACAATAGTGTGAACTCCACTTTTATCATCAGATTTGGCTTTACAATGATGCTAGAACTTTGACTAAACTACTATTTCAAAGAAAGGTCAAAAGGAAAGGGGAAGGAGGAAGTTCCTAGACTTGCAACTACCAATAGATAGTGATAATGGAGGATGCTACAATGGCCATCCTCCTAAAACTAATTTCCACTTAACCAAATAAGCTAACAATATCATGAAACTAGTACTATCTTCTAAGGTCTGCAAATTTTCAATTATTCAATCACCATAAAGCATGAATAAAAGATGAATTTTAGTTGCAACAATGAATTTATGTTAAGAATAGCTTTACATTGATGTTTATCATCAATAAACAACAAAAATCATGAAGAAGGAATGTCATCAACAAATTATATTCTTCAATATCAATGAACAACATTCAATAAACTACTAAAAGCATGCAAAATACATAGAACAACAAACTAAATCTACTCAAATCTATCAAATATTTCAACTATGAAGAGATGAATGAAACATGAAGGTAACTCAAGAATCCACCAAAAACAATGAATTTCTATTAGAATTTTAGTAGCATGTCATTACAACAACTCAACTCTCTCTCTTGAAAATGAGAGGAGACCCCCTATTTATAGTTTTCCAAAAGAAAAATGAATGGCCAAGATTTAATCTCATTGTGTGGCCAAGATTCACTATAAATTAGGGTTTCACCTACCCCCAATATTTTACAATTTAAAATACATTCTTTGTCTTTTTTTGTATTTTTTTTTTTAGTGCCTTGTCACTGTCACACTTTTGTCTTGTAGTGACTTGCTCTTTTTGTTGGAGCTACATTGTAAGGAACTCATCATTAATGTTAGGCCTTTGTTGATTTTTCTAGATGGTGGAATTCTCCACAAACTTACCCATTAGTGCTTGAAGTTTATTCCACTCTATGATGTCCGATTAAAGCACCTAGAAGGATAGTTTCTTAGAAGTGATCAGCTCCCAATTCTTTATACACTTAGGTGTGTGCTTGATCATCTGCTCTAACTAGGTGAAATCTCGGGCAGAAAAATCCATAAAGTTTGGTGTTAATGAATCTATGGCCCCATTGTCCATTTTATTGTGGAAGTATGGTTTTATTTTCTATGGGTCTAGCTTGACAGCGGGCATGTCATAATCAGCCATAAGCTTTTGATATTCCTTGCAGTCAGTCTGATGTTCCTTCACCCACTCCAAGTCAAGCTCTACTTCATGGACCACATGCTATAGGACTTCCCTTCTATGGTCTAGGCCCATTTTCCATGTCTTGACTAGCTAATAATCATCCTTCATGAGGGCCAACTCCTTCTCCTTGGACTTCTCAGGCACCTTAAGAATGGCCTTGAGCTTAGGATATGTAATCCTATATAATTCAGGGAAGTTATTGCAAATTCTCTCTGTGCCTTCGAGCTACTTTTTTACTTCCTAGAACTTGTTGACAATTCAGATGGCATGGCCAATTCCCATGTCACCATTGTAGAGCACTCATTGGAACCACTCTGTAGTAGCCTTGGTCCTGTTCTTTCTATTTTCTAACTCTCTTATGTGCTCTTTGGAAAGAAGCAGGGGTGGGGCCAACGAAGTCATTGGTAGCTCCTCAGTAGAAGACCACAACTAAATATAGGTGGTGAGATTCACCACTTGTGCCTTCAACTCCTCCTTGGAGGATTGATCCTTGCTCATCTGATGGACAATCATGGTAAATGATCCCTTGAGTGGATCAATCTGTTGCTCTCTCATAGCGGTACCCAAGTCAATGGTGGAGATATTATAACTAACCCCTTCTTCTTCTTCCACTACTAGGGTGGTAATTTACACCATCCTAGATCTAGAGGAATCCATTGTGATTTGGGAATGAACTCTCAGCTTCCTTTTCTTGTTCATTCCTATTTGTGCTTGTAGTAGAATAGCCTCCAGTCTTTCCTTAGGATCCATGATAATAGGGGTCTTCTTTTGTAGCTATTTTTCCAACCACTAAGGGATTTGAGATCCTTCCTTTAGTGATTCATGATCACCTTCTTGTCATTGAGTGTGTTGGATCTCCCTTTCCTCATGGTCCAAGGCTTCTTGCTGTATTTTCTCTTCTTCTTCTTCTTCATCTGAGTCCTAGATAAATATTGTCTTTTCTTTGAGTAGACTAGTAGTAGCTATGTTTTCTTTAGGGTTGTCCTCCCCTTTAGGTACCCTTTCTTCTTATTTCTCAAGCTCTACATGGTGTTCTAGACTAGGGATCCTTTTCATTTCAATATCTTTTTCAGGCTTATCTTCATCAGCTTCGGCCTCTTTCTTTCCCTCTTCCTTCTCATGAGGTACTTCTTGATTAGGGATTTTGTTGTGTCCACCTATTGGAGGCCCTGTAGATATGTCCATATCATCATCAATTTCCTCCTTTTGTCTAGAAGGTTTCCTCTCAACTTCCTCTACAATATCCTTGAGTTGTTTGGACAACTCCTCTTCAAGCTCTAGATTAGAGGATTCTACTATATACTTGGCATTAGGGTCATCAACATATTCTTTTGAGGACTGTGACCCTTCCTCTTCATATGCCACCTCATCTATGGTCACATTCTAATGTTTTGGGTGCTCATGGTAGTCATCCCTAAATTGATCTTCAAGTTCCTCATCTATTTCTTTTGTAGCGTCCTTCTGATATCTCTTCATTTCTTATGAGATTTGCATGGTTGCTTCCATCCTTGGTAGTTTTGTCAGAGGAGGGATAGGAAGACCAGCCATAACTTGGGCCATCAAAGCTTGCATTGTAGGATTTATTAGTATACCAAAGAGATCCATGGGTATATTTTGTATATGCTTGATGAAGGCCTCCGATAGAGTGAGAGTAGGCATTGCAGTTGTGGCTGCTAAAGGGACTGCAGTTGAGGGAGACATCAAGGAGGATGAAAGTGGAGAAGTTGTAGTAGAGGAGGAATACCTCACCGTAATTGGAGCTATCAGCAAGGTGGAGGGAAGGTGAACCAAAATTTCCACTGCGGGTGGAGAGGAAGTGGGTAATGCTTGAGATGTTGGAGGAGTAGTAGTAGTGGAAGTGGTGGTTATGGCAAGAGCGGAGGTGGTAGGTGGTGACTTTGGCTACTCAGTCTCTTCTTCTTCTCCTTCATGTAGTGGGTCTTCCTGGATTGTTGGCATCTCAGAGAATCTACCTAACTTCTTGGCCTTCTTTGAGGTCTCACCCTTTGAGGTCTTCCATGAATAAAACTTATGCTTTTGCTGGCATTTATTTACCTCTTTTCTCTTCCTCGATCTTGTGGCTGGATGGGATTTGAGGGCTTCCTCGGCTAGGGCAATGGTAGTTCCAATATTCGTTTCACTCTCGAGCTCATCTTCAAGCTCACCATAGGTTAAGGTGGATCCCTGGAGCTTCAATTGAGCTATGTGAGCATAAATCCACTACCTGGTTCTATGGTCCATTGGATTTGTCAGAATGTCAAGGTTGTTGACCTCTTCATTACAATCTATTAAGGGAAATGGAAGGTTGGCGACAACATCATATCTTGGATCGACAACAATGTTCTCATCTTCTACAATATGATCTGGTACTAGGAATAGATTGACTATCTTGAAAAAGTAAGTGGTCATATGCATATAATGCCTCATGCGTACCTCCTTATTGTCTTGAAAGTTAGCCCAAAAATCTTCAATGTTGTGCAAGTGGGCATACTCTCTTCTGAAAAAATTATTCAACTCACCATAAGGATCCATCCTTGGATGAGTAGTGTGGAGGCCTAGGTTGTATTCAATAATCTTTTTTTCTGAATATTTAGCACATTGGGAAGTTGCGAGGGCATACATTCCCTTCTCAAATGTGAGGGGATATTGAATCCATACCCGATGCCTACCACTAAGAAGAGTGTGTGCACGTTGTAATTTCCTCAAAATTTCTAGCAAGATTAATCAGTCATTTGGGTACTGAGGCAACTCATATGGCCTCTTGGAGAAGCCCTCCATTTTGATGTAAGTAAATTTTGGGAACTGTATAAACAAAAACCTGAACCTATGAATGAATGTACGGGCACTATGTGAGACTGTCCTCTCAAAGTACCCACTGAGGAGTTTGATAATATTCCTAATGAAAGCATCATTCACCTTGCAGTAATCCTTCTTTAAATTCCAATATTGTAGTTGCGGGTGTCTTTCATATACTTTTATTTCCCTTCCTAGAGTCAGGATTTGTACAACAAACAAACCTTTGTAGGGAAATGGTTCAACCAGGAGATACATCAAAAAAGAGGTCATATAGAATTGGGAAGTCTTCTTGACTACAAGGAACTATTGATGCAAGTTGTCACTAATCATTTTGGCCCAATGAGACATTTCTTTTCCTTTGATAATCTCCTCAATGAAATAGAACATCTAGTGTTGAAAGTAAGCGATGGTGGGAACGCCCATGACTCTACTCAACAAGGTTACTGAGTCATGATAATCTTCATAAAAGTCATTTCTGAATAATTCTTGGGGCACCTTGTTAGCACTCCCCCTCTTCTCCTTTAACAAATATTGGTTAATTAACTTTTGGCATTTTAGGGGGTCAACCTTCCACATATTTTCTGGATATTCCTTTTTTGTCTCCTCCACAGGGTCAAATGAAGGGATGTGGAACATTTGTCCTATGGACCTAGAAAATAGGTCAGCCAACACCTTACCCTCATGATCAATAATCCTTCTTCTCTCTACCTAATAGGCTTCCTCGCAAGCCATTACCAATTCTGGGGCCACAAGAGTGGGCAAGAAACCAGCTGCCTTAACCAAACCACTCTTTTTTATTTTCCTAGCATTATCTATAGTGGGATTGATGATGAACCTTTGTTTAAATTTGTCTATGTCAACCTATTCAAGGTTGGTAATCATGATCATGTCCCAGGTGGTAGTAACCTGGAGGTGACTTCTACTCCCTAGAACTAGTATTTCATCTGATCTTTATCCTCTTTCCCTCTTGGAACCTTGGTAGACTTCTTCCCTTTATCTTTCTTCATAGACACCCCTGATGGTCCTACATTTGATTCCATAAATCTTGAAAATAGATATGCAATAAGCATGTTCACATAAATGACAAGGGGAGCGTTAGAAAAATCCTATAAAATAGATGTTAGATCAAGTAATTCATCTTTCAAAGATCATAATATTCATCAAAAATCATCATTTGGTTGTCGTTTGGGGAAGATAGAGAAATGCGAGCCCAAGGATGTGGGTTTCCTTGGTCTAGCAGCCATTTTGGAGACAAAAATAGGGAGATGGTGCAGAGGGCATGACGGCCCCCATGCAGCCAGTTGCATCAAGATTTTTTTACCTAGATTTCAGGGGTTAGTCAGGAAATTTGAGCATTTAAGAATGTTTGTCATCCCCCTACGAGATCTTGATAGGAGTCAATTTGATCATTTGGCTAATGAAAACTCAAGGGGTGTAGAAGTAGGTGACCTCAAGGCTATTTGGAGCTCCACCGTTTGGAATGGTGTTGGCATGGAAGAAGTCCACAAATGGAGTCCCACAAAGTGGGTCCTACAGGAGGCTTGGACAGTTCGGTTTAGCTTTTAAGTATCAACTTGCTTAGAAAGATGTGGGTAGGGACCCACAGGATGCTACTAGGTGACAGTCATGTTGAATTGGAAAAGTTGGGACTATGGCTCGTAGATAGCGGTCTACACCGTTGAGCTTGCATGATGGATTTGACACTACATTTTTGCTAGGGAAGACCTAGGCAACAATAGAGTGATCGGGGCCTGTAGGGTGGGTGGAAGGTGAGGCATGGAAATTTGGACATGGAAATCACATGGCCATATTATGTATGATAGGTTCAAAAAGGAAATGAGTGGGGCAGATTCTGCAACGTGGATGGATAGGCTTCATTGATGTTTTGCGATAACAGAGTGAAGGCGACGCCATAAAAAGAATCACCTACAAGGGTATCTTAAAGATTTTTTTGATGTTGGCTCAGGGAAAAGTAACCATTGGGGTCTGCAAGGCAGATAATGAATGTCATTGACCATTGCAAATGATAGAGGGTAATAGGCAACCTGCAGACGAAAGTCCAATAGGCCAAGCCAACAGGAGATTTAATCTTCAGTAGTTTTTAGGAGAACTTAGGACGACACTTGGATGTGCAGGTTCCATGACATGGAAGAACATGATGGTTTCGCCATGTGTGATGGGCACTAAACTGATGGCAAAGGGTTAGTGGAAACCTACAAGGAATGACCTGCATGTTGTTCAATGCTTCCACCTCAAACCTATGTCTAAGTCACGTGGGACCTACAGTGTGGAGGGCTGAAAGGAGGTGGCCGTTGGGAAACGATGAGTAGGAAGGGGTGACCTGCATATGGAGGTCCATGAGAGTGGGCCCACAATGGTCAAAAGACCTTCAACTCTTGACTTAGGTTTTTTCATTGTCTCAACAACATCGACAAAGAGATGGTGTATACTCGCATACACAGGTCCACCAAGGGCAACGACCAAGGATTGAAGTTTGTCATTCAGGGAGTGAAGTCAATGATGGAGAGATGTTCATGGGCTGTAAGGGCACAAAAGCCTTGGTCAAGAACATCAGCTTGAGGTTCCAGTCTTGTATGGCCCTAAATGGCCAATTTCAAAGGTTTTTCAAGTTTTCTTGAGAATTTTATGGTTTTCTTCCTTATATTTTCAAATTCATAAAGAAAACATATTTTAGCGAACTTGGCTAGGGTAGTGGCATACTCACTTGGAAAACTCGACGTAGTATGATGAAGAAGGCACTTGAATTCATCATCGAAGCGATGTGGGCGTGAAGCCGGTGAAGGCTGGAGGCACGCTTACAATTTCTTATTGGGAATGTCGGTGAAAATGATAGGTGAACCTTGTTATTTATAGGAAATCTGACATTAATTTCCCACATTAAATTTTTTATAGCGACTAGCATGGTTGGTGAAAATGCTTTTCAAAATAATCGGCGATAGGAATGGTGGGGTTTGTGGTGCGGGTGGTAGTCAGGTGATCACCTTTAGGAGGTTTGATGACAGAATGACGATCGACTATGTGGGACTTGCAATGTAGGTGGCAGTCCTAGGTTGGCCATCGAGAAAATGGTAAAAGGTGGATGGAATCCTGTGAGGGGAAACCTACATATGTAGACCCATGTGGTTCAAAAGGTGCCAGCTTTAAAGACTTAAGGAAAACTGCCAGAGGGACTACATGGAAAAATACTTGAAATTTCAAGGGTGGTGAAACTTGGTCAACTTAAAATGATAATTTTATGACTCCTTGACCACTTGGGGCTCAAAATAGGAGGCACACAAAATGAGGTGACGGAAAAAAGTGACCTAGTGAAAGTGAAAAAGGAGAGGGTCCCCATTCCAAACGAGGTGTGTGTGCTATAGGCACGACAATTCTCACATTGAACAATATTTGCATTGTCCTCAATGCACTCAACACAAAAACATGATTTTTCTCTCACATTAATTTCATAAGCCCTGCTGCCTCCCGTTGTCATGATTTGATGCTGACTTCTAATATCATTGATTGTTTGACAATTATAAGGATTTTATCAATCAATATTTGTAAATTACAAAATCCAAGTGATTAATTTAAGTGAATATATATATATATATATATATATATATATTAAAATTCAATTAAATCATGTGCACACAGTTTGAAATTTAAATAACAAATTTTGAATATATGTACATGTAACTTCCAAAAAATACCATGTGTTGTATGTTGAGTCATGAGCATAAAAATGACTTTTGCACCATTCAACAATTTCATTTGCATTCTTTATGGAGTTACCTACAAGTACACTTGTTGGAAATTTTTTTCACTTATTACTTAAGGTTTAAGAATTCAATTTAGTTTAAATATATATTTTTTAAAAAAATATCTCTAGATTCCATATATATGGTGAACTACCTACAATTTCATGTTGATGAATTGCACACTTCACACATGCTATTGCTCCATTGTGCTCTCCTTTTCCATATCCACTGTCATATAAATTCTACAAAAATTGGTGTTGTGTCTAGCATGTTGATGGCTTAACCAAACAAAATCTTTTGTAGACTTAAATTGTCCTATGAAGTTACTAATATTTACACTCAAACCAAATTAGCTTAAAAAAACTAGATATACATGTACGCTTGTATATATACACATGTATACATGTGTACACAACATATTATATATAAGTAATTGAACAATTTAAGCCTCAATGTTAAAAGTAAATAAATTTAATTTTTTTAAAAAATAATGTACTTACTAGCACATCCATCAAACCATATCCAATGTTGTTCAAAATTTATGCCACATTATCTTAGGTCTTCAAAAAAAATCTAAAATAATGAGCTACATAGTTTCTATCATGAATCGTATCATCACTGATATAAAAGTGAACATCTTTGATGATATTTCGATCATCTTTGCTACTTTGTATACCATCTACATGAAACTCTACATGCCTATAGAAATCTTGCACAAAGATTGCAACTTGATCTGAATGATAATATTGACTTTGAATCTCAGTTTGAGGACTAAATGTATAGTTCTCAACAAAATATACAATAGAGAGAATACAACCTAGTGGAAAGTAATTCTTTGAATGACAAAATTGCTTAGCTTTCCATCGAGCACCATGATAATGCTGGCTATGTGGAGATATTATATTGCAAAATTTATTCATAAATTCATTGTAAGGCAATCCACTCTCTTTGAGAACAATTTTTTTGGCCTCGACTCCTAACTTCATTAAGTATGTCTCATATTCAAATCTCTCCCAAATAACTTGCATTTCAATATTGTCAACTTGTAAAAGATTCTTCAAATTTCCACAATCATTACATGTATTTTTTATACACTAAACATTGAATTTATCTAAATCTTATTAATTTTTTGCATACAAGAGACTTCACAAATTGTGTTGTGCTTCCAAGGATGGCTATATTTCGATCAATCACTGCCATAAATTTTTTATATGATTTTAGGTGTAGATCAGATTCAACATGATTTTGAAAACAACAAGTTTCATGTACTTTATTTATATGTACAAATGATGGTCATAATGTATCAAACATCCTTTGAAAAACTTCACATTTGAAAATTCTTGCTTGAATGCTTCAAAAAGTTCACTTTGTGTTGTATCTATAAAATTTTTTGGATGAGAATTTTTTTTAGCATCTTCACCTATTATTTGTATACTATCCCTCTATTGGAAGAAACACAAGAGTGGTTGGTCCAATATTCAACCACCTATTTCTTTACATCTTCTGAAATTCTATCTTTCTAGGGAACCCTACAGATATTTACCCATTTTTTTCTCAATTTTTTCATCTATTTCATTTTTTTTTTCAATATACCTTTGAATAGTTCTCCTAGAAATATTTAGTTATTTAGAAATTTCTTCAACTTGTCTTCTATGTGATAATTTATTACTAGAAATTACAGTCATAAATTCTATATGTGCATCACTTGGATCACTAGCTCGACTCTTGTTTTCAATAATATAATTCAATGCTTCTTGCAAGTTTTCAATAATTGTTTGTTTTAATGAACCTGATGAATTTTTCCTATTATCAAACCCTAACAACTCCAAGATAGGGCTCATTTCTTTTTGTCTAAATAACTTTTCAACTAATTGTACTCTTCCAAATAGATATTTTTCTTCAAAAAATTCTTCCCATATTTGTTTAGAGTGTAATTTTTCTATTCTTTCAGATAACATATCTTTAGATGAAATATTATTGAAAAGTGAATCCTCATTCATCCCCATAAAATTTTCCATACCATAGATAAAATTTCTATTACTAGGTTCAATTTGTTCTTGTACTTGTACATCACCTTGATCATCAATAATTTGTATGGGTTGTTCTTGAGTAGATGTTCCTTCATCCACTCTTCTCTTCTTCTCTCTTTTTCGATCATACTTCCTCATCCTAGTCCTTTTACTCCCCATCACAAATTGCACTCAAATTTCAATTCACCTAAATACAAATGTACACAACTTTCAATGGATGTACTAGTTAATATTGCATAAATATAGTTCACTAAATATTGCTCATTTGTTTTAAAGCCAAAGTAAGAAAAACAAGTTCAATTATAACATTGGTTTTTAAAACATAATGAGATTATATATATTTATGCTATAAGAACTCTATAACCTCAAGCATCATCCAAAATTCATATACATGGAAAATTCATGTGTACACAACATGCAAGAAATAATTAACATGAGCCACACATTGGACATAAAAAAATAACCCAAAAATTTTAAATAAAAGTAAAGAAAAGACAAAAAAAAAGGTCTTAACTAATGATATATATTGAATGAACTCAAGTCCTCAAGAACATTGCAACCATATTATCATCATACTCAAATTTTGAATTTTTTGAACTTGAATGTAACTAGATCTACACTAGATCAAGATACCACTTACTATCACCACTAAATGCATCAATATGTGGATCTTTTTATTAAAATGAGTACTATAAAACATAGAAAGAGAAACATCATGCTCGAAATACCTAAATGTGTAGATCAATAGCTCATATTATAAATTTGACAAGACATTCAAGCTCATAGTTTTTGATATTGCATGTGATAAGGAAAGCCAATTAGATCATCATTAATAAGGTATGTCATGGATATCCTTGAACCACAAAAATAGTTTACAGACAAATAAGGGGTAAATCAAATAACACATATGTATTGAACAACCCTTTATGTATTCAAAGAAGGGGTATTGTTACATGTATCATTTTTACATCAACCCTTCAAATGTATTAAAACATAATAGATCAGAAATAATGTTTTCACTTGAGAAATATAGACTAGATTTAATATCTTGAGAATCACATGATGAAGCATATAGAAATGAAGAATTCTAGAGGATAATCGAGAGAAGGGGAATCAAAACTTGTACAAGTAGTTCAAGAATGTATAATGTAGGGTATGTGAAATTATGTATGAATAAAACTTGGGTTAACAAATAAATTTGGGTTAAACCTTAATTTTGGAGGAAGATAGTACACACACCATAAAAGGATAAAAGGTAGATGATTTTGATTGGTTATAAGGCATGCAAAAGTTAGGAAAGAATGTGAAATTATGGATTTTAAAGAAGGGGACTTGATCTCCAAGTACAATGTACATAATCCATTCAAGTGAAGCTAAGATGTGCCAACCTGATGCAAGAGCATAGTAAAAATTGTACACACATAAGGTTTGGAAAGTTTTAGTCAATTTTTGATGATTTAAGATATAGATAGACAAGGTAGTCACATATGAAGGAGATGATCCATAGAAAGGCATCAACTTTATTTTCACTAAAATACAATTGAGTGAGTGGGCATGACTATAATTTAGAGAATGCAAGAAGATGCTCAATGAAGAGAAATGAGGAAGGAGAATGGAACACATAAGTGCTACAAGAAATAAGTTGGAACCTAAGAAAAGTTCACTAACATAGAGGAAGTTCTACCTAAATAAGGTGCAAAGGTGTCCAAAAAATACATATAATTATAAGGAATAAGGTGGATGTACACTTGAGAATAGGAGGAAATATTTCAAGAAAAGAAATTGGAAACTAAAATGACTCCAAGTAGGGAAGATAAGAATGGAACCAAATATATTTATTTAGATAAAATAAGTGTGAAAAAAGAAAACAAACAAAGTGTTTTAAAATAATCTAAAATATAAAGAAATATATTATTAAGGTATATGGAAGAATGGGTGAGGGGCGTCACAATATACATGACATAGAAAAAATTAAAAAGTAAAAATGATACCAAGAAGAAGTGACATAATAATGAAATCTAAAAAGAATGGAAGAACATAGAATTGGTGATCAATAATAATGAAATCTTGAAAGAATTTAATTCATATATCTCATATTAGGTAGTTTCTCCAAATGTCATGGGTAAGCTCGATATCATCATGTAATGTAAGGAAAGATGATGAAGCATGAATGTGCATGTACATGATCTATGCTAACAAAATTAGCATCAATTTACATATTCCAAGCATCATGAAGGGTATATATCTAAATGAATTTATTGATAGGTGATCTAGTGAAAAGGATTCAAACTCACTCTATCCAGGCATATTTCACAACAATGGGCCTCAATCACTCTGATACTTCAAGTTTCACAAGAAATCTTCTCAAGGAAATGACCTCTACAAAGGCACTATTTTGAGTTTCCAACTTCTCAGACTCAAACAAGACTACTCAAGTTCTCCTTTCCCTTCAAGAACTCTAACTCAACCAATACAGACACTCACAAAAGCCCGCCCTTTCATATTTTTACCATATCTTCATTGACTGATCAAAATCCTAGTAGCACTCCTTTCATAAATTTTCAGGCATTACCATTGACACAAACCTTAACCAAAAACTATAAAGAGAGTTTTTGAATACACATGTAGGAGTTTTAAAAGATATCAAAAGTTCAACATAGGTTATTTTAGGAAACAATGTTCAAACATGACTTCCAACATTCAATTAGGCCTATTTAGGCTTGATATACACATGGGCTTATAGATTCTCCTAACTCCTATATTCAAAAATCTTAACCAACAATTAAAAAATCGTCTTTAGCTTTGTACATGCTTAATAATCCATCAAAATTCTATTTACAAAAGTATTTTCACAAACCCTAAGTGCTAAGCTTCTTAACTATGCACAAAAATCTATTTTCCAGACTAGGGCAGCACTCATTCACCATACAAACCTTATTATTTTGATCTAAAACTATTAGAACATGAAATTATAAGCAAAAATGAGTAACTTCACCCAAAACTAGGGATTTTGACTGGATAGAATAAGAGAAACACAAATTTCTTTGCCTTTATTTACCTTAGGATAGGGTTATAACTGTTTTCACAAACCCTCATCAATTTGCATGAAACAAAATCTAAAAGGAAGGTGATTGAAGATACTATCACTTACAACTATTTAGACATGAATTCATGACCGTACTAGGCCGTAAAGTATCAGAAAACAGAGAAATTTTGTAAAAAAATGCAAGAAAATAGTGGTTTTTATTACTCACATTCATATTCTCAATCACCCACTCATTAACAAATGTTTACAAATACTTTTAAAGGAATTAACAACCTAACTGATCAAATTATAACTACTCTCCAATTATCAAACTCAAGATGACCTTTCACCTTCCATATGTTGCATTTTTGTAACTTTACAATTTTTGCAATTTTGCATCTTTATATGACAACTTTTACATTTTTTTAAATTTGACACAAAACATTGAAAATTGACCCTTGTAATGACCTAAACATATGATATGTGGTCTAAATGACCTTGTTACAACATTGAAACCTCAAGATCTAATCAAACTTTAAAATTTGTTCCATGGAATAATGATATAGTAATGGTGCTCCTGCACCATACTCCCAGCCAAATGAATTTCGATCCCTCTTGAATTGAGTCTTCATCATCTAGATGTTCATATTCTAAGCTTTCCTGCTTGAAAAAAATCCTAGTTATCTTCATCTTCACCTTTGGCTTCATCAAGTCCATGCAAATTAGTTCTCTCCTTGTCCTGCCACTTGATATCAAATTCTTCATGCTTTGATGCACTTCAATTTTCATCCCCGTAACTTGTATTTCTTCCTAAACTTTGTACCTTGTCTTATATCAAATAAACACTACTATCAAAACTAAAAAAATGGATTTTGGTACCCAAATCCTTCCTTGCTCTCTTAGGGTTTTTCACCTAAAAGGGGAAATATGGACCAAAATGCACAATATTTCACTCAAGATTAATGTAAGGATGGATGGGATATTGATGTGAAGTGTGTGTGGATGTGATTTGAATGCTTACAAATGAAAATAAGTGAATGTAAACTAATCTAATGCAATATTCTGGAAAACACAATGTTGATTGCAAATATGAACTAGAAACCTAAACAAATGAAAATAGAAATTGATGAGACTAATCAGAGTGCACCTGGAGGAAAATTACTATTGTTGGAAGGTTTTGGAATGCTCCAAAAGTCACTAGTAATAACCACTAGGACTGATTCACCATCACTTAAAACTATTACATGAATTCTTGCTCATACAGGGCCGTACAGTATCAGAAAATAGAGAAATTCTATAGAAATATGCAAGAAAATAGTGGTTTTTATTACTCACATTCATAATCTCAATCACCCACGCCTTACCAAATGTTTACAAATCCTTTTAAAGGCATTAAAAATCTGACTAATCAAATTCTAACTACTCTCCAATGACCAAACTCAAGATGCCCTTTCACCTTCCATATGTTGCATTTTGCAACTTTACAATTTTTGCAATTTTGTATCTTTATATGACAACTTTTACATTTTTTCAAATTTGACACAAAAAATTGAACATTGACCCTTCTAATGACCTAAACATATGAGATGTGGTCTAAATGACCTTGGTACAACATTGAATCCTCAAGATCTAATCAAACTTTAAAATTTGTTCCATGGAAGCATGATATAGTCATGGTGCTCCTGCACCAATAGGTCTCACATGAGCTCTAGGAGAATGGTGATCATGTGAAACACATCATAATGTATAAAATAAGGAAAGATATAAAGAGAACATATGGATCTATGGACATATCTAATCATCATGATATGTAGAAGGAATATCATCATAAGCTACAACAATTTCATGTATAAATTTAAGGGAGAAGTAGCTTTGAATCACATAATACATTTAATGATATCTAAAACACACTAGGTGAAGTTACAACATATTTTTACAAAATTTCATAGTACAAGTTTGCAAGTGCACTTGAATGATCTAAAATTGTGGGTCTTTGTACATGTGTACACCGTAACCTAATAACGTAGTTCTCAACCATATTCAAATGAAAAATAGTGAAAACTAACTTCAAATGCACTCATGAATAGAGTGACATAATAAATTATAAGTTGAAGATCAACGTACCTTCAAAAATAGCTCTCCTATTGTCCAAATACATTTTCTTTTGTCAAAATAGGTCTTCTATTGACAAAATGAACCTTCTTTTGTCAAAATAAGTATTCTATTGTCAAAATAAACCTTCTTTTGTTGAAATAAGATCCTTGTTTTGTTCAAATATGCCTTCCTTTGTATTTTACTAAATTTTCTTGAGTTGGAAAAATTTAAAAAAAATTATTTATATGAGCAGTTTTCAACCTAAACAAATTCGACCAATCACATGTCAGCCAGTCATGTTTCGGCTGAACATGTTCTGGTCAAGAGCATTTTGGTTGAAACCTACTCGACCAAAACTGGTCCAACCAAAAATATCTAGTTGGCATCCTACTTGGTAACCAACTCACCCTTTGCTAAAGTTTTCTGAAACATTCAAATTTAACAGAGTATTTCTTCAATCAGAATGATTTTTCTACAAAAAAGAAGAATACCCTTTTGTAGAGCTCTATATAATTTTTTAATATTTTGATTTTTTTAATATATTTTATTTTGAAAATAATGCAAGTAGGTTGTTAAAGTTAAAAAAGAGGCTGATCAGAAATAAAAAATATAGTAAAAAATATTATTTAAAAAAAAAAAAATATGGTGCACTAGAGGAGAGAGTCCTCGTCAAAAGGGTATAAATTTGTTTTTGAAAATGATTAAAAAAATAGAAAATAGTTGACATCTAATGAAAAATATTAAATTCTGACAAGTTTGACTTTAAAACTATATTATGAGAAAAATATACATCAAATTTAATTTAATTTTTCCATGCACTAGATATTGAAGTTACCTATTTGGAAAAAAAAAATTTCGGGGAAAAATGAAGTTTTTTTCAATTTGTTTCTTGATGTCTAGTGAATGTCACTTTTTTCTTAAATTTTTGGGCATTCCAAAATATGTTCTTAAATTGATAAAAAAATAATGATTTTTTTTTTTTTAAATCTAAAAAATTACAGGAATAAACTTCATCAAAAGTTGTACACTTCATTAGTTTACATCATTTTGAAATTCAAAATATAAAGACCACTTTTATGTGGTCAAATTTCTTTTTTTTTTGTGTTATTGGTTGATGCCTTTATAATGTGTGACATAGGTTTGTGCTTTTACCCTACTATATCTAGCTGCTACTAGACTAGATATTATGCAAGCAGTTTGTCTTGTGGTTAGATTTCAAGAAGATCCTACAGAGTCACATGTTACTTAAAGGAACTCCAAAACATGGTTGTGGTATCAAAAGGATATTGATTTTTCTTTGAGTGCTTATATGGATGTAGATTGGGTAGGTTGTGTGGATGACAAAAAAAGTACAAGTGGTGGTGCATTCTTTCTTGGATGTAGATTGGTGTCTTTCCTAAGCAAGACATAAGATTTAGTATCTTTATCTAGTGTAGAAGAAAAATATATTGTAGCAACATCTTGCTGGACACAGGTGATGTGGATGAGGTAAACCTTGAAAGGTATCAGAGTTGTATGTGATGAACCAATTTCTATATTTTTTTATAATAAAAGTACTATTACCATTTCAAAGAATATGGTGATGCACTTAAGGACAAACCATATCTCAATCCAGTATCACTTTTTGAGGAAGAAGGTTGGAGAGAATGAAGTGAAGCTTGAATATGTGCCTACAAAGGACCAAGTTTCTGATATATTCACTAAGGATCCTCCTAAGGATATTTTTGAGTATCTCTAGTATAAGTTAGGGGTTATTTTCACTCCTTCTTTGAACTAGATGCATAAGGATATGCATCAGTCTAGTGTATTTCAAGATTCATTCTTTGTGTTGGACTGATGTTGGAGGCTACCTATCAGGGGGAGTAGGTAGTGGCTTTTTTGGTTGTTGCAATTAGGGGAATTCAATGACAGTGAAAGTTGGTGTTGTCCTTTCTTAGCTATGTCAAATGGTATGTGCAGTGGTTTCTAGTTGGTATAGTTTGTTGTGTGCTCCTAAGGGTGAGTATGTATTTTCAAATCAGTTATTGTCTCTTATAGGTATTTTCATTGGGGAGAAAGAAAGTATGTATGTTTGATGTCAAAGGGGGAAAGATATATGTAAATTTGTTTCCCTTTGGCATTGATGTGAAAGGGGGGAGAGTAAATAATGTGAAAAATGATTAGTTGAGAAAGGGAGAGAGATTAAAGGAGAGTATGATGTAAGGGGGAGAAAGAGTTGATATGGAGTAGTGTAATCAGAGTTGTTGTGTTTGTTGTTGGTGTTTTTTCACATCATGTGTTTCCATCAATGACAAATGGGGAGATTGTTGCAACTATGAGTAATTCGTGTTGTCATTAATGTAAAAATGTTTATGTTTGTGTTTTCATTGATGTCAACTAGTGATGGTTGAGAAGATGTGTTGATGCTTTGATTAGTTTCATTATGTTGTCATTAGTAAGTGCTACTGGTGTCAACCTTTAGTATTGCTTTGATAAGCTTTTTCTTTTGGATGTTTTTTGGTTGAGTTGCGTTATAGTTGGTTTTATGATGATATTTTTTGGTTGAGTTGTTTTGTTATGTTTCTAGTGCTTGGTTTCCAAGCACTTTTGAGAATATTTGAATAAAAGAGGAAACAGTGTGTTGCAGAGGTTTTCTAGCATATAGAATGGTGATCTAGTTTTGCTCCACATTTCTTCTATATTGAAGATCTACTTGTGTAGTTTGGCTATGTTGATCAAAGGTGTTCATATATGTTATATTCATAATTTATTGGTCTAAATCATTGTGTAGAATTTTCCTTATCTTCATGTCATTCACCTAAACCCTAACATCCTAACCTAACTCCTTAGAAAAAGTCACACTAGTATTATGAAACTCAAGACTACCCCAATTCCATTTTAGATGCATCGTCAATCTCTAATCTCCAGAAATTTACAGTAAATTATGTAAGTTTTTCCCTTACATTGGGTCATTAGGCTTCCACTTGTGTGTGTACCTAGAGACATATAAAATTGTCTAACATATTAGTCATTCTCCTAATTTTCCATTTTCATCAATTTCACTCATTATCCCTATTTTCATCACTCTTCATTAAATAATTTATAATTATTTTTTATTAAAATAACTATTTTGGCCTATTAATTGAATAATATTAATTATTTGATCAATTCATCATTTTTTCCTCTATTTACCTTAAATAATTTTTTATTATTTAATTGATTTTCAAATTTCTCATATCCAATTTAATTAAATAATTTTAATTATTTGTTTAATTTTCTAATTTATTGAACCAACTTGATTAAATATTATTTAATTATTTAATTAGAAATCATGAATTCTTCTAATCTCCCACATAATTAAATAATTTCCTAATTATTTAATTAGCCATTTTTCTCCCAAATTAAATGAACTATTTAAATTCATTTGGTTGTATATTCCCTTTAAAAGGAATATTTCCAAATTCAAGTTCAAATTAATTTCAAATTTGAATTTATCTTCCTCCAAAATATCCTAAAACATCTTCCTAAATTTTAGGGAAGAGATTCAGTTAACTAAACCTCTCCTCCCAATGCATTGCTCCTAACCCCTTAATTCACTCTTAGCCATTGATCTCATCTTCAATCTCGACCATCAATTAGATATCCTACGATCTATAAAATAATCCTTAAGCTTTCATTTAAAGGAACCGTCTCTTTGCAATTTTGATCTCCATAAAAATATTTTGAGATTTTGCACAATTAGGTTATGCAAGCATTGAGAAATCCAACATATCAAAAACATAATTCAATAATGGAGTAAAAAATACATTCTTGGGTGACATAAAATTAGGGTTTTATTTAGTTAATTAATTCATTTCTTATTTATTTCATGCAATTCTAGCTTGTCACTTCATTGGATATGGGCATAATTCCTTCAATTGGGTCTTAGTTTATGATTATATATAACCCTTGTCTTGTTTTCCCTCTTGAAAGACCTCATTTATCCTCATCTACATTTTGGATTGCCTAGTGGGACCCACATTCTTGATTTGATGTCATTTTTATTTTTTCGAGTTATAGGTTACAAAGAGGATTTTGACATAGATCAACAGTTTTGAAATGTGTAGTGATTCTTCTACAACATGTAACAACACTTTTGATCCTCGTAGTGACACTTTTGATTTGTAGTGACATGTTTTCTTGTTCTATTTTTTTGTTGTCTATAGGTTACAATGATGCTTTTGAGTTGCAATGTTATGTTTGATAACTACAACCTATTTTATTCTAATAGGGATAATAACACTTTTGATATTTACAATGTCACTTTGGATTTATAGTGATGCTTTTGGTATTTTTAGTGATGCTTTTGATTCTAATTCTTTAATTTTTTACTAACCCTAATGAATTCTCTCTATTTTATAACTAACCTATTTGTGAAACCTTGGAAAATGTTGGGAGAAGACAAAATAAGACAAAATAATAATGTATTTGATACAAGGAAAATGATTTTAAAAGCTTTGATTTCTAGAATAATTCACATTTGAATTTGGGTTTAATCAAAGAATTGTTTCCTATGTTTGGTAGGCTATTAACTTGTTTATGCTCTCTCCTTGCACTACATGAGATCTTAGAGATTAAAAACATCACTAGTTTTCACATGTTTTGTACACCTAAGGAATACTAGCAAAGTACAATTTTCTCTTATGCTATTTGCGATCTTAAGAATAAAAAAAACTAGTATCTCTATTTAGTTCAATAGGAGGAATGTTTATGGATTTCATCACCTCAAGAACAACCTCAACCATGTTTACCAATGGGATATATAAAATGGGGGAGAACAAAAGTTGTACCTCAAGGTGTGGCTAGTGTCCTATAAGCCAAGCCTCACTGTCCTCGGTCCATCAAAACATGTATAGGTGAAGAGAAGAGGGGAGACCCCCCTTAATTCGAGCATCCCTAGACATTCTAATTATTCATGGAAACACTACAAACCTTATTTTTTAGAAGCCTTTAAGACCATCATCTATTGGCTTAGTGTGGCTTGGGGTACAATATCATGCCTAAAGATACTAACCTTGTACTCTTTTGTTATTGAGGGGACATATATTCCTTGTTAGGACCTTATCCTTCCAAGGTAAGGGGTGCTAAGGTGGTATATGACCTTAGCATACCATAGTTACTCATTAATTTGAAGGTATTACTCTTGAGTGGGTGGGCCTCCACTAATTCAATGCACTATTTACTATTAATTAGGGTGTGCTACTTGATGTGCTCTCTTGTAAAGACTAGTGAATAGCCATTGTAGAATTTTTTATTAAACTCACAAAATTATCTGAAATACACCTTGGAGTTAGTTTTATATGCTATTCTCTACTGTGTGATATATGTTTCCACAATAAAAAATCAAAATCAATCTTCAAAATAGTCAAATTAGTCCAAAACCTTAGATGTATTTTTGGTTCAGTTGTTTGATCTTGCTTATGTGCTATAGTGACACTTTTATTTTTACAATTATGATTTTGATAAATTTTTAATACTTTTATTACCAACTTGACTCTTTTTCCAAAATATAACATTGATTCTTCTTTGCAGATTGATACTTGTCAGTAACTTGACACTTTTGACCAACTCTTTGTCAATAAAAAACACTTGTTCTGCATAATGATGCTTCTAAATCCAATTGATACCTTTGATAAGTATAGTGATGCTTTTTCTATAACTTTCCACTTCTAATAGAGGGGAAATGCACCACTTTTAACATTTAGTGATTCTTTTGATAGTTATAATGACACTTTTGAAATATAAAGTGATACTTTTGATTGTCTAATTCATTTTCCAAAAATAATTAAAATTCTGGTCTATATATTTTAATAAAAAATCAAACTAGGATATGAGATATATATTATAGTAGACCTGTAACTAGCATCCATCATCCATACTACAAAAAAAATTCTTCCCTCATCTCATAACATTTTTATTCATCTTAGACTTTTAGAGTTACACCTCTTTAGGTTTTGGACAAACAACTATATCACTTGATCATCATCAATCATCTACACCACTAACAACCAACATTAGTCATTAAGTCTTGCTGAGATCTCCCATCCTATCTCCTAATTTTTATTTTTACTTGAACACCAATTATTTTGTAGTACACAATTGAATTAGCATTGGAACCAAAGAAAATAGGGGATTGGTGAGATGATGATGAATGATGTATTCACACCCACTTTCAAAGAGGATCCACTCAAGGATAACTGTAGAGATATCAATGCAAAGGAGATTGAAATATTGCAATAGGGATATCCTAGAGATTGAATGATAGCTAATGAGGGGTTCACCACCAAGTGTAAACCTGGAAAAGATAATGAATTGGAAAACACAATGTGATATGCAAACTAACTCTAAATGACCTAAGAAAGTGAACAAAATGTAATAGAAATCTATGAGACTGAAAGTGTGCACTTGGAAGATTGAAGAAGGAAGAATGGAGGCCTGGATCACTAAAAAATATGTTGTTGGTGTTGATTGGGACTCATTTGACAAGTTGGGCGAATCAATCCAATTTCTAGGAAAATATGTGGGAAAAAGTTTTAGCCAAAAGGGTGTCCAAATCTGCAAAAATATCTGTCAGGCCTTTTCAGTGGGACTCATTCACCAATAGTGGTGAATCAGTCCACTTCTACTTTTATGTAAGTTTTGAACTATATTTTATTCCTCTCAGTCTGCTCTGCTCTTTTTCACTAGTTTTTGGATCCAAAATTGCAAAATGCCATCTGTAGACCTTCTCCAAGCTTCTCAAAGGTTTGGTGACAAATTTAGGGACTTGAAAAATTTTCTCCACCTTTGCTTCTTGGAAAATATATAGCCTAGCCCTGCAAATAACACATAAGAAGAGGGCAAAATGTTGTGGGGTTAGTGAATAGGGGTTTTCCTTGGTCAAACCCCATGTTGGCAATTAAACATTGAAATGAAAGTAAATATAAAAGCCTGAGAATGATGGATGAAAAAATAGTAATGTTACAACTCACCAAACCCTAGCAATAAGGTGTTGCAATTATTCTTGAAATGGTTGCAATGGATGTGGTTCTTGACTCTATCTTGAATGATATTGATCTTGATTGAAACACTTGCTTGGATCATGAACTCTACATCACAAATGTTAACACAATAACAAACATGAAGAATGCAATCTTTGACATGATGATTGACACTTGAAGAAAGCTCTTGATTGCTTGATAATATTCCCTTGAAATTCCATGAATGCTCTTGTGAACTCTTGAATGCTTGTAAAATTTTCTAGGTGTGAATATGAGTAAAAGAACCTTGTATTTATACTTAATTATGCAAGAATTCCCAAAAAGACAACACTACAAGCTGACATCAAATCTAGGAGAATAAAATCCCACTAGAAATTTGATTTAAATTTTAAATTTGGTCACATGAGACTCATTCGCCCAAGGTGGTGAATGAGTCTCATCACACATAATGTATGGGACCAAAAATGAAAAGTGTCTAGAAATGTGTGAAACCTATATCAGGGCCAAAAAGACCTAGGTGGGACTCATTTTCCTAAGGTGGTGAATGAGTCTCAGACACTGAATATGGGAAAAAAAAGCTAGGAACACCTAAATTATAATTGGTTACTAATTAGTGTAAGGATTATCCTCAAAAAGATGCAATAAATGAGGCTTGTGGATGTAAAATAGGACTAGTTAAAGCATAAGAAATCCCAATTATTAATGATAATCCTAGAGGAATCTGAAAGTGTTTTACAACACTTTACATCACTTGAAATAAGGCAAGATTAATATTTATTCTGATTAAAATTGTATTTATTATGCTTAATTAATTGATAAAACCCTAGAAAAGTGTGAAAGTGTGTTGCAAAAATTCATAACACTTTTGCAAGGCACCATTAAATTCCATTAGTTCACAAGGGCCGAAGACCTAATTTGAATGTGTTATCCACATTGTAACACTAAATCAAGGAAAAATTAAGCCAAAATCACCATCAGGGCCAAAACAAGTCAAAAAAAGTAGAAGGGCTACTTTTTCGGTGACTCCAATTAGCCCCCACTTTAGTGAAAGGATGAACTTGATTCAAAATCACACTAAAGTAGATAAAAACACATCAAGAGGGGTTCCAATGTACCAATTCTAGCAATATGAGACAAAAACAATCAAGAGGGGTGATGAAGCCCCCAGGATCAAGATTCCAAAACAAACTAACATGAGCACCAAGGAACACACATGAGAATGATATAAAGAGAAAAAACAAGGACAATAATACAATTCCAAAGAAAAAAAGAAAAAAGAGGGAAATGAAAAAGAATTGGATCAAGGTTCGACCATTTTTCGATCCTAATGTGGATCAAATCTAGGCTATTTTTTTTGTAAAACCTATACTCACTTTGAGGCAACAAAAATTATGGCTGTCCATTAGGTGAGAAGTCCCAAAAGGTGAGAAACATACACTCATGGATGGTATGCACTCACACACATGCAAGTGGCTATGGGGAAAGTCATGCCTTAGATTGGGATTCCTGCTCAACTATACCAAAGTTATACCTCCTAATAACTTTAATAAGGTGCCACACAAAATGATTTTCAAGCTTCATGAGGCTAGCAAAACTTCATATGCTTGGAGCTCATGAACAAACATGATGGAACTACATGCATGCAAGTTGTGTTATGCAAGGTGGTCATATAACAAAAATTGCAAAATGCAATATGCAAAGAATGTTCAAAGGAGTCTTGCTTAGTTCATGAAAGGTCTTTAACTTAGGGAACATTGTGCCTAACATCTCCAAGAGAGGACCAATCAGTGAATAGAGAATTCACAACTTAGGGGATGCAACGCATCACATAAATCCACTACGAGGAATGTATTATGCTAAGACAGATCATGATCCTGAAGGACATTACACCCAATGTCATCAACAAAGAAAAAAATGCATTGTATGAAGTAAGAAGGCTACACTAGGAATTGAGAAAAAGAAAAATGCAAAAGAATAATGCCAATGTATGTTGCACTTTAAAGAAATCGCTAAACAACATACTGTGAGCAATTACTTTAAAGTAGAAAATGAAAAATGAAAACAAGAAAGAGAAGACATGAGAGCTAACTTAGAAAGGCCTATGCCAAGTCATATGCTTCTGAGTTAAGTTGTGTCATGTAAGGGAAAAAGAAAAGAGAGGGTTTCTGCCAAAACAAAAACACCAAACACATAAGATATCTATGGATTTGGGGTTAGTATGTTTTTTAATACATTGTTTTTAGAGATCTTGGAACTGTCATCATCCTACAAATACACTTAGAACTAGAAGAATGACACAAAGAGAGCGAAAAAAAAAGAAAAACCTTTTGGGTCAACATGAAAGAAACATGAATGTCTTGATGCCTTGCGTCATCCCCAAAAGGAAAGCACAAGACAAATGAAAAAGATAAACGAAAAGGTGAAAGGAAAGAAAAATACTTTTGGGTCAACATGGAAGAGACATAAGGTGTCTCAATGCTTTACATCATCCCCAAAAGGAAAACACAAGAAAAATGAAAAAGACAAAGGAAAAGGTGAAAGGAAAGAAAAGTATTTTTGGGTCAACATGGAAGAGACATAGGATGTCTCAACACCTTGCATCATCCCCAAAAGGAAAATAAAAGACAAATGAAAAAGATAAGTAAAAAGGTGAAAGGAAAGAAAAAGCCTTTTGGGTCAACATGGAAGAGACATAGGGTGTCTCGACGCCTTGTGTCATCCCCAAAAGGAAAACACATGATGATAAAAATTGAAATGGATGCAAGACATAGAGAAGAATAAAGGTACAAATGGAGGAATGTCACAAAGAGAGAGAAAACATCAAACAAAATGTCACGGGAGATCACATTACGCACATGCAATCAAACAAAAGAAAATAAAGTAAAAGGATAGTAAGGAAAATGTGAGTCAACCTATGAGCAGGTCATCCACCTCCTAATCATGTTATGTGTATACCAAAGGCGGTAAACTAGCCAAAGGGACAAGAGCAAGTGCCGAACTAGAAGAAGCACTAGGTTCAACACTCTTTATAGGAGATTTATCATTTAAGCTCATGGAAGAGGAAAACAATGTATTCAATTCATTATGCACCTCTTCATCAATTTTAGCAACCTTGTCATCATCATCTAAGTTGATCAAAATAGGAGGTTGAAGGATAATGTCCATAGAAGAGTTCAACTCTTGTTGTGGAGTTTGCATTGAATTTTCTTATTTTGGCTAGGGAGGAGGGTCATCATGCATTGCTTTAGTCAAGTTTGGATCTTTATTTTCTTTGTTTAATTATTTGTATAACTTGTGAACAAGGGCATGACATCAATGCCTATGCTCTTGGTTTTGTTGTTAAATTGTATTTTTGTAGGAGTGGGTTGCTCAATTGTAAGTTTATTTTCTTCCCTAAGGGGAGGGACAAAAGGAACCACAGGAGGTTTTTCAACCAATTTCTATTTGACTTTGTAATATTTTTTTATTCTAAGAGGTGTTACGGGGTTGGTTTCACTGTCTATTGGTCATTTGTGGGATGTAGATGAAGTTTTTGTTTTTAGTTGGTCTTGATTGTTTGGCTCTTGTCTAGGTTCAAACATGGTTTCATCAAAGATGGGAGTTTCAGAGGTGGATGGGGACATGTTTCAAAGAGACAGTTTGGCTATCTTCTTTGCCCTGAACTTTTGATAGGGAAAGAAAAAGAAGTCTTCTCAAGGTTTTATAGGTTCCATGGGTTTCAGCCAAAAGGCTTCTAGGGAAAAGTTTCCTTTGGAAGACAAGGGGTTAAAGATGATATGGTGGATAGTGAATATTTAATTTTCAAAAGGAAACTTTAAGCATTTATGCACAATCAAAGGGACGACTTTCATGGAGCAAAGCCATGGGTGGCCTAGCTTCACACAAAATTGGTTTGATTGTGGGATGATGGAGAATGTGACATCTAATGTTTCTAGTCCTATCTACAATGGTAAGGTGATCAACCCTATTGTAGGGAAAGAAAAACTATTGTGTGTCTTGATCCATGCTTTCGACTTATCATATTCATCTTGATAAAGTTCATACAAAATTAAAAATTCCTCGATGATCACATTCTCTCCATGGGTAGGATCTATTAATATCCCATTAGTGGGCTTTCCATAGATATGACCGACTATGTAAAGAGAACCATCGAGCAAATTTTTAAGTATATCCTTCTAGAGTAGAAAGAAATTTCAAGAGAGCTCTTAGGTCAACCCTTACAAGGGATGAAGTCTATTGTCCCTACCATTTCATTTATAGGATTGACATTGATAACATTATTTAGAATAGAATCATTGTTTTCATCATCTGTATCAGCATTCATCACATCCTTCTTTGTAGTTTCGCTTGCTTTGACAAATGAAATATTATTTTTGGGCATTGGGTTGGTGAAAATTTGCAAGTTTTGGTTAGGAGGGGCAACAAACTTATTTCCTTGATCACTAACACCTCCAATGGATAGATGACCAGAATCAATGAGGTCTTGTACAAGATGTTTAAGATGCTTACAATGTTCCATGTCATGTTCGTTTTATTGATAGTAGTGGCAATAAGCATTTGATTTAAAGCTTGGGGGTAAATGATTATTAGGGTTGGGTGTTCTAACAAGAGGTAAGGTAATCATTTGTTTTTCTAGAATTTGGGAAATAGTGTTATGAAGGGTATCGGGCAAGAGAGTGAATTGTCTTTTCAAATCTCCATAATTAGAGGGTATAGTGGCCTTAACAACAACTACTTGGTTATTGAAATTTTGAGTTGTTTGTTGAGGGGGGTTGAAATGAAGGAACCCTTCATTTATTTTCTAAAAGGTTGGGAATTATTTTGGTTTACGAGCTTGGATCTCTCGATTCGGCTAGAAATGGACCTTGTATCTTGACTACTAACCGAATTTTGATAATCATGGAGGGTAGTGCACAAGTGCATGAAGGATGGGAATTTCATGATAGTCAACTTGTCTTGGATTTTACTTTGAAATTTTTTTATGAACATATTTTGAAGGTGTGGGTCAGGGAGCTCGACATCGATTTGGGAATAAAGTGATTGGTAGTGTGAGATAAAATCAGTTATCTTTTCTTCCTTCTTTTGCTTGCATCTCATCAAATCATCCAAGGTCATCTTGGGAGTCATATGCACTTGGAAATGGTTTACAAATGTGTCAAAAATTTCATTGAATGAATGAATTGAATTTTTTTGGTAAAGAAGAGAACCACTCCAAGGTGGTATCCTTCAAGGACCTAGGGAAATTTTTTTCCAATAGTTTATCGTCATGGAAAAAGTCACTACATAAGGCAGTGTAGGCATTAACATGGTTAGAATGATCTCCCTTCCCTCCATATTTCTAAAATCTAGGCACCTCTACACCTTGTGGCATCAATGTTCATAATATCTCCAAGGAAAATGGACTACTTTTGACATAATATGTAGGTGGACCATTTTGATTCTAGTTTATGGTGGAAATTTGCTTTTGAAGAGATGAAACAGTTTGTAAAATTTGTGTTATGAGAGGGTCATTGCTTGCATTATGAGATGGGAGTGAAAGTGGTGATGGAGTGTATGTGGTTGTAGTACAAGT
This sequence comes from Sequoia sempervirens, assembly GCA_007258455.2. Classification (NCBI taxonomy): domain Eukaryota; kingdom Viridiplantae; phylum Streptophyta; class Pinopsida; order Cupressales; family Cupressaceae; genus Sequoia; species Sequoia sempervirens. The sequence goes on along the minus strand of VDFB02271358.1, from coordinate 473,683,593 downwards.
GAATGGAATGGTTAAAGGTGGTAAGGTAGGAGATATAACTTGTGATGCCACATAGGAACTAGGGATGCTAGCAAGAATACCTAGGGAAGGAATAACATTACTAACTTGTTGCATTGTTGTGGTGACTTGATAGTTAGTGTAGGTAGGTATTGAGGCTATGGTTGTGGGAGGATGAATTTGAGGTCCTCCTTGGCTTGTAATATTTCTTGTGGGAAAAGGAAAACTAGTGGTTTAGAGAAGATGTTTTCCAAATATTTCAACTATATTTTTCATAAGGTCAAGGCCATCGTCCCTTTCAAGCATATGGTGAATGTTTTCTAAGGTAGGAATTGCAGTGGTTGAAATGATTTCAAGGGTTATTTAATGTTGTAACTTTACTAGGTCCTCATGAATATGAACTATGTTTCTTCTAGGATGTTGTCATTCCTTGGTTCAACTTGCATGCTATTTGAAGGCAAGGAGTTGCTAAGGGTGTTATCCATGACTAGTGTACTATTGTCAATACTAGGAGTGGAAGCTCTAGATAACCCAAGATCCACAACAATTATGCTATCATAGGATGACATGAGTCTCAAACTTCTTCTCACTATGGTATTAGCAATAGGACACCAAATACTCATGCAAAGGCTACTAAATGCAGGGTGAATGCAAATGCAAATGCAATGTAAGCTAATAAGAATGGAATGCTTGTAACTAAAATTCTTGAAAGTAAAACAAAAATGCAAAAACATCAAACATAAACTTAGAAACTGAAGATTAAATGCCAAAAAATGCAGTGAAAAATATGCAAAGGGACTAATTCACCCTAGGTGGCGAATGAGTCCAGGCACTATTTTTTTTTTAATTTTTCATAATTTTAAAATTGGATTTTATGCTTTTTTATGTTTTCTGATGCAAATCTAAGATGCAAATGTAGAATTTTACTAATTTTCAATGAAATTAAATGGAATAATGCAAGCTAAATGAGATTTTCACTAATGAAAATTTTGAAACCCTAGAATGCAAATTAGCCAATGCAATACCTAATGTAATGTTAATGCCAGATAAATATAGGATGTAAATGCACACAAAATTAGAATAATGATGTCCTAAATGTAGGTTCACCAAAATGGAACCGTCAGGTTCAACAAAATGGAATTGATGAAAATGGGGGATTGGTGAGATGATGATGAAAGATGTATTCATACCAACTTTCAAAGAGGCTCAACTCAAGGATAACCCTAGAGATCTCAATGCAAAAGAGATTGAAATCTTGCAACAAGGCTATCCTAGATATTGAAAGATAGCTAATGAGGGGTTCGCCACCAGTGTAAACTTGGAAAAGACAATGAATTGGAAAACACAGTGTGATATGGAAATTAACTCTAAATGAGGCTGTCAGCTTAAATGAATTTCGATTGTGGGAGGAGGGATCAATCCTTCTCAAGAAAGATAGGAGTTTATTAAGAAATGATGGCGTGGGGTGAGGTGATGCAAAATTTATGGTCTAGTAACTTCCTCCATTTTGCATGCTTTGTGGGTGTCTTGTTGCTCTCTGGTCTTCAGTTGAGTGTTTTCTATTAGTAGCCATAGGTGGTGATAGGAGAAGAATTAAGCCACACTCATATCTAGACATTCGGAGAAAGAAGAAACTATGGAATATTTTACACCATGGTAATTTTAATCCGTTTTTGGGGAGATTGCACAAGCATGACCGTAATTCCTCAGTGCAATTTTTTTCTTTCTAGCATAATCGTAAGCTCAAGGTTAAAGGTATAGAAGTAGAGGTAAATGAGGATTTGGTTGCCACTATTACTAGGATGTCGACTATGGGCTAGAAGTTATTCAAGGATAAAAAGAGTAATGAGGAGGTTATTGTCCAGTTTTTTAAAGATGATGAGCTAAAGCAATTAATCAAATTGGAAAGAAAGGTCTATGAGAGAACTTCCCTCAAGAAAATATGGTCGAGCATTGTCGAGGTGCTGATGCATTACGTGACTCTGGAAGGGAGGTTTAGGGCTATTCTTGGTCACCATTTTACTCTTCTCAACCATTTTAGACATGGTTTTTCATTTAATTCCCTTTCTTTCTATTATCATCTTTGGAGGTTTCGGTGTACACACATATGAAGAATAGGAGGGCCACAGTCCTCCATGAAGGGCTTATTTTATTAATTATGGAGCATGTCAAGACTCTTATCCCTGCTTCAGCCATAAAGGGAAAGGAGAAAACTTTAAGTGATATGTTTGGGTTGGTGGGTTCGAAGTCCTCTTTAGATGATGAGGAGGATGCTTCTCTTGTGGCTATGACAATGTCTTTGAAGAAGAGGAAGGTGGTTGGCGCTAAGTGCAATAGGAGTGTTAAGAGGCTAACCCTTTCTAAGAGTGAGGACACAAAGAAGGGCTCGCGTGATTCTTCTCCCAAATCTATGGAGGTGGATGTTGGTGAAGATATTGTTGGTGGTGGTCTAGAGGTGGGGACTCAGGATAATGTTGTGGTTTTGGTTGACAAATCGAGGAGGTTGTTAAAGCATATTGCTAACCTAAAGAATAAGGCCTCTGAGGTTATGACTAAGGATGCCAATGGGTCTTGTGAGGATAAGTATTTTGGAGATAAGACGGTGGCCATTGAGGATTCTACCATGCAAGATTTTCCCAAGGAGGAGCATGACAAGGAGAATAGGGGTCTGGATGAGGAGGATGTGGAAAAGAAAAAATCCAAATAGGAGCCCTTGAAGGTAAACCCTCTTTTCGAGGAATTTTCTTACCTTGATGATGATGCTACCTCCATGTTTGAATTACTGGATATGGCTAGAGATGGGGCCACTAGTACCTTTAAATTAGCCAAATGGACTCTGCAGGAGTTCAATAAGATTCATATTAAGAGTAGAGGATTAAAGGAAAATATGAAGAATGTTCTAAAGGGTTTAGTGCCAAACATTCTTATAGATAGAATGGTGGATCTTGAAGGTTCCTATCATGACTTTAAGTCTCTATGTGATGAAATATTGTCAAATTTGGAAGCCAAGGTTTTAGGTATTAATGCAAATATCAAGAAATTAATGTAGGCATGCCATATCTCTGTGAAGAACATGAACTCCTTGGAAGTCCTTTCCAAAAAAATAAGTGATCTCAAGGAGGATCAGGTTTACTTCTCTAAGCTTATGGAGAAAGAGCACACAACTAGGGTAAAAGGTAAAAAAGCTACTAAGGATGATAAAAAAGGACTGGTTGGAAGAGGGTCGACTAATTGGAAGAAATCATCTAATGCTGAGAAGGAGCTACTGGATATGGTTGAAAGGCATAGGAACCAATAGATTGAGGTGGCCAACACTCTGAGTGGCTTGAATTAGTGCCTGGTCTTTTTCTTTATTGGTTTTTGTTTTCTGCTGGGTGTAGGTTTCTTTTAGGTTGTTTTGTTGTTTTATGGTTGTTGGGTGATGTTGGTAGTTGTTTTCCTTACTTTTTGTGTAGCACCCACTTGGTTGTGTTTCTTGGCTATTGGGTTGTTGTTGGTGATCTATTTAAAACATTATCTTGTAACATTTTGTATCTTCTATTGTAAATGGTTTCAAGTCCCTTCAAAACTTGATTTTCCCTTATAATCAAAACTCTAAATGACCTAAGAAAGTGAACAAAATGTAATAGAAAGCTATGGGACTAAAAGTGTGCACCTAGAAGACTGAAGAAGGCAGAATCAAGGTATGGATCACTAAAAGATCTCTTGTTGGTGCTAAATGGGACTCATTCACCATGCTGGGTGAATCAGTCCAATTTCCAGGAAAATGTGCGAGAATAGTTTTTAGCCAAAAGGGTATCTAGATCTGTAAAAATATTTGTTAGGCCTATATAGTGGGACTAATTCACCAATAGTGGCAAATCAGTCCACTTATGCTTTTCTAGAAGTTCTAAACTAGATTTTGTGCCTCTCGGTTTTCTCTACTCTTTTTGATTGGTTTTTGGATCTGAAACTAGAAAATGCCACTTGCAGACCTTCTCCAAGCTTCTCCAAGGCTTGATGACAACTTTAGGGACTTTGAGGACTTGAAAACTTTTCTCCACCTTTTCTTCTTGGAAAATCTATAACCTAAACTTGCAAATCACACACAAGAAGAGGGAAAAATGTTGTGGGGGTTAGTGAATGGGGGTTTTCCTTGGTCAAACCCATTGTTGGTAATTAAATCTTGAAATGAAAGAAAATATAAAAGGAGAATGATGAATGAGAAAATAGTAATGCTACAACTCACCAAACCCTAGCAACAATATGTTGCAATTATGCTTGAAATGGCTACAATGGATGTGGTTCTTGACTCTAGCTTGAATGATATTGATCTTTCTTGAAACACTTACTTGGATCATGAACTCTACATCATAAATTTTAGCACAATAACAAACATGAAGAATGAAATCTTTGACATGATGATTGACACTTGAAGAAAGCTCTTGAATGATTGATAATCTTCCCTTGAAATTCTTTAAATGCTCTTGTGAATGCTCAAATTCTTTTGTGAACTCTTGAATGTTTGTAAAATTTTCTAGGTGTGAATATGAGTAAAATAACCTTGTATTTATACTTAATTATGCAAGAATTCTCAAAAATACAACACTACAAGCTAACATCAGATCTAGGAGAATAAAATAATGCCGGAAATTTGATTTAAATTTGAATTTTGGTCACAAGGGACTCATTTTCCCAAGGTGGCAAATGAGTCCCATCACACATAATTTATGGGACTAAAAATGAAAAGTGTTTAGAAATGTGTGAAACTTGCATTGTGGCCAAAAAGACCTACGTGGGAATTATTTTCCCAAGGTGGTGAATGAGTCCTAGACACTAAATTTGGGCCACACAAGCTAGGAACATATGAATTATGATTGGTTACTGATTGGTGTTAGGATTATCCTTGAAAAGATGCAATAAATGAGGCTTGTGGATGCAAAATAGGGCTAATTAAAGAATGAGAATGCCCAATTATTAATGATAATTCTAGAGGAATGTGAAAGTGTGTTACAACACTTTACAACAATCCAAATAAGGTAAGATTAATGTTGATTCTAATTAAAATTGTATTTATTATGCTTAGTTAATTGACAAAACCCTAGAAAAGTATGAAATTTTGTTACAACACTTCACAACAATTTTGCAAGACACCATTAAATTCCATTAGTTCACAAAGGCCCAGTACCTAATGTGAATGTGTTATCCACATTCCAACACCAAACAAGGCAACATTAAGACAAAATCACAAGGAGGGCCCAAACAAGTCAGAAAATGTAGAAGGGTTACTTTTTTGGTGACTCCAAGCGTTAAATATTTTGGGTAAACTAACTTAGTAGTCTTGTTTACTCCTATGTGGGAAAACTCACCATTATCCCTTTGATTGGACTCATTTTCATAGTATGTAAGTAAAGACCATCCTTTAGCACATATCAAATAGATATCTAGCTTACACTTGGAATTTTGGAGGTTTTCATATCTCCCATCAAATCAATAACATCAATATCAAACTTTGTCCAAATTTATCTTGAATAGCTCTCATAAGTCCAAACTTGAAACAAACCCTCATCAAAATCACATAATCAACATTCATTTACATCCCATATTTCATAAGGATATATTATTTACGCCTATTACAAGGTCCTAACATAATAAAGTCATGGATTCAAACCCAAGTAGTTCAAATGTTACTATGCCTATAACTACTATTGATATAAAATTTGGGTGCCTAGTAATATATTCAATCCACATGCATATCAAACACCATAACAACTAGCCCAACAACAACCAACTCAAAAACTCAATATCAAAATTTCCTCATAGAAGACATTACAAATGTAGCCAAGTTATCTAGAAAACTCACTAAGAAATTTTGGAAATAAAACAAGATCTATTTTTGTCTAGTAAAATTTATGCCCTTATTTCTATGGATCCCAACTCTTACTTTCTTAAGCTTGTACAAAATGGTTCCAAACTTACCTCTAATTATAATGTTGTAACAATTATAGAATAAGATCCAAAAAAATTAATGACAACTAGTGCTCATATATGAAAAATGCTTCTAGTGCACACTATCATTGAACAAATACCACCACTTGCAATGCCAAACATACCAAATCAACCTACGATACCATCATATGACACACATTATATACCATTTTAGAAACAATTTGTGAATCCTCTATAAAAAAGTCAAACCATAGATGATCAAATAACTGCAAATTCACCAAACATGAACATCCAACCTTCCTCAACATACACATCCATTAAAATAAACACAAACATATTGAACCCCCCAAACACCAATATGCCAAACTATACAAATAACCCTTTTACAACCCCAAATCCTACACCATTTATGCCTCCTAGAATTCCAAATGCTACCCAAAAATCTAATACAAATAGGAGGACAAAAAATACTAATAACTCAATTCAACCTTCCAACCCATAAAAACATCATTTTCCATCACAAAACAAGATTGCAAAACTACCATACTAAGAAAATATAGTGTATCACATCCTGCACCAAAACCCACACCTCAACAATAAATTATACAAAAATAATCTAATCCTCATCAAATCCCAAGAAAATATCAACAAGTCAGACACCAACAACCTAACCTTCATCAAAGCCCAAATACCTCTCAATGAAAACTCATATACCAACAACATAACCCTCATAAAAATCCAAGCGCATATCAACAACCATAATATGTTCAAAAACCTCAAGCAAGACTCCAACAATAATAAATTCAACAACCTCAAGAGAAAAACCAAACACAATACATTCAATAGCAGTCAATCGCACCACAACAACAATATACCATACCTCAATAACAACATATCCTACAACAACACTTATCCCATAATAGAAAATCATCTTAGAACAAAAATCCTCCCCCAACAACAACACAAATAGGATCATAGAATATATATAACCCTACCCATAGAAAAAACAACACACATCATCAATACATACCATATAACTCATATAAAATACCCTAAAACATCTCCCAACACCAAAACCCATCATACAATTCATCATTAATTCCACAACACCAAACATACACTCCATCCAACCAACCACAAAATACTTAACAAAATGACTTGGCATCTCAAATACAATGTTTGAATGAAAAAATTATAAACATACAAATAGGACATACAAAGAAAAACTATATGCTTGAGTATATTTTTCCATTTCCATTTAATAGAAGCATACCATTGATGACGATGTTAGTCACATCAATAGTACACATAAAATTCTCATAAGAAAACCACAAAGAACCTATCTTTAATTGAAACACTGAATGAGGGCAACCTAAAAGTCCAAGTAAAAGGGAAAGGTTGACTTAGCTTAATCCCAAGGCTCTGGTAATTAGGTCTTGACCATACTATGTTTTCTTCAAGGTATGATAGGATATTGTTGTTAATCTTAAGGGGTCTATAGTTATCTCCTGTTTCTTTAAGAATCAATAGTATTAGATAAAATATTTTCAATTCAATCATAAAATAATTTCATGAAATCAACAGATTTGCAATAATATTTCATGAACATCAAACAATTTTACTTTCACTTCAGTAGATTTATCTTTAAGCATTTAACAATTTCATAGAAACAAAATATTTTCAATAATATTTTCATTCATTCATCTCTTTTTTAGAACATTTTCTAAAATTTAACATCTAATCTAAAATAAAGCATCAAAAATACTGAAAAAAATAAATTCTCCTGGTTATTCTCCACACATGCCCCAAGATTTAATCAAATCAAAGCAAACTACTTTATACTTCACCAGATTACTTCATAACTAGGCATAGAATGATGTGATATTTTAAAGAAGGGGGTTTTTTTTGGACACCGAGTAGGTTCTATATGCACCCTTAAACAATGCAACATACAGTCTTGTTTGGTTGAACAAACAAACTAGCTACAAAATATACATGAGATAGGTAGCTATCAAATTGTATTCGATATTGATTAAGTTCTATGTGCATACAATTTTTTAGACTGGAATGATTAAGAAAATAGGAAAAAAGAACAAAACTTAGAGAAGTAAGTTTTGGCTCTTCCAACATCCAAAAATTCTAAACTTAACTTAGAAAGAAGTATCCCCTGGCCTTTTATAAAAACAAGACACAGGTAGGATAAGACAAATACATGAGAGGAAATCCAAGGGACAAATCACATCAAGGCACGTGGAATATGGTGACTTGTAAGAGAATTGCAAGTGAAGTCAACAAAAGTCAACCTTTGTCTCCATGTTGATGTCCTCCAGGTGTTTCATCTTCTTATTATCACTAGGATAATAACTTGAATTTAGGTAGCATGTAGGAACTTTCCCATGTATTAAGAATATTTGTCTTATCATTTTTCCCCTACACTTCGGTTCTTCCTCGGGCTTTCTACTCTCGAGAATGAGATTCCCTAGAGGTTGGAAATTTCATTCACCACATTCATAATACCAAGATCCCCAGTATTCTAATGACTCAATCTCCTCCTTCGCATAGTTTCCTGGAATTAACAACCTAATCTGGATATTATACTATCTGTGATCCAAATTTACCTGACCATCCATACCCAAACTTTGCATCACAATCTGCTTTCTACAATCATAGATTCCACCTATTAAATCCCTTTCAAATTTTTTATAAAAATATCATGTAAATAGAACCATATTTAATTCATGATCACTATAAATTTATCATAAATAACACGCTTTCAAGAAAATCATTTATTCTCATGTAATTGTCTTTTAGACTGGTTTACCAGACCATCAGACCTTTTGAATAAGCTTAAAATTTGGAAATTTTTCTTTGCATTGTTACTTGGTACTCGATAACCAGTGTTCAACTTTCAACCATAATTTTCTTAGACCTTGGATTTTTCTAAACACTTTGCTTTAACTTTTACATTTCTAACTTTCCCAGTTCCCAGTTCTTGATACCTGGTACTTGAAACACTTGAATTACGAATTACTCTTTCAAAAAGATTTCTCTTTTCCTTTTTTACTTCCACTTATCTTTCCAACTAGCCAACAGTTTCCATAAGTGTTAGTTTTCACTTGGGGTCTTGAAGTCTTATAGTCTAGGGGCACGTTGTGAGACCACACAATAACTTGAAACCAATAAAACCAAATTTAAATGAAAACTTGGGATTAAATCACTAGTCATAAATTATAATTTATGCATATTTTAAAACAATAGCACTTTACCTTTACATAGATTTTGACATAAAAATAGTAAAATTTACTCAAAAATATCTGAGTGTGCTTTCATTAATTCCAATTTCTAGAACTTAGTGAAAAAGTTAGTTCATTGACATTGAACTACATAATTTGGTAATTCTCCAAAGCCAAACATGGATAGAGCCTTGCTACTAGTCAAACGTCCATAACCCAGACAAGGTTATCTTTGTAATTCTTCCAAACATAGCTCTATTGCCATCCAGACGTCTATAGCCTCGATAGAGATATTTGGATAGCCTAAAGAGTAGAATTTTTTCTTTCTTTCTTTTGATATTTCATTGATAGCTCATTTCAACTTGCAAGCAATGAAGCCCACTATTAGGTTGGGAATTACAATGGTAGTGAAGGTTACCTTTTGATTTTTCATTCAATGAAAATCCCTTCATCATTTCAATAATTCCCAAAAACTCATTTAATTATTTCCTGTTGGTGTGTATTCTCAACCAAACTTTACCATTCTTATGCCAAATCCTAGCTAATTGTAACTCACTATATGTTAGAAGATATGCATAAATTAAAATTTAGTAGCAAACAATTCAATCACCAAATTTAAATCTAAATTTAGAACCATTAGTTACCACCCTTCCACTTGAATTTTATGGTAACTACTAAATACTTGGCTAGCAATTCCAATTTGACAGCACTGCACCCCATTAATGGATCAAAAATGTCATGATGAAACTGAAAAATAATTACATTATTTTGTATTAAATTCACACTCCTCAATGCACACGTATAATTTCTTTCAAAGTTTCTAGGTGATGATGAGTGTTGCCTTACCAACTTCATTTTCTTTTTTGCTTTTCACACATGGGCACCTTCATGATTAATATGACTTAATTAAAACACAATGAAATGACTACCATTAATTTTGAAATATTTAACTTGCTTGATTCACAATCTTCATACTGGAAAAATTCGAAGAAAATTATCACCAATTGTGTAAGAATTAATTTTATTTAACATTCTTCTTTGGAGAAACTCATCCAATTTCCACTCCGCTTGCGATTTCCAAGACTGCGATCTAGGAAACTATGTACCACAACTTCCTCATAGTTTTCTATAAATTTTTCACTCCTCTCAAATTATTCAAACCTTTTCTTTTCTTTTCAATTACCATTTTGGATTCCTACTCTGTTAGTGCTAGCTTGCTTCCAGGTCATGGATACTCCAATTTGCTTTACTTGCTCTCACCACCAGAATGTTTTCATAGGTCATATCACAGCTCAAAGGCTTTTCAATGTTTTCTTCATTCAGACTACCAATTTTATTGTGTCGAACTTGTGCTTAGTCTTTGGGGAGGAATATTTGGAATTGAGAGCTTACTACCAATTTTATTTGGACTTGGCTTGTTGCTTTGTAGCATCACTCTTGGATATTGTGCTTTTTGTTGAAGATTTGGAGAATATAGATATTGTTCTATTTGTTGCACTCCCGACCATTGGAATCCCTTCTATGGATGATATTCCTTGGTTCCTAGAAAATGAGGAAGTAGTTCCACTCCGGTTGTTCTTGACTGACCTCCATACCCCTAAATTTGAAGTTCACTGGGAAATTTCCTACATAGGGTATTTAGCCATGATGGATGAGGCATCCTAGATTGACTGAATAAGCACCATTTTCTATAGCTCAAATCTCTCTTTTTTCTTTTTTGTGCTCTTTTACAACAAATTTTTTTGGTACTTCCATGTATATATGTGATATACACATATACATTTAGCTTTATTGTACATTTTAAAGCATGTATTTACTATGTATGGATTATTATTTTATCATTTCACAACATGATGTTATAATTTTTTTGAATTAACTCTCATGTGGATGATAAGTTAAGAAAAATTTTCTAATGTGAAGGGCCAAACAAAAAGAAAGAAAGAAAGAAAGAAAACAAAACAAAATGAAAAAAAACCCTACAAAAGAAAACTAACCCTAACTAACCAAAATTTTACTCTAAAAAATTACCAACCCTAACAAAGCAATTTTTTTTTAAGCTCAATAACTATTTTCACTGTAGCAGGTTTATCCTTGAATTCATTGGAATATATTTCAAACGTCCTACTGTAACAATGAATTATCTTAATTTTTTTTGCGTTTAACAAAAAGAAATTCAAAGGTGTACTTACCAATAAATTGGTTCACATGTATGAAAACAACCTCATTAAAGGTTGATTGCACACACTTTCATTGATTTCTCAATACTCTACCTTCTTTCAGTCCTGGTTGATGGTTTTCTTCTTTACTCTATTCAGTTCCATGAACGACTGTGTCCATTTCTTGATTTTCTTCTCCTCCAAAAATGTTCACGTCTTTAGCCCTATCTTCACTTTGAATTTTGTTAGACCAAGTAGTATCAAAATTTATATTGTTATCAAAGAGAGAAAAATTAAAAACTTGATACTCTGTATCTTGCATGAAATCAAGAAAATTTCCCTTTTTAGCTTGCAAATTTTTAGTTTGGAACAAAAACATGCATCTCCCACTCAATTTTCCCCCTCCTCTTCACTAACATTTTCCAAATTTGAAGAGAATGATGACTCATCAATGTTGTTTCCACATTTTTGGTGCAATATTTATGAGTCTCAACATTATCGCCTGTCTTCCTACAAAACGTTAATATTTTATTTATAAGAATTGTAGTTAACAAACTGTTTTGATATATTAATTAATTTTTTAACATTTTCAGTTTCACTAGGGTTATACTCTTTTTCAAAATTCAAGATACTTCTTGTTAATGGTCCCTTTATTTTAGCAGTTAAAACTTCTTCCATTGATGACAATGTTAGTTAAGAACCTATCTTTATTTGAAAGACTGAACTAGGGCAACCTAAAATTCCAGGTAAAAGGGAAAGGTTGACTTAGCTTGATCCCAAGGCTTTGGTAGTTAGGTCTTGACCATACTAGGTTCGCTTCAAGGTATGATGTGACATTGTTGTTAATCTCAAGGGGTCTATGGTTACCTTTGGTTTCTTTAGGAATCAATAGCATTAGATAAAAGCTTTTCAGTTCAATCATAGAACAATTTCATGAAATAAAAAAATTTGCAATAATAATTCATGAACATCAAAAAAAAATTCTTTCACTTAAGTATATTTAGCTTTAAGCATTCAAAATTTCATAGAAACAAAATATTTTCAATAATATTTCAATTCAATCATCTATTTTTTAGAACATTTTCTAAAATTTAACATCTAATCTAAAATAAAGCATCAAAAATATTGAAAAAAAAAAAAAAATTCTGCTAGTTATTCTCCATGCATTCCCTAAGATTGAATCAAATCAAAGCAAATTGTTCTATACTTCACCAGATTGCTTCACAACTAGGCATAGAATGGTGCGAGCTTTTAAAGAAGGGGGTTTAGTTTAGACACTAAGTAGGTTGTATGCACCCTTAAATGGTGCAACATATAGTCTTCTTCGACTGAGAAAACACACCAACTACAAATGATACATGAGATAGGTAGCTATAAAATTAGCTTTGATATTGATTAAGTTCTATGTGCATACAAGTTTTTAAAATGGAATGATTCATAAAATAAGAAAAAAGAACAAAACTTAGAGAAGTTTTGGCTCTTCCAACATCCACAAATTCTAAACTTAACTTAGAAACAATTATCCCCTCACCTTTTATAAAAGCAAGACAAAGATAAGATAAGAAAAATACATGAGAGGAAACACAAGAGATGAATAACACTAAGGCACATGGAATATGGTGACTAGTAAGAGAATTGCAAGTGAAGTCAATGAAGGTCAACCTTCGTCTGCAAATTGATGTCCTTCGGGTGTTTCATCTTCTTATCATCGCTAGGATAATAACTTGAATCTGTACATAGTATGTAGGAACTTTCCCATGTATTCTGAATGATTACTTTATCATCATGTCCCTACACTTCAGTTCTACCTTGGGATTTCTACTCTTGGGAATGAGATTCCTTAGAGGTTTGCGATTTCATTCATCGCATGCGTAATACCAAGATCCCTAGTAATCTGATGACTCAAGCTCCTCCTTCACATAATTTACTAAAATGTACAATCTGATCTAGATATGATTTTATCCGTGAGCCAAATTTTCCTGACTGTCCATACCCAAAATTTGCATCATAATCTGCTTCTCCTGCAATCACAAATTCCACCTATTAAATCCCTTTTAAAACATTTATAAAAAATCTCATGTAAATAAAACCATCATTAAGTCATTATCACTATAAATCCATCATAAATAACACACTTTCAAGAAAATCATATATTCTCACATAATTGTCTTTTAGACTAGGTTACCGAACCATCAAACCTTTTGGATAACCTTAAAATTTTGAAACTTCACTTTGCATCATTACTCGGTACCTGATAACCAGTGTTCAACTTTCACCCATTATTTTCTTGGACCTTGGATTTTACCAAAACTTTCACATTTAACAAACCTTTACTCCTGAACCAGAATGCTTTTCTCAACACTCTGCTTTACCTTTTACATTTCTAGCTTTCTCAGTTCATAGTACCCGGTACTCGGAACAGTTGAATTACAAAGAACTCTATCAAAGAGATTTCTCTTTTCCTTTTTTTACTTCTAGTGATCTTTCCAACAAGCTAGCAACTACCATAAGCATTAGTTTTCACTTGGGGTCCCCAATTCTTATAGTCTTGGAGTGTGTTGTGAGACCACACAACAACTTGAAACCAATAAGACCAAATTTAAACCAAAACTTGGGATTAAATCACTAGTCGTAAATTATAATTTATGCATATTTTAAAACAATAGATTTTTACCTTTACATTCTGCTCTAGAGAAACTCATCTGGTTGCCACCTCACTTACAATTTCCAAGACTTCGATCTAGGAAACTATGTACAAAAACTTCCTCATGCTTTTCTATAAATTTTGCACTTCTCTCAAATTATTCACACCTTTGCTTTGCTTTTCAATTACCATTTTGGATTTCTACTCTACTAGTGCTTGCTTACTTCCATGTCATGGACAATCCAATTTGCTTGACCTACTCTCGCCCCCAGAATATTCTCATAGGTCGTGACACAGCTCAAAGGATTCACAATATTTTCTTCATTCAGACTACCAATTTTACTATGCCAAACTTGTGCTTAGTCCTTGGGGAACAATATGTGGAATCTAGAGCTTACTACCAGTTTTATTCTGACTTGTCTTGTCACTTTGTAGCATCGCTCTTGGATATTGGGCTATCTATTGAAGATGTTTGCTCAGTTGCTAATATGATAGTGCAGCCTAAATATTTGGAGAATCTAGATATTGTATAGTCTATTGCACACCTGACCATTGGAATCCATTCTATGGATGATATTCCTTAGTTCTTGGAACATGAGGAAGAAGTTCCACTCAAGTTGTTCCTGTCTAACTTCCATACCCCTAACTTTGAAGTCCACCGGGAAATTTCCTATGTAGGGTATTTAGCACTGATGGATGAGGCATCCCAGATTGACTGAATAGCCACCCTTTTCTATAACTCAACTCTCTCTTTTTTCTTTTCTTTTTCTCTTTTACAACAAAAATTTTGGTACTTCAATGCATATATGTGATACACACACACACATATATATTTAGCCTTGTCGTACATTTTAAAGCGTGTATTTACTGTGTATAGCCTTATTAATTTCTCATTTCATAGAAAAATGTTATAAAATGTTTGAATTAACTCTCATGTGTGTGATAAGTTAAGCATAATTTGCTAATGCAAAGGGCCAAACAAAAAAAAAAAAAGAAATAAAAGAAAAGAAAATGAAAACAAACCCTACAAAAGAAAACTAACCCTAACTAGCCAGAACTTTACTCTAACAAAAACTAACCCTAACAAAGCAATTTATTTTATGCCCAATAACTATTTTCATTGTTGTTTTGGTGAGAATTGCAACAGGTTTATCCTTGAATTCACTAAATTAAATTTCAAATGTTCTACTGTAACAATGAATTATCTTAAATTTTTTGCATTTAACAAACATAAATTCAAAGGCATACTAACCAATAAATTGGCTCACATGTATGAAGCTGACCTCATTAAAGATTGATTGGACACACTATCATTGATTCTTCAATACTTTACCAAGTCTTTCAGTCCTAGTTGATGGTTTTCTTCTTTACTCTATTCAATTCCATGAACGATTGTGCCCATTTCTTGATTTTCTTCTCCAAATTTTTTGAAGTCTTTAGCCTTGTCTTCACTTTGAATTTTTTTAGACCAAGTAGTATCACAATTTATATTGTTAATAGAGAGAGAAAAAGTAAAAACTTGACACTCTATATCTTGCATGAAATCAAGAAAGTTTCCCTTTTTAGCTTGCGAATTTTCAGTTTGGCATGAAAAAAAACATGTCTCCTGCTCGATTTTCCCACTCCTCTTCAATAAAATTTTCCACGTGTGAAGAGAATGATGACTCATCAATGTTGTTTCCTTGTTTTCGGTGCAATATTTCCGAGTCTCGACATTCTCACCTATCTTCCTACAAAAATTTAAGATTTTTTTCATAAAAATTGTAGTTAACAAACCATTTTGATATATCAATTAATTTTTTAACATTTTCAGTTCCACTAGGGTTATACTCTTTTTTAGAATTCAAGATACTTGTTGTTAATGGTCCCTTTCTTTTAGCAGTTAAAAATTATTCCATTAATGGAATCACCTTATGTATAGCCTATTGGATGTAGGGAACACTGAGAGGGGGGATGAATTAGTGTTCAACAAATTTTACTATTCATATCAAATTTAAAAACCATCTACAACAAGATATGAACTTTATGTAGTATTAGTAGCATAAGACAGATAAGAACATGCACACACAATAATGAATACTATAACACTAGATATTTTTACGTGGATACCCTGTTAGGGGAAAAACCATGGTGGAGATTAATCCACAAAGTTTTTACTTTGTTAAAAGTAAAGATAAAATGGGAATGCACTTGCATTCAGGAACACTTCCTAGAGATCATTTCTCAACAAAATAGAGGCTCACTACCTACATTACATATGATAGACTATTACTACAAAATGTGAACTGATGGGACAACATCTACAAATTCCATAGTTTAGTTCCAATGAAGCACACAATCTACTCTTTGATCACACTCTTTTTCATGTTCTGTTCTACACTTCAACAAAAACCTTCCTACAACACATCCAGTAACTTGCTTGATGATTTTCTAATGTAGGCTCACATGATGATTTTCTGATGTAGGCTCACAGTACTATACAAAATTTTCACATAGATTCCACAAAAACTTTCCACACACTCACACACACACTTACACCAAAGATGAAGTACTGATCTTCTTTATATATCTTCTATCATCAATTTCACTATATGTCAGCTTGAAGCAAAATATAATAGCTTTCCTTGTGTCAGCCCAAAATCAGAAGTCACAATTTAGTGTGCACCTACATAAGTCAGCTAAACTCATAGTAGGGACCCAAACAAATGTTCAAACATAAGAAAATAACTAAAAATTTACTTCATATACATCCACGATCCAAGATATTGAACATGTCAGCCACAAGAGAAGAATAGACAATGAGTTATACCATCAAACATCTTAATTCGAGCTATGATAGCTACAATGCCACAAAAATTCTTTAGCAAAGTAAGATACATGCTGGGAAATCTTCCTTGTAGATCCACATAACAAAATGATGATCTAGTGAGGTGATCGAATCAACAAACTAACCGAATGTCCTGTTTAGCTGGTAAACTACAGAAACACAGATCTTTTGTCGGTACGATCATAACTAATACTATGGACTAAATTGAAGACTTTAGTTGACATCAATGACAACATAGGCAGCCAAAAATCATGTCCGCAACCATCATATGCCAAAAATTTCCCCCTTTGGCATTGATGGCAACACTTAGTGAAAAATTTACTAAGTTCCCAAAACTCAAAAAGTATTATATCAAAATTGCTAATCCCCCTAAAGATGCCAGGAAATTTTTCACTCCATTCTCTCCCCCCTTGACATCAATGACAAAAATTTATAACATCCACTCTATGCTTCTTTCTTTATCCTTCTTAAAATACTGTACTATCCCTTACTTCATTCTTCAACTATTGCAAAAATTTAGAAGACTATCTTATATTTGGTTTTCATTTCTGGAAGGAATTTCTTCCAGGAATCCACAACAAATCCAATGAAAATAATCAAGCTATTGTTCTTAGATGTCCTGTTGATGATATGATTAAGGTGCTCAGGAATAGTGATTTCCTGTTGCAGTTGCTCTCCTGATTTGAGAATCCCAACCATCTATTCCAATCTACCTTTAGTTATATCTTTAAACTTCCAGAATGTGTCAGTGAGAACATTCTTAGTATGAAGAACTTTTGTGTGCTTAGCCTGTAAATTTCTAACCTTCTTCCTCATGTATCCATTTGTGTCCAGGAGCATACTATAGTCCTTCCCAATCATAACCAACTCACTCTTAATTTCTTCAAGTTTATATTTGTACTTCCCTGTCACATGGGGCCACTTCAGGCAGTAATTGAAGATGTTATTTGCATAATCGATGTACTGTCTTAATTCACTCATCCTCATCTTTAATTTTGAGAGAGATAACCTAAATTGCATTTTTAGATGAGAAATTATCTCTTCTTTTCTTTCTGAGGGAAAAAATTCCATAGCTATCTTCACACACTCAAGAATTTCATTTGGGAGAATATTTTGTAAGCTCCCCAATTCAACATTATTGTCCACAAAGAATCTTGCTAAAGTTTTTTTAATAAAGTCCTACTCAAAAGATGGTTTGTCTAACCACATTCAGGACACCTTTTTCATGCCATTCTCTCTATGAATGATCTCTAATATTTTATATTTAAACAAAGCTTCTTCCTCGTCACTATCTAAAGAAACAACAACTTCTAGCTCAACTAGTTTTGGAGAATCTCACGGAATATACTCTTCAGAAGATTCACCTTCTATGTCCACAACCATTTGACTTATTTCTTGCTTTTCAATCACTGTAGGCCTAGGTGCTAAAGGAGTCACATTATCCAAAAATATTTTCCTTTTATTCTCTTTCTCTCCCTTCCCAGAAGATGATCCAATCTTAGTTATTCTTGTTGGAAGTGAAGCACCACCTTCTCCAAATCTCATTAATACTTTTCTAAAGAAAATGTCATATACTTGTTCACAGTTCTCAAAGGAGTTGTAATGATTGAATATTTGTTTGAAAAAAAGTATATTCCCTTTCCATAACACATTATCTTTTAATGGCAGACAATTCAAAAAATACATTAAAATGCATGTTGCCAAGGTACCAAACCTGAAAGAATAGTCAATGTCCCTAGTCAACTGGACATTTTCCATCAGTTGTTCTTTCAACAAGCTACACAAGTCCAAGTTATTTCCTTCAATTATCATCTTATGAGCAATATAAGTAGCACCAGCCGAAGTTGATCCCTCACGGTTCCTGAAATAGATTTTATATGAAATCCCATAAGCCACATACTTGGTCAAGCAATCCTTAATTGATGAAATTATCAATGCCCTTTGATCTACCCTAATTCTGGTTAGGGCTTCGACTTCCACATTTCTAATTGAATTTTTCTTCGAAATGTCACCAACTTTACACAGTCCAGTTAGATCCCTGATCATGTCCTTGGTGATTTGATACTGTTTGTTCAATGTAATGGTGTCACCAAACAATTTATTCAAGAAAAGCCAAACAATATATGTATTAACAAAATGAGGGAACTCACACCAAATATCCAAATTTTTATCTTTAGATCCTTCAAGCCTTTTGCAATCCAAGAGTGACAAAAAATTTCACTCATCCCTAATCTTCTGACTATTATACTCATCTACGGTTACAACACCTTTTATTTTCTTCATGATTATATTCCGAACAAACAACCATAAAATCCACAAAGTTAATGATTAACAAAAATACCTTAAGATTCACTACCCAAAATCCTTTTGATCCTTTGAGATGAGTAGAAAAATGACAACAAGCTTGTTCTTCTTCAATACAATTTGAAAAAAATGAGGTTCAAAATTCCCTTATATAACTTTTCTAACTTTCACTTTTCACACATAAAATGTGTTTCCATAGAAGTTTTGGTGAAACTACAAATTTAGATAGCAGGTGAAAGATTTAGCTACAGATCACTCCAATTTCTTCTAGTTCATCATATGAGTTCTAATACTTCCTTTTGAGAGTGACTCAATGACTGACAACATTCACCAATTTGACACTTGCAATACACAGTGGATACATACAGGATTTTTCATGAAAAACTCCCCCTAGGCCATCTCCCTGACATTAGTTACCAGAACTGGTGGAGGCTTCTGGTGCAGGCTTATTCCCATCAGCAGATTTGGTTTTTCTCACCCATTTCTTTTTCATCTGATCTTTTATCTCTTCCACAAAATATTTTGACTTAAATTTTATTCTCTTTTTGTGAAATCCTTCTCTGATAATCTAGACTCCTTTTGTTCATATTTTTTTTCTAGTAGAATTTTGCTGTATGACCAGGATTGTTACAATTAAAGCATACCAGACCTATTTGTCTATACTAGCCTCTCCATTGATTTTCACTTGCCCTACACTGATTATCAATATGTCCAAATCTTTCATAGGCAAAGCATCTAATGTTACTCGTATTAATAGTTATTCTTTTTCATTCTAATGCTTTATGACCAAACTTCTTGCATTGAAAACATTGACCAAGAAATGGTAAAATGCTAGGACTTATCTTTCTACACTGAGAAGCCATGTGTCCAAATTTATTACAAGAAAATCAATATCCATTAAATCTTTGAGCATTAGGATTCCTTATCAGATATCCTCTTCCTCTATTCTTCTTTTTAGGATTCTTCTGATTAGATCCGAAACATTCTCCTTCTTCATATCCAAGACCCTGCTTATCATTTATGTCTTTCTAACTTTTAGTTATTTATTCAAGCTTGGTGGAGCTCATTTTAAATTTTTCTTTGAATTCATTTGTAGTAGCCAGCTCATTTGTGAGAATTACTAACTATCTCTTAAGCTCTTGCTTGTTGCTTCTAGATTGTTGTAGTTTCATTTCCAGCTAAATGAATCCGCTATTAATTCTGATGCATTCCTCGGTTTTATCATTTAAGGACTGGGCTAGATTTTCCTCATTCTTCTTTCTTTTCTTAGTTTCTTTAGTAAACCTCATCGCCACTGATTCCATTTGAAGTTTTAGGGTTGCATTATCCTTAGCCATCTTCTCACATTCTCCTATTATCTCTTTTAGGGTTTGATTTAAATGCACATCATCTGAGCCTTTATTTTCTTTTTGCTTCAACTGATCACATAGTTCCTTCTTCTTTTCTCTTGAATCACTTATCTTTCTTTTCAGTGATTGAATGAATTTTTCAACATCTGCAAGACTTGCTTTGAGTTCCATGACTTCTACTTTGGATTGATCAAGATCATCAAGTGCCACCATCAGCTATTGTTTAAGACCACTAGCATCCATTGTAATCACTAGATCCACCTCAAGTTGTTAGGCTTTAGAAGAGGAACCTTGCTCTGATACCAATTGTTGGATGCAAGGAACACTGAGAGGGGGGTGAATTAGTGTTCAACAAATTTTACTATTCATATCAAATTTAAAAACTATCTATAGCAAGATATGAACTTTATGCAGTATTAGCAACATAAGACAGATAAGAACATGCACACACAATAATGAACACCATAACACCAGATATTTTTACGTGGAAGCCCTGTTAGGGAAAAAACCACAGTGGAGATTAATCCACCAATTTTTTACTCTATTAAAAATAAAGATAAAAGGGGAATGCATTTGCATTCAAGCACACTACCTAGAGCTCACTGCTCAACAAAATAGAGGCGCACTACCTACAATACATATGATAGACTATTACTACAAAATCTCAACTGATGGGAGAACATCTACAAATGCCAAAGTTCAATTCCAATGAAGCACACAATCTGCTCTCTAATCACACTCTTTTTCATGTTTTGTTCTGCACTTCAATAGAAACCTTCCCGCAACACATACAGTAACTCTCTTGATGATTTTATGATGTAGGCTCACAATACTATATAGAATTTTCACATAGATTTCCATAGACACTTGCCACACACACACATACTTACACTAAAGATGAAGTACCAATCTTCTTTATATATATGCTATCATCAATTTCACTATATGTCAGCTTGAAGCAAAATATAATAGCTTTCCTTGTGTCGGCCCAAAATCATAATTCACAATTTAGTGCACATCTACATAAATCAGCTAAACTCATAGTAGGGACCCAAACAGAGGTTCAAACATAAGAAAATAACTAAAAATTTACTCCATATACATCCGCGATCTGAGATATTGAACATGTCAGCCACAAGAGAAGAATGAACAATGAGTTATACCACCAAACCTTTTAATTCATGCTATGATAGCTACAATGCCACAAAAATTCTTTAGCAAAGTAAGATATGTGCTGGGAAACCTTCCTTTCAGATCCGCATAAAAAAATGATGATCTGGTGAGGTGATTGAATCAATAGACTTACCAGATGTCCTGTTCAGTCGATAAACTATGGAAACATATATCTTTTGTTGGTATGATCATAACTGATACTGTGGACCAAATTGAAGACTTTAGTTGCCATCAATGACAACACAGGCAGCCAGAAATCACATCCACAACCATCATATGCCAACATAGCCAAACTTACCCTAGTTAAAAATATTTCACATTCAAGTTCACTGTGATCATTTGTATCATGAATTCTACACTCGGTGACCCTACCAAAGGTGAATAAACAAAAAGGATATAATCTATGGTTAAGAATTTTTTTCAATTTCTATTTTTGAAATACCAACTTGGATAGACTTTTGTCTTACAAGCTACTTTTAAACCTAAAACCAATGCAGATTCCTAAACAAAACCCAAAGGGAAAGATATAAAAATAAAAAGTAATCCCTCCTTCTAGCATTAATTCCTTTTGATGAAAATGTTAGTCGCAACAATAGTGTAGATAAAATCCTCATAGGAAAACCACAAAGAACCTATCTTTACTTGGAAGACTAAACCAAGGAAACCTAAAATTCCAAGTAAAAGGGAAAGGTTGACTTAGCTTAATCCCAAGGCTCCAGTAGTTAGGTCTTGACCATACTAGGTTTGCTTCAGGGTATGATGTGATATTTCTATTAATCTCAAGGGGTCTATGGTTATCTTTGGTTTCTTTAGGAATAAATAGCATTAGATAAAATATTTTTAGTTTGATCATAAAAAAAATTCATGAAATTAATAGATTTGTAATAATATTTTGTGAACATCAAACAATTTTTCTTTCACTTAAGTAGAGTTAGCTTTAAGCATTCAACAATTTCATAGAAATGAAATATTTTCAATAATATTTCCATTCATTCATCTCTTTTTTAGAAAATTTTCTGAAATTTAACATCTAATCTAAAATAAAGCATCAAAAATACTAAAAAAAATAAAATTGCTCTAGCTTATTCTCCACACATGCCCCAAGATTTAATCAAATCAAAGCGAACTGATTTATACTTCACTGTATTACTTCATAACTAGGCATAGAACGATGTGATATTTTAAAGAAGGGGGTTTTGTTTGGACACCGAGTAGGCTCTATATGCACCCTTAAACAATGTAACATACAGTCTTGTTCGGTTGAACAAACGAACCAGCTACAAAAGATAAATGAGATAGGTAGCTATCAAATTGTATTTGATATTGATTAAGTTCTATTTGCATAAAAAAATTTAGACTAGAATGATTAAGAAAATAGGAAAAAAAAACAAAACTTATAGAAGTTTTGGCTCTTCCAACATCCACAAACTCTTAACTTAACTTAGAAAGAAGTATCCCCTGGCCTTTTATAAAAGCAAGACATAGGTAGGATAAGACAAATACATGAGAGGAAATCCAAGGGATGAATCACATCAAGGCATGTGGAATATGGTGACTAGTAAGAGAATTGTAAACAAAGTCAACAAAGGTCAACCTGGGTCTGCACGTTGATGTGCTTTAAGTGTTTCATCTTCTTATTATCATCGGGATGATAACTTGAATCTAGGTAGTATGTAGGAACTTTCCCATGTATTCAAAATGATTTCTTTATTATCCTATCCCTACACTTTGGTTCTACCTTGGGCTTTCTACTCTTAGGAATGAGATTCCCCAAAGGTTGGAAATTTCATTCGCCACATGCATAATACCAAGATCCCCAGTATTATGATGACTCAAGATCCTCCTTCACATAATTCCCTAGAATGTACAACCCAATTTGGATATGATTCTATCTGTGATCCAAATTTTCCTAACCATCTATATATGAATTTTGTATTGCAATCTACTTCTCTTACACTCACAAATTCCACCTATTAAATCCCTTTTAAAATATTTGTAAAAAAATCTCATGTAAATAAAATCATCATTAATTCATTATCAATATAAATCCATCATAAATAACATGCTTTCAAGAAAATCATATATTCTCACATATTTTTCTTTTAGATCAGGTTATTAGACCATCGAACCTTTTGGATAACCTTAAAATTTTGAAACTTTACTTTGCATCATTATCCAATACTCCATACTCAGTGTTCAGCTCTCACCCATAATTTTCTTGGACCTTGGCTTTTACCGGAACTTCCACATTTACCAGATCTTTACTCCCAGACTGGAACGCTTTGATCAACACTTTGCTTTACCTTTTACATTTTTTGGCTTTCCTGGTTCCCAGTACCTAAAACACTTGAATTACACAGTATCTTTCCAAAAGATTTATCTTTTCCCTTTTTTACTTCTGGTGATCTTTCCCACTAGCTAACACCTTCCATAAGCATTATTTTTCACTTGGGGTCCCCAAGTCTTATAGTCTTGGGGTGTGTTGTGAGACCACACAACACATACCTTTAATACCTTTCTCTAACAACTTTAAATTTCCAAAATTTGGTAAGTACAAGGGAAGAGATGACCCTCACAAGCACATATGAGAATTATATGTATCTTATCTAGAAGTATCCTACAATCATGCATATTTAATGCACTTATTTCATTGAAACTTAGGAGGAAAAGTCATAGAATGGATCTCTCATCTACCCCAGGGTATCAAAACATTTTAAAAACTAGTTGAAAAGTTTTTTAGTGTAAAGCACAAAAAAATCACATACTAAAAATAGTATTCCAAAAATAAATGCTTATTCCTAATAAGGAAAGTGAACATAAATTAAATAAAATATCTATATTTGCACAATATAGCAAGATACAATAATGAAGTTCAAATCTACTTCATTTAAATATGCAAAAAGGGGTGTTACATTACATTTGTTTCAATGTTACAAGTAAAAGATTTTCTTCAATACAACTATATCCATGAAGATAAATATACATTTTACAGATTGGCTAAGCAAGCCATACAAGAATATTACATAGAGGTATATCCATATACAATAATAATCCCTATCCTCAACCACCATGACTCTAATGGTCTTCCACAAGTCGAGGCCAAGAGTGAAGTTAAGGCACTTTTTTTGCCCAACCATGAAGTACTAAACTTCCCTAGCTTTCATCCTAACATGAAGAAAGCACAAACCCTACATGAGGATCCTAGCAACTTGGAACAATATAAGCATGAAGGAATCTCTCAATGTGTGCCTGATGCCTATATGCATTCTGAAACTAGAAAACATAATTCTTGCATATAGGGTGTGGTAGAGACATAAATAACATATAATCTATGCTTTTCAAAAATATATATTTCACTAGTACAGTAGCTTGGCCAAGCAATAATTAAACATAATGGTAATTTAGAAAAAGTAAATTGCTGTCTCTAGGAGCCCACATTTGACATCCTATCCTAGAAGTATTCCATAGAAAGAATAAATATAAAATAGTGTCTCATAAGTTTGTTTATGTTTCAAGCATTCACTAATCATTGAGTTCTTTCAGGAATATATTTTTACTCCAAGTTTTTTATATTGGTTTACATGTCCAACTATATTTACAATTCCAACAAAAATGAAATAATCCATAAGAAGAAAAAGTTGTTCATATTTAATTCTTCAACTCAATCAATCAATTTACTTATATTCCAAGTGAAATAACAAATATATGTATTTATTTATCTTTCCATTTGCATACTAAATTCTAATAATCAATTTCAAATTTAAATGGTTTAATCTAAAAATACATATTTATATTTTTATATTCAAAATGAGCACTTGTCTATAACATATATTCATGTATATATTCATTCCAGAAAATAAATTTTACTTTTACACACACATATACATACACACACACACATATATATATAAAGTTAACACAAACCAAATGGAATTTTAAACAACTTATATTATGCTATACAAACAATGACATATATATATATATATATATTTACAAAATGAAGTATTTCCTTACAAAATAAAAGAGCTCAAGAAGTGAATTTTAAAAAATAATGAAGTTTAATGAATATCAGCCATAACAGCTTGAGCGGGGTTATCGGCCTTTTAAAGGATTTACGTTTCCTATAGAAGGGCAACACCCATCCCATAGACTATGGCCTATGGAAGGGACGCTGTCTTCCATAGTGTAGCCATACCCATAGCCTTAGGATGTAGCAAATGCAATAATAATTTTTAAATTATATTTCTAAACTTAATATGAATTTAAGAGTTAAAATATGACGATTCCAAAATAAAATTTGCATTTTTCTATTTGGTAGAATATGTATGAATAGAGTATTAACATATACAATTCTATTTACATATAGTATAATATATGTTTATATATGCATATATATATGTACGTATGTATGTATGTATGTATGTATGCATGCATGCATGCAAGTATACATACATGCATACATATACATATACATATACATACACACACACACAATTATTTTCATACATAAATAAATGAGTTTGACTTCAAAAGGCATAATCAATTTGATATCAATAATTTTTTTTTATCTGTTCACATAAAAGCAGAGATTGTTCAAAACATGTATTCACACAACAAAGATTTAACATAAAAGAAATTGCTTAAAAGCCTGGAAAAACACTATCCTATTTGGAACTCTTCTTGTTCTCCTCTTTTTTCCACTATTCTTCTTCTACTTTGTCCTGATTCCCCAACTCTATTGTTCCTGATTCTAGTTTTTTTGCGGATTGGAAATAGAGAATGAAACTTGTGTTTTGAATGAAACTTTTGTTGTCAAGAGAATAAGAGATTATTCTCTTTTATTATTTTGTTTCCTTTTTTAATCTTTTTTTTGCTTTGTATTTGTGTTTTATTTTCTAAATTTAAGTTATTTTCTTCTATTTTTTTAATTTTCTATTTTTCCCCCCTCATTGTTTTGTTTTAAAAAATCTTGCTTTCTTTCCATGATTTATTTCAAATTTATCCAATAAAACTAATTTTAAATAGAAAAGATGATTTATTAGCCATGCATCACAATTAATCTTCAAATGAAATCAAGAATTAAAATAGTTTATTTTTATTTTCTATGTGCATTTAATTTTACCACCAATTAATTAAATATCCAACTATAAAGTAAGTAACAATATAATATGATTAATTAAATGAAATTCTAATGCAACTATATGATTACTAAGTGTTTGTGTGTGTGAGAGAGACCATTCCATCTTAACCCTACCAAGTAGCTAGCCTCCTCTACCTTAACCACACCCTTGGTCTTCGACAACCTACAACTCATGAAAACTTAAGCACCCATTAATAGATTAGTGTCCAAAAATAAATTGAAAAAATATAATTTTTCATTCCAAAATAACATTTTCTATATTGCATCATTTCAAAATAAAATAATATTCATTGCATTTCATCTTTTTTGAAAATGAAATAATTATTTACTTATTTCATCTTTCTAAATAGAATAATATTTATTCTACCACATACAATAATCCATAGATCAGTTCCACATAAAGTAAATGCAGGCAACATCAAAGTCTAAGACATGATAGTTAGTAACTTCTCATACAATATAGAAACATGATAATCATGACAGACTTGTATATCACCAAGAAAAACCAATGGGAAATGTTTGCCTCATTCTTACAATGTTGCAAACATAAAGCTAGCAAATGCAAATGACCAATACCTAAAAAACAACTTGTCAACATTTTGTCCAAAATATAAAACAAAAAATGGTTTCCATCTAACCATACAATGCATAGATAACTTCAAAGAGATCATAGAGAAGGGAATCACTATTGAGAAGGATCTTATCACTAAGGGCCAAGTGTTAAAATATATAAATACAATAGGGATCACTCATCTAATTGTAATGATAAGCCTCACCTTTGGGATACAAATAAAAATGCCACTAATTATGGGGTGGTAGATGATGAATTCATGCAAAAATATACAACCCCCATCTAATAATCAAAAAAGTAACCAAAACATAAATTCTCCAAGGGGACCATCAAGTCATACCAACCTTATCTAGCTTCTAGAGCTAAGATAATATGAAGAACCTCAATTCAAATCCTCTTGGTAAAATAACAACTATTGTGAATAGAACCAAAGGGAATAAAATAACTAACTATATGAGGCTTAAGAATATCATGTAAGATCTTAGAGACCAAGGAGAAGTAAGCATAGATCAACTCCTTAGAAACTTCAAAAATAATGATTTAGGGATTTATAAGGATAAAATCTTGAACCATGGTAAAGCAAATGACTCAGGTAGGAAAAAATATTATAACACGGTTAATTACTCCCATAACAACGTAGTGGGACATGTCCAATACCCAAATAGTAAAGTTTCCATAATTACTATATCCAAAAAAATATTGAGTGTGGAGTAACAACATGATGAGGGAAAGGAAATATCCAAGGAGCTCCAACACCATCTTGGAACTTACCTAAAGTGAAAACAATTGATTATAGCCTCATAGAACATCTTAAGGAGGCCCCAACTCAGATATCCATCTTGTAACTTCTTATAATTTCTCCTGCATGTAAATAAGTCTTAGATAAATCACTCTTGGAATCTTTCATCCCAATTGACATAAATACTCATCAATTATAGGCCATGGTATGAAATATTTCATCCAATCACCACCTTGTATTTTTTGAACAAGATCTTACATCCATTACATATCAAAATCATGCTCTATGTCTAGAAGTCTATGTCCACAAGCATAAAATCAAGAGAGTCTTGGTAGATTATGGGGAGGAATTAAATATCAGCACCTTGAAACTGGTAAAAAATTGGGATATTCCAATGAGGTCATTGAAATAAAAAAGGGAATTACTATAAGGGCCCATATGACAATAACATACATAAGTCAGAGGGAACTATGAAGAATCCTATCCAACTTGGTCTAGCTATTGTAGATACAACTTGTCAAGTATTGGATCTTGATTTACCATATAAAATTCTCCTAGGACACCCATGGATACATGCCATGTAGGATGTCCCTTCAACCTAACACCAATGTATTAAATTTATATATAATGAAAGAGAGGTTACCATTCATGGTAACCCCCATCCTTTCTACTATTGCAAAGAATTGGAAGTAAAATATCAAAAGCTACTCCAATTTCCAAATAATGCTATCACCCTACACTCATCATACTACATTGATCCATCTATGCTAGCCTTGTGATCTACCACTCATAAACCCATTCCCAAATTAAAGATCCAAGTATGAGACAATGGTTGTGGTGACTATAATCTCAAAATGTCCAATGTGGGACAAATTTTGTCTTCTCCTAAGAGAAATGGGTAACCACAACATACTGATAAAATTTCCTCTATTATCAAATTTGCACCCATGGTTTTCTCGAAGTGGGGAGAACACAACAAAGAAGCCACAATGGAAGATATTTCCTAATTGTTTTACCATGATGAAGATTAATAACCTACTATTCTGATTCATCAAAATAGTAAAGGTTTCTAGATGCTTAAGAATAAGGGATTCAAAAGCCATGGTGACCTTGATCTATGCAAACAAGGAATCAAATAATCTATTGTTCTTGAAAAATAAAATAAATATCTAGGGCTTGGATATGGGCATCTAGATAACACTACCCCCAACATTGAAATTATTTCTAGAGAGCTAGTTAAAACTTCTCCCGTGGATAACATTTCTAACAATGATATCATTAAGGACTCTACAATGTACATCACTAACTTATTTGAAAATTCATCCATGAACACCATCATGATCATGTAATTTAACCTATCTTCAGAAGATGATAGCCTGCAACTTGTCCACCCCTATGTTATTAATTGGGACCAACAAGAACCATTGGTTCTAGTTTTATTATAAAATGATGAATCTATTGTTGAGTTCATGGGACATAGATATTGCATGCCTTACGGAGATCACAAAACAAGGTTTGACATAGATCTTGAAGAAAAATAATACTTTGGGTGGGACCCCAAATCCTTTAGTCACAAGATTGAAAACATAAAAATCAAAAAATAGATCCCCAAGTGAAAACCATAATGTGAAACTTTTGGATTGTGAAAAATTTAAAAAAAGGACATATAAAAGGTTTAAACCTCTGTAAGGCACCTAAGGATGAAGGATTTAACCTCCCAAGTACTGTACAACATCAAGATAAATCAATGGCATTAGTAGAGGATTTTGAGCAAGTGAATGTTGGAATAGATGAAGCACTAAAGGTCACATTCTACCAAGCATCCTTAGACCTTGAAGAGAAATAAAATTTCACATTCTTCTTAGAAAAACATAAAATCAACGTTTCTTGGTATTATTTTAACATTCTTGTTACTAGATATCGCACTTGTGGTGCATCACTTAACGATATATCTAGGAGCTATACCAGTGAAACAAAATTTGTACAAAATACACCCACAAATTACATTATTGGTGAAATTAGAGCTAAAAAAATGGTTATATGTGGGTTCGATATAGCCAATCGATTATCTAGAGTGGGTTTTTAATCTAGTACCAGTTTCTAAACCCACTGGGGGCACCACATTTGCACTGACTTTAGACATCTTAACAAAGTATATCCTAAGGATGACTTCCCATTTCCCAATAGAGACATGATCATGTATTTTTTTCACTGATGGATGGATTTTTAGGGTATAACCAAATCCATATAGCAAAAGAAGACCAATACAAAACAACTTTCATGTGCCCTTGGTCTACATATTGTTGCAATGTCATGACTTTTAATCTTAAAAACACAAGAGCAATGTACCAATGAGCTATGATAGTTATTTTACATGATATGTTCCAAAACATCATGGAAGACTATGTAGACAACATCAAGCTAAATCAGTGACAAGAAAATGACACCTAAAGGTGCTAGCTAAAATATTTGATAGGCTTAAAAAATATCAAGGGTTAATCTAAAGAAATGTATATTTAGAGTCACTTCTAGAAATGTTTTGGGATACATAGCATGTCTCAAAAGGTATTGAGGTGGATTCGGTGAAAGCTAAAGAAAACATTAATATGCCTCCACTTAAAACCCTAAAGAAACTCTCAAGTATACAAGGGAATCTCCAATATATTAGAAGGTTTATAGCACAACTAACAAGCAAATATCGTCCATTTACTCATCTTCTACATAAGGATATCATACTCACATGGGATGAGAAACACCAACAATCCTTCCAATGTCTCAAATATTACCTAGCGTCACCTCTAATGGAAAATAGACCTTTCATCTTGTACATATCAACAATCACACAACATTATGTGCTCTTTTGGCACAACATGATAACTCAAGGAAGGAGAGCGGCTTACTACATAAGCTAAATATTAGTTGGATATGAGCTTAATTATACTCCTATCGAGTGAGAATGTTTAATATTCATTTTTGTTTTCCAAAAGGTACACCACTATATACTTAATCATCAATTCAAGCTCATCTCTAAGGTGGATCCACTAAAGTATCAATTGTCAAAAAGAACACTCATAGACCACATGGCTAAATGGGTTTTTATACTAAGTGAATTGGACATAGAATATGTGGATAGGAAGACAATCAAAAGACAAGTTGTAAAAGGTCGACTAGAAGATACACAAAATATGATGAAAATCCACTCATATCAAATTTCCCAAATGAGGTAATATTCGTTGTTACTTCAACTTGTCAATGATAGTTATACTTGAATGGTTGTCACACTCAACATGTTCTAGGGGTAGGAGTCTTATTCATTACACCCTAAGTGGACTACATACCAAAATCATTTTGGTTAGTATTTCTATACACAAATAATATAGCCAAATATGAAGCTCTTATTAAAGGATTAAGAATGGAAATACAGTGGAAAATCAAAGATCTATAGGTTTATGGTTATTCCCATCTAGTAGTGAGATTGGTCAATGTATACACTTCAAAATGGTCACATCACAATAGTCTGGTAATTAATTAAATATTTTTAATATTTAATTAAATCTTTGAATTCAATCTGCGTATAAATAAATTTAAATAATTTATTTATATTGTTCATTCTTTCATTTCGATTAAATAAATAATTTTATTTAATCACTTTTCTTATCCATTTATTAATTAATTAAATAAAAATTATGATTTATTTATAATAATTATCATATAATCTTGGCTTGAATATTTTATTCAAATAAAGATTAAATATTATTCTCTTCTAAAAATCCTCTAAATTCCATTCATAATTAAATATTCTAAATATTTAATTAATTCTTCTAAAGTCCATTCACAATTAAATATTCTAAATATTTAATTAAATTTTCTAAAGTCACATCACAATTAAATATTCCAAAATATTTAATTAAGTCTTCTATAGTCCTAAAATCAAATATCAAACTCACATAAATTAAATAAATTTATTTATTTAATTTGGATTTATCTTCAACAACCGTGAAACAAACTTCAAAACAAAAAATTAATTTCTCTGTTTCTGTGCAAAATTGTTCTCATGGGTTGTAGACAAACCTCCATTCTTCTCTCCAACCTCCCAACATCTTCCATCTTCCTCTCAACCTCTCAATCTCTCACCATTCAAAATTACCAGACAATCTCATAGCCATTGATCTTTGCCAGCCAAGCTCTTACCTATAAAAATCTATAAAAGGGACTGTCGGGTCTCTGAAAACAAGAGAAGCTTTCATACAGGAAAACTATAGTCAATCAGCCTTTCAGCATTCATAGCATTTTATAATCATAGCATAGCATAGCTTAGCATATTAGCATTCCATATCATGGCCTATCATCCTCATAGCTTAGTTTCAGAAGCATCCATAATCCACAGCCCCTGTGCATATCCGTACATCAACATTTCACTCCACCAGCATATAGGATAGAGTACTCTCCCTTTTGCATACTCGTTCTACAGGTTGCCATTCTAAGAAGCTTTGCTTATACAATATGAGAGCAATAGCTTCAAGCAAATCACTGGAGATAGAGGACAATGGAATGACTCTGAATAAGCTTTGTTTAATCTCTTTGATTTCATATTTTATTTAGTTTTTTTTAGTTTAATGTTGCATTGGTGTGTTTTTGTTATCTTATTTTGTTACTAACATTTCCCACACACATTTTTAGCGCCCACTGTGGGGCTCTTGCCCCAATTTTAACATCTTTTTGCAAATTTTTCTGACAAGTTATGGCTAAAAGAGCGTATTAGCACATTAAACACGCTTCAGCGCAATTCACACCCAGTTTAGTGCTCTTTAGCTATGTTTCAACGCCCATTAGTCATCCTGCATGGCCTATCAGTCATCCTGCAGTGCCCATCAGTCATCCTGCAGCACCTATCAGTCATCTTGCAGTGCCCATCAGTCATACTGTAGCGCCTATCAGTCATCCTGCAGTGCCCATCAGTCATCCTACAATGCCCATTATGTCTGTTTTAGTGCATTTATTTTTTTTCTTAGCATAGAATTGGTAAATCTGCAATTGTAATATGTAATTTGAAGTGAGATTTGACTAGATCCGACGCGACCATGACCAGTAAGAACTTTAAAAGAATGAAGCAATCCTAGGATAGTCACTTAATTGAATGAATCAATCCTAGGATAGTCACTTAATTGGAATGAATCAATCCTAGGATAGTCACTTCATTTTTTATTATTTTGGACTAAAAAGAACTCCATGTCTTTGTGAAGCAATATCTTCACCTAGCATAGAAAATTGTTCATTTGGGCTTAAAATTGAACTCTTGTTTGCTTTGATTAAAACGGTGATAGGCCTATGCTCTCCCCTTAATTAGGTGATCAAAATGCCAAACTCATCTATTTCATTTCATGCAATTTCAATCTTTGATAATACCTTTTAGAAGGCCTGCCGTAGTGGGAAAATGTACTCACCCTATGGGAACGACCTAAATGGGAACAACTAAAGCCAAGTTTTCCAACCCACTTTAATCAAATGTAGATGGTTGATGAAAATCCCATTCAACAGTAGTGTGCATTGATAACCATCCCCAAAGCCTTTTTTCTAAAGGTTGGGAGGTCTCTTGAGGGAGTCTATCATTTGCCACACCAAACGGAAACCTTACTACAAACTTATTGTAGTATCCAACCGAAGTCAGTTTTCGAACATCATAATAATCATAGTGCAGGGGAGGGAAGAATCTACCCTCAAGATACTCACTATATAACTTCCAAGGACTGTTTGCTCAGGGGATCCGGTATCCACTTCTGTCACTCTGAGTACGTGCCTAGAAAAGACAAAAACACGGGCACCCTTTTAGGGGTGACACGGCTGTGTGAGTCAACACAGTTCTAAGATGTGGGTTATTGATTACTATGGTGACCTACTTGAGTACTCAGAGTGAATCTACTTGAACTATTTATCATGTGTGAAACCTGTGAAAACAATTTTTGAAAAACATTTGGATCATACACTTGATGTTTAGCATAGGACTTGAAAACAACTATTCGACAATTTGCTTGATGTGTCTTCGAAACATTAATTCAGTAAAGATCATCCAAAACTCACAATTACATTGATTACCCTCATGTTAAGAGATTGGAAATCCACAACCTTTGTCAAGAAATCCATTCTTAAATGAATCAAAAAGCCAAAGAAACCACTTAGCTACAAGACACTATTGAAGAAAAGATGATTCTTGTACCAAAGTCGAAAGGTTTTACTTAAACATAGAACCTTTATCCATCGATATCATGATTGTGTGAGAGGTTTCACTGATGATTATATTGTAGAACCATTATACTCACGAGCTTTCTTTCAAAGGAGATCCCTTTCTCAAAGGCACAACCATAGTCAGCGTATTCATTCTTCTTATATTCCCCAACCTACAATTGAATATTCTACTCAGCCAAATCAATTTCTGCAATAGAGAACTCAATCGCATTAGGCATTTCTCACAAATCCATCTTTTTGCGAAGCTACGATCAAACTTCATAAAGTGAAAAATCATCTTTTCTTGATCTTTCACTTAAATTCCCACCAACAGGATTTTCATCCTTTCAATTAGGGAAAAACATGAGCTAAAGACTAGAAATCTTTTAAGTCATAGAATCTTCATTCTATCCTGACTTTCTTATCCATCAAAAATTGCACTATTTCATTCTTTTGATCAAAAGTTAGTAGAATTTGGGACAAAGCTTATGCCTGTTGTCACAAGATCTCGAAAGCACATAGAAAAAGACAAAATAGAAAGTACCACAAGAAAAATGGGTGATAATAGTGAGAAGGAAGAGAATCCATTTCATATAGAAGAGATAACAGAAGAAAAGCTTCAAGAAGCAGAGCAGGATCACCAATTCCATACTTTTATGGAAAGAATTTTAGAACGAAACAAAGAAAGATATTTTATTTCATTAGCTAATCAAGGAGCTAAACTACCTTTTGATTTTTATATAGAAGGGATTAAGGAGAATCCTGAAACTCCTCCTAATGATTTTAGTGCCCTTACTCAACAGATAAAAGAATTACAAGGGAAAATAAAGGAAATGCAATGGGGTGCAACAAAGAAGTATGTTTTGGATGACATATCTCCTTATCCATTTCATAGGAGTCTTCAAATGATCCCTTTTCCAAAACATTGTGAAATCCCTAAATTTGATAGATACAATGGAAAAACTGACCCCATTGAACATGTGAGAGATTTCCGAAATATGAGTCTAGAATTCGCTTATGAAGATACCTACTTAATGCGATTGTTTCCACGAAGTTTGGGTGGACAATCCATGGAGTGGATTTCTAAGATCACTCCCCCCCTCAAAACATTTGAGGAGTTAATAAATCAATTTATATCACAATACGCTTACAACATCCAACACCAGATAACCATGCTTGATCTTTGTAAAGTGAAACAAAAAGTAGGGGAATCTTTCACTACATTTTTACAAAGATGGAGAAGATTGTTTGCATGATATTCCCGTCCTATTCCTAAAAAGGAAAAGATGGATATCTTCATCAATAGCCTAGATCAAGAATTAAGCTACAGGCTTAATCTTCATTGTCCTCATAACTTTGAAAAATTGATTGAAAACGCAATCACCATTGAAGGGGCCTTGGTCAAAAGAGGAGTGATAAAACTTGATAATCCAAGTTCATCCAACCAGAACAACAATGATAAAAAAATGTTTTGGAACAAAAATAAAAATGTCGTCAATGATGGTATAGTGGATGCAAACAATCTACGAACAAGATCATCTATCTTCAACCTATCAAGTGCTCCACGAAACAATCAACAAGGAAATACCAACCAACAAGGAAACAACAATCAACAAGGAAAAAACTCCAATCAAGAAAGCATGACCAATCAAAACAACAAGGATAATCGTGGTAATTTCAACAACAATCTTGGCAATACCCAAACATCAAATCTGCCAAGATCTCCATTCTTTTCAAATTGACGGAATTTTACCACTTTGGGTCAATCTCTTGAGTCTGCTCTCAAGGGGCTTCTCAATAATAAGGTTATCACCTTACCTCCACAAAGAGATTTTGAGCCACGAGTCAAACCACCATCATGGAATGACTTGTATTATTGCAATTATCATTGATGTAAAGGTCATAGAACAAATAACTGTCAAGCCTTGCAAAATCTAGTACAAGATTTAATTGACAATGGCACCATCAAAATTGAAGGACATCATACCAATGACCATCATCAAGCATTCAAAGATCCTTTACCAAACTATCAAAAGGGGGAAATATCAGATACCAAAGCGAAAAGTATAAATAACGTGGAAGACAACATAATCCACCACATCTATGCAGATGATCAACGGGTTAATGTTATCAAAATCAAGGAAAAAAAAGAATATCAACAGGTTAATGTGACTACAAGAGGAAAAGAAAAAGTTTTCCTAAAAGGAAGTTTATCTAAGGCAACTATTCCTCCTCCAAGTCATTATAATCTAGTTGATCAACTGAGACAAACATCAGCTCAAATTTCCATCCTTGAACTTCTCAAAATATCTCCTGTACACAAGAATATTTTAGAAGAAGCTCTTGTAAACACAACTGTTGATACTGATCTGGATGTAAAGAAATTTCAAGCCATGGTGGGACATTTGTCTTCCCCCACTTGTCTTTCATTTTATGAAAAAGATGATGCCTCTATGACACATCCACATAATTCATCACTTTATCTTGAAGTCATGATCCATAAACATCGAATCAGATGTGTTTTGATAGATGGAGGAGCCAGTTTAAACATTTGTACCTTAAAGCTAATACATGCCTTAGGAATATCAAAAAATTCCATTGATCCACGAAGGAAAATAACTATCAAGGTATATGATGATGAAGAAAGAGCTTCTAAAGGACTAATAATGCTACCTATCAGAGTGGGACCTGTTGTGAAAAATACATTTTGTTAGGTTCTAGATCGTGATCTTTCCTATAACATACTTTTGGGTCGCCCATGGATTCATGATATGTAGGCAGTACCATCAACATACCATCAATGCCTCAAGTTTCCATATGATGGACAAGAAATAACTATACAAGCTGATTACAATAGCACCCAAACTTGTTCAAATCTTCGAGCAACTCAAGACGCCTTTGTGCCACACAATAGGGAAGCTTTTACTGCTTCTTCTTCTAATCTACAAGGTTAGTTGCAAGAATTGACAAAGAATCTTGACACCAAGCTACATTTTAAAGACAAAGGAGTAGGTGAATATTCACTATCCCTTTCTAGCTTACCTCCTTCTCTGAGGTCACATGGTCAGCCGACCCTATCAAATCAAAAGATCGCAACAGCCTCTACATCCCAAGCTTCTGTGCCAATCATAAAGTTTGATGGAAAATTCATTAAAGCTAACACCACCGAGGAAGAAACCAAAGATAGGGACATCCTAAGCTGGCTATACAAAGATGAAGATGAATCTATCTTGCACATCAAGTTACCTACTGAACAATATGCCAAAGGGTATGCTATCATGCAAAGAATGGGCTATGAAGGAAATGGTCTACAAGGAAAAAGAAAAGAAGGAATCATTGAGCCAATTCAACCTATTTCAATACATCCAAAAGATAAAACAGGACTTGGATATGGTAAGGATACAAAAGAGTCAACTTCATAGCAAGCACATCAAACTCATGAAGGAGAATCAATTTCAGATAAGCCCCATGAAGATGCCACTTTACAAAAATTTTATGGATCAATTTTTCAATTACA
Source organism: Sequoia sempervirens (assembly GCA_007258455.2). Taxonomy (NCBI): domain Eukaryota; kingdom Viridiplantae; phylum Streptophyta; class Pinopsida; order Cupressales; family Cupressaceae; genus Sequoia; species Sequoia sempervirens. Next base: position 473,645,793 of record VDFB02271358.1, on the reverse strand, counting down.
GAACAGTTCAGACACTGATTCCAATGGATATGAATGGGATGATGTTTCTGATGATACATTCTTAACAGAGAAAAGGGTGGATGTCATACACAAATTCACACCCACATTCTTACAAGGGGAGGGCTCAAGGCCTCCACTTGATTATGTTTTACAAAGCGATAATGACTCAAGTGAGGATGATTCAAATTTTAATGAGATTGATAATTGAAAGGAGAATACCATCATGGACCTTGTCCATCATGAAAATGACAACCATATCATGAATTTGACAGCTCAAGACCTTACCCAACCTAATGATTCCATGCCTTTAGTCTATCCAGAACTTATTGATTGGGACAACGATGCACCTATCCATATCCCTACATTCCATGATGATGAGGATATTATAAATTTCCTTTGTTCATCTAATCAAGAAAATAATTGTTCCATCAAAGAATCTCATACTCAAGATTTTGATAGGGAGGGTGTCAAGTCTCTTAGCTGCGAAATAAATGAAATAAAAGACAGATCTATTGGTGAAAACCAAAAAATGGCAGTGGTAGATCACAACAAGAGAAAAATAAAGAGAAAATCCAACGGTGAAAACCTTTTTGAGGCACTGAAGGATGAGAAACTTGACACTCTTCCCAAACATTATCAAGAAAGATCTTTTGTTTTGATTGAGCCCACAGAATCAATCAACATAAGTACAATAGAGCAGCCAAAAATCTTGCAACTTGCAGCATCATTAACAATAGAAGAAGTACTAAAATTCATAGACTTCTTGAAGGAGAATCAAATCAACTTCTCTTGGTCATATGTCGATATGCCAGGGTTAAATCCTAATCTGATAATGCATCATTTATCTATAAACGCAGGGGCAAAACTTGTGAAGCAAAAACTCAGAAAAATGCATCCACATGTTGCATTATTGGTTAAAGAAGAGTTAAAGAAGCTTTTAGATGTTGGATTCATTTGGTCTATTGACTATGTAGAATGAATCTCCAATATCATACCTATTTCAAAGCTGGATGGAAGGATTAGAATTTGTACAGATTTTAGAGATTTGAACAAAGCATGTCCCAAAGATGATTTGCCTTTGCCAAACATAGATATGATTGTTGATTTAACTGCTGGTCATGCAATGTATTCATTAATGGATGTATATTTAGGATACAACTAGATAAAAATTGCACCAGAGGATCAAGATAAAACAACATTCACGTGCCCTTGGGGTACCTATTGTTGGAATGTCATGCCATTTGGGTTTAAAAATGCAGGAGCGACTTATCAAAGAGCAATGACCACCATTTTCCATGACATGATGCACACCTTCATGGAAGACTGTGTGGATGAATTACTGGCCAAATCCAACACAAGAGAAGGACATCTAGAAATCTTGTCAAAGATCTTTATCAGAATTGAGAAGTTTAATGTTCGCCTCAATCCAAAGAAATGTGTCTTTGGTGTTAAATCTAGAAAACTCCTGGGATACATTGTTTCAGAAAAGGGCATAGAGGTTGATCCAGAAAAAGTACAAGCTATAATGGACATGCCACCACCATGAAATATCAGTCAGCTTCGATCACTACAAGGATGACTACAATCCATCAGGAGGTTTATAGCTCAATTGGCAAACAAAAGCTTACCATTTACACATCTATTGCATAAAAATGTCCAATTCAAATGGGAGGAAAAGTGTGAAGCAACATTCAATCAGATCAAGCAATATCTTATGAATCCACCAGTCCTAATTCCACCAGTTCTAGGAGAGCCCCTCATACTCTATATTTCAGCAATAGAAGTATATTTAGGAGCATTACTTGCACAGGAGGATGCTACAGGCAAAGAAAAAGCCATATACTATATCAGCAGAACATTAACAAGTCATGAACTAAACTAAACTTTCATTGAAAAAGATTTTCTAGCAGTAGTGTTTGCTTCTCAAAAGTTGCAACACTATATGTTGGTTGATACAGTTAAGCTGATAACCAAAATCGATCCACTAAAATACCTCTTAAGCAAAGCTACCTTAACAGGAAGACTTGCAAAATGGGTAATTATCTTAAGTGAGTTTGACATTCACTAAGTAGATCAAAGAGCTATAAAAGGACAGGTCATAGCAGATCAGTTGGCCGAAGCACCTTTACAAGAAAAAAACCCAATGCACATTGAATTTCCTGATGCAGACATCTTCACAACAACAATTAAGAAATCATGGACATTGTACTTTGATGGATCCTACATGCAACATGGATCAGGGGCAGGGATTCTTTTTGTCACACATGAAGGACATACCATTCCAAAATCATACCAGTTGATGTTTCCCTACACAAATAACATAGCTGAATATGAAGCATTGCTCATAGGAATAAAGATAGCATTGGACTAGCAGATTACAGAACTGCAAGTCTACGACGATTCACAACTTTTCATTAACCAAATCAATGATGATTATTAGACTAAAGATGATAAGTTGTTACCTTATAAGAACATGGTGGATGATTTTAAAAAGTATTTTGTGACAACCAAGTTTTCACAAATCCCAAGGATTGATAATAAAGCTGCAGATGCAATTGCTACAATTGCTTCCTTGTTACAATTATCAGAAAATAAAAAATGGTACCAATTCTTGGTGGAACAATTGTTTTCTCCCACCTATGATAATCCAGAGACCCAAGTCATATGCCATTTAACCAATTCTGATTCACCTTTATATGGCAAGACTTATACCTACCTAAAAAATAACATCTTACCTCCAGACTTATCCCAAAACCAGAAAAGGAATTTCATACGCCAATCATCCCGTTATACCTTGATCGCTGATATCCTTTACAGACGTGATCTTAATGGTACGCTTCTTCGATGTCTTGAATGTGACGAATTTGAAAAATCCTTACAAGAGGTTCATGGTGGTATTTGTGGAACTCATTCAAGTGGTTTAACCTTAGCCAAGAAACTTGTTAGAATGGGATATTATTGGCCTACCATGGAGAAAGATTTTTTTACTTTTGTCAAGAAGTGTTCTAAATGCTAGATTCATGGAAATCTTATTCATGCACATGCACATGAACTGTAGCCTTTTTCTTAGTGGGGACTAGATCTTGTTGGCAAAATTCACCCTTCATCATCAAATGGGCATAAATTCATCTTCACGGCTACAGAGTATTTTACAAAATGGATCGAAGCTGTTCCTTTGACAACCGTGATCGGTAAACAAATCTCTTCATTTATCCTGAATTACATCATCTACCGATATGGAATTCCTAATTCTATCATCACTGATAATGGGAGGCCTTTCAAAAATCAGGATGTTGACAAACTTTGTGAACGATTTCACATCCAACACAGGTTCTTTACACATTATCCACAATGAAATGGTCAAGCAGAAGCTTCAAACAAAACAATCTTGAAGATCTTGAAGAAGACGATAAATGATGCCGGTCGTGATTGGCATGTCCAATTGAATCCAGCTTTGTGGGCATACAAAACTAGCATTCGCACACCAACAGGAGCTACCCCATATGCCTTGGTATATGGAGCAAAAGCAATCTTACCATTAGAGGCTGAAATACCTTCGCTTAGGGTCTCATTAAAAGGATTGATAAATCATGAAGACTACCAAGTATCTCATCTGTAAGAGCTAGAACTGTTAAATGAAAGACATCAACATGCAGCTGATCATTTGAAGGGTTATCAACAAGTTATGTCCCGTAGCTACAATCATAGAGTTAAACCACAGAAATTTCAAGTAGGTGACTTAGTCTTGAAAGAAAATCCACGCAATCAGCAAGACAAAGAGAAGAAAGGAAAATTTGAACCAAATTGGCTTGGTCCATTTGTCATCATTGCAGCATACGTTCTGGAGCATATCAGTTATCTACATCAGAAGGGGACCTATTTGAAGAGCTGATTAACAACATTCATTTGAAGAAGTTCTATGTCTGAATCATAAAAATCAAAAAAAGTCTTGACAAAATCCATAAAAATAAAAAAAAGTCCTAAAAAATCTAAAAAAGTTCTAAAAAAAATCCATAAAAATAAAAAAAAGTCCTGAAAAAATCCATAAAAATCAGAAAAAGTCTTGAAAAAGTGCAATAAAAACAAGTGGTGAAAACCTGGCAAACAGGCGCTACTTGTAATCAAAATGGGCTCCTCTATCTATTAGCTTATGTCTTGCATTCGCTTTCTGACATCATCTATTTCATATCTATCATCTGTACATATCTATCATATCCATATCATGCAACGGGAATCCTTGTGTGTCATCATGGCTTGATGAAATTTGTACATATCCTTAATATTTAGGTTGTGTTTACATTGGGGGCAGAAACACAGACTAAACAAGAAAGGGGCAATAAGCTTTTAGAACATCACAAACATACAACTGACGGTTTGACAAACCACAACATACATTGACACATCAAATCAACCATGACATCAAAAAAATCACTCAATGCTAATGATATCAAACAACATGGTCAAAACAATGTTAATCAAAACACAAACATCAATGTTGATAACCAAGTTGGATGATCTTAATCTAAATAATGTTTGGAATACTATAGGCAAAATTTGAATTGTAGGTTGATTTTTCTATCATATCTCTGGAGCAGTTCGATGATGTACTGAACTAGAAAAGCAAGGAAGGAGTATGATTTTTCTTTGTCTGTTGTTTGTGAGGAAATCATTAGTACTATGCAAATTGGTTGTGTGACATGCTCTACTAAGTATCATTGATGACATTTCAGAATTTGCATGGCAAACGGATTAACTCTTGTCTATTTATGCAAGCGATACTCAGGTCATCTCGGTTCAATTATACCTAGATGCTTGTATTATCTTGCTATATTAAAAATCATGAAAGCAATACTCAGGTCATCACTGGTGCTAACATACCCTTTGATGCTTATATTAACTTTCAACATTTTAATGCTCTATGATGAAACAAAAAGCACAAATAAGCTCTCAGAATGGAAATATTGTACAGATACCTTACATGGTTAGTATAGGAATCTGCATTTTTGCATTTACAAATTTTTCCCAAAAGCTGGCAAAGTATCAAAGTTTCATATCTTTCCAGTAAATGACTGAGTACATTTTGACATTCGCAAAAAAACATCATCATATACATTTTTCATACATATTTGCATTAGAAAATCATAAAAACAAAGCATACATTATAAATCAAAAAGAAAATCATGGGTATTCATAAATTGTACCATCCATCATTTCACATTCATAATAATTCATCAATAGATTGCAATCATATCATAGCATTGCACTTTCATTTTCATATCCAAAAAATCATATATACATCATAAGCACAACATTGTGAAACCATCACATAAAACATCATTCATATAGAAAATAGAAGCATTCATCACATAAGGAATTATCACTGCATATCATATATCTCAAAAATGAATGTCAAAATGTACAAAAGATGTCAACTATACATCATCAAAAATGGGATCATATTAGTGTGTATACATATGTCTCAATAGAGTATCAATAAGACATCATGCAAAATGTACTATGAAGTGCTATCCTCTGATGGTGTTGGTCTGGGACCTGTCCCACCTACACCTGATGGACCTACTCCACCTACCTCTAATGGACCTCCTAGAGGTAATGGCTGTGATACACCCCTGCTGGTAGCCTAAGAGCGACTATGAGTAGACCGAGACTGTGTATAACTCATTCTCCGCTCAGGTGGCACTGTATCATGATACCTGATCCTATAGAACTCTACCTCCTGGGTGGCTCTGGTCACCTCTCTCATCATGTCACTAGTCGAGGTACCTGCTGCTACTCTCTATAGACTGTCAACTAGGGCCATGGCTTGCTCACCCTGCTATCTGGCTGTATCTCTCTCAGCAGTAACTTTCATTAATTTTCCCTATAGCAGTGTAACCAAGGTCTGTGCCTGTGCTAATTGATCCTGTAAACTCTACACTATAATTTGCAAGGTAGATATCTAACTCAGTCCCACTGGATCTATTGAAGACGATGGAGTTGAATGTCTCATCCAAGGTCCACCTCTACCACCTTTGCCACCACCTCTGCCACCACCTCTGCCGCTACCTCTGTCACCTCTGCCGCCGCCTCCACCACTATCACCTCCACTCTCCTCATCACTACTATCTCCATCCCCATCTGACTCATCATCATCATCCTCCTCGGAGTCATCACCCTCTGAAGTAGCATCTCGCTGTCACCTATGTCCTCCTACATGTGGTCTCTCCTCTGCAACTGGAACGACAGGGTCATTAGGATCAAATAATCGTGGCACAGGATGTTCTAGCACATACTGACCATACTCTGGAGTCATCCCTCCGTCAAGAATATCATCTTTGTAGTCCCACATATGTGCTCCCAAACTGGTGAACTCTGCTACTGCTGCATCATATGCAATTCGCAGACCCCACATTGTAATCTCCTATTGTCGACACACATAAATAGAAGAACCCATAGGCATACCCTAAGGCTGACCATACTGTCAAAACACTTGACCAAGAACAAACCTCTCAATAATCCCAAGAGCACGACCAATCATATATCTGGCGGTAAAAACATAGGGCATCTCCTTAGCATCCTCTGGCCATGCCTCACAATCTACATAAGGCTGCCAACATACGGTATCAAGATCATCGAGAAGACACTGCCAATGATCTAGTTTGCCCAGCCTAGGCTGAGCAATGATATCAATATATATGAATATGTACGGTCGATAGATAGGCCGCCATCCTCAAGTCAATGGTCACATAATGGTAAAGTGCTCCCATGCCCATATCTGTAATAGTGAACAATCGACAGCAAAACTTTGGCCTCCACCATACACAATATGGTGTAGCTCATCATATAAATGTGCAAGCATGCACGATCCCCAGGCATATCGTGTACCCTGTATCACCATACTCTCAAGTACATGACCCCACCTGATTGCAAAACCCTTCGACCTATGGTCGTGGCACAAAACACCTCCAATGAAACCTGCAAGTACAGATGGTAGGGGCGCATATGAATCTGTCATATCCATCCATGGGATATAATATCTCACAATATCATCATCTCTGAATATCTGCCTTAAGGCATCAGTGCCTCCTACCTCTTGGCCATCAAAAATCACTATCTTGCCCATCACTGGAATCCTCAAGATGCAGTATACATCCTTTGGAGTCACTGTAATCTCTCCTATCGGTAAATGAAAGGTGTTCATGTCGTTGTGCCACCTCTCTGCAAGAGCTATCAATAAGGCTCTCTTGAGATGCACCTCAGGCATCTCAAGTAACGAGATTAGTCCACATGCCTCAATCACATCTCGGTCCGCATGTACAAGCTGCAGAATCAATCTCCATGTCTTCAGGAATGTCTCCCATAATTGCAAGACGCCCAATCTCTCCTATTGAATAGGAAGAATCATCAAATCAAAGCAACATCAATATCCAATCATCATGACAAATCAATCAAATTTGAATATCAACAACCTATTTGTTTTTCATCATCATGGAAAGCAAATTTATCAAATCCTATTTCTTTTTAACAACCTTAGAAGCAAACTTATGAACAACCTATTTGTTTTTCATCATCATGGAAAGCAAATTTATCACAATCCTATTTGTTTTTAACAACTTTAGAAGCAAACTTATCAACAATTTGTTTTTCATCATCATGGAAAGCAAATTTATCACAATCCTATTTGTTTTTAACACCTTTAGAAGCAAACTTATCAAACAACTATTTGTTTTTAACAACTTTAGAAGCAAACTTATCAGCTACTATTTGTTTTCCAACAACCTTTGGCACAAATTGATCACACCAAACAACATCAAATCATAGGCATTACAAAAATTATAATGGGCGCTACATAAATCATCAAGGGGGCTACAGAAACCTTCATGGGTGCTACAGTATTAAGGGCACTATGGAAATTATCAAGGGCACTACAAAAAGTTTGGAGGGCGCTAAAACACACCCTTTCACATCAAAACATGGATAAACGTGCCCTAAACAAAAAAATTTCAAATAGCAGAAGTTTAATGGGGTACATACCACGGGTCCATAGTGTGCTGGCCGCTGATGTCATCGGATGCACTCAAAACAGTGCTGGTTGATAGGAAGTGCCATCTTTCTCACTCCAGAGCTCAAAAATTACAATTTTTACTAGGTTAAAATGGAAAATGACATTTTTAACCTATTTAAAGAAAAAATTGGGACATTTTATCACATTTTATCACAACAGGGGAAATTTAGGTCATCAATTTTTCATCTCACATCTTTCCACTTCAATTTCTTCACATCATCATTTTCGAACAATGAATTGACATCTAAATAATTATAAAATTCCAAAAAATCTAATTTTTTTTTAAAAAATCACAAAAATCAAAAATCTTATCGATTCATCATCTGAGGGGGCATATACCTATCAAAATTTGACAATCAACATCTGGGAAAAATTTCAAAATTCTTTGAAGCAATGCGTAAAATACATCACTTCAAAGAGGGGCAAAATGTATACACTTAAAAATGGTCACATCACAATAGTCTGGTAATATTTAATTAAATCTCTGAATTCAATCTGCATATAAATAAATTTAAATAATTTATTTATATTGTTCATTCTTTCATTTCGATTAAATAAATAAGTTTATTTAATCACTTTTCTTATCCATTTATTAATTAATTAAATAAACATTATGATTTATTTATATTAATTATCATATAATCTTGACTTGAATATTTTATTCAAATAAAGATTAAATATTCTTCTCTTCTAAAAATCCTCTAAATTCCATTCATAATTAAATATTCTAAATATTTAATTAATTCTTCTAAAGTCCATTCACAATTAAATATTCTAAATATTTAATTAAATTTTCTAAAGTCACATCACAATTAAATATTCCAAAATATTTAATTAAGTCTTCTATTGTCCTAAAATCAAATATCAAACTCACATAAAGTAAATAAATTTATTTATTTAATTTGGATTTATCTTCAACAACCGTGAAACAAACTTCAAAACAGAAAATTAATTTCTTTTTTTTTGTACAAAATTGTTCCCATGGGTTGAAGACAAACCTCCATTCTTCTCTCCAACCTCCCAACATCTTCCATCTTCCTCTCAACCTCTCAATCTCTCACCATTCAAAATTACCAGACAATCTCACAACCATTGATCTTTGCCAACCAAGCTCTTGCCTGTAAAAATCTATAAAAGGGATTGTCGGGTCTCTAAAAAAAAGAGAAGCTTTCATACATGAAAACTATAGTCAATCAGCCTTTCAGCATTCATAGCATTTTAGAATCATAGCATAGCATAGCTCAACATATTAGCATTCCATATCATGGCCTATCATCCTCATAGCTTAGTTTCAGAAGCACCCATAATCCACAGCCCCTGTGCATATCCATACATCAACATTTCACTCCACCAGCATATAGGATAGAGAAGTACTCTCCCTTTTGCATACTCGTTCTGCAGGTTGCCATTCTGAGAAGCTTTGCTTATACAATTTGAGAGCAACAGCTTCAAGCAAATCACTAGAGATAGAGGACAATGGAACGACTCTGAAGAAGCTTTGTTTAATCTCTTTGATTTCATATTTTATTTAGTTTTCTTTAGTTTAATGTTGCATTGGTGTGTTTTTTTTATCTTATTTTGATACTAACATTTCCCACACACAGTCAATATCCATATTAACTTTCTAAACATCTATTTTTTGAAATCCAAATAAATTAAGGTTTTGATATTTAATTAATTTTAGTATTGTATTTGTTTTCACTATAAAATGTATTATTATTTTATGTAATATTTGATCCACACATCCAAATTTGAGAAAAATACTATTTTAATATGGTACATTCTTTTGTACACATACTAAAATATTATTTAACAGATTTTCATCAAATTATGGGTGGAGGAAACTCAATTTTTTTATTTTTCAAGATGTGTCCATTTTGAAAATTAGTAAAAATTGAAATATTCATAAACAATTAGAAAAAATACATATACTAATACATCATCTTAGTTAACTTCATAATAAATAGACTTGTAAAATAACTAGTGAAACTAAAAAAATGAAAGTACATGTGACACTATTTTATATTTTTGGTTTAAAAATAATATCACTTTATATGTTCTAAAAATTTGACTATTTTAATCTCCTAAAATGAATTAGTTTAGAAACTAGATTTTAAGAACTATACTTTATGTTCTTACTGTATTGCCACATTTTGAGCATGGGTAAGCCAATTTACTCATTGAAGTTTATTTTTATTAATTTCATGAAAATAATGGCCACATTTGAATCTTTTATGTTCCCATTTATATATACTTATATTTTTAGAAGCTGAAAACAATTCTTTTCCACCTTGTCCCTAAACTTAGCTCAAGATATTGATTTGTTTGGAGTAGATGTGTGCATTCTATAGGCGAATAAGGTACTGGAGATTTAAGGAAAGCAAATCCTATGAATTTTAGAACTCCTTAAACACTAACAACCCAAGAGGGTTACATACATGAATTGATAGTACTAAAATGTCCTTAAACACTAACTTTTAGTGCTCCTAAACATTTCTCTTGTGCATCTTGATGTAGATATAGTATCCACATCCCCCAATATCTTAAAAAAAAAGATTTAAAATTTAATAGATTACCCTTTCAACCTTCTCAATCCATTTCCAATGTGAGAATACACATTTTCTAGAATTAGAATATCCCTAAAATGATATGCCTATTCTCTCTTGTACTACCAAATTGTGAGATTAGAAAGTATGACATAAATGAATATCACTACATATTTAAAATGCTTATATTATTTTATACAAATTTAATTCACCTTACAAATTTAATTATTCATTGATTTATATGTATAACATGTATATTTTTCCATCATTTTGATTGAATTAAGTATCGTTCACATGATTAAATTTTCACTTAATTCAATTATATTTCTTTGAAATTTTACAAATGAAAACCCTAACAACTACAATTAATATGAAATTCATTACTCATTATACACAAAATTTAATTTGATTGTAGTGACTTAAAATGAAATATTAATAAAATTATTTATTTATATTCAGACTTATAGCCATCCTTAATTAACGTATAAATATAACCTTCAAGTTATCTTCAATCAAAGTATAATATTATCTACAATTAAGCCTATCTTTAATTAGACTTTTGATATGTTAAATTGGTTGTTGAAAAGGTCATCCCTCATTCACATTTGGGATCATTAGGGATTAAAATTTAAGTAATTTAAATGCTATATTATTTTCATAAGAATCTGTTTGTCAATTTTACAATATTGGTAGAGTATTTTAGTTCTTTTCTATTTAGTTTTGTTTATGGAAGTAATATTCTTCAAACATAAGATATATGTTTTTATACAATATATGTATATAATTTGTTAAATTAATATATTTATCTATATCATTTAAAAAATATAATTTTATATAAATATAATATCTTTTATTTTTGTATTTTGTTCTATTTTTTTGATGCTTTGAATCATATATTAATTATTATGCAATTTTGTTAAGTTACTGGAATACATAAAAAAAAAATCATTGATAAATTAAATACATTAAAAATATTTTGAAATGTTTAAAAATAATGTAGAAAAATATGTTTGTAATTAATTTTCTAAATCTTATTTCATGAAATAAGACATAATATCACGTGAATATAGTCAAACATAAAGTACATAAGATACATAATTTAACATCCTAAAATCACTAAAACTATGGATAAATATTAATTGATATTTTTTATTCTTTTTCAGAAATTAATATACCATTAATCATAGATTCTAAAACATAAATTTTCTTTTTTTAGACTGTAGGAATCAAGAAGATAATTCTTCTTTTATATAAAAATTTGAAAATAAAAAAATTACATACCCATAATATTTATATGATAATATAATTTAAATCTTTAACTTAAAAATTATCTCACATTTTAAATCATCTTTACAAAATATAAACAACAATAATATACTAAAATTATTTATATATTTAAAATTTATAAAATCAATACAAATTTAGTGACATCAAAGATGCTATATGCATTCAAAATTATTTCAATGAATTATATAGTCTATATATCTTTGTTTCCTTATATTTTATATCAAAATAGTTACTAATACCATAAGATGGTTTAACAAAAGCTTTAGGGTTTAAGGTTGAAGTTCATGATATAGAAAAAATTTGTAATGTTTATTATCCCGAGAGGTGTACCCCTACAATGAAAACATGGTGCCTATAGGAGGCCAACACAATCTGTGAAAGAAAAACAAAAGGCAATAGTTAATAATATTTATTTATTTAAAAAAATAAAAAGCAATAGACATATTAAAAATATTAAAAATTACATATAAAAGTACGTTTCTAAATTAATATATTTAAAATTAAAAAAATTGAAAGAAAAACAACAAACAACACACAATTAATAATATTTATTTATTTAATATCATGTTTCTAAATCATTATATTTAAAATTTCTAAAAAATAAAAAAATACACCTCAAAAATGATATATCTCGACGTACATTATATAGATTAATATTAAGATATATAATCTAGTTTACTACTACAACTATAATCTTTCCCAAGTGTTAACCTAAAAGATTTATTTTAATACATGAAGACTACAAATTATACAAGACCAATAAAATGAAGAAATAATTTTACATTTCTCAATCTATGCCTGTTATTTTAATACCATTACACTCTCGTATTTAAATACGTATTACTTCTGCTAAGAAACATTCAAATAATAATGAGACTTGGATATTAATGCAATGTCATTAGTACAATATAAACATTTTCAAAAGTTGGGAAATACATAAATTTGAAGCTATGTCAGAAGATTAACAAATCATATATGTGTCGATAATAGAGTATATAGTGCATGGAGTCATTTAATACATATTAATGGCAGAAAACCAAATAAAAAGGATAATATATCATCAATCAAATTGTCTCTATTGAGTTGATATTCCAGTCTTGTCCACACTCTGGATAATTCGGAAGAAAGTTCTATGAACACAACCTTTGTTTTGAAAGAGGATAGGATTGATAAGTAGGAGGTATTTTTCCACAGCGTGTCAAATTATGATATTGCTATCAGGATTCAACCGTGTAGTTTTGAGTCAAACTCATTGACCCATGTTTCATGAGTAGTGGTTCAACAAGAACCCATCTCTCATGATATCGAATGGTCCACTTAGCACTCATTGCATCTAGGTGATGCTGATAGGTCACCCATCCCAGTCTTGTCCACACTCTGGAAATGAGCATCACCTAGATGCAATGAGTGCTAAGTGGACCATTCGATATCATGAGAGATGGGTTCTTGTTGAACCACTACTCATGAAACATGGGTCAATGAGTTTGACTCAAAACTACACGGTTGAATCCTGATAGCAATATCATAAGAGGATAGGATGTCGACCAACATTAAAAAAAAATACATACTATTTTTTTTCATTGGTGTTTTTAATTATATTTTATAATTAGCTGATAGGCTATTTTGTTTGAAGTTTACGTTGGGATTTTTGTCAGCTCAGCTGTGAATTGGATTTTCTGGTGCCAGAGATCTCCTGACCGGCGGCGACTTGACCAGGTTTTCTTGTGGCGATGTGGAGGTTGGTAATTACATAGATTGGTTGTGGTGGAGTTAGTAAGTGTTTGGTCATGGGAATGTTGTTTCATTATGTCATTGTTGTACGATGGAGGCAAACAAAGTAAATGTGAGCAGATTAAATAAATGAAATATTGAGCGTTGTAGTGTGGGAATATATACTTTGTTTAAGTTGTATTGTCGAAACAACCATTGCGGTGTTGGTTTCATAACTGACTATTGTAAAAATCATCACCTTCGGCTCCATGGTCGGTTTCATAGTAGATTGGAGGGTTTTAAAATTGTTCTTCTCAATAATCTATAAGTTGTTTTACATGGGGGTTTTGCATAAATGATTTATTCATTGTTTATGTTAAAATTGTTGTTCTCCAGAATCTGTAAGTTGTTTTACATGGGTGTTGCAATGTGGGAAAGTAAAGTCCAAAATGTGTGAGAAAATATATTGGTTAAGTTGCATTGTTGAAAGAGGCATTGTGGTGTTAGTTTGATAGTAGACTATTCTAAAAATTGTCGACTTTGGTTCGGTGGTTCGTTTGATAGGAGACTATTGTAAAAATTGATGGCTTCGGCTCCATTTTATAGGATATTGGAGGGCTTTAAAACAGTTGTTCTATGCAATTTGTAAGTCATATTACATGAGTTTTTTGCATAAATGATTTATTTATTGTTTATGTTAAAATTGTTGTATGAAATTTGTAAGTCATTTTACATGGGTGTTTGACGCTATGATTTTGTATGAATGGATAAATTGCACTTAAATCTTCTTTCTTTCGTCAAAAAAATATGGTTAGGGTTTGTAATTTTTTCGTCTGTTGTTTATTTTTTGTTGTTATCACTATGCATCTTTGGCCTTATAACCCTTACCATAGGAGCAATTGTAGTTAAATCTTGTTTCTTTGGTCAAAAAATATGGTTAGGGTTAGTAATTTTATCGTCCTTTGTTTGTTGTTTTAGTTATCACTGTGCATCTTTGTCGTTACAACCATTAACATAGGACCAATTGCAGATTAACATAGGAGTGATTGCATATATATATATGGCCTTATACCCATTACCATATTAGTAATTGTAGTTAAATCTTGTTTCTTTGGTAAAAAATATGGTTAGGGTTAGTAGTTTTATCACCCTCCATTTATTGTTTTAGTTATCTTTATGCATCTTTTCCATTACATCCATTAACATAGGACCAACTGTAGGTTAACATAGGAGTGATTGCATATGTATATATATGTAGAGGGTTAGTATGAAAGAAGAAACATGTTGGAGATAAAATTAGTTTGGTGGGTGTTAAGTGTTATTCTTTAGAATATCTCTTTTATCTGTTCAATTTATTTGTTTGAAGTTTTTGATGGGATTTTCTATCAGCCTAGCCATGAAGAGGGTTTATCTTGTAATAGCTCTTTTACAATTTCTCTATTTGTCTAGAATATTTAGTGCCCAACAATTTAGCTCAAATTTTTGATTGTGTGGTGATATAGGCATTCAATACAGGTTATTGCTACTTATTGTCTTTACAAGTTGTATTTAATGTGGGTTTGGTTCCAAAGAATGTAGCTCAATTTTTGAATTAACAATCCAACTCTTACATATACTGCTTGTCTTGTATGAATATATTTATTGTGGGTTTTTGATCATCTATGATTTATGTATGATTCTTAAGTGTTTTTCTTATAGTTGTTTTAAAATTTTCCTATTTTGTCTATAATTGTAGACACTAAAATTTGGTCTAAGCCTGTGACTTCAATTTCTTCATAATTTATATTGTCATAGTTGTGATTAAATAATGTTAATTATTTAATTACTTTCTAAAGTCCTTTTCTTATCCATTAATTAAATAACTTTTAATTATTTAATTAATTCACTTTAATATTTATTCATCTATTAATTAAATAACTTTAATTAGTCTCAGTATCCTATATACATCCTCTAATGTCACCGTTGCCTCACCAGTAGGTAGATGAAACGACAATGTCTCCAAGTGCCATTGCTAGCATAAAGCAGTTAATAGACCTTGGTTTTCCTGAATAGTGGGCATGAATGTCACATGGTGTAGACCCAAGTGCCACAAGAACCATTTCTCCCCACTCCATAGCCAACCCCGGAAGTCGAAGGTCAACGGTCTCAACTCTCTAGTATATATTAGATCCAATACAACCTCCAATGACATTATGCATGCCTCATGTCAGAATCAAATAACCTATCTTAGTCCAAAATTCCAATATTCTCTACCAATCAAATGTGTTATTTCATTTTCAAATGTGTTGCAAAAAATCAAATGCATCATTTCAAATTGCAAATGCATTATAAATAGACATATGCATTATCCTAATATGCAAATGTGTGTTACAAATGCAATCATGCCCACATAATGACTATTCAAAATGCAAATACATTTAAGAAAAAAAATGTGTTGACAAATTCTATATGTGCTACTATTAACTACATATGCAATGCAAACATACATATGCAACTCATTACAAATCAAATGTGTTTATCTTATACAACACTAATGCTATCCTATGACATGAATTTGCATATGCATTGTTTCGCATACACATGCATTGAAAACGCATGCATATGTAGTGTAACATAAAATGATGCATGACGAAAAATTGAAATAAATGTATCAAAAAGCATGAAAAACAAAATTTCAAGAGAGGGGGCCCTTGTTTGTAGGTTGTCTGAAGGTCCGAATGTTATAACCATGATGCTGCGAGTGTGGAACTAGAGACATGGTGGCTAGAATACCAGAGCAAAAATCTCAAATTTCTAAACTTGGAGGGTGAAAATGAATTGGATTTTCATCCAATTTCTATATATACCTAGGGTTTCTCGGTGGCATTTTCTCCAACCTTGTCTATTAGTCGCATATTCTTCCAGATTCTATCGCCTTGTACATGTACTAAACTCTTTGAAACTCATTTTTGTCAACTTCATTGCATTTATGGCTATCAAATTGACTAATCGAGACTATTTCCAAATTTTTAATTTTTTTTGAAAATCTGTCAATTTTCCCGAGGGGGCATACCTTCACCTATTTTACACTTGGGCATGTTTTTGATCAATTTTCTTTGACACAATGCCAAAATGACATTGTATCAAAGAGGGGAAAAATGTAGACACTAAAATTTGGTCTAAGCCCATGACTTCAATTTCTTGATAATTCATATTGTCATGGTCGTGATTAAATAATATTAATTATTTAATTAATTTATAAAGTTCCCTTTTTATCTATTAATTAAATATATAGTTTTTATTTAATTATGTCATTAATTAACTTTATCCTCTTTCTTAAATTAAATAAATTCTTATTTAATTTATCTTTATCATATTTTCAACGATAATTAAATATACTTTAATTATTTAATTATTCATTTAACATTTTTTTCAGTCAATTAAATAAATCTTATTTATTCAATTAATCCATAAATGTCAAATCTTGAATTAAATAATCATTTAATTCATAAAAGTCTATTTTTGACATATTCTTCTATATTTAGATAAATGTTTAAGCTATCTAAGTATTCATTCCCACTTGACTCAAGATCTATTTAAATTAGTTAGTTATCTCCTGATTTAATGACTAATTATCTTTCACGAATAAACTCTTTGTCATAACCAGTCAATTATCTAGCTTTAACTCTTATTCATGTACACATTTATTAATTAAATATCTTTATTTAATTAATTAATTTATGGTTGCGTTCGAACATATAATTTTTGTTAATCTATCTTTATCCTTTTCATGCAAACATTATTCTTCTAATTTTTGAATACTTTCAACTAGAGATTAAATCATTATTTAATCTTGATCTCTATTGTTAGGTTTTATCATTCGTGTTATTACTAACACTTATCTTAATGCATGTCAAATATTTTAATCTAAATCATTCGTTTATCTTTCAATCTTAGCCTCTCATTCGAATGAGCAATTTTCTATAAATTGATCTGGCTTTTATCATTGTCTCTCCACCTGAAATTCTATGACTTTTGGAGCACTTCTTAATATTTGATATTTTGCTATAATCACATACATCAAGGCTATACTTGCACACATACTAAAAATCTTAGGGAAAGAATACCATCATAGTGAAATGGAGGACAATCGAGGTCATTCATGGAAGGATGTAGATATTGGGTGAGATCATTTTGTATTTATGTTTATACTTTCTTTGTGCTTTGTTGTTTAGCTTTAGATTACATTAGAGTTTTATTAGCCTTTGTTATTGCTTTAATCTTTCATTTTTTTCATGATGTTACAATAATATTTAGTGGAAAATTATGTAGCTTGAATTTTGAATTGAAAAGCCAATTGTTAAATAGATTTTTTCGTTACACCTTGTCTAGATAGTCATAGAATTTCAGGTAGGTAGGAATATGCTGCAAACTCAAATCTATACATGCATTTGACTTGAACTGGGTTCTTTACTTTGAATATTATTTGTAAGTAATTTCACATAAATATATGTCCATATCAAAAAAATTTGGGTGAAGGGAAATTGGAAAAGACCTATTAGGAAAACAATTAACAATCATAGGAAAATAACAGATGCTAGAAAACCCACATTAAATAGAACTTTAAAATATGGAGAATAGAACAAGAAAACTATGATAATGAATAGTTTGGTATGGGGAACTGGAAAAAAGAATATCATGAAGAACAATTTGTTATGAGGTAGTTCAAACAGTTGAGAAAAAAATAATATCATAAAACATATTGGTACAAGACAAAAAGCGAAATTGGAAAAGAGCTATTAGGAAAATAGTTAACAATCACAATTGCCTTGTCAATTCAAAATTTGAGCTACATTATTCCCCACTAAATATTATAGACAAAATAGGGAAATTGTAAAACAACTGTGGGGAACTAAAAAAAGAATATCTTGAAGAACAGTTTGTTGTAGGGAAGTGGAAACAAATGAGGAAGAAAGAATATTTATAATGAAACATATTAATATAAGAAACAACCATCCCACTTAATTAGCAAGCTTGAGCACTTACATAAACAGACCCATGTAGTTTATTCTAGGGAGCTTCAAGCAGATCAAGAAAAAAAGAATATCATGAAACATATTGATACAAGATTCTAGCTATGTTCTTTGTTAATAAATATTGAAGACAAATAGAGAAATTGTATAAGAGGTGTTAGAATAACAATTATTTTCTACAAGTCATTTTACATGGGTGTTTTGCATAAATAATTTTTCTATAGTATTTAATGCCATGTAATGTAGCTCAAATTTATAATTAAGCTTGTGGCACTATATGGATTTTCTAGAGATTGTTGCATCATATAATTGTTGTCATAGCCTAAAGAAAATAGGCATCGTGATAAAGAACTAGGTTTAAATAATTACTTTTCCAAGATGAAAAGATATGTGTATAAGTGTGGAGGAAAAAATGGTTTGGTGGCTTTTAAGTGTTATTGTAATAGCTCTTTTATCTATTCAACTTTATAATTTTCATTTAAGAAAATAAGAATATCATGAAACATATTGGTATAAGAGAACAAGAAAAATTGGAAAAGAGCTATTAGGAAAACACTTAAGAATCACAAGAAAATGACAAATGTTCTAGAACCCATATTAAATAGAAGTTTAAAATATGGAGAATAGAATAGGCAACCTACGATAATGAACAATTTGTTATGGGGAACTAGAAAATAGAATATCATCAAGAAGAGTTTGTTGTGGGGAAGTTGAAATAGATGAGGAACAAAGAATATAATGAAACATATTGATATTGTTAGAGTAATAAGTTATTCCAGTTAATTAATTATATCATATTGGTTAATTAATTCACTTATTCCTTTAGTTACTTAAGCTAAACTTAGGCACATTAATAATTGATTAATTATTAAGTGTGCACACCAGGGTTTCATTTAGGGTTTCCCTTTTAGGGTTTCTTGATCTCCTTCATAAGGATTGATCTCTTTGTAATAATTGATTATCTTAATGCATTTTGACTTTGAGGTTTACAGAACATCTTCTTTGGTTTTGCATGTCTTTTCCATGTGACGGGTGATTGCATAGAGGTGGTCTTGGTTTTCTAACATGGTATCAGTGCTCCAGACCTATAGCTGCCTATTTGTGATTTGAAGATATGGCCTTCTAGTGAGTTTCTAATACATGGGTTTCCACAAGCATCCTTTTTAGCAAGATCTGGGGGTGCCCAATTTTTTGGGACACTTTGGGCTAAAACAGACACCGTCATCGCATTCGCAGCGGCCAAAAACCCTAAGAACACCTATCATTTCATTGATTTTGGAGTAGTTGATCTGGAAGGAAAAAAAATTTTGCTAGGGAAGCCATACGACCTCTCCAACTCGCTCCCGACACATGAAAATAAAAATAAAAAGTAAAAAAATGGGGTTTTTGGAAACCCATGCTGATGCTCATAGTTTCAAAGGACTCACCGCCCAGCGGCCACCAGGCGGCCATCGGGCGGCCGCCTACCCACCACCGCCGCTCATCTCCTCCGTCTGTGCTCCACCGGCCAGCCCACCCCAGTGGGCCCCTCTACGCTCTGCCCTGGTCACATGGAGGATCGAGGGCCCTTCGCCAGCCCCTGAGGGCTTTTTTGCTTCGTGGGTGGTCTTATTGAAGACCAGGAGCTTCGCGCTCAGACTGCCGTGATCAGAATATTCCGCCAATGCAGGGCATATACCGGCAACCGAAATATTTTTCTAGCAATCATACCGGGAATATTCCAGTGATGCTTTTAGCCCCGACGACTGTCAAAATTTTTCCCATAGGGGGATCAATTTTTTCCCCTGATGGCCAGATGGCCGTCAATTTTAAGCTCGTGAAGTGCCGATGTCAGCATGACGTCAGCATCCGTACGGTGCTCTTTTTCCCCCTCCTAACCCTAGTTTGCTTTAAAGGAGCAGTTTTTTTCTTTTTGGCATAACTTGGGCATACGGTATTGAAATCGAGCAAACATGATGCAGGAGCATCCAGTGGTGTAAGGCCAATCTTGCATCACCCAAAAGTAGTTAAATTTCAAGTTTCTCAATTTTTAGATGATTTTACATTTTTGGATACCCTTTTCGTCATAATGAAATTCCCAATTTATGGTTTTTATTTTCGATTTTTGGGTTGAAAGATATTGTAGTTTTAGTTTCTCAGATTTGCACCTGAAAATCTTCCTAGTTAGATTTGAGGCACTTAGAGCTCTCGGATCGGCCCCAAAACTTTCTAAAATCGGCGTAGTGGATTTCAAGTGCGTTATTGACTTCGAGACCTTTCCAACGGTTCAAACAGTTCGCGAATTGGAGTCCTAGATCAAAAGATATGGCCTCAGGAAGTTGGCGCACCTTCTAGAAGATACAATTGCAAATGCTCTTTTGAAATTTGAACTTCATGTTGTAAATTTTTGGCGCCAAACTGCCTAAACTCAAATTTGAATGTTGTTTTGGCTCCAAACTAATGAGGAGCTCTATTTATGGGTGGGTTTCTAATTTTTGGGTAACTTTTTGGGGACAAGCTCACATATTGTGAAAGGGTTATTCTGTAGCTTTCTGTAACTTGCATGTGTTGTAGAACTTAGGGATTTGAGATCCTCTACATGTAAGAAGCTCATTTTTTGAATAATAAAATTATTCTCTTATTTGTGGGTTATTTTCTGTGTCTCGGGTTGTGCCCTCATCAAGTGGTATCAGAGCGGGTTTTCTTGAGCATGTGGACAGATCGCCGATCGTGAGGCAGTTCGCACCAAGACCGTGGTTGTGGGTCAAGGTCAAGAAAGATGCCTCCAAGAGTGATTCCTGGTAGGCATGGTGGTGCCAGAGGTGGTCGAGGCGGCATAAATGCTAGTGGAAGAGATGCACTAGCAGCCCTCCAGAAACAGATTGATGCGTTACAAGAGTAGTTGAGAAAAGGGTTAAACCCGAGGGAGGAAAGTGAGGATGAAGGAGAGGAAGAAGTAATTGATCAAGAACAAATGCGGCTAATAAGGGCCATTTCAAAGATCAGGAAAAGACCCAGAGCAGAAGTCCCCAGTTATTCCAGAAGTCTGAACCCGGAAGAGTTGATAAACTAGATCAATGAGTTAGAAGAATATTTTGAGTATGAGGAAATAGAGGACCCAGATTGGGTTAAGTTTGCAAAAATGAAGTTGTAGGGCCATGCCAATATTTGGTGGAAAGAGGTCCAGTTGGAAAGAAATCAAAGAGGAAAGGGCAATATCACCAAATGGGATCGCATGGTAGAGAAACTGAAGAAGCAGTTCATATCAGTGGACTACGAGTTAGATCTGTTCATGAAATTGCAAGGGTTGAAGCAAGGAAGCAAATCTGTGAAAGAATATACTGAAGATTTTCACAAGATAATCATCAGAACGGGTCACACAAAAGCCAATAAGGAGAAGGTAGCCCAATATCTTAATGGGTTACGACCAAGCATTCAGGAGGAGTTAAGCCTAGTTAGAATGACCATCATTGAGGATGTGTATCAGTTTGCTCTAAAGGTGGAAGAGAAGCTGAACAAAAGATTTGATGGCAAGCAAAAAGGACGAGGAGGTCAAAGCGGAAGGGATAGTGAAAGACCTTCAGAAAGCTGAAATGATGATGAAAAGAAAAGTGAAGATGTGGGTACCAGCCGAAGCCAAAGGAATGACAACTTCTACCGCCCTCGTGATCAAAATAGTGGTGATCAAAGAGGTAGAGGACAAGGAAGCTTTGGGCAAGGATTTAAAAGAGGTGGTTTCAGAGGAACGTGTTTCCAGTGTGGTGAAGAAGGGCATCAAGCCTATGAATGTCCACAACACCAAGGAAGGGTAGACAAAAGGCCAGAAGGTCATGGAAGGGTTGCGCATGCAGATGAGGAGGCCCAATCTGAACATTTAGATGATGCTGAAAGGGGAGAAGCCCTAGTGATTAGGAGAGCCCTAGTGACTAAGGAAAAGGAACCAGAACAAAGGAAGAATTTGTTTTGCACAAGGTGCAAGTGTGAAGGAAAATGTTGTGATGTCATTATTGACAGTGGGAACACCGATAATCTGGTGTCAGAGGAGATGGTCACAAAGTTGAAGCTAAAAAGGGAAAGGCACCCGCATCCATATCAGATTGCCTGGTTGCAGAAAGACCACAAATTTTTGGTTAATGAGCAGTGCCTAGTAAAGTTCAAGATCGGGAGCTACCATGATGAGGTACTCTGTGATATCATCCCCATGGATGCATGTCACATGTTGTTGGGGAGGCCATGGTAGTTCAATAGGCGAGCTATACATGATCGCCATGCAAACACTTATTCATTGATAAAGGATGGGGTTCGTCACAAGTTGAAACCCCTAAAGGAGACCAAAGAAAAGGTATGCAGTAGTGCTAGAATTTTTTATGTAGATGGAAGAAATTTTTTTAGAAGGTATGAAGCATGATCATGTGTGTTATGCATTGATTCCTAGAGTGAGTAAGGAGGATAGTGAGAAGGTTCAAGAAGAAGTTTCTCAGATGTTGGATGAGTTTCAAGATATTGTTTCTAATAATGTACCTGAGGGTTTACCACAAATAAGGAAGATCAGTCATCAGACTGACTTAATTCTTGGAGCTAGTTTGCCAAATAAGGTAGCTTATAGGATGACTCCAGCAAAAAATGAGGAATTGAATAGACAAGTTCAAGAGTTGTTGAGAAAGGGTTTGGTACGGGAGAGTTTGAGTCCATGTGCAATACCTGTCATACTAGCACCAAAGAAGGATGGGGAGTGGAGGATGTGTACAGATTCCCAAGCCATAAACAAGATAACAATCAAGTACAGATTTCCCCTGCCAAGGATGGATGACCTGATGGACTGTTTGAGTGGAGCTCAGTACTTCACAAAGATTGACTCAAGAGTGGATATCACCGATCTAGATTCGAGAGGGAGATGAATGGAAGACTACCTTCAAGACCAAAGAGGGCCTATACGAGTGGTTAGTCATGCCTTTTGGGCTAACCAATGCACCGAGCACATTCATGTGGCTCATGAACGAGGTACTAAAACAATTTCTAGGAAGTTTTGTTATTGTGTATTTAGATGATATTTTGATTTTCAGTAAGACGTTGGATGAGCATCTTATGCATATTCGGAGAGTCTTTGAGAAGTTAAGAGAAGAGAAACTGTTGATTAATCTAAAGAAGTGCAGTTTTGTGAAGAGGGAGTTAGTGTACTTGGGGTTTGTTGTCTCAGCAGAAGGTCTCAAGATGGACCCAGAGAAGGTGAAGGCTATTCTGGAATGGCCTACCCCAAGAACTACTACCGAGGTGAGATCTTTCCATGGTTTGGCTAGTTTTTATAGAAAGTTCATTAGGACAGAAAATTTTTTGAACTGTTGAAGCAGAAGGTGACAGAGCAACCTGTTCTATCCCTCCCATATTTCAACAAGGTGTTTCAGGTGGATTGTGATGCCAGTGGTTGTGCCATTGGAGTAGTGTTGAGCCAAGAAGGTAAGCCCATTGCCTATTTTAGTGAAAAGTTAAATGATGCCAAGAGAAAGTATTATGTATATGATCAGGAATTTTATACAATAGTTCAAGCATTAAAGAAATGGAGACATTATTTGTTGCCGAAGGAATTTGTTCTATATACTAATCATCAGGCCTTGTAGTACATAAATAGTCAGGGAAAATTAAATCAGAGGCATATGAAATGGGTAGAGTTTTTATAGAGTTATACCTTTGTTTTGAAACATAGGAGTGGGAAGTCAAATAGGGTTGCAGATGCCTTAAGTAGGAGGCATACATTGATGACAAAGTTGCAGATTGAAGTGGTTGGTTCAATGAACTCAAGACACTGTATTTTGAAGATCCTGATTTTGTAGAGGCTTGGAAAGCTTGCAAGGAACCTGTTACAATGGACAGGACAAGGTGGCTGGATTTCATAATTCAGGATGGCATGTTATTTAAGGGAAGTCAATTGTATATCCCAACGAGTTCCATGAGGGAGAACTTGATAAAGGAGAAGCATAGTGGAGGAATGGCAGGACATTTTGGTTGAGATAAGACCATTGCCATTATCAGTGAGCATTATTATTGGCCTCAGTTGTCACAGGATGTGAAGAAGTTTGTACAAAGCTGTAGAGTATGTCAAATGGCTAAAGGAGTGAGCCAGAATACAGGCTTATATCAGCCCTTACCTGTACCAGAGAGGCCATGGGAGGATATAAGTATGGACTTTGTTCTTAGTTTGCCAAGGACACAATAAGGGAATGATTCAATCTTTGTGGTGGTTGATAGGTTTTCGAAGATGGCACATTTCATTCCATGTCAGAAGACCCATCATGCAGTCCACATTGATGACTTGTTCTTCAAAGAGGTGGTGAGGCTACATGGTCTGCCAAGAGTATTGTGTCAGATTGTGACACCAAATTTGTGGGGTACTTTTGGAGGACCCTGTGGAAGAAGTTGAAGACAGAGTTGAAGATCAGTTCTACACACCATCCACAAATAGATGGGCAGACAGAGGTTGTTAACAGGAGTCTGGGTAACCTACTGAGATGTTTGGTAGGAGATAAACCCAAGGAGGGGACTTGATCTTACCCCAGGCAGAATTTTCTTACAACAATTCTGTCAATAGAAGCACTGGTAGATCACCATTCCAGATTGTGTATGGAGGTAGCCCCAGAACAACTCCAGAATTGAGGAACATGGACCAAGAGAAGAAAATAAGTGTTGAAGCCAAAGATTTTGTAGAACACATCAAGGATATACATGAGAAGGTAAGAAAACATATTAACAAGATGAATATGCAGTATAAGGCTAAGGCAGATCAAAAGAAGAGGTATAAGGAGTTTCAGATTGGTGATGAAGTGATGGCCCACTTGAGGAAATAAATGTTTTCAATGGGAACATATAACAAATTGAAGATGAAGAAGTTCGGTCCCTGTAAAATTTTGAAGAGGCATGATTCAGGGAATGCATATGAGGTAGAGTTGCCAGATGGATTCAACATTTCTCCTGTGTTCAACATTTCAGATTTGACATAGTATCATGAAGGTAGAATGGAGGAAGCACCAGCAATAGGGCAATATGGCATTCCAACACCTTCTTCAGAAAGGGAGGAGATTGAAGCAATCTTGGATAGTCGTGTGGGAAGGAGTACTAGAAACAGGCAGTATGAAGAATATCTGGTGAAATGGAAAGGAAGGCCTATGGAAGATTCATCCTGGCTATTGACCGATTGGATTTTCCTCAACCATCTAAGACGTGATGGGGTCACTTCTCAAATTACCCTGGGTGTCTGATGTAGGAGCATCCAGTGGTGTAAGGGCAATCTTGTATCATCCAAACATAGTTAAATTTTAAGTTTCTCAGTTTTTAGATGTTTTTACTTTTTTGGATACCCTTTTCATCATAATGAAATTCTCAATTTACGGTTTTTATTTCTGGTTCCTGGGTTGAAAGATATTGCAGTTTTAGTTTCCTAGATTTGCACCTAAAAATCTTTCGAGTTAGATTTGAGGCACTTAGAGCTCCCGGATCAGCCCCAAAACTTGCTGAAAGCGGTGTAGAAAATTTTGAGTGCATTATTGACTTTGAGACATTTCCAATGGTTCAAATGGTTCACAAATCGAAGTCCTGGATCAAAAGTTATGGCCCCGGGAAGTTGGCGCACCTTCTAGAAGATACAATTGCAAATGCTCTTTTGAAATTTGAACTTCATGTTGTAAATTTTTGGCACCAAACCGCCTAAACTCAAATTTGAATGTTGTTTTGGCTCCAAACTAATGAGGAGCTCTATTTATGGGTGGGTTTCTAATTTTTGGGTAACTTTTTGGGGACAAGCTCGCATATTGCGAAAGGGTTATTCTGTAGCTTTTTGTAACTTGCATGTGTTGTAGAACTTAGGGATTTGAGATCCTCTGTATGTAATAAGCTCCATTTTTTGAATAATAAAATTATTCTCTTATTTGTGGGTTATTTTTTGTGTCTCGGGTTGTGCCCTCATCAAAACGAGATATCGCCGGAAAGCTGGTTCTAAGCACTTTCCAGTAGTGCTGTTTATTTTTCAGTATTTTACTATTTTTCTGCATTTATTTCTATTTGAAGTCAGATGTTTATTTTAGACTTCCGAGCTCATAACTTTTTTCCACAATCTCCAATTTTCGCTATCTTTGCGGCGTTGGAAAGGTATTGAGGAGCCCTATGTTGCTGTCTATGCACTTTTTCTGTATCTTTCCCAGGTTGATCACTTAGTCCAGATTTGGCCCGATGGGTTGTTTGGAGATTACTTGGATTTTTTAGCAGTTGGGAGGGTCCATCTTGCATCTTTGCACTTCATTTTCAGTAATACATCATTCAATAATTGCTTGTTGCTTCATAGATTCCAAGGTTGTTCTCGTTTGGAGTTTTCGAGTGTTCCGTGGCATTGGGTCTACTATTGCTTTATCATGATTCCTTGAGTCAATCAGTGACTCTCATATGGTTTCAGTAGTAAACAGAAGAATCTTTCCTTTCTTGCCAGTATCAGGTTCCAGTGTTACTCTACAGTGATCTTCCAGTGCTACTTGCAGCAGTCATCTCATTGTAGGGGGGTTTTGTCCCACTGGGTTTTTCCTTCTCTACCTCATTCTTGCATTTGTAAATGGGTACCTGATCAGACCTAGTTGTCGAGACCCATCTTTGCTTTCACGCATCTTATTCTAGTGTTTTTGCTTCTTCCTAAGTTCATCTTAAGGGGGGGTGTTAGAGTAATAAGTTGTTCCACTTAATTAATTATATCATATTGGTTAATTAATTAAGTCACTTATTCCTTTAGTTACTTAAGCTAAACTTAGGCACATTAATAATTGATTAATTATTAAGTGTGCACACTAGGGTTTCATTTAGGGTTTCCCTTTTAGGGTTTCTTGATCTCCTTCATAAGGATTGATCTCTTTGTAATATTTGACTCTCTTAATGCATTTTTACTTTGAGGTTTACAAAACATCTTCTTTGGTTTCGCATGTCTTTTCCATGTGATAGGTGATTGCATGTAGGTGATCTTGGTTTTCTAATAGATATAAGACATTGCTAGCCCACGTAATTACAAGCTCCAACCCTTACATAAACAGACCTGGGTAGTTTGTTTTAGGGAGCTTCATGGAGATTAAGAAAAAAACAATATCATGAAACATATTGATGCAAGATTCGAGCTATGTTCTTTGTTAATAAATATTGAAGAGAAATAGAGAAATTGTATAAGAGGTACATTAGAATCACAATTATTTGCTATAAGTTGTTTTACATGGGTATGTTGCATAAATGATTTCTCTATAATATTTAATGGCAAGCAATGTAGCTCAAATTTACAATTAAGTTTGTGGTGTTATGCACATTTTTTAGATATTTTTGCATCATATAATTGTTGTCATGGCCTAGAGAAAATAGGTATGGTGATAAAGAATTGGGATTAAATAATTTATTTGGAAAGTTGAAAAGATATCTATATAAGCATGGAGAAAAAAATAATTTTGTGGCTTTTAAGTGTTATTCTAATAGCTCTTTTATCTGTTTAGCTTTATATTTTTAGTTGATAGGCTATTTGTTTGAAGTTTCCACTAGGATTTTTATCAGCTTAGTCGTGAATAGGATTTGTTGTCTAATAGCTCTTTTACAATTTGTTTGTTTGTTTATAATATTTAGTGGCAGGAAATGTAGCTCGAATTTCTATCTATATATATGTATTGACTTCCCTGTTTCATATTTTAAAAAATACATATACACAGAAATATATATCGATATATACAGACCAAGACCATTGTGTCTCATTTGAGAATGCAACATCAATTTATATATGCACATGTATATCTAAATAGGTGTGTATGCTATCTTTATTTGTATTTAGGTAGACTTTGATTTAAAAAGAGTTAAAAATAGCATAGGTAGACTAAATATTATAGAGAAACAGGTAATTTGTAAAAGAACTATTAGCAAATCATTGAAGAACAACATGTGTCTTATTCTCAAGTATTATCCTAATACCTCTTACAATTGTTACATAGAATGGTTGTCTTGTACCAATATGTTGCATGATATTTGTCTTCCCTGATTTGTTTTTTTTTTAATAAAAAAAGGGGTAAAAATTTTATTGAAACTCAGTAAACATCATTACAAAGGAATCGAGAGACCAAGGTCCCCAGGAAAACCAAGCCGCCGAGCAGAAAAAACAATCAACACCATCAACCGTCACCATTTCCTTCCCTATCCTCAACAAGAATTCTCTCAAGATCAAGATGAAGCTCTGGAGGAACCAGATCCCATTCCTCAATTCTCCATCCCTCAGCATGCTCAGACGCCCACTTCGCCAAGCAATCAGCAGCCCTATTCCACTCCCTTGGAATATGAACGAAGTTCACCATCTCCATTAAAGAACTAACCCTCAAAATCTGCTGCACCACCCCAGCCAACTGCTAACTAACATCATCCACTTTCTGCTTAATAAGAAGATTGATCAGAACCTGGGAATCAGATTCACAAACAACCCTTCTCCATCCCAACTCATAAGCTCTCTCAAAAGCACAAAGAATTTCCAACCCTTCCATAAGGTTGATGGTATGAACTCCATCATAGATCGAAAAAAGGAAAACCACCGAACCCAAAGAGTCCCTACCAATCCCCCCAATACCAGCCGGCCCCAGGTTGCCTTTGGAGGAACCATCAGTATTGATCATTAGAACCCTAGGTGGGGGAAGTTGCCAATATCCAGACCTGTGAACTCTCTGCTTCAAACGCCTACCACACTTTACACATGTCGAGGCCAAGGACAGCCCTTGAAACCCCAATCTCTCTTACCACTTCTGCATCCCTTTTCTCCAAAGGGAATTCTAGCTCACACTTAGCTTCCACCGTCTCCTGAACCATGCCCAAAATTCTTTGCCAAATTTGATGCTCCAACTTCTTCTCTCCATGAAATATCTGCTGGTTCTGCTCCAACCAAATCTGCCACAATATGAAGATAGGTCCCATTGACCATACCTCCTGCAAAAAGAGGGCCATAGAAGGAGGTCTACCCAGCCTCTGCCAAAACTCAATCAAGGAGGAAGCATGAACATAGGGACTATTCCAAACCCCCCACCAGAAATGCCAAAGCTGGAGGGAGAAAGGGCAACAAAAAAAGAGATGCGTAGAGTCCTTTTCGTTGGCCCCACACAAAACACAGAGAGAAGGACCCTGGAAACCACGCTTCTGAATATTTTCCCAAGTCAAACACTTGTTCCAAGCCAACATCCAAACAAAAAAATTACATTTTGTCTAGGAAGACTTGTTCCAGATCATCTTCCACCAGTGAATTTCATCCCCATCCACCCTATGGGACAATAGCTCCCGATATCCAGAAGCAACCGTATAGACCCCTTTAGGATTGGGAGATCAGGCAAGCACATCATCATGTTGGAGAGAGCTACAACGCCTACTGGAGAGGATATTGTGTAGCTCAACACATTCTTCAGGCAAACCAACATCAGGCCATTCATCGGGAGACTTCCATCCTACCACCTCCAACTGACCACGAGAGGATAAAGACTTAAAGTCACTCACCCGAGTCCACCCAACCTCAAGAAATCTCTTATAGAGATTCAACATGTGAGGAAATTGAGAAATGATGGGGGGATATCCATCCCAAGAATCAGACCAAAACTGAACCTCGGTCCCCTTTTTACAAATCCAAAATAACCCATCCTTAATGAGTGCAGCCCCTTTCTTAAGAGTGCTCCAAAACACAAAGCCCTTCCCAAGAAGGGGGTATCGAGGTATTTCGAGCTGAGGGACCCCCCAAAAATACTTCTAAGAAAGGATCCTGGCCCAGCTCTTATTATGCTCCTTACACCACCTCCAATACAATTTCATAGCTAGAGCCACACCAGTCAAAGCCATCTGTTGCAAGCCCAAGCCACCATATTGCTTCGGACTGCAAACAACCTCCCATCTAACCAGAATCCATTTGGAAGACTCTAAGCAACCAGCCCATAAAAATTGTCGTGTCACTGAATCTAAATCCTTAACAAAACCCAAAGGGGCAAGCTGAAGCATGCATCGGTAAATGGGAAAAGCTTGCACCACAGACTTGATAAGCTGAACACAGCCAGCAAAGGATAACCACCGATGAGTCTAGTGATTAACCCTTGCCCTAGAATACTTTTCCATGACTCCCGAGGCAATCTACTCACCTAGATAGGGATACCGAGATTGGTCAAAGGAAGAGTCCCGATTTGAAACCTCAAAGTTTGAGCAATCCTCCGCTGAATGGGGCACGGAGTGTTGAAGAAGAAAATAGAAGACTTATCCTCATTGATCTATTGACCTGAGGCAACCAAGTAAACATCCAACACCCTACGTAAATTAGAAGCCTCCCACATTGTGGCCATTCCCATCAGAGTAGTATCATCCACAAACTGTAGATGAGACTGTGGAGGTAAATTACCTTCCCACTGCCAACCCTGAATGCTACCCAACTCCACGTTCCTTCTAATCAATCTCCCCAACCCCTCAGCAAGGAGAATAAACAAGTAAGGAGAGAGAGGGTCCCCCTGGTGAAGACCCCTAGAAGCGCCGAAAAGCTCAGAATGATTCCCATTAATAAGCACAGAGAAAGAGACAGACGTAACACAACTCCTAACCCATTGAATCCACTCCTCTGCAAACCCAAAAGCACCCAAAACCTGCCACAAGAAGGACCATCGAACCCTATCATAGGCCTTCACCATATCCAATTTGATAAACATCACCTTTTCCTTGGAGCTGGCCATAGAATGAATGACTTCGGTTGCAATAACGATCCCATCCAGAATCTGTCTACCTACGACAAAACCACTCTGTTCTTCGGAGATCAACTCCTCAAGACCCTTTTTCAACCTGTCAGCAATTACCTTGGAGATGATTTTATAAATGACATTGCAAAGAGAAATGGGCCGAAATTGACTTAACCTATCTGCTCCCTCACACTTGGGGATAAGAGCAAGAAAAGTAGAGTTTAAAGCCCTTAGCATCTGCTTGTTCCTTTGAGATTCATGCACAACTGCCAGGAGATCAAATTTGATTATATCCCAAAATTCTTGGAAAAACTCGATCGGGAAGCCATTAGGACCAGGCGCCTTCCCCTTCTACATTTGGAAAACGGTTCCTTCAAGCTCTTCCAGTGTGATTTCACTCATAAGATGTTGATTCATCTCCCTAGACACAAGATGAGGAATACAAGAAAGGACCTGAGCCTCCTCAGAAGACCCCCCTGCGAGTCCTCCCTAAAGAGAGAAGCAAAATATTGTCTCACCTCAGTAGAAATGTCAGGGAAGGAAGAAAGAAGTTCTCCCCTATCATTCACAAGACCAGAGATAGAATTCCCATGTCTCCTTGCTTTCACCGAATTGAAAAAAGAAGAAGTATTTTTATCCCCTGCTTGTAGCCACTCTATCCGAGCCTTCTGTTTCCAATACATTTCCTCCCTCAGCTCCCATTCCTCCAGAGATCTCATAGCTTTCGCTTCGGCCTGAAGAAGCTCAGGCATCACCCCAACCTCCCTTAACCTCCTTGTGATACTATCAAGCTCCTCCTGAGCCAACGCCTTAGCATGGAAGACATTCCCAAAACTCTGAGAGTTCCAGTGCTTAAGTTGATACTTAACATATTGAAGAAGCTTGGAAAAAATATACATTGCTGTCCCATAAGCAGGTCTACCACTCCTCCACCAATCAGCCATAAAATCCTTCAGAGAAGGGTCACACAACCACATGAGCTGGAACCTAAAAGAAGGCGTACGCGGTGCATGAGTTGAATCAATGACAAGCTTGATAGGCCAGTGATCAGAACCTCTCCAATCCATGATCTCAGAATGAGAAGACCACATCCCACCAACCCAGTAACAGGACACCAGAAAGCGATCCAATCTTTATGTGATGCAATAGTCCCCAACTCGACGGTTGTTCTAGGTAAACTGCCCATTACTAGGTTTAATATCAACAAGATTCAAAGAATTGATGCTATCACGAAGCAACAAAGCAGAGGGCTCCAACCTCCCATTACCACCCCGCTTCTCAGCCAGCTCACAGATAGCATTGAAGTCTCCGACGATAATCCATGGATGGAAAGGAGCCAAAGAGTGGACAAACCTGATATGGGACCACAGAGCTTGCTTACCCCAGAAATCAGTAGGAGCATAGACATTAGAAAAGAGAATAACCTCCCCTGTCTCAAAACTAGAAGCAACCATAGACATAATGGATTTAGAAGACACCCACCAGAGAGGTCGAATTTTCTGAGGATTCCAAAAATAGGCCACACCCCTAGAAGAGCCATGAGCACCAATACATTGACACTCACCACACCTCCATAGCCTCAGTGCCAAGCCAAGCATACTCTCAACAGATAACTTAGTTTCCTGTAGAAAAAACACATCAGGACCTTGTTTTCGAACTAAATCATGAACCACTTTTTGTCGAGGGCTGTTGTTCAAGCCCCTTACATTCCATGAAAGAACAATCATTTCAAGGGGCTTGAAAAGTGAGAATCCGGAGTCTTTACCGACCCTGACTCCACCAAGTTCTTGCCTATCAATTTAATCTTTTCCACATCCTTCTTTCTGCCAGGTCTAGCAAATTTCTCTACCCCACCTTTCTTAATATCTTTTTGCAAAATGCCCAATTTTGGAGGCTTAGGCTTCTTCGCCGAATCCAGACCCGCACTTCACCTAGGAGAAGAAGAATCCTCACCCACTTCTGGAACAACGGCCAAAGAAATTGGAACCTCTGAGACCTCCGCCGATAGAGCAACACCCATGGGCACCCCATAATCTCCTTGTGGATCCAAAGAAGAATCAAGAGCAGGTCCCTCCTGAGCAAACCCCCCAGTCCCCTGCTCTAAGTTTAACACGCTTGGGTTAACTTCTTGTTGACTAAGGTCATCCAAAACCTCAAACCTGTTAAAAGTGGCCTCTTCTTGCCTTTCCTTGAAAGGTCTCTTTTGCCCCCTATTCCTACCCTGAGCCTTGACAGGAACAAAACCATCAGTACCTGCCTCCACAGTAGGCTCAATACCCTTCCCCTTATCTGCCCTAGGAAGGTCTCGAGCAGGTTGTGAGGGCAAGGGTTCCACCGGCTTATATCTTGGACATTTCCTCAATAGGTGGCCATATTCATGACAAAGCCTACAGCGGAAAGGAAGGGTCTCGTAGTCCAACTGCTGCACCCAAGAAAAAGAACCCACACACATATCTATTGCATCGGGCAGAGGCCTACTTAGATCAATTTCAACACAAATGCGTGCAAAATTCATTACCATTTTACCCAAGGTCTGTGATGAAGCTCCAACTAGTTTTCCAAGCAGCGAAGCCAACAAGTGCAACACGTCCTCCCGACAGCATTCCACTGGGAGCCGAGGTAGACGAACCCACACCGGGACATGATTTGGAAGCTCCTCAGCAGGGTTGAATCCAGCATGCCATGGCTTGATAAACAACCCCACCTTATTATAAAAATAAGGTCCCCCCATCAAAGATCCTGTTACGATCAGCTATGCAGTTAAAAGTAACCATGAAGTAGTTGTTAGCCAACAACATTATATCCATTTCTCCCACCGGATCCCAAGTTCTTCGAGCCCAAAGCTCCAAAAACTGTAGCGAACCCTAATCCCCAAAAATTTGCAATATAAGGAATGATTTGAGTAATATTCAATATCTTCCACAATCATCTCAGGCGGAACAACAAATTTCGGTCTCACCTTGCACCGCTCTAGACAACCATTAACCTTTGTGATCCGCGAGCCAGAGGATATTCCCGCACTGTCCATCCCCAAATCCGTTGCAAATAAATTGTTATTAAAAGTTGACATCCCATCCTTTGGGGACATCAAGCCAATTGCTGCACAAAAGCACAAATCGGGGGTAACCCCAGAAGCCTCTCCCTTGGATAAGGCCATCACTCACCATGCAGATGCACAAACCCTCAAAAGAGAAGTAAGGGTCTGAATCCCTCACCACTTCCTTCACCTAAACTCTACCAAACCGGCCACACCAGCCCTCCCACACGCGCACCAGACAAAGGGGAGGAGTAACAACACCCAAAGGGATCCCCTACGGCCTTCGTACCACCTTCAAAAGTAAGGGAAATCGACCCAAAAACTCACAGAACCATGAGCTCGCCCGCAGCCAGCCACCCAAGTGCATGGGAACATAGCCGAGAGCACCCCAACAAGCACCAGAGAAAAGAGAATGCACCAGAGGAAAGAAATCCTGCCCCCAGGAATGCCAAAAGATCCCTACCCAGACCGCGCAGAAGAAAAACCAGAAGATCACGAGCTAGGGCTCGGGTGCCCTAGCTCAGCCCTTGCAGAAACATTCGCCAGCCATCTTCTAAGGATGCTATCTCCCTGATTTGTTTCAACCTCCTTATAACAAACTGTTAATTTCCATTGTTTTGTTGTTTGTATGGGAAGAAGAAAATTCCTACAATACAGTCATAGCATTAAATGATATATCATTGAGATGTTAATAACAAAGAATTTAATGGTGCAGTATGTGTAACATGTTCATAAGAAATCTATAAAATTGATTGTTCCTTGGTAGTGAATGTCCCTATTGAAACTGGATACATTCAAAAAACACCACAAATAGTGTAGCTTCCAATGGCTTGGTGCCACCATCTTGATTGCCATTGTTGAGCACCACAAGAAATCATTTCCCATTCCACTTTTCTGTTCGAAGGTGGCTAGAAGTCCCTTTGTGGTGTATATATTTTAATAAGCTCTTAAATTAAAAACATGTTGTTGGTTTGCACAACTCTTCCTTTTGCTTGCTCTTCACTTTGCGCATTGTGCAACTCCCACATAATGTCTATACTATGCACCTTTGGCGTAATACCTATTAACATAGGAGCAATTGCAGGTTAATAACTCCTCCCCTTGAAATTTATGAAGACAACAAACCTCCAGACTAGATTTTCCCTCAATTAACTGGCTAAGAAGGCTGCGAATTCAAACCTTTTGTTCTCTATAGTAATGCCTTACTTTGGAGTGGAAAATATCTTATAGGCAATAAAAGGTTTGAATTCGTACCCTTCTTAACTAGACAATTGATGGAAAAGTCAATCTCGATGTTTTCTCTCTTCATAAAGTTCAAGGGGAGGAGTTACATAGTGAGGAAAAAGTATGGTATACACATGAATTTAGATATAGTAGTGTGTATATAAATAGATATATACATGTGCACATATATATATATATATATATATATATATATATATATATATATATATATTTGGTTATATGTGTGTGTTTTTAAAGTGGAGACAAAGGGGAGATTCAATGTATATATGTACTTAATCATTTCATTCTAATTATTGTATAGCCTATTGTTTCATTAAGAAAGGGTGAAAGGACTAGCTAGCAACATATACAAATATCTACATATAGCTATATGTAGAAATATAGTAAAATATTAAAAAATTGCATAGATACATATATAAGCAACCTCAAAGATAAATAGATACATATAGGGGTATATCCATATGAATTTATCATTTTTATTCTTGTTGATGTATCCCTTGGTGTTTTGATGGTATTAAAAGTTTATTTCTATTCTTATTCTTGTATCCCATGTTGTTTGATCAGTTTTAGAAGTGGAATGGTTATAGATCAATATTTCTAAGTTATCTATGAATTGCCACTCAGATGTTGCAATACATTAATATTTTATTTTTATTGTGAAATAGAGTTGTCAATTAGTCAACTCAAATTGTAACATTTTGTCCCTAGAAAAAGTTCCCATAACTATGTCTATGGAATCGAGTTTTGTGGATGGGTCTTCAAAGCCCCCCAATATTGATTTTTTGACATCTACCACTATTCCCGTTACAGAGTTTTGCTCTGAGGGCGTGAACCACTGACCTTCAAATCTTGATTTCGTATGTATATATTTCCTTTTTTTATACCTGTTGTAAATTTGGTGTTATTGTTTCCAGTTACCTTCACTTTAAGGTGTATACATGCATGGGTGAACCTAACAAATGATATAGATGTGTACGGATATATGCAATGATATTTTCCAACATATAAAAGCATCCCTTTCATGTATATATGTATATGTATATGAATATGTATGTGTATGTGTATGCACATGTGTATGTATATGTATATGTATATATGTATATCTATATCTATATGTATATGTATATGTATACGTATGTGTATGTATATGTATATGTATATCTATTACTATATGTATGTGTATGTATATGCATATGTATATGCGGAAGTTGAATGGTAAGTGTTTGCTCGCATGAGGGTTAATGCATCCTATCACTATTGTGTGATGGTGGTGGTTGAAGTAAATGAAATATTCAATGTTGTAGTGTGGGAAAGTATACTTTGATTAAGTTGTATTGTCAAAAGAGTAGAATATGATAGATCACATATGAAGACAACAAATTTCTCCCTACTTTGTTATTGTGTGATGTGTGATGGAATTCCATGAAATTTTGTGTGGGTGTTCCATAGTGTTCTTGGTCAGGGCTTTTTCTAGAGCCCGCAAGCCTCCACGATGGAAAAAAAAAATGGTGGGGAGGATACCGGCCATGGGTTGTGTGGTTTTGGTTTTAATGGCATATATTTTCTCTTGCGTAGATACATGCCTACACAAATCCTTATATACACTTTGTTTCCACAAAAATTTCTTATGGCCAGTTGCATACATCTAATATTGTATTCTTTTAACTAAGGGATATAATAATAGTGAAATAGTGGAAATGGTTAGCACAAAAAACAATAAAATCCTTATGTATATATTTTTATACATCCCAATGTTCAAACTATGGTATTCCTTTTGCGATCATCCATAGATATACATTTATATACACATGGATACACATATATATTTTGTTACATGGTTATGTGTAATTACTACTTTAAATATATCTATATTTATACATGTATATTCATTTATGCTAATATGGTTGAGCTTGTATGTATACGCCTAGATTGTGTGAGTACATTCAAGTTCCATAGCCAAATCACTTACTAAATTTAAAAAGGGTAATAAAAAACAATGAAACCATTTGTACTATAGCTAACAGAGAGAGGAAACTTGTGCAAAGCACCATACAAAATACAAGGAGCAAAGGATGATTGCACCATGCATAGCTATGGCTCTACCTGCTATCAATCTTCCCTCGCAGTGCCCATTGGCAATGGTAGATGCCACCCCTTATATACAATCTTAGAGAAAACCCCCTACTAGACCAACACAACAATGCTTGAAAGAAATATTCAACGATTGTTATCTTTTTGTGATAAAGTTGTTCTGGCACTACATAGATGCACTTTCAAACCTTTATGTTTGTCAAATATGTAGAGAAAGCTACATAGGTATGTGCACTCATATGTTGGGGTCAACAACAACATGTGTAAGATGCTATTCTTAAAAAGGTACCCATCGCTTTAGCTTTGTAAATGGCCTGGACCCAAGCCCACAACCATTGGTGCTAAAAAAGCTAACATAGATTGAAGAAATGCTTATTGCTAGGGTGGCTCCAATTTTGCAAGTGTCCCATGCTAGAGGAGGTCAATTTAAATACAGTGGTCACATGATAAGATTTCCTCAAGATATCTCGAGCATAGCAAAACTTTTTTCATGCCAATTGCGAGACCTTGAGGTTGTGATCGTACATCGAACCACTATTGAAGGTGGTAATTACGATTGATATGTTAATAAACATCATGTCATGGATGTATTGAAATACAAAATTCAATATGAAAAATATTACAATGATGTTGAGATTGATGTTGAGACTCTTAATATGTTGCCTGATGTTGTTGTTGATGTCTCCAATTACTTGCATACAATAGAGCAAGTTTTTGATGAAGACCTAAAGCCATCAACTAGCTCAACAAAGGATGTTCGAGATGAAAATGGCTCTTTAAAATTTTCATCATTTATCCCTTCCTTGCCAAATGCTAAACAAGAGCTCCTAACAATTAAACAGGTATTACAAATTGGAAAAAAAGATCAGAATATTGTGTGTTGGCCTCAAATGAGCTCTTCTCCTATTAATGAATAAAACACTGAAGGTTTATTTACAATGGCCTTTCCAACATTGTTTCCCACTGGAGCATCACTTCCCCTCGAACCGAGGAATGTTTGAATTCACTTGCATGAATATTCCCTCCACTTAATGAGATATTTTGATCATAGATTTGGAAAACATGTCAGGTTTAGGTATTTCCTCTACAACTTGATAATGAGACATCACAACCAACAAACCATTTATGTCTTTGTTATAGTGGATCTAGAAGACAAAATCCCTAGGTCATTATCTGCATTGTGTGAATCTCTTCAAGCTACTTTTGATAGCCAGATAGCTGAGCAACTGATGCATTTTGGTGCATTGCTATGTGGGACCCATTATTTTGGGAACTCTTGTCAGGCCCTACTATCTATAATGATTGAACAACTTGGCATACCTACCCTTTTTTTCAATTTAAGTTGTGCAAACACAAAATGGGATGATCTACAAAATGTTTTCTCTTTTGTGGCTCGATTGGTGATGGAGCCCTCAATAAAGACACTAACAAATAGTGTTGTTCAAAATTCACATATAATGTCTTTATATCTCCATCATAGATTCTCATTTCTTCATGAAGAGGTGATTGAAAAGATTTTGCATGAAAAATATTATTCGTATAGATATGAATGGTAGCATTGTGGCTCTACACATGTGCATAGATTTTTATGGCTTCTAGAAGCCTCCAACATGGACACTCTTGATTGGTCCAATCACCATGATGTTACCATGGCAAGGCACTTTTTTGATAGATATGTTTCATCTTGGAATCCACATTGGCCTACACAAAGATTGCCTAGAATGTATCATTGTTATGAAGAAAACTTGTGCATTCTTTCCACGAGCTAGATTCTTTCCAATGATCCAATCATAGAGTATGGGGAGTTTCTAAATACAATACAAAGGCACACAAAATTCTTTGAATATACTTGTTTAAGGAAAAAAGGAGAGCAATTACAATGTTGGTATAAAGTACCTTGGCCAGAAGAACTTACCTCTACATTGACATCTGATGTTGAGTCTAACAAATCCTACAAGCCAGCAAGAAATGATGATTGCCTAAATATTCATAGCCCACCCATGCTTGCAATATGGCATGCCAATGTTGACTTCCAGCTAGTTGTTTCTAGGAAAATCATTTTAAATTATGTTTCTAAATATGTAGCTAAATCTAAGAAGAAATAAAAAAATTATCTTAATATGTTGAAATGACTTGCAAATACAAATATGGTTGAGGATAGAGCATTTATTGCATATAAAAAATTCATGATGATTATTCTTGTGGAGCGTGACATCTCTACACAGGAGACGTGCCATATGTTACAAAAATTGCCTCTTCTCACTTCAAGCCGACAATATGTTTGTTTGAATGTTGGTAAAAATACATGGTTTCATATAAATAAAAATGATGCTGATGAAGACCTACTAACAAATTATATTCATTTCTATATGCGAAGGCCTCTAGAGCTAGCTAGTGTATCCCTAATTGACTCGATCTGGTTATATACACATTTAGAGCAACACAAAAAGGCTAAATGGAAACTGAGACACCAGCCTACAATTATCCTTGTGTACCTATTGTTCAAGACTATTCCTATTGAAGATACAAAAATATTTGAGACATTTTTTTGGACTGAACTTATGTTATACAAACCTTTCTGAAACATACAGATAGATATAGGTCTTTCCAAACAAGAGATAATACAAAATTGGAATGTTTTGAAAACAACTAGTTATTATCCTTGGCATGTTAATAGACTTCTAGTTGCATCCATGATTGAAAAAATAAAATAGAAGTGATACTAATGATTTGAACCATCAATGTTTTATGGATGAATATGAATGGGAAGTTTTCTCTCGGCTTGGTAAAACTACTAACTTCAGTATAAATCAACTCCAACTATTGGGTAGGTGAGACTTTGATATGATTCACTCCTGGAATACAAACCATGTTCTTGACAGCTTCATAATATTTCTTTGTAGTTCATCCCATCAGTCAAGGCACAATGTGAGCAAGCTATGATACAATTTTTTCCTGTAAATACATCATCCCATCATCTTTCACCAAAACAACAATTGACTATTCAAATCATATAGTCCCATCACATGCAAGCTTCCCCCAAAGACCCAATTTGCATGATCATTCAAGGGACAATTGGCACTGGTAAATCATTTTTGATAAATTGTATTAGACAACAAATAAACATATCTACTACTGGATCCAATAGCTCATTGCTCACATTGGCCCCCACAGTGTGTTGTTGCATACAACATATGCGCCTCCACAATCCATACAACCCTCCAAATTCCCATAAAGGATATGAATCCTTTGCAAGGTCAGGCATTGACAATATTCTAAGAATAATTTAAATATATTCAATACATTTTGATAGATGAAATGAGTTTTCTAGGCCTAAAGTTGCTGCCAAAAATACATAGCCAATTGCGTCAGGCATTCCCTGATAACTAGAGGAGTCATTCAATGGTGTTTCCATCATCCTTGTTGGTGATATTTCCCAATTGCCGCCTATCATGGATAACCCTATTTATGCTTTATGGTCATCAATGGTAGCCTTATGGCATACTTTCACAGTCTCGGTCACATTGGACACTATTTTCTACCGAAAAGGAGACAACCCTTCCTAGCAAAAGTTCTAGACAATCCTTCTCCATTTAATAAATGGTGAGGCTCTCCACAATGACTGGGAAGAGCTTATGAAACAAACAAATAAAATTCTCTCAACCACAAAAAGAGAACAATTTGATGTTGCTACACATTTATTTGCCACAAATGACTTAGTCGTATTCCACAACAAAAAAAAGATCAAATAGTTAAACCTACCCATAGCCATTAACATTGCTCGAGTAGCACAACAACATACATCTGATCATGGAGATGATGACCAACTTCTCCCAGAACTGCTACTTTGTGTTGGTGAACAGGTAATGCTAACAAAAAATTTATGGATTCAAGCTGGCCTAGTCAATGGATCCCTTGTTCTTGTTACAGCTATTGTGTACAATGCACATTGTAAATAGCCAGATCTTCCTGCTATATTATTGTTCACTTCAAAAATTACATTGGTCCACCATGGGACCCAAAAAAACCAAGATACATCCCCATCCCAACTATAACTTGAGGTAGTCGATCATAAATACCACTCACCATGGCATGGGGAATCACAACACATAAAGCACAAGGCTTAACATTAGATAGAGCAATGCTAAACATAGGAAACAAAGAGAGGCAAGGGTTGACTTTTACAACTATCTCTTGTGTTAAATCAATTGAAAGACTCTGCATTGATCCAACATTCTCATTTGAAAGATACTCCAAACTTATCAATAATAAATACATTGCTCGACATTGCAGCGAAGAGGCATGGTTGGAACAACTCCAACCTTTGCGAAATAATTTTGCCCCCATCTCGTCCATCGATTTATAGAAAAGCCAAAACAATTATTCTTTCATTTGGTCCAAATTATATACCATCCTCTTTTCAAGGATTTCTAAGCTAAATTTTATAGAATGATACCATGTAATAATCTTTGCAAAATGGGTATAATGCCAAACATGGATAAAGATGGTAGGAAACAATAAGAATATGACAAGACTTGTACAAGCTAGTGGTATGTTTTGATTATTTGATTCTATTAAAGTATATATTCAACTATTCCACAAACTTTTCCAACAATATTTTGTTGTATTTCATTGATTCATTTTAAATTATACAATTATGCTCTCTTTTCAATTTTTTGTGCCTATAGACTCCATGTTTGACTTCCACATTAAATTTCCCCATTTATTCAATGCTTTGCATCCTCTTTAACTTTACACATTAAAGATAATTTGTTCCTATTGACTATCTACTGTAGCTTCAACAATATAGTTTTTGTTAAATTCAATATGCAAAAATGCACCGATAAATATCAATTTGTTGACTTCTTGTTTCAACATTTTGTTGTGTCATAATTTTTGTAAATGACATTTAGAAGAATACACTCTTATGCATATTCCACCTATCCATGTTTTTCCATATCTTTTTGAATTACATGATGTGAATTCTTTATCAACATACTTACAATTCTCTTTCAGTCGATTTTAACATGCAATACTCTAAAAATATAGTTGCAGTTGTTACAAATTGATACATATGCAAATACAAACAACTTCAAGTGTCAAAGATGCATAGAGATTGCAACCAACAATAAGTAGAACCTAAAATTTCTATAAGTCAATAACATGTTTTGAACATTTCAATATATTAAACTACATATGCACATACTCTAGAAACATTCTGAAAAAAATTGTGTTCCATTTGACTAATAAGTTTAAAATTCTACAACCATGTTGTGTTTTCTATTTTCTTGATGAGGGCGCAGCCCGAGACTTAGAAAATAACCCAAAAACAAGAGAATAATTTTATTATTCAGAAAATGGAGCTTCTTACATGCAGAGGATCTCAAATCCCCAAGTTCTACAACACATGCAAGTTATAGAAAGCTACAGAATAACCCTTTCGCAATATGCAAGTTTGTCCCCAAAAGGTTACCAAAAAATTAGAAACCCGCCCATAAATAGAGCTCCTCATTAGTTTGGAGCCAAAACAACATTCAAATTTGAGTTTAGGCTGTTTGGCGCTGAAAATTTACAACATAAAGTTCAAATTTCAAAAGAGCATTTGCAATTGTATCTTCTAGAAAGTGCGCCAACTTCCCGGGGCCATAACTTTTGATCTAGGACTCTGATAAGCGAACCGTTTGATCCGTTGGAAAGGTCTCGAAGTCAATAACGCATTCAAAATTCACTACACCAATTTTGGCAAGTTTCAAGGCCAATTCGGGAGCTCTAAGTGCCTCAAATCTAACTTGGAAGATTTTCAGGTGCAAATCTGGGAAACTAAAACTACAACATCTTTCAACCCAAGAACC
Organism: Sequoia sempervirens; assembly: GCA_007258455.2. Classification (NCBI taxonomy): domain Eukaryota; kingdom Viridiplantae; phylum Streptophyta; class Pinopsida; order Cupressales; family Cupressaceae; genus Sequoia; species Sequoia sempervirens. The sequence goes on along the minus strand of VDFB02271358.1, from coordinate 473,602,235 downwards.
GAAAATAAAAACTATAAATTGGGAATTTCATTATGACGAAAAGGGTATCCAAAAATGTAAAAACATCTAAAAAATGAGAAACTTGAAATTTAACTATTTTTGGGTGATGCAAGATTGCCCTTACACCTCTGGATGCTCCTGCATCAGACACCCAGGGTAATTTGAGAAGTGACTCCGTCACATCTCAGATGGTTGAGGAAAACCCAACAGTCAACTGCTGCCTTAGATAGCTAGGATGAATCTTCCATAGGCCTTTCTCTCCATTTCACTAGATATAATTATTCATACTACCTATTTCTGGTACTCCTTCCCACACGACTATCCAAGATTGCTTCAATCTCCTCCCTTTCTGAAGTAGGTGTTGGAATGCCATACTACCCTATTGCTGGTGCTTCCTCCATTTCACCTTCATGATACTCTGTCAAATCTGAAATGTTGAACACAGGGGAAATATTGATTCCATCAGGCAACTCTACCTCATATGCATTCCTGAATCATGCTTCTTCAAAATATTAGAGGGACCGGATTTCTTCATCTTCAATTTGTTATATGTTCCTACTGGAAACCTTTCTTTCCTCAAGTGGACCATCACTTCATCACCAATCTGAAACTCCTTATACCTCCTCTTCTGATCTACCTTAGCCTTATACTGCATATTCATCTTCTTAATATGTTCTCTTACCTTCTCATGTATATCCTTGATGTGTTTTGCAAAATCTTCGGCTTCAACACTTATTTTCTTCTCTTGGTCCATCTTCCTCAATTGGAGCTATTCTGGGGCTACCTCCATACACAATGCTGGAATGGTGATCTACTAGTGCTTGTTGATAGAATTGTTGTAAGAAAATTATGCCGATAAGATCAAGTCCCCTCCCTTGGGTTTATCTCCTACCAAACATCTCAGTAGGTTACCCAGACTCCTGTTAACAACCTTTGTCTGCCCATCTGTTTGTGGATGGTGTGCAGAACTGAACTTCAACTATGTCTTCAGCTTCTTCCACAAGGTCCTCCAAAAGTACCCCACAAATTTGGTGTCACAATCTAAAACAATACTCTTTGGCATACCATGTAGCATCACCACCTCTTTGAAGAACAAGTTAGCAATGTGGACTGCATCATGGGTCTTCTGACATGGAATGAAATGTGCCATCTTTGAAAACCTATCAACCACCACAAAGACTGAATCATTCCCTTGTTGTGTCCTTAGCAAACCAATAACAAAGTACATACTCATATCCTCCCACGGCCTCTCTGGTACATGTAAGGGCTGATACAAGCCTGTATTCTAGCTCACTCCTTTAGCCATTTGACATACCCGATAACTTTGTACAAACTTTTTCATGTCCTATGACAATTGAGGCCAATAATAATGTTCACTGATAATGGCAATGGTCTTATCACAACCAAAATGTCCTGCCATTCCTCCACTATGCTTCTCCTTTATCAAGTTCTCCCTCATGGAACTCCTTGGGATACACAATTGACTTCTCTTAAATAACATGCCATCCTGGATTATGAAATCCAGCCACCTTGTCCTATCCACTATAACAGGTTCCTTGCAAGCTTTCCAAGCCTCTGCATACAGTGTTTTGAGTTCATTGAACCCAACCACTTCAATCTGCATCTTTTTCATCAATGTATGCCTCCTACTTAAGGCATCTGCAACCCTATTTGACTTCCCACTCCTATGTTTCAAAACAAAGGTATAACTCTGCAAAAACTCTACCCATTTCATATGCCTCTAATTTAATTTTTCCTGACTATTTAGGTACTGCAAGGCCTGATGATCAGTATATAGAACAAATTTCTTTGGACAACAAATAATGTCTCCATTTCTTTAATGCTTGAACTATTGCATAAAATTCTTGATCATATACTGAGAATACTTTCTCTTGGCATCATTTAAATTTTCACTAAAATAGGCAATGGGCTTACCTTCTTGGCTCAACACCGCTCCAATGGCACAACCACTAGCATCACAATCCACCAAACACCTTTGTTGAAATCTAGGAGGGCTAGAATAGGTTGCTCTATCACCCTCTGCTTCAATAGTTCAAAACTTTTTCCGCTCCGGTGCTCCACTTGAATTCTTTTCTATCCCCTCTCATTGTTTCAGTCAGGGGTCCACAACTACTACTAAAGTTTCTAATGAACTTTCTATAAAAACTAGCCAAACCATGGAAAGATCTCACCTGATAGCAGTTCTTGGGGTAGGCCATTCCAGAATAGCCTTCACCTTCTCTGGGTCCATCTTGAGACGTTTTCCTGAGACAACAAACCCCAAGTACACTAACTCATTCTTCACAAAACTGTACTTCTTCAGATTAATCAATAGTTTCTCTTCTCTTAACTTCTCAAAGGCTCTTCGAATATGCATCAGATGCTCATCCAACGTCTTACTGAAAATCAAAATATCATCTAAATACACAATAACAAAATTTCCCAAAAAATTTTTTAGTACCTCATTCATGAGCTGCATGAATGTGCTCGGTGCATTGGTTAGCCCAAAAGGCATGACTAACCACTCGTATATGCCCTCCTTGGTCTTGAAGGCAGTCTTCCATTCATCCCTCGAACTGGATCTCGTGATATCCACTCTTAGATCACCTTTTGTGAAGTACCGAAAGCCCACTCAAACAAATTCATCAGTCATCCATCCCTGGCATGGGGAAATCACATCTTGATTGTTATCTTATTATGGTTTCCTCAGAATTGGTGACACACATCCTCCACTTCCTATCCTTCTTTTCGCTAGTAGTAGTGTAGTACCCCATGGACCTTCAAACTCTCCCATAATCAAACCCTTTCTCAACAACTTGAACTTGTCTATTCAACTCCTCATTTTCTACCGAGTCATTCCCATGAGCTGCCTTATTTGGCAAACTAGCTCCAGGAATCAAGTCAATCTGATGACTGATCTTCCTTATTGGTGGTAAACCCTCAGGTACATTATCAAAAACAATATCCTGAAACTCATCCAACATCCCAAAAAATTCTTCTAGAACCTTCTCACTATCCTCCTTACTCACTCTAGGAATCAATGCATAACACACACGCTCATGCTTGATACCTTCTAAAAATTTTCTTCCATCCACATAACAAATTCTAGCACTACTGCATACCTTTTCTTTGATCTCCTTTAGGGGTTTCAACTTGTGACGAACCCCATCCTTTGTCAAGGAATAAGTGTTTGTATGGCCATCATGTATAGCTCGCCTATCGAACTGCCACGGCCTCCCCAACAACATGCGGCATGCATCCATGGGGATGATATCACAGAGTACCTCATCATGGTAGCTCCTGATCTTGAACTTTACTAGGCACTGCTCATTGACCAAAACTTTGTGGTCTTTCTGCAACTAGGCAATGCGATACGGATGCGGGTGTCTTTCCCTCTTCAGCTTCAACTTTGTGACCATCTCCTCTGACGCCAAATTATCAATGCTCCCACCATCAATAATGACATCACAACATTTTCCTTCACACTTGCACCTTATGCAAAATAGATTATTCCTCTGTTCTAGTTCTTTTTCCTCAGCCACTAGGGATCTCCTAATTACTAGGGTTTCTCCCCTTTCAGCATCATCTGAATGTTCAGATTGGGCCTCCTCATCTGCATGCACAACCCTTCCATGACCTTCTGTCCTTTTGTCTACCCTTCCTTGGTGTTGTGGAAATTCATAGGCCCGATGCCCTTCTTCACCACAATGGAAACACGTTCCTCTAAAACCACCTCTTCCAGATCCTTTTCCATATCTCCCTCATCCTCTACCTCTTTGATCACCACTGTTTTGATCGTGAGGGTGGTAAAAGTTGTCATTCCTTTGGCTTCGGCTAGTACCCACATCTTCACTTTTCTTTTCATCATCATTTTGGCTTCCTGAAGGTCTTCCATTGCCCCTTCCACTTTGACCTTCTCATCCTTTTTTCTTGCCATCAAATCTTTTGTTCAGCTTCTCTTCCACCTTCAAAGCAAACTGATACACATCCTCAATGGTGGTCATTCTGACTAGGCTTTAACTCCTCCTAAATGCTTGGTCGTAGCCCATTAAGATACTAGGCTACCTTCTCCTTATTGGCCTCTGTGTGACCAATTCTGATAATTATCTTATGAAAATCTTCAGTATATTCTTTCACATATCTGCTTCCTTGCTTCAACCCGTGCAATTTCTTCAAGAGATCTAACTCATAGTCCACTAGTATGAACTGCTTTTTAGTTTCTCTACCATGCGATCCCATCTGGTGATATTGTCTTTTCCTCTTCGATTTCTTTCCAACTGGACCTCTTTCCACCAATACTGGCATGGCCCTTTTTAGCTTCATTTTTGCAAACTTAACCCGATCTGGGTCCTCTATTTCCTCATACTCAAAATATTCTTCTAGCTCATTGATCCAGTGATCAACTCTTCCGGGTTTAGACTTCCGGAATAACTGGGGACTTCTGCTCGTCTTTTCTTTGAAATGGTCTTTATTAGCCGCATTTGGTCTTGATCAATTGCTTCTTCCTCTCTTCTACATCTGAACCTTCTTCTCCTTCATCCTCACTTTCCTCCCTCAGGTTTAACCCTCTTCTCAACTACTCTTGTAACGCATCAATCTATCTCTGGAGGGTTGCTAGTGCATCTCTTCGACCGGCATTCTGCCACTTCGACCACCTCTGGCACCACCATACCTACTAGGCACCACTCTTGGAGGCATCTTTCTTGACCTCGACCCACAACCATGGTCCTAGTGCAACTGCCTCACGATCGGCGATCTGTCCACACGCTCAAGAAAACCCGATCTGATTTCACTTGATGAGGGCACAGCCTGAGACTTAGAAAATAACCCAAAAATAAGAGAATAATTTTATTATTCAGAAAATGAATCTTCTTACATGCAGAGGATCTCAAATCCCCAAGTTCTACAACACATACAAGTTACAGAAAGCTACAAAATAACCCTTTCGCAATATGTGAGCTTGTCCCCAAAAAGTTACCCAAAAATTAGAAACCCGCCCATACATAGAGCTCCTCATTAGTTTGGAGCCAAAACAACATTCAAATTTGAGTTTAGGCGGTTTGGCACCGAAAATTTACAACATGAAGTTCAATTTTTAAAAGAGCATTTGCAATTGTATCTTCTAGAAAGTGCGCCAACTTCCTGGGGCCATAACTTTTGATCCAAGACTCCAATTCGTGAACCATTTGATCCGTTGGAAAGGTATTGAAGTCAATAACGCATTCAAAGTTTTCCACGCCAATTTTGGCAATTTTCAGGGCAAATCCAGGAGCTCTAAGTGCCTCAAATCTAACTTGGAAGATTTTCAGGTGCAAATCTGAGAAACTAAAACTACAATATCTTTCAACCCATGAACCAAAAATAAAAACTATAAATTGGGAATTTCATTATGACGAAAAGGGTATCCAAAAATGTAAAAACATCTAAAAACTGAAAAAACTTGAAATTTAACTATTTTTGGGTGATGCAAGATTGCCCTTACACCACTGGATGCTCCTGCATCATTTCTCTAGCTATATACCCTGAGTTTTGACATTTGTGCTTCATCCTTTGCTTCCACAAATTCTTATGTCTACTTTTTAGCTTTTCTATTAGCTTTATTTCATTCAAATAGCTACAAATTTTTATCTAAAAATTTTTCTTTTTCATCATTTCACTATCTCACTCTTCTTGTATATTCCATTCAGAAATATATAGTCATGTTTAGATTGCTCTTTTTTTTCTTAATTATGATAAAAATCCATGCTATTTGCGATGGGTTGCTCGGCCATGTTTGCAATGATGATCAAGCTTGTTGACCACGTGGTTTGTCGGTCGTGGAACTGGTCCCCTTGTTTAATGGAAACATAATGGTAGGTTTTCAGACCCATCAAGGTTGATACATCTAGGAATTCTTGCTTGATGCCACACAAGGGGGTACATGTAATATTCTTTGTTCTAATATCATTATGTCTATTGTTTTGCTTGTGTTTCAATATGATGCACCATGGTGTTGGTTTTGTACCAGGCTACTAAAAAAAATTCCATTCACCTCCATTAGATACTAGATTGGAGAGCTTCCCACCTACTCCAGCCCACAGTCTACATTGTTTCAGCTTCTATTGTTGTTGTAAGTCATTTTGTAATTCCTTTTTTCCATTCTATATGCATCTAACTAGAGACATATATTTTAATATGTTCAATAATATGTTCAAACAAATTGTTACTTTGTAGCAATATCATGTTGGGCTCAATGCAAACATAGATGCAGAATGAGATATGAAGCCCATGTCTAAGAGAATTGATACCTAAAAGACAACCATAGTTGTAAGTGTAAACAAGGTTTATTTTATAGATTTGTATTTTCCTGAGCTATACATTCAACCCTTTTCTTCCTCCATGGCTAGATAGCCTCCATATATTTGTTCCTATATATATATATCTATTCATGCATAGATTCTTAGATGCATTTGACTACAATAACATTCTCTATTGTAAACATTACATTTTTCCATGTTCGTATAGTTGCCTTTTTAGCTAACCAAAAAAAATATATAGATGTGCAAAGAAATTCTAACCATGGCTGCTCTAATGGAAACCCCGGTGGAAATTTCAAACAAATTCTATTTCTCTCATCTCTTTCAAGTTTCCTATAACAAGTTCTTTATTGTTGTAGTTTATTTTCTCTATTCTTCATCAAACATAACATTACATCTACCTTTTGACTGGTTTCTTTTTTTACCTTGTGTATGCTTTGTTCCCTCTGCTTATTGTTTTTTGTTATATGTGTTCATCCTTTCTGCTATATGCATTTTGTATAGCAGAAACTCTATATAAGAAACTCTCCATATCTATGGTTTACATCTTGTACTCTCCATATGTTAAACTTCCATATAAAATATGTTTTAGATGATCTTCCATTTGAGAGACTCTAAAACAACTATTAGAAAAACAATTGAGAATCATAGGTAAATGACAGATAGTCAGAAAACCCACATCAAATAAAAGTTTGAGGTAGGAAAACATATTCCATACACAGGCCAAAAAAATGGAAAAAGGTGAACGGTTCATGTTCATATTCCATTCACGGGTGATTCTAAAGTGTTATTCTAAAACATCTTGCAATTGTTACATAAGTTGCTTGTCTTGTGCCAATATGTTTGACAATACTCTTTTTCCCTCATCTATTTCAAGCTCCTTATAACAAACTATTAATTTTTGTGGTTATTTTGTTTGGATGCAACATGTTATATATGTTCTATCAATATGTTACATTTTATTAATTTCCCCTCATCTATTTGAAGTTTTGCATGACAAATTGTTCTTCATGGTAATCTTCTTTCCACATCCCCATAATAAACTATTCATTGTCATTGTTTTCCTCTCATATGGTGCATATTTTAAAATTCTATTTAATTATGATTCTCTCTATAATATTTAGCAAAAGATAAGTGTCATTCTAATACTTGTTATATAAGTGGAAAGATACTTAATAATCATAGGAAAAGAACATATGGCCAGAAATCCACATTAAATAGACCTTAACACCATGGAGAATATAATAAGTGACCTACAATAATTAACAATTTGTTATGAGCAAGTGCATATTGATACAACACAATCAATCTATGTAACAGTTGGTTTCTGAATTCAAAATTCAAGCTACACTATTTCACAATGAATATTATAGACAAAATATAAGAATTGTAAAAGAACTATTAGAAAAACACTTAAAATCATAGGTAGATAGCACATGATCCAAAACCTGCATTAAACATATTAATACAACATAACCAGTCTATGTAATAGTTGAGTTGTCAATTCAAAAATTGAGTTACACTCTTTGGCAGTCAACCCACATTAAATAGAAGTGGTAAAGCCAATGGGCTCCAATAGCCTACAAAAATGGGTATTAACGTCACAACCTTAATTGAAAATTCGAGGTGCATTTCTTGCAACTAAATATTATAGGAAAATAGAGAAATTGTAAAAGAGCTATTAGAATAACAATTAACAGCTACTAAACTATTTTTATCTCCAAAAAGTTTATGCTTTCATACTAGCTCTTTGCATATATATATATATATATACAATTACTCCTATCTTAATGGGTATCATGCCAAAGGTGCATAGAGATAACTACAAACAATAAATGAAGGGAAAACAAATTACTAACCTTAACCATATTTTTTGATGAAAGGAAAAATATTTAGGTGTAATTTCTCCATCCATATAGAGGCATAATCTCTTTGAAGTCTCCAAAATGGGTATAACATCAAAAATACAAACATATAACAAGGAATAATAAGCAGAGAGTGAAAGACATGAACAATAAATAAGTCAGTCTAACACCTCTTATACAATTTCTCTACTTGTCTTCGATATTTATTTCCAAAGAATGTAGTTCGAATCTTGTATCAATATGTTACATGATATTCTTTTTCTCATATCTATTTCAATTGGAGAGCCATCCACAAAGCTTCATTCTACAAAATATAAAGACTATATAATGACTAAAAAGGTGCATAAAGATGCAGACAAATAACCAAAACAATAAACCAAGGGCAAAAAAATTACAACAATCTCTCATTTTAACTACAATTTGTACATCCAAAAGACAACGATAATATGTTTAAAGTTTGCAAAATGGGTGTGACGCCAAAGATAGAAACATATAACAGGAAGACATGAACAATAAATTAATCATCTATGCAAAATACCCATGTAAAATGACTTTATCTACATTCAATGCCTCAGTTGTGTATGCAAAAATATGTTTGCGAAACATGGGCACATATAACAACCAATAGCCAATGACATCTTTTAGTATAGTCTTCTCTAGAATGAAGACCGCAATGGCTCTTTCAACAATGCAACTTAATCAATATATTGTCTTGCACATTTTGTAGCACATCCATGTTCCAACCCTCCAGTGAGAATTCAACCAAAAATAATATATGTACATGTATGTGTATATATATATATGTGTGTGTGTGTGTGTGTGTGTATGCATATGTATATGTATATGTATATGTATATGTATATATATGTATGTATATATATATACATGCATATACATACATATACATATACATATACATATACATATACATATACATATATATATATGTATATGTATATGTATATGTATATGTATATGTATATGTATGTATATGCATGCATATGGATATGTATATGTATATGTCTAACCCTTTTTATTGTAGATCTATATGATTTCCTTTATAATGTTGCACAAATACAATACGCATCCAAAAAAAAAGTGCACTCTAAATTATCTATTTCAAATTGTTTAATGCTCCAACAACTCAATCCAATGTTGTTCGTGCTTATTAAACACTATCAATAGTACATGAAAGTACAAAACTTTTCCATTATCAATGAATAAATTTGGTGAACCAATTGTAAATATTATTGATTATTTCTAGTTTCAGATTGCTTATATTGATTTTAGCTATATACTTACTAATTTTTTATGGTTCATTCCTAATCTTGCTTGCTCGTCTACTAACATACCCCTCTCTTCTATTTGCAAGTACTATGCTAAAGTATACAAAAGCGCTCCGAAATCATGATGCTTATTTTTTACAAAATTACTGCAACAAAAAAACACTTCAATATAATAGATCATATATGAAAACACTAGATTTTGCTCAACTTTGATATTGTGTGATGTATAATGGAACTCCACAAAATTTACCATGGACATTTCATACTTTTCTTGCTCTGGGGTTTGGCTAGAGTCCCCGAGGCTCCATGATACCAAAATGGCAAGGTGGATAACAAGCGTGGGTTTTGTGTTTTGGATTTTAACGCCATATATTTGTTCTTACATAGATACATGTGTGTCATCACACTCTTCTCTTAATGAGATATGTTTATTTGTTTCTTATAAAAAATGGTCTCACTGAGTCTTCAATTGCACTATGAAGTAATTCATTAGAAATTGATATTTTTATTCCAAATTTCCTTGAAATTGACTACTTTTCGATCCTTTATACTTGTCCCCATTTTATTTTACTACTACTAACCCAAAAAAATCATGTATACTAAAATTTTAATTTACAAAATTATCCACTAAATAGTAATTATAATAAGTATCTAATATCAAGCATCTTTCTTTCTTTAATAATATGTGATACCCAAAGTTATCGACTACCTTTGTTAAACAATACTTTTAAATGCAATACTAGTAATTAAAGGCATGAGTAATAACTCTTTAAAAATTCTACCTTGTATTTCTATGCATATGCATCTCAACATAATTAAATAATAATTAATTAATTGATTGAATAACCTAGACAAAAAGCTAAAATATGCATGTGCATCCAGGGCTAATAAATATAAAACTAAAATAGAGATAAAATTATCTCATACCTTAAATTTTGGCGCAAAACTATTGTTGTTAATAAAAATAATTATTTAAAAATTTAAATTTAATTTATATTTTTCAATTATCATTTTTAAAGAAATAATTTATTAAAAGATTGTATTTGTTCACAATTAATTTACTATATTGTTAACATTATTAAGTAAAATCAATTTTGAATTGGAAATAGATTTAGGAGGACTACATGCTTTTCAAAATCAACCTACACAGAGTTTAGGTAACTACCTCCCATGATCTCATTTAATGAGCAATAATATGAAGAATGAGAAATATGGGGTTTGAGCGAGACTTTTGAAATTCAAAAATAGGTAGTTGGAGCATTAATGAACATTTTTTAGCACTACCCTAAGTTTTATGTGAGATTTTTGGGAGATTTTTGGCAAGAAGCTTCCAAATATTGGCAATTGGGAAGAGAAGAATAGAACAGTAGAAAAAAAGATAGAACAGAGAAAAAAAAAGATATTCAGAATAGTAGAAACAAGGGGAATAGAAGAGGACAACAAAGAATATTGGAAGACAACAGAAGAATGTTTTTTCTAGTGGCCATAGAGGATTGTAACAAATAGAAAGAGGACAAAGAGAAAGAAAAAGGATTGACAAAGGGTACTCCTTTTTGTAGATATTTATGTAAATGTATGTATAATTGAGTAAAATATAAAATTTTAAGTTAATATAAACTTTTCCTCTTATTAGCCATCATCTCTCTATGTGTGCTCACCAGTATCTTTGTTATAGTGTCTCTATTTTGAATGTATAGTTTTTTCTAACCAAGTTTAAAGTATTTTACATTGCTGAAATTTTGAACATTCACCTATAGCCAGCACTGCGAGTACCCGTAGCAACAATCTATTTTTTATAGCAAGTTAGTTTGTGGCTTTGCAAATGTTTTTATGCTTCCAAAATTAATTTTTGGGCCTACAACATGTCTCTAAACCTCTGTAGAGGTTGTGTGAGTTGCTTATACTAGCACAACCCCTCCTCTTCACCTGTTTGCTCATTTTAGTGTGTTTTTATGTGCCTACAAGGGGGTTCGTGCCATCAAGTTCAATACAAGATCTCTTTACTCCCATGTTAGGTAGGGATAATAGATAATTCTTATGTTAGAAATCATTTATGTAGATTATCATTTAGGATTGCCCCTTTAATTAGGAAGGCCTTCTTTCTTTATTATTTGTTTGGATATTGATGAAGTTTGTTGTATTTAAAATTTGAAATGTTTAATTTACGTTTTCCATCTTATGAAATAAAAACATTTACATAAATTTTATATTTTTTAAGTTACAAATATTTGTGTCTAATTTAATAGATAATAAAAAATTACATTTTATTATTTTTTTATTAAAAATGTATAAATTTATGTGAAAATTTGCAAGTATCTTTTTTATCAATGCATTTATTCATTTTTTTAGACTTAAAACTTTAAAAACACATATTTAAATTGATAGAGATTGAACATTTTTTATTCATTTCTCACATTCACTAATACATATCCTAATCAGTAGCTTTATTGATATATATATATATATATATATTAAAAAGTGAAATTATTTATTATGAACATATAGCTAAAGGGTGTGTGCATTTTTCTTAAGACTAGATAAAAATTAATAGAAAAGAAAAATATATATAATTTGATAATTGTGTATTTATTTATTTTGAAATGTCAATATAAATTATTTTTAAAATATAAATATAGATTTATAAAATCTAATATAGAAATGAGAATAAATATGTATTATGTGAAATTATTTATTATTTCATTGTCATAATTCAATGCTTGCATTTTTTTATATATTTATTAATTAATTATTTTGTGTTGAATTGTTAATATTTAAAAAAAATGTATGGAATGAGTTGTAGCTCAAGAATTACGCATGCTAAACTATTTATATAACTCATTAAGGGTTATACTTTTTAAATAGATTATTACAAGAGAATTAATAGAGAGTTCTTATAAGACACTCAATGAGGAATAAACTTGTATTGTAGGTCATAAAATTTCATGTAGAGTGGATAATCCTTTATACAACTTTCGTATCAAATGAAAAGAAATAAAATAATTTAAATGTTTATATATATATATATATATTTTATGAAATATATGATTAAAGTAATTCACAATTTAAGTGTATCCATGATAATGAATCCCTAATAAACCTCTTATAGAGTTGCAATAGTTACACTAAAATATGAAGCCATTAAATTGTAACTATCGCCACCATATTAAGGCTTTAATTTTTTTCAAAGTATCAATTATTTAAGTTTTATTCTTGGTAAATTTTGAAATTTAAAATTAACATATTTATATCATGTTATTAAAAATATTGCAATATGTGTATACATTTGTTTATTCATTTTTTGAGAATTCAATGCTAACCAACTATCTAATGATTATTTATTTTAGATAAATGTTTTGATTAGACTAAAAATGGAAGTGTCAGTACCCATAATAGAGCAGCCATTGAGGTAGAGGTGGCTCATGAAAAATGAGACCACAAAAAATAAGACTCACAAGAAGTGAGCTAGAGAGGAACAAACCACCAACTCATGCTTTTGACTAGAGTATAGAACCGATATGTTTTTTATCAGAGCATGAAATTGAAAAAATGAGACCAATTGTAGAGAAATTGAAGCAACATAGGAAAAAAATTAGAAATACCCACCCAATGTAGAACTTGGGAAGAACAATACACACAGTAAGTTTTAGACCAGAGCAGGGAGCCGGTAGTAGAAAAATCTTGTAGAAAAGAGATGGCAACAAGAAGAACACAACCTTTCTGAGCCAATAGTGAGCCAGCAGCCACTAGCTACCAAAACCCAATAGACCCAACCAAAGGGGAAAAACCAAGAGCACTCCTCCAACAACTCTCCACCTCAAAAGGAGAAAAGGGAGACTCAAAGCCAAGGGTAGAAAACCCGTTACAACCAAGGTAGGAAAGAAAATCAAAGGAGAAGTTGAGAAAACACCCAATCCAAGATGACCAAAATAGTCTCCATCTCAATAGGAGACATCCCAACCTCAAAGGGAGAAGCTAGGAAAGGAGTTAGGGTAGTCCCAACAACACCCACAAAGCTAAAAGAGGATTGTAGAAGCACACCTCAAAAAAGCCAAGTTACACATCAAAACCCAACGAAGGGTTCGAACACCAACACAAATGAATAGAACAACTCCACCCCAAATTGAGAAACCAACAACACCCAAGCAGAGATGAAGATCAACAACAAATCTCTTCAAAAAACCCCAAACAAGGTAGCAAAGATAGCACCCCACAGAATTCCAAGAGCCACCAAAACCTAACAAACACCCATAGAACCCACAACCTCACTCCAAAAGAGGTAGATCCCCCACCACAACTCAACAAAGAGCACCAGACAGTTCCAGGAGAAACCATTTGAGGAAATACATAAACCTGGACCAATGGCTACAGTAAGACACTCCCAAATGAGGCTTTTCATAGGAGAGATTAATAAAAGGAACCTAGTAAACAACAAGCAATGCAAAACAATAGCCACGAACAACACAATAGAGACACAATAACCCACATTAGGAAAGAAAAACCCACAAACATCCAAAATTCCATAAACCTCAAAACAAAGGCAAAGTAACAAAAACACTAGCCTCAAACAATAGAAAAGCAAGGAAATCATAGTAGAAAAAATTAGGTTCCAGAGAGATCCATGCACTCCAAAGGTGAGTAGGGAAAATAAAACTCTAGAACCCAAATGCCCAGTAACAACCAAAGTGTCTCCACCAAGTTTGACCAAGAAAAAGGAAACAACTTGCACACCCAAAGCCAAAGGATCCACTCCCAAAGGAAATGAAATATCCAAAGCACCAAAAACCCAATCCATGGAGGGTTTAGAACAAGCCTGTGCAACAACAATGGGCACAATAAAAAATTAAGAAAGTGAAAATTGCACAGTAGGAGGAACACGCCTTAAACCCTAGCCATCTGGGTCATCCCCATCTTAATTCGATCCTCTAGCCTCTTCTTCGTCAACAGGGAATTTAAAATGCATTGAGGCACTCCTCTTCCTGCTTACAACCATAACGATGGTTATTTTAGCTAAATGTTATAGCCAATGAACATACACAATAAAATATTCTATCAAAACATTAACCTAATTAACAAGATAATTGATAATAATATTTATAAATTAAATCTATAATTATCCTAAATACATGTAATAATTTAACCATCTAATTTTCCCATATCACATACAATCTTAATATTGGGAGAGATGTTAAAATTTAGGTGGAATTGGTAATAGCTCCCAATTTGACATACCTTCAATTAGTGGCAAGAATAACTAAATTACTCTTCTTGAACAATATATGGCCTCATTGATCAACTCATTCAGGTGGATTTGGATCTAAATTTGACAGTTCATTGAGTGCAAGTTTACCTCACATAACACCAAAAACCTTTAACTAGTTTGGCCCTTACTAAAATACTACTTATTGAGTAGGAATTTACCTCATTGAACTACTTCAATGAAACTTTAACTTATCAAAATTTTCACACAAGAATTCATCTCTTAATTGGAAAATAACATATTTATTTAATATGAGAACTACTAAATAACTTTGTAGAAAGTTTGTTACTAAAATTTTATCTAGTCTTTGACCTACTAGTGAGCTAAAGAATGCTAGTTTTCTTCCAACCTCTTACAAAAATTGGTTGACCTAGGAAAATCAACATTACTATTCATGTTCACTATAGATCATTGGATGGAGCTCATTTTAGTAGTTTTAATAATGATTTTTTAATCACATTCATATGCATGCTAGGAATAGAGCTCTAGGAAATAGGGTGCTCCACCTTTTAGGAGATGGAACACAAAAGGGGAATAATAGGGTCCCTCTTATTTTTCTCTTAGTTTATTCAAGGAAACCCTAGAGATCTCAACATAATGATCTAATTAGGAAAAGAGATGGCTACAAGGTCTCCTTGGGTGTGAATAACAAGGGTTTCAACACTAAGAAAATACTTAGAGAGAAGGAAATAAAAGTAATATGTAAATCTAACTATACGACGTAGAAAATGAAACTTGAAATCAAAATAACAAACTGAGAATGAATAGAAAAGTACCTAGAAGAATGAATATGCACAAAACTAGGTTTGTAATCTTGAAATTATAAATTTTGATGTGAACTGGGACTCGTATGCTAGACTAGGTGATTTAGTCCCAGTTTAGGGTTTCTGGGTGAATCTGGAATCTACAACTAGTAAACCAAGATCTATAGGAAATGACTAAAAAGTCATATACTAGGACTCATACACCCAAGGTGACAATTTAGTCCTAGTTCTAGGGTTTGTGTGAAAGTTTGGTATCCTCTAGTGATCTTTTGTAGCTTCTCTCCCTTTCAATATTTGAGTCTGAAAGCTTGAATTCTTCCCTATAGGTGATTTTCACTGAAGATAACAGCTTTTAGACAACTTTCACAACTTTATTCAATCTTGCAACTTTGTCTTAAAAGGATCTTCAAGCTCAAAACACATAGATCTACAATCACACATGTAGAGGGGGAAATCTATTGATTTGTTAGTGGATAGGGATTTTTCTAGGTCAAACCTCATTTTAGTAATCAAACCTTGAAATGAAATGAAATAGAATGAAGGAATGACGAATGGAAAATATGCAATGTTGTAACTAACCAAAACCTTGTAGAAAAGGCTACAATATTATGTGAAATGGCTCCAATGGATGTGGATCTTGACTCTTGATTGAATTCTATGGATTTTGACTTGAAAGATTTCTTGAATCATGAAAACCCACATCACAAGTGTTAGCTCAAAGAACACACATGATGCATGATGACTTTGACATGATTCTCTTATCTTGAATGTAGCTCCAAAATGCTTGATAATCATCTCTTAAATGCTCTTGAATTCTCATGAATTCTCTTGTAAACTCTCTTGATCATAAATCTTCTATATGAATTCTCTCTTAAAAATCTTATGAAATATTATGTGAATTAACCTTGTATTTATACTTGTTTATGCCAAATTTCCTAAAATTATAACACTATAAGCCAGCATAAGATCTAGAAGAATAAAATCCCACCATGAATTGAATTCAAAATAGGTCCAAGCTAAACTAGGACTCATATTCAAGTTGGGGTGTATGAGTCCTAGTAGCCTAAGCTTGGGACACAAATTTCAAGAAATGTTAAATTTCTATGAAAAAATTAGGATTAGGCCCTAAGACTTAGGTGGGACCTATACGCCCAAGGTGTAGCATGAGTCCTAGATCACTAAATCTGGAACACACAACCAAAAATCATAAATTACAATTGGTCATTAGATAAATTTTGGGATTATCCTTAGAGAAATGCATTAAATAAGCCTTGTTGATGCAAAATAGGACCAAATAAGGCATAAAGAAGCCCAATTTTAGCAGCAAGGACCCAAACAAGTGTGAAAATGTAAAGGGATACATTTTTCTACACTAAATTTAGCCCCCAATTTAGTGAGAGGAGGAACTTGCTTCAAACTCACACCAAAGTAGACAAAACTCGTATCAAGAGAGGTCCAATTGTTTTAATGCTAGTGAGATGGGATGACAATGATCAAGAGGGTTGTGCATGCCCCCAAGATCAAGATCATATGGAAAACCAACATAGGCACCAAATAACACACATAAAAATGATATAAGGAGCAAAAAGGCACAAGCATACACTGCCAAAGACTTAAAGAAGAAAGAAAAAGAAAAGCAAGGGTGGATCAAGCCTCAACCATTTGTCCAACGCAATGTGGATTAGATATAAGATATTTTTCCAAGAACATTTACAAGTGGACCACAATTTCCACTATACAAACCAAACACACACTCAAAATGGCTAGTGGAACCTCAAGTCATCCACTAGATGAGCCCCACTAGTCACATACACACGCAGTTGGTATGAACTCATGCAGTAAAGAAAGTGGCTATGGGAAATTCATGCCTAAGTTTGACTTGCATACACTAACCAGGTAGGTGCATGAAGATGGGTAGCCAATTTGTGGCCAATTTACTTTTTCCTCCCAAAATAGTGAAAAAATGAGTGTGTTATAGTAAAATGTGCTCGTGTTATGGCTTGGTAATGACTGAGCCTAAGATCAATCATTACCAAGCCATAATGCGAGTGCTTTATAACACACTCGTGTTATGGTTTAAATTTCAAAAAGCGCACACATTTTCAGTTCAAAAAATGTGCATTTTTTGAAATCAATTTTTTTTTTTCCAAAACATGAGTGCATTATAATGTGCTCACATTTTGGTCTACATTGATTTTTTTTTCTTCTCTTTTTCTTGTATCTTTCTTCTTTTTATCTTTCGGGGAAACTATATACATGAAATAAACATTTAAGTATAAGTTGAAATTTACATATGGACATTTACTTTCTTATATTGTAAGTTATATTTCATGTATATAGGTAGGATGTTTGAGAGTGGTTTTGGATCTCTAGGAGTTATAATGCAAATTCTAGTTTTTGGAAGATCTCAAAAATTTTAGACTTTGTCAAATTTTAGTAATCAACAAGTTGTATCATCTTTCTCTCTCTATCTCACTCATTTTTTATCCCTTATGCTCTAGACCTCTCTCTCACACTCTCTCCTTCCCTCTATATTTCAATCTATTTAACCTCTCTCCCCTCGGTCCCTCCTTCCTTTCCTCCTTCCCTCCTTCCCTCTCTAATTTTCTCTATCTCCCCCTCTCTCTCTCTTCCTTCCTCCCACCCACCTTCCCTCTTTACTTCACTCTATCTAACCTATCCCTCTTTACCTATCTCTCTCTCCCTCCCTCCTCTCTCTCTCTCTCTTCCTTCATCCCAACCACCTTCCCTCTCTACTTCTCTCTATCTAACCTATCCCTCTATTCCTATCTCTCACCCTCCTTCCTCTCTCTTTCAATCTCTCCACCTTCCTCCTTCCCTCCTCTCTCTCGCATTCTCTTTATCACACTTCTCTCTTCCTCTCTCCCTCCCTCATTCCCTCTCACTCTCCCTCCCTCCCTCCCTCTCTCTTAATCTCCCAACCATCCTCCTTCCCTTTGTGTTTCTCTCTCTCACACACTCTCTCCCCCCATCTCTCTCTCTCTGGTTTAGGCTTTATGGTTTATGGTTTAGGGCTTAGTATTTAGGGTTTAGGCTTTATGGTTTATGGCTTAGGCTTTAGGGCCAACCCCATCTCTCTCCCACTCTCTCTCAATCCGATCCCTCCCACCCCCTCTCTCTCTATTAGGTATCTCTCTCTCTCCCTCCCACCCTAAGTAGATAACACACACATGTTTCAAGGTGTGACCATTGGTCTTCCTTGTAGCACTAGTGATTGGGTTTTTGACATGTTCTAACCGCCTCCTCTAGTTCTTAACCGAAGCTTGTATTGGGAATTGACAGCTTGATCTTAGGTTGATATTTTGGTGGAATGGAAAGTCCAACAATAGGTATCAGAGCTGGTCATAGGTTCAAACCCCACACTTGTGTTGGGGGGATTGTTGCAAGGTGTGACCCTTGGTCTTCCTTGCAGCACTAGTGCTTGGTTTTGTGACATGGTCTAACTACCTCCTATTGTTCTTAACTGAAGTTTGTATCAAGCATTGATAGGTTGATCTTAGGTCGATCTTTTAGTGCAATAGCAAGTCCAACAGCACAATCTCTTTGTCTCTCTCTAAGGTCTCTCCCTCACCCCCCGTCTCTCTCTCTCTTCTAGTTCTCTGCCTCCCAGCCCCTCTCCCTCCCACCCTAACTAGAGAGTATTTCTCTTCCTCTTAGCCCCTAAATCTCAGGTATCTCTCTGCCACCCCCTCTCCCTCTCCCAGCCCCTCTCCCTCTCTCAAGTCTCTCCATCCAAACCTAACTAGAGAACTCTCTCTCTCTCTCTCAAATCTCTCCCTCCCGCCCTAACTAGAGAATCTCTCTCTCTGCTCTCTCTCTCCCTCTCTTAAGTCTCTCCCTCCCACACTAACTAGAGAAATATATCTCTATCTCTCCTCTCCCTCTCTCTCTCTCTCCCCCTCTCTCTCAGGTCTATCCCTCCCAACCCTCCCTCTCTCTCAATTCCATCCCTCCCAACCCATCCCCTTCTCTCAAGTCTCTTCCTCCTACCCCCTCTCTCTCTCAAGTATCTACCTACCACCCACTCCCCCTCTCTCAAGTCTCTCTCTCCCATGCTAACTAGAGAAAACACAGACACACACATACTCTCTAGTTTTTCCCTCAAACCCCCTCACTCTCTCTCCATCTCTATCTCTCTCTCTCTATATATATATATCTCTCCCACTCCCTATCTATCCCTATCCCTCTCTCCCTCCCACCCCCACTCCATATCTCAGGTCTCTCCCTCCCACCATAACTAGAGAACTCTCCCCCTCCCCCTCTCTCCCCTATCTCTTAGGTCTCTCTCTCCCTCCCACCCTAACTAGAGAACTCTCTCTCTCTCTCTCTTTCTCTTATGTCTCCCTTTCCCACCACATCTCCCTCTCTTAATTCTCTCACTCCCAACCTAACTACAAAAATATCTCTCTCTCTCCCCCTCTCTCTCCATCTCTACCCTTCTTTCATCTCTATCCCTCCCACCCCCTCCCCCTCTCTCAAGCCTCTCCATCCCACCCTATGTAGATAACTCTCTCTCTCTCTCCTAGGTCTCTCTCCCTCCACCTAACTGGGAACTCTCTCTCTCTATGTCTCTAAGGTCTCCCTCAAACCCCCTCTCTCTCTCAAGTCTCTCCCTCCTACCACTTCTCCCTGCTCAGTCTCTCTCTCTCTCCCACTCCATTTATCTCTCTACCCTCTACCCTTAACCCTTGAACCCTCTACCCTATATCTCTCTCCTCTCCCTCACTCCTCTCTCTCAGAGTCTCTACCCATACCCCCCTCTCCCTCTCTCATGTCTCTCTCTCTCTCTCACTCCATCTTATCTCTCTTCTCTCTGCCTGTAACCCTTAAAGAGCCTTAAACCTCTACCCTCTACCTCTATCTCTCCCTCCCTCACTATCTCTCTCTAGTGTCTCCCTCCTCCCCTCTCTCCCTATCTCAGGAGTCTCTCTCTCTCTATCACTCCCTCCCACCCTCTACCCTCATCTCTCCCACTCCCTCCTTCATCTCTCCAAGTATCTCCCTCCTCCCCTCTCTCTCAAGTCTCTCTCTCTCCCTCTACCTTAACCATCTACCTTTACCCTTAACCCCGCCGACATAAACTCTCTACCCTCACCCTTTATCTCTCCCTCCCTCTCTCTCTTTCTCTTAAGTCTATCCTTCATACCCCCTCTCCCTCTCTCAAGTATCTATTTCTCACTCACTCACTTCTTCTATCTCTCTCCCATCTACCCTTAACCCTTTACCCTCTACCCTAGCTTACCAATTTGAGGAAATTGGGAATGTAGTGCCCTATTTGAAAAAATGGGTCCAAGAAATGGGGTCTCCCAATGATTTACATCACTGGGAGACCCCATTTTTTCAAAAAGGCAAGCTAAGTTGCCAATTTCACTGAATTGCCAAGCTAGTGGGCCCACTGGCTTGCCAATTTAGTGAAATTGAAAATGTAGTGGCCTGTTTGAAAAAATGGGTCCAAGAAATGGGGTCTTCTTGTGATTTACATCAATGAGAGACCCCATTTTTTGGACCCTTTTTTTTAACCAAGGAAAGTTAGGTTGCCAATTTCACTGAATTGGTAATCTAGTGGGCCCAGTAACTTGCCAATTTGGTGAAACTGGTATTATAGTGGCCTATTTGAAAAAATAGATCCAAAAAAAAGTGGTCTCCTAGTGACATAAATCACCGAGAGACCCCATTTTGCGGACCCATTTTTTCAAATAGGCCAAGTTAGGTTGCCAATTTCACCAAATTGGCAAGCTAGTGGGCACTCTACCTTCTACTCTTAACCCTGTACCCTCTATCTCTCTCCCACTCAATCCCTCTTTATCAATTCTCTACCTCCCATCCCCTCTCCCTCTCTCAAGTCTCTCTCTCTCTCACTTAGTCCCTTTATCTCTCTCTACTCTAAACCCTAAACCCTTAACCCTTAACCCTTAAACCCTTAACCCTTGAACCCAAAACCCTTAAACCCAAAACCCTCTACTCTTAACCCTCTACCCTCTATCTCTCTCTATTCTCTCCCTCATACCCCCTCTCCCTCTCTCAAGTCTCTCACTCACTCACTCCTGTCTCTCTCCCCTCTACCCTTAACCCTTAAACCCTTAAACCCTTAAACCTTCTACCCTAGCTTGCCAATTCAGTGAAATTGGGAATGTAGTGGCCTATTTGAAAAAATGGGTCCAAGAAATGGGGTCTCTTGGTGATTTACATTACAAAGAGACACTATTTCTTGGACCCATTTTTTCAAACAGGCAAGTTAGGTTGCCATTTTCACCAAATTGGCAAGCTAGTGGGCCAACTAACTTGTCAATTCGGTGAAATTAGAAATGTAGTGGCCCTTTTGAAAAAATGGGTCTAAGAAATGGTGTCTCTTGGTGATGTAAATCACTAGGAGACCCCATTTATCAGACCCATTTTTTCAAACAAGCCAAGTTAGGTTTCCAATTACACCAAATTGGTAAGCTAGTGGGCCCTCTACCCTCTACTCTTAACCCTCTATATCTCTCCCACTTACTCCCTCTCTCTCTATCTTTGTCTCTCTCTCACTCTCACTTAATCCATCTCTCTCTCTCCCCTCTATACTTATTCCTAAACCCTAAACCCTTAACCCTTAAACCCTAAACCCTTAAACCTAAAACCCTCTACTT
Source organism: Sequoia sempervirens (assembly GCA_007258455.2). Lineage (NCBI taxonomy): Eukaryota > Viridiplantae > Streptophyta > Pinopsida > Cupressales > Cupressaceae > Sequoia > Sequoia sempervirens. The sequence continues at coordinate 473,580,120 of VDFB02271358.1, read as the reverse complement.
TTAACCCTCTACTGTCTATCTCTCTCAATTCTATCCCTCCTACCCCCTCTCCCTCTCTCAAGTGTTTCAATCACTCACTCCTATCTCTCTCCCCTCTACCCTCTACCCTTAACCCTTAAACCCTTAAATCCTCTACCCTAGCTTTCCAATTTGAAAAAATGGGTCCAAGAAATGGGGTCTCTCAGTGATTTACATCACTGGGAGACCCCATTTCCTAGACCCATTTTTTCAAAGAAGCAAGTTAGGTTTCCAATTTGGTGAAAAAAGCAACGTAGTGGCCTATTTGAAAAAATGGATCCAAGAAATAGGGTCTCCCAGTGATGTAAATCACTATGAGACACCATTTCTTGAACTCATTTTTTAAACAGGCCAAGTGATGGAGAGACAGTGGGAGGGAGATAGAGAGAGATAGATAGAGGGAACAAGACAGAGTGGTAGGGATTGATTGAGCAAGAGGTACGTAGAAAGAGGGAGAGGGTAGATAGATACAATTAGAGAGGGTAGGAGAGAGGGAGGGAGAGAGAGGTGAGATGTATAGATAGAGAGAAAGGGATAGGGTTGAAGGACTAGGGTGGAGGACCTATAAGGTTGATGATTTATGGTATTGGGTTGAGGGTATAGGTTTGAGGGTTAGGGTTAAGGGATGAGGGTATGAGTATCTCCCATGGCAATACCCTCAGCCTCAACCCTTAAACCCAAAAAACTCTCTACTCTAATCCATAAACACTAGAGGAGTGGAGAGAGAAGAGTGATGGAGAGGTAGTGGGAGGGAGATAAAGAGAGATAGATAGAGGGAGCGGAGAGAGTGGTAGGGATGATTGAGGAAAGAGGTACATAGAAAGAGGGGAGAGGGTAGATAGAGACAATTAGAGAGGGTAGGAGAGAAGGAGGGAGAGAGAGGTGAGATGTATATATAGAGAGAAATGGATATGGTTTGAGGGTATAGGGTTGAGGGATTAGGGTTGAGGGTAGAGGGTATTGGGTTGAGGGTAGAGGGTAGAAGGTTTAAGGGTTTAGGATTAAGGGGTTTAGGTTTGAGGGTAGAGGGTAGAGGGTATAGGTTTGAGGGTATATGGTTGAAGGATTAGCTTGAGGGTCGAATGTATAGGGTATAGGATATAGAGGTTGAGGGTTGAGGGCTCAAGGGTTGAGGGTTTAGGGATTAAGGGTTGAGGGTTGAGAATTGAGGGTTGAGGGTTTAATGTATATGGTAGAGGGTAGAGGGTAGAGGATATGAGGTTTAATGGTTTAGGGTTCAAGGGTTGAGGGTTGAGGGTTTAAGGTTGAGGGTATAGGATTGAGGATATAGGGTTGAGGGTTGAGGGTTTAAGGTTGAGGGTATAGGATTGAGGATATAGGGTTAAGGGATTAGGGTTTAAAGATTGAGGGTCGAGGGTAGAGGGTTGAGGGTTGAGGGTTTAAGGGTTGAGGGATTAAGGGTTGAGGGTTGAGGGTTTAGGGTTGAGAGTAGAGGGTTTAGGGTTTATGTTATAGGTTTGAGGGTATATGGTTGAAGGATTAGGGTTGAGGGTCCAATGTATAAGGTAAAGGGGTTGAGGGTTAAGGGTTTAAGGTTTGAGGGTTGAGGGATTAAGCGATGAGGGTTGAGAATTGAGGTTTGAGGGTTTAATGTATAGGGTAGAGGGTTTAAGGGTTGAGGGTTGGGGTATTAAGGTTGAGGGTAGAGGGTTGAAGGTATATGGTTGAGGTATTAGGGTTGAGGGTCCATTATATAGGGTTGAGGGTCTCTTGCATAGGGTTGAGGGTTGACAATTAAACCATACACCCTACAACCTAAAACCTCTTCCCTATACCCTATACCCTAAACCCTAAACGTTATCCCTAAACCCTTAACCCTATAATTAAACACTAAACCATACATTAAACCTTGTACCCTGAACCTTGAACCCTAAACCCAATACCATTAACCCTATATCCAATATCCTAAACCCTAATCCCTATACCCTATACACTTAACCCTATACCCCCAACCTTGAACACTATACCTCAACCGTCAACCCTATACCTTAAACCCTAAACCATACACCTTCAACCATCATCCCTATACCCTATACCCTCAACCTTATAACCTAAGCTCAAAACATCATCCCTCAACCCTATACTTAAACCCTAAACCCTACATTCAACCTTCTATGCTAAACTTTAAACCCAAAACCTCAATCCTATACCCAATATTCTATACCCTAATCCCTATACCATATACACTTAGCCCTATACCCTCAACCTTGAACATTATCCCTCAACCCTCAACCCTATACCTTAAACCCTAAACCCTACACCCTCAACCCTCATCTCTGTACCCTACATCCTCAACTTCATACCCTAAACCCTAAACATTATCCCTCAACCCTATACTTAAACTACAAACCATACACTCTCAAGCCTTAACCCTACACCTTATACCCTTAATCCTACATTATATACCCTAAACACTTAACCTCATACCCTCAACCTTGAACATTATACCTCAACCCTCAACCCTCAAAATTATACATAAATACTAAAACCTAAACCATCAACCCTAAACCTAATATCCTCAATCCAATACCCTCATTTATATACCCAATATCCTAAACCATAATCCATATACCCTATACACTTAACTTTATACCCTCAACCCTAAACACTATCTCTCAACTCTCAACCCTCATCTCTATACCCTACACCCTCAACCTCATACCCTAAACCCTAACATTATCCCTCAACCCTATACTTAAATGAAAAATCCTACACTCTCAAGCCTTAACCCTATACCTTATACCCTTAACCCTACACCCTAAACCCTAATCCCTATACCCTATACACTTAACCTCATATGTTCAACCCTCAAATTTATACATAAATCCTAAAGCCTAAACCATCAACCCTAAACCTAATATCCACAACCCAATACCCTCAACTATATACCCAATATCCTAAACCATAATCCATATACCCTATACACTTAACCTTATACCCTCAACCCTATACCTTAAACCCTAAACCATAAACCCTCATCCCTCATCCCTATACCCTATACCCTCAACTTTATACCTAATATCCTAAACCCTAATCCATATTCCCTCTACACTTAACCCAATAACCTCAGCCTTATACCTTAAACACAAAACCTTACACCCTCAACCCTCATATGGGGGGAGAGAGAGAGACACTGGAAGGGAAAGAAGAGATAAAGATAAGTAGAGACGGAAGGAGAGGTAGAGATACATGAGAGATAAAGAGTAGATAAGGAAGGATAGATGGAGGGAGAGAAAGGGGGTGAGAGAGATGTTAGATAGAGAGTAGCAAAGAGAGTGTGGTAGGGAGTGTTAGAAGGATATGCAGGTAGAGAGGGATAAGTGAGATAGAGAGAAATAGATAGAGATAGAGATAGAGGGAGGGTGGGTGAGAGAGGGGAGGATGGGAGAGTTAAAGAGGGATAGGTGAGATAAATATAAGTAGAGAGAGAATGATGACATATAGAGGAGATATTTACAGAGAGGGAAAGGGAGAATGGTGAGATATAGAGGAGAGAGTGAGAGAGAAAAAGGGTGAGGGAAGAGAGGGAGGGAGAGAGAGAGAGAGAGGTAGAGGGAGGTAGAGGAGAGATAAAGAGTAGATAGGGGAAAAGGTAGGGAGGAATAAATTTAGTGAGAGAGAGAGAGGGCTAGGGGAGATAAAGATAATTAGAGAAAGAAGGAGAGGTAGAGAGAGAGAAGTAGAGAGAGAATAAGGGAGGGAGAGAAGTGAGATAGAGAGGTGTAGAGAGAGTGGTAGGGAGTGATGGAAGGAGAGGTAGGTAGAGAGGAATTAGGGAGATAGAGAGTAGAGAGGGAAGGAGAAGGAGATGTATGGAGGGAGAGAGAGGGAGGTGAGAGAGAGGTGAGAAAGAGAGCAATAGAGAGAGTGTGGTAGGGAGTGATGGAGGGATATGTGGGTAGAGAGGGATAGGTGAGATAGAGATAAGTAGAGATATATAGAGATAGAGGGAAGGAGGGAGGGTGGGTGAGAGGGGAGGAAGGGAGAGGTAAAGAGGGATAGGTGAGATAAAGATACATAGATAGAGAATGGTGACATATAGAGAAGTAGAGAGTTACAAAGAAGGAAAGAGAGAATGGTGAGATAGAGAGGAGAGAGTGAGAGAAAAATGGTGAGGGGGGAGTGAGAGAGAGTGAGAGAGAGAGAGAGGGAGAGGGAGGGAGAGGAGAGATAGAGAGTAGGTAGGTGAAAAGGTAGGGATGGACACATCTAGTGAGAGAGAGAGAGAGGCTAGGGGAGATAAAGATAATTAGAGAGTGAAGGAGAGGTAGATAGAGATAAGTAGAGAGGGAATGAGGGAGGGATGGAGGGAGATAAGTGATATAGAGAGGTGTAGAGAGAGTCTTAGGGAGTGATGGATGGAGAGGTAGGTAGAGAGGGATTAGGGAGATAGAGAGTAGAGAGGGAAGGAGAGGGAGTGGTATGGATGGAGAGAGTGGTAGGTTGTGATGGATGGAGAGCTAGGTAGAGAGGGAGGGAGAGAGAGGTGAGATAGAGAGAAATAGAGAGTGGTGGAAGGAGAGGTAGGTAGAGAGAGGGAGGGATGAGATAAAGATAAGTAGAGAGGGAAGGAGAGGTTAGAGAGAGAGGAGAGATAGAGAGAACTAAAGAGGGAATGAGGGAGGGAGGGAGAGGAAGGTGAGATAGAGAGGTGTAGAGAGAGAGTGGTAAGGTTTGATGGATGCAGAGGTAGGAAGAGAGAGGGATTGGTAGATAGAGACTAGATAGGGAAGAAGAAAGGGAGAGAGAAGTATGGTGGGAGAGAGAGGGAGGTGAGAGAGAGATGAGGTAGAGATAAATAGAGAGAGTGGTAGGGAGTGATGGAGGGGGAGGTAGGTATAGAGAGAGAGAGATATGAAGGGAGGGAGATAAAGATAAGTAGAGAGGGGAGGAGGGAGGGAGGGAGAGAGAAGTGAGGTAGATAGAATTAGAGGTAAAAGGAGAGACAGAGACAGAGACAGAGACAGAGACAGAGACAGAGACAAAGATAAAGACAAAGAGAGAGACAAAGAGACATAGAGACAGGGAGACAGAGAGACAGAGAGAGTCAAATAAAGGCATGGAGATAGTGAGAGAGAGGTATAGAGTGTAAGGGATAAAAATGAGTGAGATAGAGAGAGAAATAATACAAATTGTTGATTACTGAAATTTGACCTCTTGATTACTAAAATTTGACTAAGTCTAAAATTTGAGAGATCTTCCAAAAACTAGAATTTTTATTAGAAATCCTAGAGATCCAAAACCACTCTCAAACATCCTTAAACTATATACATGAAATATAACTTAAAGTATAAAAATAAAGTAAACATTCATATGTAAATGTACCTTTAAACACTCTACCCTGTACCCTTAACCCTCCCTCCCTCTATCTCTCTCTCACTCCCTTCCTCTCCCTCTCCCTCTCAAGTCTCTCCCTCCTACCCCCTCTCCCTCTCTCAGGTCTCTCTCTCTCACTCACTCCCTCTATCTCTCTCCCCTCTACCCTTAACCCTCTACCATATACATTGAATCCTCAACCCTCATCTATCTCTATCCCTCCCTCCTCTTCTCTACTTCTCTCATCTCACTTACCCCTCCATATATCCCTCCATCCATCCATCCCTCTCTACCCTTATCCATCAACCCTATACCCTTAACCCTTAAACCCTTAAACACTCAACCCTAAACCCTAAACCCTTAATCTTTAACCCTTAAACCCTTAAACCCTTAAACCCTTAACACTTAAACCCTAAACCCTAAACCCTAAACCCTTAAACCCTCTACCCTCTACCTTCAACATTATACCCTCAACACTTAAATCCTTAAAACCCAAGTAAAATATCTACCCTAATCCATTAAACCTCAACCCTTAATCCATCAACCCTTATTTTTCAACCTTCAACCCTCTACACTCAATCCTCAAGCCTCAAGCCTCAACCCTCAAGCCTCAACCCTCAACCCTTAAACCCTAATCCCTCAACCCCTATACCCTCTACCCTATACATTGGACCCTCAAACCTAATCCCTCAACACTATACCCTTAAACCCTAACCCCGCAACCCCTATACCCTCTACCCTATACATTGGACCTTCAAACCTAATCCCTCAACACTATACCCTCAACCCTCTACCCTCAACCTTAAACCCTCAACCCTCAACCCTTAAACCCTCTACCCTTAAACCATCTATTCTCTACCCTCTATGCTCTACCCTATACATTAAAACCTCAACCCTCAATTCTCAACCATCAACCCTCAATCCCTCAACCCTAGGGGGTGATCCCACAATAGTGGTTTACAATTTTTGGCCAAACTAGACACTGAAATATTTTTTTTAACTAAATCTTCACTTTCGGGCACCTATAGCAACTAAACGACGAGGAATTTGAAGATGATGCAAACTAGAGTTTTGTGAATTTTTTTCTATAGATTCTAAATATATTTTTTTCAAAATTTTTGGAATTAGATTGCACTTCTTTTTCTATCTCCCTTAAAAACTAGTTTTTTTCAGAAAACAACATTTTTAAAAAGTGGCGCTCACTGTATAACGCATAACTTTTCTTCCATGAAGGATAAAATTGTAATTATTTCAAATTTAGATTTACAAGTCTAATATCTAGCGCTTCCACTTGGTTAGATAGTTTTTTATTGAATATTTTTTCTTTAATCAAGTTTCAAATTCAAACCAATTATAATTCAGACATAGCCCGACCGTATAATGCGTAACTTTTTTTGTATGTATCGAAATTCATTTTTTTTTCTTTGTTGGATCAAGTAATTCAATATTTGGTGCAGTAATATTTTTATTTTTATTTTTTTGATAATATGCTATTTTTCCACATGTGGAGAACAAAAAGCTTGATTTTTGGTGAAAAACCTACATTCACGAGAAATAAAAAATAAATATAATAATAAAATTAAATTTATTTAAAATTATACTTTTTGGGAAGCTTATAATAAGGACTACATAATTGCAAAAAATAAATTTTAAATGAATTCATTTGATCCCCCAAAAGGTAAGTCAAAAGTGGTTTTTTATCAGCATTTTGATAGGTGTAAAGGAGACTCTATTATAAGTATGGTTTAAAACTAGCGGGGTTCTATCCAAGGGTTTTTTATTTAAGGTAGTTTGATCAAAACCTCTTCAATTGGAATTCTTTAAATGTAACTTTTCAAGGCTTAAATTATTATATTTTCTAAAAATATGTGATTTCAGCAAAAATTAGTTCCTCCCAGAAATTGTAAACCACTATTGTGGCAGCACCCTAGGTAGGTAGGGAAACATAGGTGAGATACAAAGTGATAAAGGGAGAGGGGAGATAAATATAGGTAGAGAGGGAAGGAGACATAGAGAGAGGAGAGATAGAGAGAAGTAGATAAGGGAGGGAGGGACAGGTAGGGAGGAGATAGAGGTGAGTGTGTGTGTGTGTGTGCGAGAGAGAGAGAGGGAGGGAGAGGAGATATAGAGAGTAGAGAGGGAAAGAGGTAGCGATGAGACATAGTTGAGATAGAGAGTGATGTAGGGAGAGGGGAGATAAAGATAAATAGGGAGGGAAGGAGATGTAGAGAGAGATGATAGATAGAGAGAAGTAGATAGTGGAGGGATGGAGGATAGGAAAGGAGGAGATAAAGGTGAGTGTGTGTGAGAGGGAGAGAGAGTGAGAGGACAGAAAATGAGGGGAGAGAGGAAGGGGGAGAGATAGAGAGTATAGATCGAAGGAGAGAGTAAAGGAGAAAGAGGGGGAGCGAGAGAGAGAGGCAGAGAGTGGTAGGTAGTGGCAGGAGAGGTAGGTAGAGAGGGAAGGAGAGGGAGGTATAAGAGGGATAGAGGGAAGGAGGGAGAGTGAGATGGAGAGAGAGTGGTGAGATAGAGAGTAGAGAGGTAATGAGAGAATGAGAAAGAGAGATAGGGAGGGAGATTGGAGGGAGGGAGAAGTAGAAAGGGATAGGTGAGTTAGAGAGAGAATGATGATTTAGAGAGGAGGGAGTGAGAGGTAGGGATAGAGATAATGGTGAGATAGAGAGGAAAGAGTGAGAGAGAAAGAGAGGGATAGAGAGACAGAGAGAGAGGTAGGTAGAGGAAGGGGGAGGAGAGATAGAGAGTAGAGAGAAATGGAAAGAGAGAGTGATGAAGGGAGAGGTAGGTATAGAGAGGGAAAGAGAGAGGAGAGATAGAGAGTAGAGAGGGGAGGGAGAGAGGGAGAGGTAGGGAGGGAGATATAGGTGTGTGTGTGTGTGTGTGTGTGTGTGTGTGTGTGTGTGTGTGTGTGTGTGTGTGTGAGTGTGTGTGAGTGAGTGAGAGAGATAGAGAATGGTGAAATACAAAAAATGAGAAATTGAGAGAGAAAGAGGGGGGAGGGACAACAATGATAGAGATTGGGAGGAGAGAAAAAAAGAAGGGGAGGGAGGGTGAGGTCAAGAGAGAGAGGGAGAGGAGAGATAGAGAGAATTATAGAGGGAAGGAGGGAGTGAGGGAATGTTAGGGAGGGAGATAGAGATTTGTGTGTGAAAGAGAGAGAGATACATAGAGAGTGGTGAGATAGAGAGGAGATAGTGAGAGGGAGGGAGAGAGAATTATGAGATAGAGAGGAGAGAGTTAGAGAGAAAGAGGGGGAAGAGATGGATAGAGAGGGATAGAGAGAGAGATTTAGGTAGGAGGGAGAAGAGAGATAGTGAGTAGAGAGAGAAAGAGGTAGGGAGGAGACATAGGTGAGATACAAAGTGATGGAGGGAGAGGTAGGTAAAGGGAGAGAGAGGGGAGATAAAGATAAGTAGAGAGGGAAGGAGATGTAGAGAGATAGAGAAGAGATAGAGAGAAGTTGAGAGGGTAGGGAGGGAGGCAGATGTAGGGAGGAGATAGAGGGGTGTGAAAGAGAGAGAGGGGAGAGAGGGAGCAGAGAGATAGAGAATAGAGAGGAGAGAGTGAGAGAGAAAGATGATACAACTTGTTGAATAGTAAAATTTGAGCTCCTGATTATTGAATTTTGGCTAAATCTAAATTTTTTAAGATCTTCCAAGAACTAGAATTTGCATTATAACTCCTAGAGATCTGAAACCACTCTCAAACATCCTACCTATATACATGAAATATAACTTAAATTATAAGAAAGTAAATGTCCATATGTAAATGTCAACTTAAATGTCTATTTCATGTATATAGTTTCCCTGAAAGATAACAAGAAGAAAGAGACAAGAAAAAGAGAAGAAAAACATTTCAATTTAGACCAAAACGCAAGCGTGTTATAACATTCTTGCTTTTTGGAAGTGCATTCACAAAACACAAAAACCATGTCAAAACTGAGATATAACATGAGTGCATTATAATGCACACACGTTATATATTGATTTGGGAACCCTCAAGCCTTGGGATTGGCATTTTCCTTGGAATACTAACCCAAAGACTTGGAGGGCATTCCCAATGACTAAAGATGTGTTTTTGCAAATTCTACAATATTTCATATAATCAGGTTCATTCTCACCGTCAGGATTGCACGTGGTTCAATATCAAAAAAATAAAACATATGGGTAGTGTTAGGTTCTCTCTTAGCTATCCAATGATGCAATTTTTTTCACTTTGTGACAATGTTAAGCCTTTCATCCATAATTTCTTTTGTAACTTGTATGTCTCTTTTTGGAAAAAAGTAGTGTTTGGTGTTTTTTTTTGTTATAAATTAACTGTTCATCAAATTTTCAAATAAATTACATTTTTAGAAACTAGAATCAATTCTACAAATTTTTTAAAAAAAAAATTAAAAAATCAACTAGTTTCCAAAATTTTTAGGGGTAGCATGGCCCAAATTTTGGTTTTTAGGAACTGTCCACTTCGAAAATTAGTAAAAAATAAAATATTCATTAAAAAATTATCAGAAAAATCATGCATCAACTACATACTGTTAGATAACTTCTGACCATAGCGATTTTAAAAATACTAAAAAAAATTTCACTGTATGAGGGTCGTACAAGAGATGCTATGTTTTGTTTTTTGGACAAAAATGACACCAATTTGTGTACATCCCTTGTTTGAACCCCTTAATGTCAGCCATTTTCAAAATAAATTAGTAGTTTAGAAAGTAGACTCAGAGCACTTCAATCCTTCTTTTTTTTCTATCTAAAATTTTTGAGTGTAACTATCCTCAATTTCACGTCCAAGGTTGAGTATTTCTTGATTTCAGAAAAAAAGTGGCCACTTAAGCCCCTTTTTTGGGAACCATCTTGGTGCACTTACCCAAACATACCAAAGCTAAACCTCCTAATAACTTTCACAATGGCTCCACAGGAAAGAAAAGTGTGTTATGCAAGGTGCCATATAACAGTTATTGTAAATAGAATAGTGTAATGTACATCCAAAGGAGTTTGGATTAGTTCATGCAAGGTCTGAACTTAGGGAACATTGTGCCTAATGTATCCAATAGAAGACCTATCAAAGAATAGAAAATTCAAAACTTAGGGGATGCAGTGTGTCTCATTAAACCACTAATAGGAAAATAATATGCCAAGAGAGATCATGTTCTTGAGGGACATCAAACCCAATGTCACCACAAAGAGAAAGATGTATCGTATGAAGTAAGAAGACTACATAATGAAACATGAATTGTAAAATGCAAAAGAATAATGCCAATGTATGCCCCCACTTTAAGAAAATTGCTAAACACCATACTATGAGCAATTAATTTAAAGTACAAAATGATAAATGATAGCAATAAAGAGGACATGAGATATTATTTGAAAATCCATATTCCAAGTAATATGTTTCCAAAGAAAGCTATGTCATGAATTCAAGGTTAGTACACCTTTGCTACAATATTTCTTGAGAGATCAAAACTGTCATCATTCCCCAAATACTCATGAAATAGGAAGAATGACATAAAGAGAGAAAAAACAATGAATCTTTTTCAGTCAACATGGAAGAGATCTAGATGTCTCAATGTCTTGCATTATCCCCAAAAGGAAAATATGAGAAAAAGAAAAGATAAAGGATAATCTTTTGGGTCAGCATGGAAGAGACCTAGATGGATCGATGCCTTGCATCATCCCCAAAAGGAAAATACAAGAAAAATGAAAAAGAAAAAATTGTTACAACATAGAGAAGAATGTAGATACAAATACAGGAATGTCACAGAGAGAGATACATCAAACAAAATAGTATGAGGGATCACATTATGCACATGCAATCACAATTTAATAACATTGAAAATAAAATAAAATAAAAAATAGTAAGGGACATGCGAGTCAACCTATATCAAGTCATTCACATCCCAATCCTGTTCATCATATACGGAAGATAGACAACTAGCCAAAGGGATAATGATTGTGATACTAGGAGCATCACCAAGTTCAACACTCTTCTTAGGAGAATTGTAATTTAAGTTCATAGAAGAGAAAAAAATGTATTCAATTTATTATGCACTTCCTCATCAATTTTAGCAATCTCATCACCATCTTCTAAGTTAATCACAATATGAGGCCAAATGATAATGTCTAAAGAGGGATTTAGATCTTCTTGTGGTTGTTATACAAGATATTTTTGTTGTGATGAAGAGAGAAACTCCTCGTGTATTGCTTCAGTTAAGTTTGGATGTTAATTTTCTTTTTTGTTCTCTTCATTTAACCTTCGAACAATAGCACAACATCTAGTCCTATCTCTCTACCATTTTTGTTTATGCTTGTATGAATTTAAAATTGTGTTTGTGTAGGAGTAGGTTTATTGACCATAGGTTTCTTTTCTTCTCTAGGGGAAGGAACAAAAGGAACCATAGGAGGCTATTCAACCACTTTCTCTTTAGCTTTGTAATTTTTTTATCTTAGGAGGTGTAATGGAATTTCTTTGGTTGTCTCTTGGTCATGTATAGGATATAGGAAAAGGATCTATGTTAGGTTTGTCTTGATTATTTGAAATAGGTGTTGGCTCAATCATGGTTTTGTCAAGGATAGGAGGCTCTATCATAGCCTAAGGAATGATTCAAAGGGATAGTTCTACTACACGTTTCACCTTAAAATTTTGATAGGATTTGAAAAAGAAGACTTCATGGGGTTTAATAGGTTCCATAGGCTTGGGCCTAAAGAAATCCAATGAAAAGTTCCCACAGGAAGATATAGGATCAAATCTAGTATGGTACACAACAAATATTTCATTGTCAAAGGAAACTTTAATCATTTATGCACAACTAACAAGATGGCTTCCATGGAGTGTAGCCATGGATAACCAAGCTTCACTCGAAACTAATTTGACGTCGAGATGATTGAGAATGAGACATCTAATTATCTCAGTCTAATTTTTAAAGGAAGGGTGATCAATCCCATCATAGTGAAAGAAAAACCATTATACATTTTTATCCATTCTTTTGGTCTATTATATGTATTTTGATCAAGTTCATGCACAAATAAGAATTCTTCCATGATCACATTCTCTCCACAAAAAGGATCAATTAATATCCCATTAGTGGGATTATCATTGATTCCAATGGCTATGTAAAGAGGACCATTAGGTGCATTTATAATGATATATGTAGATGAGAAATCAAAGTCAAAAGGATTTTTAGTTTGGACCTTATGAGGTATAATTTTGATCAATCCAACCATACCATCCATAGGATCTTGTTCAATAGTATTCATAGGACCTTGTTCAATAGTATGCATGTTGTAATCATCCGTGTCAACATTCATCACATCATTCTTCTTAGTTTCACTAGCTTTGAAAAATGAAATATTATGATTTGGCATGGGTTTGGTAAAGATTTGATTTTTTTGGGGAGGGAAAACAGACTTATTTCCTTGATCATTAACATCTCCAATTTGAAGTCAACTAGAATCAATGAGGTCTTGTACAAGATGTTTAAGATGCTTACAATGTTTTGTGTTGTGTCCATTTTTTTGGTGATAATGGAATAGTAATTTTATCTAAAGTTTGGGGGTAAAGGATTATTAGGATTGGGAGTTCTTACAGGAGGTAAGGAAATCCTTTTTTTGTTCTAGAAGTTGTAACATTGTGTTATGGAGAGTATCAGGTAAGGGAGTAAATCATCTAATCGGATCCCCAAATGTAAAACGATTTGTCTTCTTTATAGCAGCCACTTGGGTATCAACATGTTGGGTTGTTTGAGGGGAATTTAGTTGAATAAATCCTTTATGAACTATTTCCTAAAACGTTGGTAATTATTTTTATTTGTGGATTCAAACTTTTTTAGGTCGGCTAGAGGTACATTTTTTTTTCACAAATACTAATCGAGTTCTGATAATCATGAAGGATAGTACACAAGTGTATAAAGGAAGGGAATTTCATCATACCAAGCTTATCTTGTATCTTAGTTTGTAACTTCTCAATGAACATTTGCTAAAGGTGAGGATCAAGAATCTTTACATTGATTTGGGAATAAAGAAATTTGTAGCGTGAAATGAAGTTAGTAACTTTTTAATCATCATTTTTCTTACATCTCATCAAATCAGCTAAGGTCATCTTAGGAGTCATGCACACTTGGAAAATGGTTAATAAAGGCCTCAACAAGTTCATTGAATGAACAAATTGAGTTATTCAGTAACGAGGAAATTTTTTCTAAAGAGGTGTCTTTCAAGGACCTAGGGAAAAGCTTAGCCAAGAGCTTATCCTCAAGGACGAAGTCACTAATTAAGGTGATGTAAGTGGAAACATAGTTAGAAGGATCTCCTCTCCCTCCATATTTCTCAAACCTAGGAATCTTTATACATTGTGGTATTGGAATTCTTAATATCTCTAAGGATATGGGATTTCTTTTGACATAGTATGATATTTGGCCATTTTGATTTTGGTTTAGGGTGGAAATTTTCTTTTGAAGTGATGAAACATTTTTCAAGAGCTGGTTAAGGATGGAATCATTGGTTGTATTTTGAGATGGAGGTGATGATGGAGGTGTATATGTGTTCGAGGGGGAGTGAATGGAATTATTATGGGAGGTAAAGTGGTAGGAGATATGACATGAGATTCCACAAAGGTACTAGGATTTCTAGTGGAAATACCCCGGCTAGGAAAGGAATTACTAGTAGGTTGCATGTTTGTGGGAATAGAGGCAATGGTTGTAGGAGGAGGAATTTGGGTTCCTCCTTGAATTTGGACATTGTTTGAAGGTTGAGCACAACTAGTGGTTTAGGTGAGATATTTTACAAAAATCTAAGCTAAGTTACGTGAAAGTTCTATTCCTTGTTCACTTCCAAGCATGTGGTGTATGTTATCTATGGTAGGAATAGTAGTATTGGAAATTTTTTTCAATACTCACTTGATATTGTATGTTTTCTAACTCTTCATGGATTTGGATTATGTTTTCTTGAGGGATACTAGCAACCATTGTTTCAACACTTGTCATGCTACTTGGAGGTAAAGAGTTGTTAAGGGTATGGTCCATACCTGGTGAACTAGTGTCAATGATATGAGTGAAAGAGATATATAACCCAATATCCATGATGAGTGTGCTACCACGGTATGACATGAGTCTTGAACTACGTCTCACTATAGTATTAGCAATAGGACACCAAGTTGTAAATCTCATACAAAGGACAATCAATGAATGCATGATAAATATAATGAACACGAGATAAATAATATGCTTATAATTTCAATTCTTATGTTTACAAATGCCCTTTAAATGAAACCAAATTAATCTAGTTCTTATTCAATTGAATGAAATAGAAACTCAGTAATCTAAAACAAAGATATAACAACAATAAATTGAAACACAAAAATAAGGTTTTTAATGTTGTAAAATACAATTTTAGGTTTGACATGAAACTAAATCTCCTAGAGGTGTGTATAAGTCCCAACTAGGGTTTTTAGAAGGCTCAAATAGTGAAAAAAATACAAGGAATTCCCAAAAATCAGGTAAAACAACTTGCACTGGGACTAAATCTCCTAGAGGGGTGAATGAGTCCCAGATGAGGGCTTTGACACTAAATTCAACAAATTTTTAGTGAATTTTAAGGTTTCTAAGTTGTATGTTGTCTTGAATGTGTGCAATTACATATTTCAAATGAAATTCAATTATGCAAGATACAAAAATGCAATCTACATGCACTTTCACTAACATAAGACTTTGAAGCCCTAAATGCAAATTGACTAATGCAAGACCAAATGTAAACTTAATGTAAGCTAGATCTAGGACTAAAATGCACTCCAAATCAGAAATAAAGGGTTTGAAGGTTAGGTTCACAAAAATGAACATAAGTAAGATGCTCCACCTTTTAGGAGATGGAACACAAAAGGGGAATAAGGGGGCCCCTCCTATTTCACTCTTAGTTCATTCAAGGAAACCCTTGATATCTCAACCTAATGATCTAATTAGGAAAAGAGATGGCTACAAGGTCTCCTTGGGTGTGATTGACAAGGGGGTTCACCAATAAGAAAATGCTTAGAAATAAGGAAATAAAAGCAATATACAACTCTAAATATATGACCTAGAAAATGAAACTTGAAATCATAATAACAATCTAACAATGAATAGAAAAGTACCTGGAAGACTGAAGATGCCCGAAACTAGGTATGTAATCCTAAAATTATGAATTTTGATGTGAAATAAGACTCATACACCAGTCTTGGTGATTTTGTCATAGATTAGGGTTTCTAGGTGAATCTAGAATCTATAGTTAGTAAACCAAGATCTATAGGAAATGACTCAAAAGTGCTATACTGGGACTCATACACCCATGGTGGTGATTTAGTCCCAATATTAGGGTTTTTCCAAGACTTTCGTATGCTCTAGTGATCTTTTGTAGCTTCTCTACCTTCTAATCTCTGAGTCTAGAGCTTGAATTCTACCCTATAGGTGAGTTTATGTGAAGATGAAAACTCCTTGACAACTCTGACAACTTTCTTCAATCTTCCAACTTTTTCGTTAAAGGATCTTCAAGCTCAAAACACCTATATCTACAATCACACATGTAGAGGGAGGAAAATGTTGATTTTTTAGTGGATAGAGGCTTTCCTTGGTCAAACCCCATTTTGGTAATCAAACCTTGAAATGAAATGAAATAGAATGAAGGAATGATGAATGAACAATATCCAATGTTGCAACTCACTAAACCCTTATAGAAAAGGTTGCAATCTTATATGAAATGGCTCCAATGGATGTGGAAATGGACTCTTGATTGAATGCTATGAATCTTGACTTGAATGATTGCTTGCATCATGAAAACCTACATCACAAATGTTAGCTCAAAGAACACACATGATGCATGATGCTTGGATGTTGAATGTAGCTCCAAAATTCTTGATAATTAGCTCTTGAATGCTCTTATAAACTCTCTTGATCATAAATTTTCTATATGAATGCTCTTTTAAAAATATTAGGAGAAATTAAATGAAATAATCTTGTACTTATACTTGTTTATGCCAAATCTCTTGAAATTACAACACTACAAGCTGACATTAGATCTAGGAGAATAAAATCCCACTAAGAATTGAATCAAAATAGGTCCAAGATAAAGCAGGACTCATACACCAATTGGGGCATATGAGTCCTAGTAGCCTAAGCTTGGGAATTTTTTTTCAAGAAATGTTAAGTTCTATGCCAAATTTAGGATCAGGCCTTGAGACTTAGGTGGGACCCATATGCCCAAGGTGGCATATGAGTCCTAAATAACTAAATCTGGAACACACAACCCAAAATCATAACTTACGATTGGTCATTAGATAAATTACAAGATGATCCTCAAAGAAATGCATTAAATAAGGCACGTGGATGCAAAATAAGACCAAATAAGGCATAAAGAAGCCCAATTTTAGCAGGGAGGGCCCAAAAAAGTGTGAAAATGTAAAGGTATACATTTTTCTACACTACAGAAACCACCAAAATACAACTATATAAAAATGGTGTTTTTAGTTCATGAAGACTTACATTTGTCTACTAAGTTATACAAATAAAGAAAAAGTCTGGTGAGATGAAGAAAAACCCTTTTATCAAACAATTTGAAACATAATTTACACTAGATGGTACAAATTCATGGGAAAATGCTTCCCAAATTATTATTTAAAAAACTTCAATCCTCTAAGAAAACTAAAAAATATTTGAATCAACTATAGACATTTCTTATTTTTTTATATTTTTAATGTGTTATATAAACGTAAAGCAAAACAAGGTAGCCTTAAAATTTAATAAGACTATAGGTAAGTGTAAGAATTCGGGTCCACTTTTTGGTCAAAAAGTAGAAGTATTTTTTCCTAAAATGAAGAGTTTGGTATGGTTGGAGTAAAAATTTGAAGCACTTACATGCAAAATATTAAAATAGTATAAAAAAATATGAAATGTAGGATTTTGTTTCTAGTTTTCAAATATGTATGTGATTTTAATACCTAGATGATAATAATTTATTTTATATCTAGAATGTACAAAACTCACTGTTTTAAAATTAAATATTTTTGGTCAAATCATGCATGTGTACCACTAACATAATTTAACCTAAAGGAAACTATTTTTATAATTAATTTTTGGGAAATTTTCATATGATGGTGAAGTTTATTCAAAATATTCATATAATTGTAATTTTTTTTTTAAATTCATCATATAGGTAATGATTTCTAGATTGATCAAACATTATTTTCTCAAAAAAAATTAAATGTTGCTGAAAACATGGTAATATATGTCATTTCTAGTTTATGATCCCCTTTGTTTAAAATTTAATTAATAAATAAAAAACTATGTCCAACAATTTTTTTTTTAAATTATATATTGTAAAACTAGATATTGTCATCTATGATAGATTTTAATTTGTTCCAAAAATTCTAAAAAAAAAATCCTCATCCATATTGCTAAAGTCACTTTTTCTCTTGTTGTCAACATGGAATTGTTCTTGAAGGTCCAAGAATAAGGGTTGGGTTTCCAAGCCTAAGAAAAAAGAAAAAGAAAAACCATGGGATACAAATTTTATGGAATGTGTACCCATTCTAAATCGAAAGGGGCATCAATTGCATTTTTAACTATGTATTTGTTTTTATTTAAAACATGCACTTGGTTAAAAAAAATTGGAACCCATTCCATATGAGTGGGATTTTAGTTTTTGCATCTCATTCCTAAATGGTTACCCATTTTTTGTGGGAAAAATTCTTACCATGACACTTCAACTCCAAATTTATAAGCACCCACATTTTTTAAATGTTTTGTTCTAACAAAAATAGTATCACGTAAATTCAATCCTGAATTGGTTCTTAATCCATGATTTTAGATAGTAATTTATTATTGGTTTATAGCCTACATGTAGATGTTACCTCTCTCATTACTTTATTTTGTAGGAAATCCAATTTAATGCATAGTCTAAAATTCATGCAATAAAGACATTAGAAAAGAAACCAAAAGCATGTTGTACTATAATCTATAGAACTTATAACCTTATGTTGGTGATTTAAAGCCCTATCACATATGACCAATAGACTAGGATGAAGAAACTTAAAATTGAGTATTTCAATAATCATCAACACTAGCCAAATTTATCTAACAATATATATGAAAATAAATGGAATAGTATGTATCCATAATATTACACAAAAAGAATCAAATATTTATGGGGAACCATTTTAAGACAAAATCCACCACTAAAACATGTTCATAGTTATATTATTAAAAATTATAAAATGATTCAATAGAACAAAATATTTGGAATTTTATAGTGTAAATATACAACGTACTTCTTATGTAATCACTCTAATTACTCTAGAGAATGTTCAATATGTTTATATTATTTATTCAACCATACAACCTTGGTGTATTTACATGAGGTGATGTACATAGACGTATTTATGGGAATGTGAACCTTATAACTATTCAACCAAACTAAGGAGTGGGAAAGAATCATACAACTAGAATTTTACCATGTATGGCATCATAATACCACATAAATTTCCAACTATGATATCTCCACATAGGTAATCAACTTATACACTTTTTCATTTTCACACACTAAAAATTAAGTTACATTCGGGTATGTGCAGGATCATGATGGGCCAAAAAGTGGCAATATGATGGGTATGTGGCTGACGAGTATTTTTTTACCCAAAATTGATGAAATGAAAAGGGTTTTTAAAGGAGATTCTCATCTTTCCACCAATATAAATTATGCTTTACTTTGAATTTAATAAGTAATTATTATTCATTTTCTATTCAAATTACAACTAAAGTCCTGATTGAGAGGTTGATTGGTGTATGGTGTTCCAAAAGGTTGCTTGCACAATCTCCTAGAAGACCTTTCACTGTCTCCTTCCTAGAACCTGCTACCAATGGGTTCTGGTTGAGCTTAGATGACTATCCTAGTCCTGCTCCAACTCTTCTCAAAGATTTTTCCACTTGTGCTTTACCTTTGGAAGACCAACACCTCCTTTGAAACTGGTTACTCTCTCTTGGACTTAGAAGAATCTAAGTGCCAACTTCATCATCTTGCTTGAACTACTTGTAGGGGTACTAGAGACACTGTTTCCTTGCATTTCACATTCAATTGAATGCATCTTGGAGGGTTTTCAGTCCTTAATCTACTTGATCTCAAGATTCTGCCTTGAAGAGGCCTATTTCCTTATAGCCCTTACCAGTCACTTTTTGGCTTTTCTTGCTCAAACTTGTCAAACGACCCAACAAATAAATCTCACTTCCAGACACCCTTTTTGGAACTTTAAATGTTTCACAGGGTGTTAGACCTTTGTCTCATCTGTACAATGGATTCCTACAATCAAGGGTAGAAAGGGCTAATTGACCTAATTCATAGGGTTTTACTGCTTTCTCCTTCAAATCTACTTCTAATGGATTGTTTGAAGCTTCAATCCTTCTGACATGTGAAGGTCTTATCTTGCCCTACCTAAGACCATGCTTCTTCTGTACAGTACTTGTAATCCCTGCCTAAGTTCTTCCAATTTTCTCTATCAAACTCCTAACTGGACTGTCCTAGCTCGCCTAGGGTTTAATTTTACAAATCTTTGCTCCATTCCCTATACTTCCTACTGCTAAATATTTACAAGTAATTGGATCCCCTATCATTTCAATCTAATTTCAAGGAGATCCTGTGGTTAGACCTTATGGGGGAGCCATGAGAAGACTGACTGCTCAAAACTACAATTACAAACCTCTAAACTCTAAACTGTGGATTCAAAACAACAAACCTACTCTAAGCAACTAGATTATAGAATGAATGGTACTCAAAACTATTCTATGAACTAAAAAACAATGCTAAATCAGTATGCATAGTGCCTTTAATAACTTTGTTTCTCAAGATACACGGGTAAACACAGGAAATGCAAAAAATTCACTATTCCTTCACACCAAAACTTGCTTACAATGCAATCTCTCCTCTCTCTACGAGCCACACCTCTACTTAGATTCCTTTTCCACATTTCAAGGGATATTGATCGATCCCATGCTCCTAAATTTTAGGGAATCCAATCCAACTAAGTTGCATGCAATTCCACAAATGTTGTCATGCAACTTTACAACATTTTGCAACTTATCACTATGTCATGATCCTAAATCTTAGGACCTCTAACACCTTGATCTCGAGCCAACAACTCCCTTAACTGTCCCTTGGCATCTTCTAACAATGACCATGTGGTTATAACACATTTAATACCCTACATTCCAACATAAGCTATCTAGAGCTAAATAAAGCAACATTTAACAACAATGATTAACTAATGATGACTTTAGTCCTAGTGACTAACTCACCACACACAACCAAGACCTTCTAAGGTCCAAAACAAACACACTAACATCCTGACTTGGCTAAGGTCAGGTACAAGCCAAAATTGATGACAAACAAACTGGAGTTTAGCCTAGGTGCTCCTGCACCATCCTCCCCAAAACAAAAGATTTCAATCCACCCTTGGATTGAGCAAGTTGAGATCAATGCCCAACTTCTTGAACTCTGACTCCTTGATCCACACTGAATCAACATTAGATTGATCATGCCTCTTAATCAGATGTTCTTTGTACTCTTTGGTTCTAGTCCTCTTATAGACCCTGGTATCCAATATCTTGTCAGCTTGTTTGACTGTAGTGGAGGGCAGTTTGAGTTCTTCCACATCTTGGATGACTTCATGGAGAGTCTGATCCATGTTTGGTGGTGGTCCTCTGTAATGAACTAGATCTGCAATGTTAAAAATAGGGGACAATCCACTATCATCTGGTAGTTGCACCTTAAATGCATTGTTTCCATATTTCTCCAAGATAGGACACAGACCTATCCTCTTCATTTGCAACTTATGAGGAACTCCTTTCTGTAGTCTAGACTTGTTCAAATGCACCATCACTAAGTCTCCAACATGGAACTGCACTTCTCTTCTATGCTCATCCACCTTAGTCTTATGTTTCATGGTGTTTTTTGCCAATGTTTTTATGACTATCTCATGAATCTCTTGCATTGCATAAGCAAAACCATCAGCATATCCACTTCCCTTGACTCCATCCTTCAACTCTCTCAGCTCATAGATTCCTCTATGATGTAGTCCATAGAAAATTTCAAAGGGACTCTTCCCTGTTGATCTATTTACAGTATCATTATAGGCATATTCAGCTTGCCCAATCATCTGATCCCATTGTTGACCATACTCCTTGGTCAAGCATCTTAAGAGATTTCCAAGTGTCCTATTTACAACTTCGGTCTGACCATCAGTTTGGGGATGGTATGTAGATCCAAAAGATAGATTAGTGCCCAATCTTTGCCAAAGAGTCTTCCAAAAATGACTCATAAACTTAGTGTCTCTGTCTGATACAATGTTGATTGGTAATCCATGAATCCTTACTATCTCTTTGAAGAAAAGAGAGGCTATTTGACTGGCATCATTGGTTGTTTTGCATGGCACAAAGTGAGCCATTTTTCTAAATCTGTCTACAACCACATAAACACTGTCCATACCTTGTCTTGTCTTGGGTAACCCAACTACAAAGTCCATACTCAAGCATTCCCATGGCCTAGTAGGGATAGGTAGTGGTTGGTATAGGCCTGCATTTGAAGAAGTACCCTTGGCCTTTTGTCACACCACACAACTCTCCACATACCTCCTGATATCTAGGTTCATCCTTGGCCAATAGTAAAACCTTTGGACAAGTTCTTGAGTTTTGGTGATCCCAAAGTGACCACTCAATGCACCATTATGCTTTTCTTGTATCAAGTTTTCCCTAATAGAACCTCTAGGAACACATAGTTGATTCCCTTTAAACAAAAGATCACTTTGCAAAGTATATTCAGCATATTTACTATGAAAGTGATTCTTGTATTCAACACATACCTTATAAATATCTGCAAAATCTTCATCATCTGCATATAGATCCTTGAAATGATCTATCCCCATGCTCTTCAACTGAATCTCTTGAATGGTGAGGACTCTTCTGCTCAAGGCATCTACCACTTTGTTGAGAGCTCCTTTCTTGTGCTTGATATTGAAGGTGTAAGCTTGCAAGTACTCCACCCATTTCATGTGTCTGTGACTCAACTTCTCTTGTGAATTCAGGAAACTGAGTGCTTGGTTGTCTGAATACACTATGAATTCCTTGGGAAGCAAGTAGTGCCTCCACTTCCTTAAAGCCTAGACCAATGTATACATTTCAAGGTCATAAGAAGAATACTTCTTCTTGGCTTCACTTAACTTCTCTGAATGAAAAGCCACCGGTCTGCCCTCTTGACTGAGAACAACTCCAATAGCCACATTGCTTGCAACACACTCAATGGTGAATAGCTTCTCAAAGCTTGGTAACACCAAAATAGGTTGGGTAGCTATCTTTTCCTTCAGCAACTCAAAAATTTTGTTAGCTTGCTCATTCCATACAAACTTGGTCTTCATTCCTCCTTTAATGGTATCCAACATAGGAGCACAAATAGCACTAAACTATCTTATAGACTTCCTATAGTATTGAGCAAGACCATGGAAGCTTCTTACCTCTGTCACTGTCTTTGGAGTAGGCCAATTGAGGATGGCTTCCACTTTGCTGCTATCCATCTTCAAGTTGCCATGTGATAGCACAAATCCAAGGTACACCAGCTCTGTTTTGATGAACTCACATTTTTCCAAATTGATCATCAGCTTCTCCTCCTATAGCTTCTTGAAAATCAACTCTATCTATTGGAGGTGCTCTTCTCTTGTTCTGCTATAGATTAGTATATAATCAAGATACACCACTACAAATTTTCCAATGTAGTCCTTGAGGATTTCATTCACGAGTCTCATGAATGTGGAGGGGGCATTAGACAGTCCAAATGGCATAACTAGCCACTCGTAGAGACCCTCATTTGTTTTGAAGGTTGTTTTCCACTCATCTCCTTCATGTATCCTAATTTGGTGATAACCACTCTTTAAATCTATCTTGGTATAGTACCTAGCTTCACCTAGACAATCCATGAGATCTTCAATCCTAGGGATGGGGAACCTATACCTGATTGTTATCTTGTTTATTGCCCTGGAATCAGTACAAAGCCTCCATTCTCCTCCCTTTTTAGGTGCTAAGATAGTGGGTACTGCACATGGACTAATGCTTTTCCTAATAAGACCTTGGTTAAGAAGTTCTTGAATCTACCTGGCTATTTCCTCATTTTGTTGAGGAGTCATCTTATAGGCTACTTTATTTGGTAGGGTAGCTCCTGGTATCAAGTCTATCCTATGAATTATGGCTCTTTTAGGAGGTAATGTTGCTGGTTGACCACTGCTTACAATGCCTTCATAGGTCTGCAACAATTTATGTATCTCCTTAGGTAACTCTTGCTTTTCGGCTGCTTTCTCTTTGCTCACCTCTCTTGGCTTGATCATCACTGCATAACCAACTCCTTCTCCTTCTTCCAAGGCTTCTAAGAACTCTTTTTCACCAACCATGAGTAGTTTAGAACCTGTTGTCTGCACCTCTGTATCTTCTAGCAAAGACTGAATTTTGAAGGTTACCTTATCTTTCTTGAAAGTGTAGGAATTCTTTGCTCCATCATGCACATCTTGGCGGTCAAATTTCCATGGTCTACCTAGGAGCAAGTGACATGCATCCATAGGTAACACATCACACAACACTTTGTCCTTGTACCTACCAATTGAGAACTCCACCCATGCTTGTTCATTCACCAAGACATGTTGACCTTTATTGAGCCATGTGACCTTGTAAGGATTGTTGTGGGGTATCCTTGTCAACTTCAGCTTGCTGACTGCCTCCTCTGACACAATATTTTCAGTAGATCCTGAGTCAATGATGACTCTACACACTTTCCCCATCATCTTGCACTTTATCCTAAACAGGGACCTTCTTTGGCTTGGTTCTTCTTTCACCGGTTCCTTGATCAAAGTTCTCCTCATCATGAGGTTCTCACCTTCCTCTGAATTCAATGGCACTTCAAGATGTTTATCTGCTGCAGCTATCTCATCATGAACTAGGTTGGTTCTCTTGTCACCTCCATGAGAAGTACTACCTTTCTCTGGACATCTATAGGCTGGGTGTACCAATTGATTGCAATGGTAACATTTCATGTTAGTGAAGTAGTTACCTCTTCCTTGTCCACCACTTCTTCCTCTGGAGCTGAAGCCTCTTCCTCTACCACCTCTACTAGAGCTTCCTTCTTGCTGCTCAGAGTATCTAACTTCTCCTTGGGCCCTTGGTTCTGAACTTCTTCCACCATAACCTCCTCTTTGTCCTCTACTGTCTTTCCCTTTACCTCTACTTTTGGGGTTTTTCTCTTGCTTCTTTTTTCCTTTCTCCTCTATCTTTAAGGCCATTTGATAGCATTGGCAGATGGTTTTGAAGTTCACTAGGTTCATGTCTTCTTGGATAGACCATTTAAGCCCATTCAAATACCTTGCTATCTTGATGCTTTCATCTTCAACCACCTTTGATTTGAGGCACAATTTTTGAAACTCCTCGGTGTAAGTTTGGACATCCATATCTTTTTGCCTAAGATTGTGTCTTCTCCTATGCAACTGAACTTCATAATCATCAGGTAAATAGGTCTGCCTTATCTTAGTTACCATTCCTCTCCATGTAACTATGGGACCTTTGCCTTCTTTCTCTCTTTCAGCTTGTACAAATTTCCACCATGTGAGAGTTGCACCTCTCAACCTTGACTTGGCCACCTTTACCTTTTGGGCATCTATTATACCATCACATTCAAAGTGATTTTCAATACTTTCAATCCAGTCTACAACTAAATCAGGGTCCATTTGTCCACTAAATAATGGCTCTCCTTCCAAAGCTTTGCCACTTAAGGCTTGCAATGCCTTCAAGAAGGGTTCTTCAGCAAGAACAGGGTCAGGCTTTGGAGCTTCCTCCTCCAAGTCCTCTTCTTTTTCCTTTGCTTCCTGCTCTTCCTTCTACTCTATCTTATCCTTCACTTTGTCTGCTATTTCTTGGACCTCATCCAAGAGCTTCTCCATTCGAGATAACCTGTCTCTTAGCCTCTGGTTATCCTCCTCTTTCTCTTCTACCTTTTTAGCTAACTCAACATTAGTCACCATGGTTCTTTCCTCTGGTGTGTTCTCTCCTATTGACTCAGTGGGTTGCAACATCAATCACAAGCCTTGATCAAATGTTGCTGATACCAATATGGTGTATGGTGTTCCAAAAGGTTGCTTGCACAATCTCCTAGAAGACCTTTCACTGTCTCCTTCCTAGAACCTGCTACCAATGGGTATTGGTTGAGCTTAGATGACTATCCTAGTCTTGCTCCAATTCTTCTCAAAGAGTTTTCCACTTGTGCTTTACCTTTGGAAGACCAACACCTCCTTTGAAACTAGTTACTCTCTCTTAGACTTAGAAGAATCTAAGTGCCAACTTCATCATCTTGCTTGAACTGCTTGCAGGGGTGCTAGATACACCGTTTCCTTGCATTTTTCATTCAATTGAATGCATCTTGGGGGGTTTTCAGTCCTCAATCTACCCGATCTCAAGATTCTGCCTTGAAGAGGCCTATTTCTTTGTAGCCCTTACCAGTCACTTTTTAGATTTTCTTGCTCAAACTTGTCAAACGACCTAGCAAATAAATCTCACTTCCAGACACCCTTTTTGGACCTTTAAATGTTTCATAGGGTGTCAGACCTTTGTCTCATTTGTACAATGGATTCCTACAATCATGGGTAGAAAGGGCTAATTGACCTAATTCATAGGGTTTCACTGCTTTTTCCTTCAAATCTACTTCTAATGGATTGTTTGAAGCTTCAATCCTTCTGACATGTGAAGGTCTTGTCTTGCCCTACCTGAGACCATGCTTCTTCTGTACAGTACTTGTAACCACTGCCTATGTTCTTCCAATTTTCTCTATCAAACTCCTAACCGAACTGTCCTAGCTCGCCTAGGGTTTGATTTTACAAATCTTTGCTCCATTCCCTATACTTCCTACTGCTAAATATTTACAAGTAATTGGCTCCCCTGTCATTTCAATCTAATTTCAGGGAGATCCCGTGGTTAGATCTTATGGGGGAGCCATGAGAAGACTAACTGCTCAAAACTACAATTACAAACCTCTAAACTCTAAACTCTAGATTCAAAACAACAAACCTACTCTAAGCAACTAGATTATAGAATGAATGGTACTCAAAACTATTCTATGAACTCAAAAACAATGCTAAATCAGTATGCATAGTGCCTTTAATAACTCTGTTTCTCAAGATACACCGGTAAACACAGGAAATGCAGAAAATTCACTATTCCTTCACACCAAAACTTGCTTACAATGCAATCTCTCTGCTCTCTACAAGCCACACCTCTACTTAGATGCCTTTTCCACATTTCAAGGGATATTGATCGATCCCATGCTCCTAAATTTTAGGGAATCCAGTCCAACTAAGTTGCATGCAATTCCACAAATGTTGTCATGCAACTTTACAACAACATTTTGCAACTTATCACTATGTCATGATCCTAAATATTAGGACCTCTAACACCTTGATCTCGAGCCAACAACTCCCTTAACTGTCCCTTGGCATCTTCTAACAATGACCATGTGGTTATAATACATTTAATACCCTACATTCCAACATAAGCTGTCTAGAGCTAAATAAAGCAACATTTAACAACAATGATTAACTAATGATGACTTTAGTCCTAGTTACTAACTCACCACACACAACCAAGACCTTCTAAGGTCCAAAAAAAACACACTAACATCCTGACTTGGCTAAGGTTAGGTACAAGCCAAAATTGATGACAAACAAACTGGAGTTTAGCCTAGGTGCTCCTGCACCATTGATTGAAAAACATGTATAGCTTTCAAACAATATCACATTTTTTGAATCCAAAACATGTGTCATATTCTATGCTTCACATACTATAGGATTAAAAAAAGAAAAACTGAATTTCATGAAGTTTTGACCAAGTTAAGGTGGTTAGACATATGAGTTTTTATACTTTTTAAAATGTTGTAATAAAAAAATCATAATTAATTATTTACTTAGAAACAAATTACAAAAAAATATTCATCACATCTGGGCATGATTCCTCTACTTATATCTAAAATATTATAAAAAAATATTATCATTTTATTGTGGTTAAGGTGGTTAGACAGACACCTACTTCTTATTTTTTCCCTAAAATTTAAGTACCACTCCATTGAAATTTCAAATTTCCACCAAATAGATTATTTAAAAAAAAAAAAAAACTAGTATCTTAGAAACTACATTCAATTTTCCACAGATTCTATTCTTACATATTTTTGAAATAATATAGATAACTTATTCAAATTTTTACGTCATGTTTCCTAACTCTGATTTTTCTGAATTTTTTGCCACTTAATGGCCTGTTTTTTCCATGATGATCCTACACATACCCATCCTTTAAAATTTAATTATAGATAAATATTTATGAAATGAAAGAAAAGGGGGTTAAGAGTTATTTCATATGGTTTAGAACATAGAGGACACCCACTTTCCAATTTCATTCAAAGATAATCCTAGAGATCTCAATGCAAAGGAGAAAGAGATCCTACAATAGGGTTGTCCTAGGAGTTGATTATAAACTAATGAGGGGTTCACCACAAAGCTAGGGTTTAGAAAGATAAATGAAATGCAAGATGAAATGCTTAAACCTAATATGATGCAATGCTTCACTAAATGACCTAGAAATACAAATAAAACATAACAAACGAGTGTAGGATGGAATGTGTGCACCTAAAAATCTAAAGATGACTAGATGGAGGTCTAAAATCTTTGTGTTGGTGTGGAGCCTGATCAATCTCCAAGTGGGAGATTGTTGGTATGTGGTGACTAATCATGCTATACTGTACACCCTGACATGTATCCTCGTCGAGGTCTAGGGTTGGGCTAGGCCCCAAGAAGGGGTTTAGGGGTGGCAGCCCCTGAGAAAAACTTTTTTCCTGCATTTTTCGTGTCATCATTGAAAAAGGAAAAATCAACAAAAAAGAAAAGAAAAATGACTTTGTACAACCCTAATTCTGGAAACTTCTAAAAGCTTGTTATAAGGGGTTGGGATGGGGGTTACAGTATGTAGAAAAATGAGATTATTCACGAGATTGTAATATGTTTTCCATTGGATAATAAAATCATTGGATGGTCGTAGTTTTGCGGATGTAGCTCAGATTGGGTGAACCACATTAAATTCTCTGTATTGTCTTGTTTCTGCTATAATTTTCTATGTTTTTAATTTTCTTTGTTTTATTGATCAAATATGCATTTAACTATTAGATATCTGCCTTCTAACCCTAACAATGTTGGAATTTCTAACTTTAGGGTTAAGTGGGACTCATATGCCAAGCTGGGTGAATCATTCCCGAACCTGGATTTTTGTATAGGAACAGGTTTCTAGAAAATGTGTATCTGAATTTGTAAAAATATAATTTTGACCTAAATTGGGATTCATTTACAAGAAGTGGCAAATCAATCTAGTTAGGGTTTTTTGAAACTTCAAAGTCTAAATCTTCTCTCCTTAATCTGCTCAATCTACTTCTTTAGGCTTCTGGATCTAAAATCATGATTTGCAACCTATAGAATTCCTCCAAGTATCTCCAATGCAAGGTGAAAACTTTGACAACTTTGAACACTTTGACAACTTTCTCTTCATTATATCTTCAATCTAAACCTACAAATCACACACTAAAGAGAGGGAAAAATATTGTTTTATTATTGGAAAGGGGTTTTCCTTTTCGAAACCTCATCTTGGTAATCAAACCTTCAAATGAAATGAAATAGTAATGGAGAATGATGAATGAACAAAATATGATGTTGCAACTCACCAAACCCTAGAAATGAAATGTTGCCAACATGTATGAGGTGGCTCCAATGGATG
The DNA here is from genome assembly GCA_007258455.2 of Sequoia sempervirens. Lineage (NCBI taxonomy): Eukaryota > Viridiplantae > Streptophyta > Pinopsida > Cupressales > Cupressaceae > Sequoia > Sequoia sempervirens. Next base: position 473,550,911 of record VDFB02271358.1, on the reverse strand, counting down.
TAGATCTTGAATTTGCTTGAATATGATAGATATTGAATGAAATGCTAGCTTGAATAATAAAACCCTACATCACAATTGTTAGCACAAAAACAAACGTGATGCATGAAGACTTTGACATTATGCTTGATGCTTGAATAATGCTCTAAAATGCTTGATAATTTTCTCTTAAATGCTCTTGTGAAATAAACTTTGCTATAATGATGATCATTCAACTTGGTAGGTGTAAAATGAGTGAAAGAAACTTGTATTTATACTTAATTATGCAAGAATTCTCAAAATTACAACACTACAAGCTGACATCAGATCTAGGAGGATAAAATTCTACCAAAAAATTAAATTAATTTTGATTTTGGGCCACACAAGACTCATTCTCACAAGGTGGTGAATCAGTCCCATTAGGAATAATTTATGGGAGCATTTTTAAAAATGCTTAGAAAGGTGTGAAACCAGGTTTGGGACCCAAAAACCTAGGTGGGACTCATTCGCCCAAAGTGGTGAATGAGTCCCAAATCACTAAATATGGTCCATACAACCTAAACACACCTGAATTATGATTGGATGTTGATTTGTGTCAGGATTATCCTCAAAAAGATGCATTAAATGGGGCTTGTGGATGAAAAATAAGGCCAATTAAAGTATAAAGAATCCCAATTATTAATGAAAACCCTAGAAAAGTGTGAAAGTGTGTTACAACACTTTACAACACATTAGATAAGGCATGATTAAGGTGCATTTTGATTAAAAAGAGGTTTGTTAGGTTTAGTTAATTAATAAAAATTTACAAAAGTGTGAAAGTGTGTTATAATACTTCGAAATACTTTAGCAAGGTACCATTTAAATTCATTAGCTCACAAGGGCCCAAGAGCTAATGTGAGTGTGTCAAACACATTACAACACTAAATGAAGGCCATGTTAGGGGGGACCTTTTCCATCATTACATCTAGCCCCCACTTTAGGAGAGGAGGAAATTGCTTACAACTCACACTAAAGTAGACAAAATGTTCCAATTCTAGTAAGATAGGATGGCCATGATCAAGAGGGGTTCAAATGTGTCAATATAGGATGGCCATGATCAAGAGGGTTACAAAAGGCCCCAAGACCAACAATATGGCACAAGCATACAATTCCAAAGACATGGAGAGAAGAAAAATTAAAGGGGGTGGATCAAGCTTCGACCTTTTGTCCAACATGATGTGGATCAGATCTAAAGTTGTTTGTCTAAGAAATGCATACTCACTCTGAGGCAACAAAACTTCAAGCTATCTGTTGGGTGAGATACATACACTCATGGCCCATATTCTCTCACACACATGTGAGTGGCTAAGGGAAATTCATGGTCTTGTTCGACTTCCCGTCAAAACCATACCAAATTTATACCTCTTTGTAAATTTGATAAGGTGCAATGGAAGAAATGATTTTTGAGCTTCATGAGGTAAGCAAAGCTCTGTATGCTTGGAACTCTTGAACAAAAAAGATGGCTCCACAAGCATGCAAGGTAGCCATATAATTGACAATTTAAATGCAATAATAAGGAACATTCAAGGGAGTTTTGTTGAATTCATGCAAGGTCTTAACTTAGGGGACATTGTGCCTAATGTCTCCAAGAGAGGACCAATTGAAGAATAAAAGATTCACATCTTAGGGGATGCAGTGTGTCACATCAAACCACTAAGAGGAATATAATACACTAAGAGAGATCATGCTCTTGATGGACATCACACCCAATGTCACCATAAAAAGAATAACACATTGCATAAAGTAAAAATACTACACCATGAACCATGAAAACGAAAAATACAAAAGAATAATGCCAATGCATGCCCCCAAATTAAAGATATTGCTAAACACCATATTGTGAGAAATTTCTTTAAAGTAGAAAATGATAAATGCAAAGAGTAAAGAAGACATGATAGCTAACTTGGAAAGACCTATGCCAAGTCATATGTTTCCAAATGAAGATATGTCATGCAAAAGAAAAGGGGTGGTTTTCCCCCAAAATTAATATACAAACACATAAGGGATCTATGGATTTGGGGTTAGTATGTTCTTGCTACAATATTTTTAGAGAGCTTGGAACTATCATCATTCCCAAAATACTAGTAGAACTAGAAGAATGACAAAAAGAGAGCGAAAACAAGGAAAAATATTACACATCAACATGGAAGAAACATGAATGTTTTGACCCCTTATGTCCTCCCCAAAAGGAAAACAAAAGACAGAAAAGATAAAAGAAAAGTTTTTGGATCAACGTAGAAGAGACATGAATGTCTTGATGCCTTGCATCATCCCCAAAAGGAAAACACAATACAAATAAAAAAAAGATAAAAGGAAAAAAGTAAAAGATTTATGACATACAAAAGAATGAAAGGTACAAATAGAGTAATGCCACAAAGAAGTTCTATAAAATACTAGTAAAGTGCATGCAATTCAACCTAAAGCAAGTTGTTTGCATCCCAATCATGTTCGTTGTATATCGAAGGTGGAAAACTAGCCAAAGGGACATTGGCAAGTGTCGAACTAGGACAAGGCTATAACCTTCTTGCCCCCCACTGAGTGCAAGACAAGAATGAGCTGAGGTAAGTGATGGGAACTAGCCAAAATGAAATGAAAGGAAACAAAGTTAGGAGTGCTTTCATATTGTTTAGAACTAAGAGCACACCCACTTTCTAATTTCATTCAAGGATAACCCTAGAGATCTCAGTGCAAAGGAGAAAGAGATCCTACAATAGGTCTATCTTAGGGGCTGATTGTAAACTAATGAGGGATTCACCACCAAGCTATGGCTTGGAAAGACAAATGAAATGCAAGATGAAATGCTTAACCCTAATATGATGCAATGCTTCACTAGATGACTTAGAAATACAAATAAAATAGAACATACAGTTGTAGAATGGAATGTGTGCACCTAGAAATCTGAAGCTAACTAGAAGGAGGTCCAAAATGCTAGAAATTTTGACTTTAGGGATGAGTGGGACTCACGCCAAGCTAGGAAAATCAATGCCAAATCTGGATTTCTGTATAGGAGTAGGTTTTTAGCAAATGGGTATTTGAATCGGTTAAAATTGAAATTTTGACCTAAACTAGGACTCATAAGTGGTGAATCAGTCTAGTTATGGTTTTTTGAAACTTCAAAGTTTGAATCTGCTCTTCTCAGTTTCCTCAATCTACTTCTTGAGGTTTCTAGATCTGAAACCTTGATTTGCAATCTCCAAACTTTCTCTTTAGTGTATCTTCAATCTAAACCTAAAAATCACACACTACAGAGGGAAAAATGTTGTTTGTTTAGTTGAAAGGGGTTTTCCTTGGTCAAACCTCGTTTTGGTAATCAAACCTTGAAATGAAATGAAATAGGAATGGACAATATGAACAAAAAAATTATGGTGTTGTAACTCACCAAACCCTAGCAATGAAGTGCTGCCAACATGTATGAGGTGGATCCAATGTATGTGGATCTTGAATCTTTCTTGAATATGATAGATCTTGAATGAAATGCTAACTTTAATCATAAAACCCTACATCACAATTTTTAGCAAAAAAAAAACATGATGCATGAAGATTTGACATGATGCTTGATGCTTGAATAATGCTCTAAAATGATTGATAATTTTCTCTTGAATGCTCTTGATTTCTCTTGAATTCTCTTGTAAATTCTTGAATTCTCTTGTGAACTAAACTTTTATATAAGGATGCTCATATAATAGATCCAACTACACTAGCATAAAGAGCATATAACATGTCCTCTAAATACCCTATAGGTTTAAGACATTGTTCAATACTCATATTTGTGCCAATTGGTAGGGATGAACTCACCATATTATTTTCCTACATTTCAAACCCCTAAAATACTATCTGAAGAAACTTCCTTTGTCTTAGCCAAAGTTTATTATTACTCCTATCATTTAATCTATATCTTTTAACTCCTATGTTTTATCTCAAACATACTAAACAATAGAGTTTTATATTTTTTAAATTAATAGTGTATTGTATCCAATGATAAGCATATCATCAACATATAAATTTAATAATAAAAGTGTGATCATTTCATCATTGAAGTGTAAAAATAATGAGCACCACTTATTCTAAACCAAAATTGTATCATGTGAACATAATAAAAAACTTCCACATGTCCATGGGGACTGCATTAATCCATATACTAATAATTTCATTTTCAAAGCTAGTTTATATTTATTTTTCACCTTGTATCCTTCAAGGAATTCCATAATTATTCGCTCCCTTATATGTCCATACAAGAATTATTTCCTAACACCTGTTAACTCAATCTCCAATTCAAGTGTTATAGTAATAGATAAAAAAATCCTAATGTAGCTTAGCAACAAGAAAAAATATTTCATTGAAATTTATTCCTTCAACTAGGGAATACAAAATTTCCACTCACTACAACTTGTACAAATTAAGTGATTCATTTACTCAAAAATTCTTCTTGAATAGACACATGTGAATAATGGGTTTCCTATCCTAAATAAAATCAATCATCTCTTGAGTCTGACATTGATTCAATGTCATCATCTCCTCATCTGTGGTATTCTTCAAAGAAAATTTTCTCTTTGGAAATGATTTTTTTTATAGAATGTGGTTCACTATTAGTACAAGAGAAAAAAAACAATGGAAATATAGTGGACTATACTTCTTAGGTGATTTCTATTTCCTTGTAAACCTTCTAAAAACTACTCACAAAAAATTTCCTACCATATTTTTATCTTTTTTATTCTTCATATTTGTTGCTAGATGTGTTTTCTTCATCCTCTCCCAAACTATCTTGTCCAATTTTTTTTTAGTTTTATGTACATCTTTTTAGTCCAATTTTATGTCAAAATGTACCTTCTCCTTCTCATTCACCTTTGTTTATTCTTGTCTAATGAATACTCTACTTGTTCCTTGAATATAAGATCCCTTAAGTAAGTAATTTTTAATGTGACCATATTCTAGATATTTTCACCCATTAGATTATCACCATAATTAATGAAAACACACATTTAGGCCTTAAAAACTAAATAGTAATACATATCCTCAAGAACTTGAAAAACATCCCCACAACCAAAGATCCAAAAATGTGTAACCACAATCATAATTCAATTCCATATTTTATATTGTGTGTTATTTACAATATAAACATGAGACCTATTTTATAACTAGCATGTAGTGCTATTTTTTTTAGTCTAGAACTCCTATCCTAGACCCACACTACTCAACATATGTTTGGCATAATCTAGCAAGGTTCCATTCAAATTGTTAGGCACTCTATTTTATTGTAACTTTTGTAAGGTGCTATACTTTACTTAAAAATAATATAATTCTTATAAAATATGACAAACTCAAATAAAAATCACAATTGTTATATATTATTATTGTACCTTAATTTTTTTACTAGTTTTATTCCAACCAAGAGTTCTAAACTTATTGAACTCAAGAAAAATATCAAATTTTCTTTGAAGAAAATAAACCCAAGAGTACCTAGAGCAATCATCAATGAATGATTAGTAGAAAAAATACTTACCTGTGGATAGGATACACATATTAATAAACACATAATTGTGTATCACCTCTAAAATATCATTTGCTCTTGTGGTTCTAGATTTAAATCATACTCTATTCTATTTTCAAAGAACATGATGCTAAGAAAATATAATCTCCATTCGACAATTCCAAGACCATCCACCATAACTTTAATTGCAAAGGTTTTAAGACCTTTCTAAGTCAAGTGACCCAACCTAAGATATCACAAAAACCTTAATTCATATTTGGCTACATTAGAGAAACCAAATAATGTTGATGCATCCATCTTGTATAGAGTACCATGTTGCACCCTTTTTACAAGCACCAAATTAACCTTACACAATATAAAATAAATTTACTCAAATGTTACATGTACTCCTAAGTTATCCATTTTAGACATAGACATAATATTTGTAGCCAAACCTAGAATGTGAAAAATATTTGAGTTTTTCATTACTCTGTACCATTTATAAAGACATTTCTTTCACCTTTCCTCAACCATCCTCAAGGAGTTTCTTTAATTAAGGAACACTTTCTCTTCACAACACTTGGTATAATTTGAGTACCACTCACTATGTAATTTCATATGAAAATTATTTAAGTTAGTTAACCAATAATCATTTCTAATGATGTTAATATAAATAAATGCATCATTATTATGCTAATCATTATTTGAGGACCAAATATAATACTTTTCCTTTATCTTGGAACTATAATTTTCTTACCTTTATTCTCATTAGACCTATCTCTAATAAAAAGGGAATCAAAATAATTACCATCCATATATATTTTCCTAATTTCCTTAAAAAAATCAACAATATTTTATAGGATCACTAACAAAAAATTACTACTAATAGACATAATATTATTAACTTTGTTGATACAAGTTGAATGAAAATCTTATTAAATTTGTTAAAATGATCAAGTATTGAGTCTCCATTTAAATTAAATTAAGAATATAACTTCCCTTAAGAAAAAAATTATTAACCAAACTCTTAGATAAATGGAACATACCAAAATTATTCCATAAAGAATTTTCCATCATCTCCTTAGATACATAAATAAACATATATTCTGATAGACATAAGTAGATTATATTTCTTAACATTTTTTAATCTAATTTTACCTAGTCTTCATTAAACACACATGATGTTTTAGTGGAATAAGATACTACAATCCATTGATCTCTTTCCAATAAAATATCCCCCATCTTAAACTTCCATAGTTCAATTTTTAGTGATTAAATCTCCCAATTTGAGACCTTGATTTGCTAGACATAGATTCAATAGTCCTCTTATTTCTCATAAAGTCCTTAATTTATTTATTTGTGTCTATTTATAAAAAAAACTACAAAAAAATAAATAGTGTAGAAATTATGACTATACATCCTATGGTTTGATTCTCGATAAAGTTGTAACCACCGTAACAAAAACCTATTCTTGAATAGCAAATTTTAAAAAATTTAACCTTTATTATAGATGAACAACAAATTGGGATGATGAAAATTGAGTATTTATATAATAGTAAATAGTATTAGAAAAATATATCTAACAACATAAACATGGAAATAAATAGAAGAGTACGTGTCCACAAGATTACACAATATACTTAAATATTAATATTAAAAAATCTCTTGAGAGAAAATTAACCACCAAAATATGTTCTTAGTTATATTATTTAAAATTAAGAAGGATCTAATTAAACATCTGATAGTTTTTAGAATACATCTTATGTGACTATATCAATTGCATGGGATAATGTATAATCAATATATGTATTATCTATTGACCCTTCCAACCTCAACACATTAAATGAGGTGATATATACATGTATGCATGAGAATAAATATTTCCTAACTATCTAACTAAACCAAAAAATACCAATAGCCATGAATATAATCCAATTATACATGATGTTAGCATATCATATAAATCACCAAGTATGATGTCTCCACATGGATAATCTCCTTGTACACTCCACTACTACTATACACAATGAACAAATAGTTGCATCATCAACACTATCACTATATATACACATTTGTAATATAACCATCACTACTAGTTTCTCACTTATAGTAGATCACAAAAATATAAGATTACATCTAACTAATTTTAGTACAAGTGTTATATTCTAGAACATTATATTTCTCTCGGATTATGTCACACATGAACTTGAGCTTTACCATAATTGCTCCTATAATATTTTTCATTCAGATTCCAACCAATATTAAATCATATGTATGTGATTGTGATTTTTCTTCTAGATAAATTGATTTTGTTGTCAAAAAACCACAACATGTAGATAAACCATGTACGATGCACTACAACTCAATTCACCATCACCATATGTTATTCAAAAAAAATACTATATTGTAATATCTAAAACCTTACCACATATCACCACAATTTTTTCTATACAAAAAATATTCCTAGAAGGAATATTTATAGGTGAATATAACAAAAGTGCCAAGACATCCTTAGTTAATTATTTATATCTTGTTCAAATTTTATATACATTTTTCAAATCATTTTATCGAATTGAATGATAACAATGTGGGCTTGGAAGGTAGGAGAAAGCCAAAATCCTAGGGTTTAGTGGAGGAAATCTAGGCCTTGACTCTTATTGTCCATTTAGAATCAAATAAATTATGGGTAGAGTTAAGGAATGTAGTGATTATGTTATGCATATTTTATAATGATACAAGTAGAGTTCTAGTATAGATTTTTGTTTACCAATATAGAGAGTAGTTGGAAGTAGGAAGTGATAATACAATTCTTCATTGCTATAGTCCAATACTAGCTATGATTTGATGGTATTGGCAAACATATTGAGTAGTAATGATTCACTCATTAGTTAGTTCTTAGGGGGTTCAAAATGTGAATGAAATAGAACCATTGGTAGAAGAAGTGGTTGATTTTTGTCACCATACATATGATTATGAGTACTAAGAGTGATATGACATGGTGCTGGAAATGGTATTTTGTGCAATAGATGTGGATTTTGTCTATTCTTAGCTAAAATCATGTTCATTTTATGTTGTTTGATTGTTGGAACTTTGTTAGTATCTATGGTTTGATGTCAATTTTTTCTCTATATTTTTATTCTTAGACCCTTTTTTTTAGTTTTGGGTATGTGTTCTATGAGGTTCCCATGGGTAAAATTTGGCTTAAAGTGTTTGTTGATATTTTCCTCCAAGAATCTTAGAGAAGCTATGTATCTATTTATGATATTCAAGGGTAGGAACCCCTTTAGAATGATCAATACCTTATCTAAAATGTATAAGGGGAATATTTTAAATTTCTAAGTGTAAACGATGATTTTGGATTTCCCTCATAGTGCTTTGCTCATCTTAGGGTTTTTCACCTAAAAGGAGAAAGGAGATTGGATGGGGTCCAAAATGTAAGGGTTTACATTCAAAGTCTATGTAAATGAGATCTATTATGTTTAATAAAGATTCTCTAATGCACTAATCTAAAATAAAGATGATTTAATGAAGCAAAACTTAAGAAATAAAAAGTGTTGGAAAACACATTGTGATATGCAAACATGAGCTAAATGACAAAAAATGCAAATAAAACCAAATAGAAAGATATGAGACAAAAGGTGTGCACCTGGAAGTGTGTTTCAGACTTGAAGCAACTCTAAAATTCTGGAAATTCTATTTTTTAAGCCTAAGAGGACATTTACGCCAGGTGGGGTGGCTTAGTCCATTTTTGAAAAAAAATCTAGAAAACTACACTAGAGCCCGCTTCGGCCAAATGGGTATCCAAATCTATAAAAACTTATGAAAAATAGGTCTAGTGGGACTAATTCACCACTAGTGGTGACTTAGTCCACTTCTAAATTTCTAAAAATTCAAAAGTGGAAACATAAGCCCTAGGTCTACATTCTGGTTTCCCACAAGAGCCTTCTTATGAAACTCTGATTTTCGAGCTTGAAGTTAACTTTTTGTTGATATTTGTAAACAAAGAGATGTCTTCAATGAGTCTTCAACCTAATCTTTAATGATCTTCAAATTCCTAAAGTGCCTAAATCTGCAAACACACAAGGAGAGAAGGAGAAAATGTTGATTGTTAGGGCATGGGGGTTTACCTTCATCAAACCCCTTTTAGGTAATTAAACTAAATGAAGAAATAATGTAATGAAGCATGCAACAATGGAGTTAGTACCTTTCCATGGTGATAGATCTTGAATTTTTGCAGCAATAGTTGAAGAATCTACCCTTCCATGTCTTAGGAAGCTATCTTGATGAATTGCAATGATAAAACCCTAGCTTGCTTGACTTGAGAACATGAATGATGATGAGTTATGAATTAAGATGAGTTATGAGATTGAAAAATGAGGGGAAAAATCCATATTTATACACAGTTATCCCTAAATTCCCAAAAATACCTTATCACAGGCCAACCTTAGGTCTTAAAGAATAAAAACTTGAAAGAAATTTGAATTATTTTTTATTTTTGTGCCACATCAAGCTAAGTCACCCAAGGTGGTGACTTAGTCCACTGGGAAATTTTGAGTGGATGTCATAGATTAAGATGTATTAAATGTTGTTTATTGGGTTCTTCAACACGACACTTAATTAAGGCCTATAAGTGCATAAAGGGGCCATTTAAAGCATAAGAAAGGTGTAAATAGTGATGACAAGCCTAGGAAAGTGTGAAATTTTGTTACAAGACTTTGTAACACATTGAAATAGGTCTTGATAAGGTTATTTAGGTAAATTATAACATTATGGTCCTAGAAAAGTGTGAAGATGTGTTACAACACCTTACAACACTCTTGCAAGACATCAATAAATGTATTTTATTCAATTTGCAAGGGTCAAAGACCTAGAGTGGATGTGTAGTCACCTCACAACACCAAATAAAGGCCTCATTAAGTCCAATTTGTCATCAATAATTTCCATATTAGGCAAAGTATACACTTTTTGGTGATACATTAAGCCCCCACTTTAGTGAGATGATGAACTTGCTTCAAACTCACACTAACGTAGCCATTCAAGATGATTCCAATCATACCAATGCAGATGAAAAAGAGTGAAAAAGATCAAAGGAGGTTGCGCAAGCCCCCAGGATCCAAGATCCTAAGTCAAGCCAACATAAGCATGAAAGGATACATGCAAGGTGAATGATTTGCAGAAAGACAAGATACATGAGCATGCAATGGCAAGAACTAGAAGGAAATGAAAATAAAAACGTGGATCAAGCTTTGACCATTTTCCCAGCTAGTTGTGGATTAGGTATAGACTGTTTGTTTGGAAATAAGATGCATACTCAATTTGGGGCAACAAAACTCTTGGCTATTGGTTGGGTGAGAAGTCCTAAGAGGTGAGAAACATATGCTAGTTGGTATACACTCACAAACACATAGGTGGCTATGGGGAAGTCATGCCACTAAATGGGCTTCCCGCTCAACCATATCAAAGTTATACCTCTTGATAACTTTAACAAGGTGCCACAAAGGAAAATGATTTTCGAGCTCTACGAGGTAAGAAAAAATTCATATGCTTGACACCCATAGTCATTGTAAATGTAAAATAGTGTAAGGGTTGTTCAAAGGGATTTTTCTTAGTTCATGCAATGTCTCCAAGAGAGGATAAGTGTAAATGGTCTCATCTTGTTTACAAGAGAGGACAAGTGCAAGGTCTCATCATGTGGAACATTGTTTCAAATGTTTCCAAGAGAGGGAATAGCAAGAAAATCGCACAATGAAATGTGAGTGGTGATGTATGCCCCCACTTTGAAGCAGTTGCGAATACTAGTACTGTGAGAAATTTCTTTAAAGTAGAAGAGAACATGAGAGCTTACTCAGAAATCCCTATGCCAAGTCATGTGTTTTTGAGAAGCTACATCATGAGAAGGGCAAGTATGTCATATCCGAGTCAACTTAAGGAATGTCATCAACATCCCAAAGATTTCTCTTATATGTTCATGAAAAGTTAACAACTAGCCAAAGGAGGTGACCACAAGTGACATACTAGGATAAGGCTACATAACCCCTTGCCCAGGCCACTGAATGTAGGACAAGGGTGAGCCAAGATGATTGATGAAATGCATGCTAGAGTGAAAATCAGTATAAGGTAGAGGAATTCGGTGCCCCCATAGTGGGAAGCATACCAAACTCCTAAAAATGTTGTATTTTACGACTCAAAGCTCTACATTCATTGGTGGAGTGACCATGAACTCTATGATAGGCACAAAATGAAGTCTTATAAGATCATTTCTTTTGAGTTCTGGGAGGGAGGGTGATCAAGTGATCTTGGAGGAGTCTCAATAAGATACCCTCTTGATCAATAGAAGGTGGTCTTGTAGTATGTGACAAAGATACCCCTTTCTTAGTAGTGGTTGTCATATCTATGCAAGACTGTTGAGATTGTGAGATTTGGTTCTCTCCCTTATAGGAGGGTGTAAAATCTAATGAATTGAATTAATTAGTGTTTTGTGTGATGACATTGACATTAAGTGAAGAGTTCATTTTTTGTGTCATATTTTGTAAAGGATGATTTTCAAGACCACTGGTGTCGATGAGTTTAGAATGCTTGATAGTTAAAGTTGGCTTCAGAGAATGTTGTGTGAGAGTGTTGATGTTGAGTGAAGGATTGATTACTTCTATCAAAGGACAATAACCAAGACCATGAGTTTTTTGTTGTGTTAGGATCTAGAGGGTTGTAGATACCTTTTTCTCGAGCACCACATCCTTTTCCACTATACCCAAGGTGTTTCATGAGCTCATAACCTTTTCCATAAATATTTTTCATTGCTTTTGAATTGGGTGGTTTTTCGTTATTGTGTTCATCAAAATTTACTATTTAGTTTTCTTATTTGTCTAGAGTGGTTCAGGTGGATGCTTTTGAAAGGTCATCCTCTTTTTCATTTCCCCTATTTGAATCCTTGTGTATAATATTGTACTTGCCAATAAGTCATGTTTGAAATCCAAGGAACCTCAATCATCTTCTAATAGCATTGTGACTTGTTCAATATGTTGTTGTTTGTCTTTTTTTTGTGTGGGTTCCACTTGTGTGGTTGGTGTTAATGTGTTCAATGGGTTCTCTTTGTTTTTCTCAAGTTGCAAGACACTATAAGGCTCATGATTAACATTGAGTGTGAAAAATTTGTTGTTGTATATGTATTTCATTTTTCGATGAAGAGTGGAAGGCACACCATTCATTGCATGAATCCACGGCCTACCTAGAAGAAGGTTATATGAAATATCATGAGGCATAACTTGTATCTGTGTGTTCAATGTGACTTTTCCAGCTGTAATAGGTAAAGCGATCACACCAAGTGGTGTCTTTTCGACATTGTCAAAGACCTCAATAGATAAAGATTTGGGTTGAATTTTTTACTTATCCATAGGAAGCCTATCCAAAAGGTTTACACTACACACATTAAGGGTTGAGCCATTGTCAATAAGGGTTCAATTTATCCCTATCTAATTTTATCAAGCAATGATCATGAAAGCTTCATTTTTTTTTTACACTTCCAAAGGGGGGATTTCACTTTGGTGGACAATAATGTCAACATTTATTCCTTGGATCATGGCTACTATGTCAGTTGGTTGCACATTAGAAGGGACAAAGGATGAGTGGATGATTGCAAGGATTTGGTGGACATGTCAACATTGATTAACTCCTATTTGTGAGGAACTTTTAGAAGGGACTCCTTGGTGTGTGGGAGGTTGAAGGCGTGCGCACTGCGAATTAGGTAAAGGTAAATAGGTTGGGATTAGTTGCGGTGGTTGCAGATTATTGTGAGTGTTATATGTAGGAGCAATGATATTATAACTCAGTTGTTGCAATACATTATTGTGAGGTGGGTAGAGGATGAGTTCAGGTTTATGTAGAGTTTGTTTGTGTGATGGGGGGTAAAGGATGAGTTGAGGTTGAATAATGTTAACATCCCTTACCAAGTGAGAGTCTATATCATTATTGTGGTTTGTGTCTTGTATCATGGTATTGTTCCTAAGAGGAGGGTTTTGAGGAGAACTACAAACCAAATTTTCTTGACATTCTAAGGTTGGTTCTCCTAAAAGGACTTCATCACAAGTATTAGGATGATCAATGGTTGAATTTTCTTGCTCAATAAGGTTTTTCTTAGGTGAAAGAGGATAACTAATATTCTCATGATTCTCATTGGTTGTGTTTTCTAACATCAAAACATCTTCCTTACAACTAGGGGAGATACTAAGAGAAGAACAAGTATGATTATCATGAGCATTTACAACATCATTCCTTTGTTCTTGAATGTCTTCCAAAATGGGACAGATAGGGGAAGGATCATAAAGAGGGTTGGTGTAGACCATCACATCCTCATCATTTATAATCTTATCTTCCTCAAAATTATCCTCACAATGGAAATTAGGTAAGGTGATGTTTAAGAATGTGTCTATGATTTCATTTTCTTGTGCTAAAATATCTTCCCAAAGGGGATGAGGAGAAGGACAAACAAGATCCACATGATTCTCAATTATTGTGTCTTCTTTCTCCAAGATACCTTCGTCACTAAAAGGAGATGTATTAGGAGGAGCACAATTATGATAATCATAAGTATCTATGTTTGTATCTCTTCTATCACATTATCCACACAAATAGGGGAGATAAGGTTAACATTGTCATTGTCACTCTCTTGTGTTAAGAGACTCTCATAACTAGGACATGCATTGAATGAATGATGATCATGCTTATTGACTAACATTTTCTTTGCAAATTGGGAGAAGATTGAAATGAAAATTTTGAAAGAATAATCTATGCTAACTCAAAATGCAATGTAAATGGATGAAATGAAATGCAAATTTTCAAAGAATAATTGATTGATTGTGCTATGTAACAATACGAGAATGCAAATGTGAAATTTAAACCATGCATGAAATGAGCTAATTTAGGCTAGATGTGATGAAATGCATGCTACAAAAACTCTGCCAACTGATACAAATAGTTAATGGCAACAAACATAAGCTTAAAAAAAGGGTTTTTAGCTCTATAAAAGGTTGTTTAAGGGGTGAATAGGGACTAGTTCACCCCAAGTGGCAACTTAGTCCCAATAGGGATTTTTTTTTATATTTTTCAAATTTTTATGATGGGTATTGATAGTCTCAGTACTTTATAATGCAATCCTAAGATGAAAATACAAATTTACAAAAAAAATTAATGATTTTAGATGTCAAAAATGCAACCTACATACACTTTTTTTAATGGATGCAAAACTTGAAACCTAGCATGCAAATCCTAACGCAAGGTTAATGCGAGCTAGATCTATGATGGAATCCAAATCAAAAATGAAAATTATTCAAAAAGCAAGCTCACCAAAATGTAAATGATGATTCTGGATTGCTCTCACAATGCTTTGCTCCTCCTAGGGTTTTTCACCTAAAAGGAGAAAGGAGATTGGATGGGGTCCAAAATGAAAGGGTTTACATTAAAATTATATGTAAATGAGATGTATTATGTCTAATAAAGATTCTTTAATGCATTGATATGAAATTAAGATGATTTAATGAAGCAAAACCTAAGAAATAATAAGTGTTTGAAAACACATTGTGATATGCAAACATGAGCTAAATGACCTCAAAATGAAAATACAACCATATAGAAAGCTATAAGACAAAAGGTGTGCACTTGGAAGTGTGTTTCAGACTTGAAGTAGCTTTGAAATTCTAGAAATTCTAATTTTTAAGCCTGATAGGACATTTACACCAGGTGGGGTCGCTTAGTCCATTTTCAAAAAAAATCTGGAAAATTGTACTAGAGCCCGCTTCGGCCAAATGGGTATCCAAATCTATAAAAAATTCTAAAAAATAGGTTTAGTGGGACTAATTCGCCACTAGTGGCAACTTAATCCACTTCTAAATTTCTAAAAATTCAGAAGTGGAAACATAAGCCCTAGGTCTACATTCTCGTTTCCCACAGGAGCCTTCTTCTGAAACTCTAATTTTTGGGCCTGAAGGTGAATTTTTGTTGATATTTTTGCTAGGTCAACAAAGAGATGTCTTCAATGAGTCTTCAACCTAATCTTGAATGATCTTCAAACCCCCAAAGTGCCTAAATCTACAAACACATAAAGAGAGAAGGAGAAAATGTTGATTGTTAGGGCATGGGGGTTTGCCTTGGTAAAACCCCTTTTAGGTAATTAAACCAAATGAAGAAATAATGTAATGGAGCATGCAACTATGGAGTTAGTACCTTTCCATGGTGATAGATCTTGAATTTTTTCATCAATAGTTGAAGAATCAGCCCTTGAATGTCTTAGGAAGCTATCTTGATGACTTGTAATGATAAAACCCTAGCTTACTTGAATTGAGAACATGAATGATGATGAGTTATGAATTAAGATGAATTAGGAGATTGAAAAATGAGTGGAAAAACCCTTATTTATACATAATTATGCCTAAATTCCAAAAAAATACCTCATCACAAGCCGACCTTAGGTCTTAAAGAATAAAACCCCAAAAAAATTTGAATTAATTTTGATTTTTGTGCCAGTGCCATAGAAAAAAGTATTGTTTGCTTGACATAAGATTAATTCATGATTAATTGGACTTAATGAGGCCTTAATCTAGTGTTGTGAGGCATTTTATGCATCCACACTAGGTCTTGGACCCTTGCAAACTAAAAAAAATGCTTTTAATGACATCTTGTGAAGGTGTTGTGAAGTGTTGTAAGACATTTCTACATTCTTCTAGAATCTATTAATTACAATTCACCTAAAAATCACCTTTTTATTCATCAACAAGTCCTATTTTTAATTGTTGTAAAGCCTTGTAACAAGTTTTCACGCTTCTCTAGGCACATCTTCACTATTTATCCCTTTGTCATGCTTTATTTGACCCCTTTATACTCTCATATGCTTAATTAAGTGTATTTTTGAGTATTATCTTGATAAACAATATTAAATACAACATATTTCCTGACACACATTTTCAAGTCCTAGTTGGGACCCATTCGCCATGGGTGGTGAATGAGTCCCCCTTGTCCCCAAATTCAAAATATTTTAAATTTTCTTTTAGGATTTTATTCAAAAAAACTTGATGTCGGCCCGTGATGAGGTATGAACAGGTAGCTAAGGCACAAGTGTGTATAAATAGGTGATTTTCACCTCATATTACATCTCACACTCATACATTCTCCACATCATTCATCATCTATTTTCTATCTCAAGTCAAGCAAGCTAGGGATTTTACATTGCAAGTCATCAATTGAGCTTCCTAAGACATCCAAGGGTTGATTCTACATGTTTTGTTGCAAAATTTCAAGATCTGATGCAGGAGCATCCAGTGGTGTAAGGGCAATCTTGCATCACTCAAAAATAGTTAAATTTCAAGTTTCTTTGTTTTTAGATGTTTTTACATTTTTGGATACCCTTTTTGTCATAATGAAATTCACAATTTACGGTTTTTGTTTTCTATTCCTGGGTTGAAAGATATTGCAGTTTTAGTTTCCCAAATTTGCACTTGAAAATCTTCCAAGTTGGATTTAAGGCACTTAGAGCTCCTAGAATCGCCCTGAAACTTGCTAAAATCAGCGTAGCGGGTTTTGAGCGCATTCTTGACTTTGAGACCTTTCCAACGGTTCAAACGGTTCGCGAATCAGAGATCAAAAGTTATGGCCCTGGGAAGTTGGCACACTTTCTAGAAGATACAATTGCAAATGTTCTTTTGAAATTTGAACTTCAAGTTGTAATTTTTGGCGCCAAACTGCCTAAACTAAAATTTTAATGTAGTTTTGGCTCCAAACTAAAGAGGAGCTCTATTTATGGGCAGGTTTCTAATTTCTGGGTAACTTTTTGGGGACAAGCTCACATATTGCGAAAGGGTGATTCTGTAGCTTTCTGTAACTTGCATGTGTTGTAGAACTTGGGGATTTGAGATCCTCTACATGTAAGAAACTCCATTTTCTGAACAATAAAATTATTCTCTTATTTGTGGGTTATTTCCTAAGTCTTAGGCTGCGCCCTCATCAAGTGGTATTAGAGCAGGTTTTCTTGAGCATGTGGATAGATCGGCGATCGTGAGGCAGTTCGCACCAGGACTGTGGTTGTGGGTCGAGGTCAAGAGAGATGCCTCCAAGAGTGATGCCTAGTAGGCATGGTGGTGCCAAAGGTGGTCGAGGTAGTAGAAATGCTGGTGGAAGAGATGCACTGGCAGCCCTCCAAAGACAGATTGATACGTTACAAGAGCATTTGAGAAGAGGGTTAAACCCGAGGGAGGAAAGTGAGGATGAAGGAGAGGAAGAAGGTCAATCAGATGTAGAAGAGGAAGAAGAAAGAATATTGATCAAGGAGGCCAAATGCGGCTAATAAGGGCCATTTTCGAAGATCAGGAAAAGACCCAGAAGTAGAAAGTCCCCAGTTTAGTTGACCACCAGAAGGTCTAAACAAAAGATTTGATGGCAAGCAAAAAGGACGAGGAGGTCAAAGTGGAAGGGGCAGTGGAAGACCTTTAGGAAGCCAAAATGATGATGAAAAGAAAAGTGAAGATGTGGGTACTAGCCGAAGCCAAAAGAATGACAACTTCTACCACCCTCGTGATCAAAACAGTGGTGATCCAAGAGGTAGAGGATGAGGGAGATATGGACAAGGATCTGGAAGAGGTGGTTTTAAAGGAATGTGTTTCCACTATGGTGAAGAAGGGCATCGAGCCTATGAATGTCCACAACACCAAGGAAGGGCAGAAAAAAGGCCAGAAGGTCGTGGAAGGGTTGCGCATGTAGATGAGGAGGCCCAATCTGAACATTCAGATGATTAATGCTATGAGATTTCCACAATCTGTCATGCTGAAGATTTTGAGATTTCTGGATTTTGATTGTGTTTAAGTTTTTTCATCAACGTTTCGGATCACACTCAGTGATCCATCATCAGGATGATAAAGAGCTAAGAAGATGAGAAAAGGTAAGATACAGACCTAAGATGAGAAAAGGTCTGCATCTTACCTTTTCTCATCTTCTTAGCTCTTTATCATCCTGATGATGGATCACTGAGTGTGATCCGAAATGTTGATGAAAAAACTTAAACACAATCAAAATCCAGAAATCTCAAAATCTTCAGCATTCAGATGATGCTAAAAGGGGAGAAACACTAATGATCAGGAGAGCCCTAGTGATTGAAGAAAAGGAACCAGAACAAAGGAAGAATCTGTTTTGCACAAGGTGCAAGTGTGAAGGAAAATGTTGTGATATCATTATTGAAGGTGGGAGAACTGATAATCTGGTGTCAGAGGAGATGGTCACAAAGTTGAAGCGGAAGAGGGAAAGGCACCCACATCCATATCGGATTGCCTGGTTGCAGAAAGACCACAAAGTTTTGGTCAATAAGCAGTGCCTAGTAAAGTTCAAGATCGGGAGCTACCATGATGAGGTACTCTTTGATATCATCCCCATGGATGCATGTCACATGTTGTTAAGGAGGCCGTGGTAGTTCGATAGGTGAGCTATACATGATAGCCATGAAAACACTTATTCCTTGACAAAGGATGGGGTTTGTCACAAGTTGAAACTCCTGAAGGAAACCGAAGAAAATGTATGCAGTAGTGCTAGAATCTGTTATGTAGATGGAAGAAAAATTTGAGAAGGTATGAAGCATGAGCGTGTGTGTTATGCATTGATTCCTAGAGTGAGTAAGGAGGATAGTGAGAAGGTTCCAGAAGAAGTTTCTCAGATGTTGGATGAGTTTTAGGATATTGTTTCTGATAATGTACCTAAGGGTTTACCACCAATAAGGAAGATCAGTCTTCAGATTGACTTGATTCCTGGAGCCAGTTTGCCAAATAAGGCAGCCCATAGAATGACTCCAGCAGAAAATGAGGAGTTGAATAGACAAGTTCAAGAGTTGTTGATAAAGGGTTTGATACGAGAGAGTTTGAGTCCATATGCAGTACCTGCAGTGTTAGCACCAAAGAAGGATGGGGAGTGGAGGATGTGTACAGATTCCCAAGCCATAAACAAGATAACAATTAAGTACAGATTTCCCCTGCCAAGGACGGATGACTTGATGGACTGTTTGAGTGGAGCTCAGTACTTCACAAAGATTGATCTGAAGAGTGGATATCACTAGATCCAGATTTGAGAGGGAGACGAATGGAAAACTTCCTTCAAGACCAAAGAGGGCCTGTACGAGTGGTTAGCCATGCCTTTTGGGCTAACCAATGCACCGAGCACATTCATGTGGCTCATGAACAAGGTACTAAAAGAATTTATGGAAAGTTTTGTTATTGTGTATTTAGATGATATTTTTATTTTCAGTAAGATGTTGGATGAGCATCTGATGCATATTCGGAGAGCCTTTGAGAAGTTAAGAGAAGAGAAACTGTTGATTAATCCAAGAAGTAACAGAAGAGGAGTTAGTGTACTTGGGGTTTGTTGTCTCAGCAGAAGGTCTCAAGATGGACCCAGAGAAGGTGAAGGCTATTCTGGAATGGCCTACCCAAAGAACTGCTACCTGAGGTGAGATCTTTCCATAGTTTGGCTAGTTTTTATAGAAAGTTCATTAGAAACTTCAGTAGTATTTGTGGACCCCTGACTGAAACAATGAGAGGGGATAGAAAAGAATTCAAGTGGAGCACTGGAGCAGCAAAAAGTTTTGAACTGTTGAAGCAGAAGGTGACAGAGCAACTTGTTCTAGCTCTCCCAGATTTCAACAAGGTGTTTCAGGTGGATTGTGATGCCAATGGTTGTGCCATTGGAGTAGTATTGAGCCAAGAAGGTAAGGCCATTGCCTATTTCAGTGAAAAGTTAAATGATGCCAAGAGAAAGTATTCTGTATATGATCAGGAATTTTATGCAATAGTTCAAGCATTAAAGAAATGGAGACATTATTTGTTGCCAAAGGAATTTGTTCTATATATTCTGATCATCGTTTTCCTTGCAGTGCCTAAATAGTCAGGGAAAATTAAATTAGAGGCATATGAAATGGGTAGAGTTTTTGCATAGTTATACCTTTGTTTTGAAACATAGGAGTGGGAATCAAATAGGGTTGTGGATGCCTTAAGTAGGAGGCATAAATTCATGACAAAGATGTAGATTGAAGTGGTTGGATTCAATGAACTCGAGACACTGTATGCAGAAGATCTTGATTTTGAAGAGGCTTGGAAAGCTTGCAAGGAACCTGTTACAGTGCACAGGACAAGGTGGCTGGATTTATAATCCAAGATGGCATGTTATTTAAGGGAAGTCAATTGTGTATCCCGAGGAGTTCCATGTGAGAACTCGATAAAGGAGAAGCATTAGTGGAGGAATGGCGTGACATTTTGAAGTTAGGGATAAGACCATTGCCATTATCAAGTGAGCATTATTATTGGCCTCATTGTCACAGATGAAGAAGTTTGTACAGTTGTAGGTATGTCAGATGGTTGCAAAGATATTGTAATATGCTTATATCAGCCTCACTCGTATTTAGAGAAGCTAAGGGAGGATATAAGTATGGATTCTTTGTTCTTGGTTTGCCAAGGACACAATGAGGAATGATTTAGTCTTTGTGGTGGTTGATAGGTTTTCAAGATGGCACATTTCATTCCATGTCAGAAGACCCATGATGCAGTCCACATTGCTGACTTGTTCTTCAAAGAGGTGGTGAGGCTACATGGTCTACCAAAGAGTATTGTTTCAGATCGTGACACCAAATTTGTGGGGTACTTTTGGAGGACCTTGTGGAGGAAGCTAAAGAAATAGCTGAAGTTCAGTTCTGCAAACCATCCACAAATAGATGGGTAGACAGAGGTTGTTAACAAGAGTCTGGGTAACCTACTGAGATGTTTGGTAGGAGATAAACCCAAGGGATGGGACTTGATCTTACCCCAGGCAAAATTTTCTTACAACACCACAATAAGCACTGGTAGATCACTGCTCCATTGTGTATGGAGGTAGCCCCAGAACAGCTTCCATAATTGAGGAAGATGGACCAAGAGAAGAAAATAAGTGTTGAAGCCTAAGATTTTGCAGAACACATCAAGGATATACATGAGAAGGTAAGAGAACATATTAACAAGATGAATATGCAGTATAAGGCTAAGGAAGATCAAAAGAGGAGGTATAAGGAGTTTCAGATTGGTGATGAAGTAATGGTCCACTTGAGGAAAGAAAGGTTTCCCGTGGGAACCTATAATAAATTGAAGATGAAAAAATTTGGTCCCTGTAAGATTTTGAAGAAGCATGATTTAGGGAATGCATATGAGGTAGAGTTTCCTGATGGAATCACATTTCCACTATGTTCAACATTTAGATTTGACAGAGTATCATGATGGTGGAACAGAGGAAGCACCAGCAATAGGGCAGTATGACATTCCAGCACCTACTTCAGAAAGGGAGGAGATTGAAGCAATCTTGGATTGTCATCTGGGAAGGAGTACCAGAAATAGGCAATATGAAGAATATCTGGTGAAATGGAGAGGAAGGCCTTTGGAAGATTCATCCTGGCTATCTAAGGCAGCGGTTGACCGATTGGGTTTTTCAACTATCTGAGATGTGACGGGGTCACTTCCAGGTCTGATGTAGGAGCATCCAGTGGTGTAACAATCTTGCATCACCCAAAAATAGTTAAATTTCAAGTTTCTTAGTTTTTAGATGTTTTTACATTTTTGGATACCCTTTTCGTCATAATGAAATTCCCAATTTATGACTTTTATTTTCTATTCCTGGGTTGAAAGATATTGTAGTTTTAGTTTCCCATATTTGCACCTAAAAATCTTCTGAGTTGGATTTGAGGCACTTAGAGCTCCAGGAATGGCCCCAAAACTTGCCAAAATCATCACAGTAGATTTTAAGTGCATTCTTGACTTTGAGACCTTTCCAACGGTTCACGAATCAGAGCCCCGGATCAAAAGTTATGGCCCTGGGAAATTGGTGCACTTTCTAGAAGATACAATTGCAAATGTTCTTTTTAAATTTGAACTTCAAGTTGTAATTTTAGCACCAAACTGCCTAAACTCAAATTTTAATGTTGTTTTGGCTCCAAACTAAAGAGGAGCTCTATTTATGGGCGGGTTTCTAATTTTTGGGTAACTTTTTGGGGACAAGCTCGCATATTGCGAAAGGGTGATTCTGTAGCTTTCTGTAACTTGCATGTGTTGTATAACTTGGAGATTTGAGATCCTCTGCATGTAAGAAGCTCCATTTTCTGAACAATAAAATTATTCTCTTATTCGTGGGTTATTTCCTAAGTCTCGGGTTACACCCTCATCAAGATCATTCATCATGGAAGGGTAATTTATTCCATTTTTGCATGCTTCATTCCATTCTTTTATCATTTTGGTTTAATTATCTAAATGGGGTTTGACCAAGGCAAACCCCCATGCCCTAACAATCAACCTTTCTTCTTTTCTTCTAGTGTGTTTGTAGATTCAGACATATTGGAACCTTAGTAAACATTGAATATTGCATTTCAAAGTTATTCAAGTCATCTCTTCATTATTCAAGTCAAAGAATCAACAAAAAGTCACTTTCAGACCTGAATCCAACAATTTCAGAAGTGGACACCTGTAGGAAGCAGAGTGCAGATCTAGATTCATAGAGTCAACTCTTGAATTTGCAAATTCTTGTAAGTGGACTAATTTTCCACCCATGGTGAATGAGTCCCATCTATAGGCCTGAAAAGTGGTTTTGTCAGAATTCAGCTCCCAACAGTTAGAAACCTGTTTCCTAGACTTTTCATCAGAAGCAAGATTGATTCACCATGCATGGCGAATCAGTCCCAGTGGCCATTAACACTAACTTCTGGAACTAGAACCTTCTAGCAACAATAATCTTCCTCCAACTACACTTTGATCAGTCTCATCAATTTATGTTTTCATTTGTTTAAGTTTCTAGTTCATATTTGCAATCAACATTGTGTTTTCCAGCATCTTGCATTAGGTTAGTTTACATTCATTTATTTTCATTTGTGAGCATTCAACATATCCACACACACTTCACATCAATATCCCATCCATCCTTACATTAATCTTGAGTGAAACATTATGCATTTTGGTCCAATCCTCCCCCTTTTAGGTGAAAAACCCTAAGAGAGCAAGGAAATATTTGGGCACCAAAATCCTTCGTTTCAGTGCCACATGGGACTAAGCTGCCCAAGGGGTGACTTAGTCCACCTGGGAAATTTTGAGTGGATGTCATAGATTAATATGTATTAAATGTTGTTTATCGGGTTTTTCTTCAACAAGACACTTAATTAAGGCCTATAAGTGCATAAAGGGGTCATTTAAAGCATAAGAAAGGTGTAAATAGCGATGACAAGCCTAGGAAAGTGTGAAAGTTTGTTACTAGACTTTACAACACTTTGAAATAGAGCTTAGTAAGGTTATTTAGGTAAATTATAACATTATGGTCCTAGAAAAGTGTGAAGATGTGTTACAACACCTTACAACACTCTTGCAAGACATTAATAAATGTATTTTATTCAATTTGCAAGGGTCAAAGACCTAGTGTGGATGTGTAGACACCGCAAAACACCAAATCAAGGCCTCCTTAAGTCCAATTTGTCATCAATTATTCCCATATCAAGCAAAGTATACACTTTTTGGCGACACACTAAGCCACCCCTACAAGAATTTAAAAAACCCCCTTTCATTCCCTATGAAACCCTAACCTAATAATTTTTCATTTCAAGTTGACAAAACCAATGGTAATTATTTGTAATACAAACTCATTGTGAAATGAGTGGAACATTGTGCAAATACAACAAATAATTGAACCATATTTTTAGTTATTTCAACTAGAATGATTAAAACAAAAAAGCCCATATTGAAACACCACATTCATAATCTCAACCAAAACTTAATTCTCTCACTTATGTTTTTGGCCATAAGTTTTTACTCTCATTCTACAATTTGGACAAAGAAGAAGATATAAAAATACCTTTCAAGCCCCCTTATACACTTCAAAAGATGCTTTAAACATTTTGTTTGATACATTGTATTACATGAATGATGAGCATAGTGAGGAGGGTGATATCTCTTAGAGGATCACTATCTACCATCCATTGCTCTACTATGTATACACAACATATTTTATATAGCTAATGATCAACTTGGGCTTAGCGAAAAAAAATTATTGAAGAAAACATCTTGCAAGCATGAGGCTTCACAAATGTTGTAAGGTTCTCTTGTTGTTTACTATCATGTGTTTGTGCTGTAATACTGAGACAAAAATGATATTAGTGAAACCCAAATCAACATTCAACCTTGAAATGCACTTTTAAGATTTTTTTCATGATAAATTACCCTCCATAATTGTTGGCTTGGACTGAAACAAGTGATATAATCCAATATCTTCCCGCTTAACCGTGATGCAAAATCTTGAGCAACTTTTGGTCTATATGATCATCTCTACATGGTTGTTGGATAGAGGAACAGCCCACACATATAACAAAAAACGCCCACAATCACAGCAAGTGCCACTTTCTATATATATATATATAATCGTGGCCCACTAATTTTTATTTTAAGTATCATTAGCATTGAGAATCCTGAAAACCTATAGTGGAGGGGTGAAGGAATATTTCATTATACCATATAGCAGCAACTTTGATGACAGTATGGATTGCGTAAACTTGAAATCTCTATCATTAGTTTTCCACAAGTTTAGATTGAAGGTCAAATATTATTCAAACACGCAGTTGTCCGTTGTTAACCAACTAAATTAAGAGCACAAACCGCCAACTGCAGATTAATAAAAGCTGCAAACTCTACTGACATTAAGATTATATATAACAAAAATTATAACTATGAAAGATTGAAATGTAAATAAATATTTGTCCTAGGATGTTGATGCGTAGTAAATGAAACATTCTTTGTTTCCTCTTATCCGCATGTGTCTATTTATTCAACGGATATGGCAGGCTCTCTCGTGCATTTCGACTGTATTCTTCTCTATTTGTCTCCAGTTGTGGAGAAATAATTCAGTATAGTTTGTATTTGTCTGCAGTTGTGGAGAAATAATTCAGTATAGTTTGTAGTTGTCCCCAATTGTGGAGAAATAATTCAGTCTAGTTCGTATTCTATTGTGGTTGTGCGAGTCATGACAACAGAGTTGAATAAGCAACTAGATTCGTTGATATATTGAGTTTTCTACGCATTTATTCAACCCTGTTCTGATGACTCACAAAAGAGTACGAACTATATTCAATTATGGAGACAAATAGAAAAGAATACAGTCAAAATGCACTAGAGCGCCTGCACTATCTGTCGGCCCGCAGGAAAGAGTGCAGACTACTGCGCATTCTGCTCCCATTAAATGTATTGTTGTTTTGAATACATTTGAATTGCAATAATTTAGGACCTTGTTGATTTGAGTGATTTAGATTTAATTGTGAATAGTTTTTTATATTACATTTGATAATTTATTTCAGATGATTTTTCTGAATTTTATCTTCATTTGAATGATGGATCAAAAGAGTACAATCTATATATTTGTGGATAAAAGAGTACAATCTATATATTTGTGGATCAAAGAATAAAATCTACATATATTGTGGTATATGTGTTTTTATAGATAATTTAAGGTGTTCAAAGAATTTATTCCATAATTGTAAGGTCCCTTAAAAGTTAAATAATGTTAAAGTAAAGACCCATAAAATATGATTAGGTGTTTCCAAATTTTTTTGAGAATTTCATCAAAGTTTTCGTGTTCGTGTTTAGTTTAAATGATGAGAGGATGCTTTTCTTTAAAGGATTTTATAAATCTTATTAAATAAAGAAGAAAAAGTGGCTTAATTTTATAGAAGTTAGAATTAAAGAATTTTAATTTCATGTTTAATATAAATACATAAATAAATCAGTTTTAATTAAGCATTTCATCAAGATAATATGTTATATTTATATTCAAAATACTAAAATCATAGAAATGGAACATAACTATTAAAAAATATTAGAAAATTCATTGAAATCAATAAAATATTCACTTAGCAATCTTAACAAAGGAAAATTCACCACTAGAGGCATTCCATTTTAAACTTCCTAAATCAATCTTAATCTCATTTCCCTAGTTTGAAATTAAAAAATTTCCCCTCTCAATATAGTGCCATTCCTTGTGAAGCCTCTTTAAGTGTGGTTGCTTAGGATAGCCTATGGTAAATATTAATGTTATGGTACTTTCGAAATAATAATTTAACATTTAAAATATTAGGCTAAAAGTTATGACTTTAATTAAGTACATGGTTACAAATCACATGAATTGATAGTTTCTAAAAATAAATATAAGAATTAATGTGTTTGGTTCCATAAGGGGTACTAAGGGTGAACCAGTAGAAGAACTAAAGCAATGATAGAGACAACATCTTAAATCCCCTAATAGAATTCCTGTTGAAGAAAAATAGAGAACAATTTTTGTTTTGATGCAATAATCGATAGGTAATCAGTTGATAAAAGACAAGATTATTGTTTAAGAAATTATTTCTCAAAATAGAAGAAATCCTCAAAACTAAAATTGATTCCTATAGTGTCATTCAAAATTGTACTCCCTTCTTGGAGGTAGTATAATTTCACACCTAGCTTGGACCTATCCTAGTCCTCTTGCATGCATGTCCTTTAAATCATCATTAATAGGCCCATAAGACCCTTTATTATGTCTGCCAAGGTTTATTTCAATAGAAATCTTGATAAATTCAATAAATGCATTTAATATTCTAAACCCCCAATATTCTCTCACCCTGAAAAATCTAGGGTGGAACTAATACGCCACCCTGGGTGTATCAGTCCCCCTAGGTGAGACCTATATGCCACCCTTGGTGTATTAGTCCCGTTTGGGGCCTTTTTAGAGTTTTGAACAGGAAATCAAGGTTTTTAATTCAAATTTTGCAAATGTCGGCATTTGGGATCTGATAAATGCTAAATTAGATAGGATTCCTATAAAAATAAGGTTTCAAATCATTATTTCACCTAATATTAGCAAATTTTATCTAAAATCTAGAGCTTTCAAGTATCCAAGTATATTAGCAAGTTTATGAGATCAAGAGCATTCAAGAACAAGTTATCAAGCATTTGGAGCCATGTTCAAGATTCAAGCATCATGTCAAAGTATTCATGCATCATGTGTGTTTGTGAGATAATATTTGTGATGTAGGTTTCATGACTTAAGCATGCATTCAACTCAAATCTTCAAGCATTCAATCAAGAGTCAAGATCCACATTCATGCTAACCATTTCACACAAGTTTGCAACCTTTATTTTAAGGGTTTGGTGAGTTGTAACATTGCATTTGTTCATTCATCATTCCTTCATGCTATTTCATTTCATTTCAAGGTTTAATTACCAAAACGAGGTTTAACCAAGGAAAACCCCCATTCTCTAACAAAACAACATTTTTCCCTCTCTCGTGATGTGTGTTTTGCATATTTATGCGAACTGGAATCATTCGCCCAACCTAGCGATTTTGTCCTTGATATAGCCTTTTGACAACATTCAATAGTGTCGAATTTGGGTTCAGAGGACTCAGAAAGATACTCAAAAATACTTATAGGTGGACTAAATCCCTCAACCCGACGTATTAGTCTCAAGAAATTTTTTTATCACTATTCAATAGATCCTAGTAGTTAACAAAAGAATTCTAGATTCTTCCCTAAAAATCATACAACGAGACTCATACACCCTACCTGGAATATTAGTCCTAGTGCCAACCCTAACAGTAGTTTTCAGAGTTTGTAGATCTTGTCTTGGAATCTCCACTTATCTAGGTGCTTTTATGTTCCATTCAGTTTATCAATTTGATTTCATGCTTTCAATTTTCTAGGTTTCATGGTGAGTTTGCATAAGTGCTTTCATTTCTCCCTTTTTAAGCTTCATTTAATGGTAAACCCCCATCCAATTATCCAAGGAATCCATTATTCATTCCTCAATCGAGTCACTTGGTTGAGGGATCTAGTTTCCTAATGAATTGTAGTGTGAAATAGGTCCAATTCCATCTCCCAAAAGGTGGCACCCCTATTTCCCTTTTGTTCATTTTGGTGAACCTAACCTTGGCCCCTTGAATTTATAATTTGTAGAACATTATAGCCTTAGATCTAGTTTGCATTAACTTTTCATTATATTTTCATTAGTTGAATTGCATTTAGGGCCCCTAAATATTCCATTAGTGAGAAGTGCATATAGGCTGCATTTTTGCATTTTCCATCATTCAGTTTCTTTGGAAATATGTAATTATAAACAATCAATTGAGCATACAATCTAGACACATTAAAATCAACTCATAATTTGTTGATTCAAGCTTAAAAACCCTAATTTGGACTCATTCGCCCACCTGGGTGTATTAGTCCATGTACAAGTATATTCTGCTAGAATTTTGAGTGTTTTATGATCTTTGTTTCCATTGTTCATCAACCTAAAACCCTAAAACTAGGACTAATATTCCCATTTGGGCATATAAGTCCCTAATTAGTCAAAAACCCTAAAAAGTGGGACACTTTGCAAAAAAGTGAGACTAATAACACCCATCTAGGCGTATAGGTCCCTGATTAGGGGTCTGATCTAATTTTTCAAATTTATTTCTATCCGTGATTTTAGTCTCTACTACTGTGCATAGCTTTGATTAGTATTTGTCTGAGGCTATTGTTTTTTAGGATTTAAGAGCTTGCATATTTAGTTTGCAATGGATTGCATTGGGTTTGCATTAGTTGCATTACATTTAGGGCTCTTTAACAATTACATTAGTTTGCATTGCCAATAAGAGTTTAAATTTGTATTTTTTGTGTTGTTGAAATCTAAAAAATTCAAAAATTTGCATGCATTTAGTGTTGTCATTTCTAAATCATTCCAAAATAGTAACAAAAAGCATCAAATCTGAAATTTTTTACATTCCTAGAGAATTGCATAATATGGATAAAAGTACTTTTCACTTTCAGATACACAATGTTTATGTTCTTGAAGCTTTGCATAAGTTTGACAAAGGTACTTTTCACTTTTGCATACACAATGTTTACATTCACGAGATTTTGCATAATTTGTATAAAAGTACTTTTCATTTTTGGGCACACATTGTTTACATTATTGAAGCATTGAATAAGATGGATAAAAGTACTTTTTATTTTTGGTCAAACAATGTTAGTTTCTTACCTTTCTAAGCATGCCAAGAAAATGTCCATCTCTACCACTTATGAGAATGTTTTAACAAAAGAGAATACAATAGTGGACAATCATGACAATCAAATTTGGTCTTCTCCTAAAATATCTCCTATTTGTGATGAAGATATTTTGGTGTCAGAAGATCCAATCATTGAGTGTCATGAGAATCCTATTTGTTTCTCTTCCCCTACTAAGGAAAAAATCATTGAACAAGAGGATACCATCATTGATAAGCAATACATTCCAACCATAGATGACTCCCCTACTTGTGATGAAGTTATTTTAGATGAACCAACCTTTGAATGTCATGAATTTCAACTTTGTTGCTCTCCTAAAGACTCTCCTACTAGGGAAGATATCATGGTGCAAGAAAATGGCAACATTGACAATAGTGATATGGTTTCCTTAGATGAAGATGATGAAGTGACATTAAAATAATCTTCATTAAGAGATCATGAAAATAAGAATAAGTCTTCTGAGGTTCTGCACATTAGATATCCCTTGAAGTACTCTCTTAAGCCTAAACTTATCCTTTACCCACCCTCAAACCAAACAAAAACTCAAACCAAATTCATCCTCATCGTCAAACCACCTAAGAATAATATGTAGCAATAGTCGGGTTACAATACTGTTGCTCATACATAGAACACTAGAAACAATCTACAACCAAGACAAAAAACTCCAACATCCCTCCCATTGCCTCAACCTATCTTTCCTAGTGCTCCTAATTTTCCTTCACATAATGGAAAGGAGTATGATCTTGTTGAAAAACTAAAAAATACTCCTGTTAAGATATCTTTATGGGACATTATTCAAGCCTCCCCTCATTATCATAACATGATTCAACTTGTGCTTTGCAACAAGTTCCTATCCCTCCCAATGTGCAGCTGAATGACATAGTAGCCTTAATTCAAGGAATGAATGTTGATATTTTTTTCCACCAAAGTGAGCTACCTCCTTTGTGTTGGGAATAGGATGCCATTTAATTACAATCCTAAACATTATTTCATGTATCTCTTAAGTCCTTGGAAAGTGCTCCCCAAACACTAGGATTAGAAAGTGATTAAATTCGAATAAAATCAACATGTAAATTGGCATTTGTTATTAATTGTAAATGATAGGAACATGTGGGGATTCCCATGAAGATATCCTAAAAAATAGGAGCACATGGGGCACCCACATGGAAGGTGGAACTCACCTTGAGTTAAGTTAACTGTTTCGAGTAAAAGATAACACTTTAGTAATGCATGTAAAGATCCTAGAAGTTAGGGATTGATGTTTACATGCATCGAGTTCAGTTTAGATCAGATCCAATCAGTTCAGTTTAGTTTAGTTTAGTTTATTTCAATTCAGTATTAGTTCAATTTAGTTCAGTTCAGTTATGGTTCAGTTATCTTCAATTGCATGTAGTTAGTTTTAGTTGAATTCTAGTTGACTTTAGTTGACTTGGAATGAATGAAAATGACTTGAGTTGCATGAAAGATAATAGGTGATACATTTAGCTAAGAATGATCAATCATGCATGATATTTGCATGAATGGTGGAGAGATATATTTTAGTTAACAGAGATTGACTTGGACCCACCTTGGGTGCCCAAGTTGGCATCTTGGAGTTGACACTTTTGCATGATAAGATATTTTATAAGACTGTGTTAAGTGGGACCATTCTTGGGTGCCAACTTTGAGGATAAGCTTAGAAGATATCTTCATAATCAACCTTGAGTTATGACTTTAGTTATGGGACGCCCAAATGGATGGACTTGTTTTGACATTGTTCTTTAGGGTATAACTCTACTAGCAAAGAATAGGTGTGGATTCTATGAAATAAGCATTATGCTTTGTAATTGTAAGCTCTTTGGAATTTACAAGGCTCATTATTGTCTATTTATTGCAGCAAGTTGAAGAGAGTTGATCAAATTTTATTATAGGTTGTGAAGAAGAATTGTTGAAGGAAAAAGAAGCATCTCAAGCAAGGATTGGAATTATTGTAATCTTACAATGAGATAAAATAATACATTGATTCTTGGTAGATTTTTTTCCCGAAAGGGTTTCTACACGGTATATGTTGTGTAAATTCTTTCTTCTCATCTTAATCTTCTACAATCTTCTGTCTACTTCTACAAATGGTAAAATGAATTAAACAGATAATTATCCACAAAGAAATTGCAACAAATAACACTTAATTAGATCTACAGCTACAATAGTTTTACAAGTTTTAAAGCTACATAATTACCTTCATTTTCAACACTTTTCAAGTGCAAAAAAAAAATGAAGCTTTCAGGTTAATAGGATAGGGATAAAGTGAATCCTTGTGGAGAATGGCTCAACCCTTAATGTGTGTAGTGTAACCCTTTTGGATAAGCTTGGTGTGGATAAATAAAAAATTGAACCTGATTCCTTATGAATTTGGGGATTTTACAATGTAGGAAAACAATCGCTTGGTGTGATCTCACATTACCTATTACAGTTGGGAAGGTAAAATTACAAACCTCGATCCATGTTATGCCTCACGATCTTTCATATAATCTTCTTTTAGGTAGACCATGGTTTCATGCAATGCATGGGGTGCCTTCTATCCTTCATCGTAAAATGAAGTATGTCTAAAAAACATAGTGTATACAATCAATGCCAATCATAAACCAGACAATTGTTTGAACATTGAGAAAGCCAAGGAAAATCCTTTAAAAAAATTGACACCAAATACACAAGTGGAACCCATGCAAGAGAAAGAAAGAGAAAAGCATATTGAGGAAGTCATGAAGATATTAGAAGATGATTGGGGTTCCTTGGATTTAACTCCTACATTCATGGGTGAATACAAGTTCACATAATAAAAGATTTTGGAAAGAGAAAAGAACCAATGTTAATGTAAACACAAAATTTAGAAAAACCTTCAAAATCATCCACCTAAACTACTTTAGAAGGAGAAGAAAATTACAAAACAAAATTTGATGAAGTTTATTATGAGCAACCATCAAATTCGAAACACATGAAAAAGCTTTATGGAAGAGGTTATGAATGTATCACACAACTTGGTTATAGAAAAAAAGGATGTGGTGATAAAGAATAAAGTATTTGTATCCCTATAGAGCCTAACACACAAGGAATGACTAATGTTCTTGGTTATTGTCCTTGAAAAGAAACAAAAGCATCAAAAAGGCCTACACTTAACATCAAATCTCTCACAAAAAATTATTCTAAGCCTACTTCAACTTTGGTGTATATTGAACTAATAGATACTATATGTGGGAATATTTCATTAGATTGGCATCAAGTTGATACATTATTTACTCATTATAATCAATAACATTAGTTGTTGCTCCTTGTCATGTAATAGTTGTATGGTCATAGCACACTCACTACTACATGTTTATCATTCATTTCAATTATTTTCTTGTTGCAAGGAGCAACATATCATCACCCATATCAGCTCATCCTTGTCTTGCACTAAGTGAGGGAAACGGGTCAGATAGTCTTGTCCTCATACGACACTTGTTGTTGCCTCTTTTGGCTAGTTGACCACCTTCCATGTATATATAAGATCAAGCTTGGGATGTGGATAACATGCCTTAAGTTAGATCACATGTGACATACTTTTCTTTTTATGTTTAGCATTACATATTGGGGGAAACCCTTTGTTCATGATGCAGTTTCATTCGACATAGGGATTTGTGAATAAGCTCTCATGCTTCTTCTACTTTAAATCAATTTCTCGTAGGATGGTGTTTAGAAATTTCTTTAAAGTAGGGGCATACATTGTAATTATTATTTTTCCTTTCAATTTACAATTCATGTTTCATTGTGTGATCTTCTTACTTCATGGGATGTTTCTTTCTCTTTGTGGTGACATTAGGTGTGATGTCCTTCAAGAGTGTGATCTCTCTTAGCATATTTTATTCCTCTTAGTGGAAATTCCAAGAGGAGTGCATTCCCTAAGTTGTGAATCTTCTACTCTTTGATTGGTCCTCACTTGGAGACATTAGACATGATGTTCCCTAGGTTGATACCTTACATGAACTAAGCAAAACCCCTTTGAATTTACCTTACACTATTTCACATTTATAATAACCTTTATATGGTCACCTTGCTTTCCCATGGAGCCATCTTATTTGTTAAAGGGTGTTAGCATACAATTTTTTTCTTGCCTCATGAGTTTTGTTGTTCATGTTGTGTGGCACCTTATCAAAGTTATCAGGAGGTATAGCTTTGGTATGCTTAGTACGTATGGGAGCCGACCATAGGCATGAATTTCCCATAGCCACTTTCTTGTTTGTGTGGGCATAAAGGATTCCACTAGCCCGTGTGATCATGCATTTTATTTGCATAGTGGACATCATGTTCCACTTGTAAATTTTTTTTTGGACAAATAGCTTAGACCTAGTCTACATCGTGTTGGATAGGCTGTAGAGGCTTGATGCAAACCTTTTTTACCTTTTTCATTCTTCTTTATGCCTTTGAGAGTGTATGCTTGTATCTTGTTGTTGCTCCATACATCATTCACATGTGTGTTCTTTTGTGCCTATGATGGTTTTCCATAGGATCTTGATATTGGTGGTTTGATGATTGTTATCCTATCTCACTAGCATCTATATGTTCTTGAACCCCTCTTGATACATATTTGTCTACGTTAGTGTGAATTTGATGCAGGGTCATCCTCTAACTAAAGTGGGGGCAAAATGCAGTGTCAAAAATTGTACTTCCTTCTTGAAGATAGTACAATTTCACATCTAGCATGGACCTATCCTAGTCCTCTTACATGCATGTCCTTTAAATCATCATTGATAGGCCCCTAAGACCCTTTATTACATATCCCAAGGCTTATTTCAACTAAAATCCCAACAAATTCAATAAAATCATTTAATATTCTAACCCTCAACATTCTCTCACCTTGAAAATATAGGGTGGGACTAATATGCCACCTTGGATGTATTATTCCCCATAGGTGGAACCTATATGCCACCCTTGGTGTATTAGTCCCGTTTTGGGGCTTTTTAGAGTTTTGAGTGGGATTTAATGAAGGTTTTTAATTCAAATTTTGTAAATTTTGGAACTTGGGATCTAATTGTAGATGGTGAAATCTGCATTTTGCTCAAAAAAAACAACACACATTAGCATGGTTAGTTTAAAACAAATAAAATAACAACATCCATATGAAATGATACATCAATGCTTTCAAATGCAAACAAATGACAAAAGCAAGCTAAATAAGCACATGAAAAACATGAAGTAAATCATCTCATATTGGATTGGTGCTTCTATGAAAAGAAGCCCTTTCCCAATCCTTGCTTAAGCTCCATGATATGAAAATGATATGAAAGTGCTATGAGGATGATATGAGGTGCTAAGATGATAAATGGACAAAATCAGTTCTCAGTTTAAGAGAATGACCTTGCATAAAGATTGTAGATTTGTGGAGATGGAATGCTAAGATCGTGGAGGATTTGATCAAGAAAGAATCCTTTCATTTATAGATTTCCTTGATGAGGGATTGGCCAAATGGATGAATGTGGGAGTAAAAACAGACCAATGAAAAGAGGCCACTTGTCATCTTGTGAGTGGTTGATGCATGTGCAAGATTTGGGAAATGTGCCCAAGAGGGGAAATTTTCAAATTTGAATTGAGAGTTAATGTTGAGTTTGACTTGTGCAAGGGACATGTAAGAGATATGTAAGACCTATTAAATGCCTTGTTGGAAGTACCTTTCAACTTGCTTTTGAATTCAAATTTGAGGGAAGATGCCATGTTGAGTGAAAATGTTGATTTAATAAATCAATAAATTGATCTATTTGTGCAAGTGGGATTATCTAGAGAATGCAAGTGGTTAGGATTAGCATTTAATCATGGTTAGATTAGTTTAATGATGATTAGGATGATTTGACCAATTTGATTTGATTTAGGGATTTAAATCAAATCAAAGGGAGATGAAAGGTGATAAAGATTTAGTTAAATAAATATTTTATTTATTTAGCTAAGGGGGATAATGATAGGATCAAATTAAATAAAGTTAATTTATTTAATTTTAGATGGACGATCCTTAGAGATTAAATCAATTAAACTTGGTTTATTTA
This sequence comes from Sequoia sempervirens, assembly GCA_007258455.2. NCBI lineage: Eukaryota > Viridiplantae > Streptophyta > Pinopsida > Cupressales > Cupressaceae > Sequoia > Sequoia sempervirens. The sequence goes on along the minus strand of VDFB02271358.1, from coordinate 473,515,294 downwards.
ATTGATGGGCGAATATGCTTAGTTAGATATGCATGATGTCAATTTTGTGTGTCTACATTTTTCCCCTCTTTGAAGCAATGTACTTGTTGCGTTGGTTCAAAGAATAAACTTGCCATGATCAAAATTCAAAAAATTTCTTATTTTTCAGATGCCCTAGCAGAAAGAAGTACATTGGTGCATTGCCCCCTCGAGAGATCGAATGAAAATATTCAATTTGAGGGTCGATCTTGCGATAAAGAGGTTCAAGATGGATGGTTATGGATGATGATGCGAATAAGATAGTTGAGATGGATGATGTGATATGCTATGATTATGCAAATGTATGATTTAAGCAGATGCTTAGACTAACAGATCTATATTATGATGATGATGCAAATGCAATGCATGTGAAATGATCGATGTTTCCTATTATGTATGATATGAATGATATGTGGTATGCTAATAGTTTTGTGGATGCATGATGAAAGATGATTATCTGTGCCAAATGTAGATGGTGAAATCTGCATTTTGCTCAAAACAAACAACACACATTAGCATGGTTAGTTTAAAACAAAGCAAATAACATCCATATGAAATGATACATCAATGCTTTCAAATGCAAACAAATGACAAAAGCAAGCTAAATAAGCACATGAAAAACATTAAGTAAATAATCTCTTATTGGATTGGTGCTTCTATGGAAATAAGCCCTTTCCCAATCCTTGCTTAAGCTCCATGATATGAAAATGATATGAAAGTGCTATGAGGATGATATGAGGTGCTAAGATGATAAATGAACAAAATCAGTTCTCAGTTTAAGAGAATGACCTTGCATAAAGATTGTGGATTTGTGGAGATGGAATGCAAAGATCGTGGAGGATTTGATCAAGAAAGAAGCCTTTCATTTATGGATTTTCTTGATGAGGGATTGGAAAAATGGATGAATGTGGGACTAAAAGCAAACCAATGAAAAGAGGCCACTTGTCATCTCGTGAGTGGTTGATGCATGTGCAAGATCTGGGAAATGTGCCCAAGAGGGGGAAATTTCAAATTTGAACTAAGAGTTAATGTTGAGTTTGACTTGTGCAAGGGACATGTAAGAGATATGTAAGACCTATTAAATGCCTTGTTGGATGTACCTTTCAACTTGCTTTTGAATTCAAATTTGAGGGAAGATGCCATGTTGAGTGAAAATGCTAATTTAATAAATCAATAAATTGATTTATTTGTGCAAGTGGGATTATCTAGAGAATGCAAGTGGTTAGGATTAGCATTTAATCATGGTTAGATTAGTTTAATGATTATTAGGATGATTTGACCAATTTGACTTGATTTAGGGATTTAAATCAAATCAAAGGGAGATGAAAGGTGATAAAGATTTAGTTAAATAAATATTTGATTTATTTAGCTAAGGGGGATAATGATAGGATCAAATTAAATAAAGTTAATTTATTTAATTTTAGATGGACGATCCTTAGAGATTAAATCAATTAAACTTGGTTTATTTAATTTATGGGAAAATATGCTTAGTTAGATATGCATGATGTCAATTTTGCGTGTCTACAATTTTCCCCTCTTTAAAGCAATGTACTTGTTGTGTTGGTTCAAAGAATAAACTTTCCATGATCAAAATTCAAAAAATTTCTTATTTTTTGAATGCCCCAGTAGAAAGAAGTACACTAGTACATTGCCCCCTCAAGAGATCGAGCAAAAATATTCAATTTGAGGGTCGATCTCGCGATAAAGAGGTTCAAAATGGATGGTTATGGATGATGTGATATGCTATGATTATGCAAATGTATGATTTATGCAAATGCTTAGACTAACAGATCTATATTATGATGATGATGCAAATGCAATGCATGTGTAATGATCGATGTTTCCTATTATGTATGATATGAATGATATGTGGTATGCTGACAGTTTTGTGGATGCATGATGGATCCATGATGAAAGATGATTATCTGCACCAAATGTAGATGGTGAAATTTTCATTTTACTCAAAACAAACAACACACATTAACATGGTTAGTTTAAAACAAAGAAAATAAGAACATCCATATGAAATGATACATCAATGCTTTCAAATGAAAACAAATGACAAAAGCAAGCTAAATAAGTACATGAGAAACATGAAGTAAATCATCTCATATTGGATTGGTGCTTCTATGGAAAGAAGCCCTTTCCCAATCCTTGCTTAAGCTCCATGATATGAAAATGATATGAAAGTGCTTTGAGGATGATATGATGTTCTAAAATTATAAATGGACAAAATCTGTTCTCAGTTTAAGAGAATGACCTTGCATAAAGATTGTGGATTTGTGGAGATGGAATGCTAAGATCATGGAGGATTTGATCAAGAAAGAATCCTTTCATTTATAGATTTTCTTGATGAGGGATTGGCCAAATGGATGAATGTGGGACTAATAACAGACCAATGAAAAGATGCCACTTTTCATCTTGTGAGTGGTTGATGCATGTGCAAGATTTGGGAAATGTGCCCAAGAGGGGGAAATTTCAAATTTGAACTGAGAGTTAATGCTGAGTTTGACTTGTGCAAGGGACATGTAAGACCTATTAAATGCCTTGTTGGATGTACCTTTCAACTTGCTTTTAAATTCAAATTTGAGGGAAGATGCCATGTTGAGTGAAAATGTTGATTTAGTAAATCAATAAATTGATTTATTTGTGAGAGTGAGATTATCTAGAGAATGCAAGTGGTTAGGATTAGCATTTAATCATGGTTAGATTAGTTTAATGATGATTAGGATGATTTGACCAATTTGACTTGATTTAGGGATTTAAATCAAATCAAAGGGAGATGAAAGGTGATAAAGATTTAGTTATATAAATATTTGATTTATTTAGCTAAGGGGGATAATGATAGGATAAAATTAAATAAAGTTAATTTATTTAATTTTAGATGGACGATCATTAGAGATTAAATCAATTAAACTTGGTTTATTTAATTGATGGGCGAATATGCTTAGTTAGATATGCATGATGTCAATTTTGCATGTCTACACTAATAAACTATAAATTAGATAATATTACTATTAAACTAAGGTTTCAAATCATTATTTCACCTAAGAATAGAAAATTTTATCTAAGATACAGAGATTTGAAGTTATCAAGCATTTGGAGCAATATTCAAGATTCAAGCATCATGTCAAAGTCTTCATGCATCATGTGTGTTTGTGAGCTAAAATTTGTGATGTAGGTTTCATGATTCAAGCAAGCATTCAAGACAAATATTCAAGCATTCAATCAAGAGTCAAGATCCATATTCATGCTAGCCATTTCACACACGTTTGAAATGTTCATTTCAAGGGTTTGGTGAGTTGTATCATTGCATTTTTTCATTTATCAATGCTTCATGCTATTTCATTTCATTTCAAGGTTTAATTATGAAAACAAGGTTTGACGAAGGAAAACCCCCCTCCTCTAATAAAACATCATTTTTTCCTCTTTTGTGATGTCTGTTTTGCAGATTTATGTGAACTAGACTCATTTTCCCAACTTAGCAATTTAGTCCTTGATATAGCCTTTTGACAACATTCAATAGTATCAAATCTAGGTTCAGAGGACTTAGAAAGATACTCAAAAAAACCTATAGGTGGATTAAATAGACCAACCTAGTGTATTAGGATAGTTTTTGATCACCGTTCAACAAAACCTAATAGTTAACAAGAGAATTCTAGATTCTTCCCTGAAAATCCTAGAGTAGAACTCATACACCCTACCTAGTGTATTAGTCCCAGTGCAAACCCTAACAATAGTTTGTAGATTTTTCAGATCTTGTCTTGGCATCTCAACTCATCTAGGTACTTTTCTATTTCATTGAGTTTATCACTTTGATTTCATCCTTTCAATTTTCTATGTTTCATAGTGAGTTTGCATAAGCTTTTTCATTTCCCCCTTTTGAGGCTTCATTTAATGGTGAACTCCCATCCAATTATCCAAGGAATCCCCTAGCCATTCCTCAATTGGGTCACTTGGTTGAGGGATCTAGTTTCCTAGTGAATTGAAGTGTGAAATAGGTTCAATTCCATCTCTCAAAACGTGGAACCTTTATTTCCCTTTTGTTCAATTTCAATGTCTAAGTATTGGTCATGAACCCTACAAAGAGATTTGAAATATGCTAGAAAGAGTAAGAAGAGAAAGAAACGTGGACTTATAATTTACAAGAATAAATCTATGTTGTTAGTTCATCATTGTTGCCATCCAACTTTTGGTGTGATCAAATTTGGAGTTAGACGTGCTAGTTTAGAGATGATGAGGTTATGGTAGGATTCATCATTATGCTTGTGGAGGAGAACCCATGCTAAACCAAAATTATTTTTTGAGAACCCATGATGAGTCTAGATTAAGGGTATGTATAGGATCATGATGGGCCAAAAAGTGGTGATATGATGGGTACTTGTAGGGTATGTGGCTGACAACTTTTTTTTTACCCAAAATTGATTAAATGAAAAGGGTTTTTAAAGGAGAATCTCAGCTTTCCACCAATATAAATTATGCTTTACTTTGAATTTAATAAATAATTATTATTCATTTTCTATGTGAATTACGACTAAAGTCCGGATTGATAGGCTGATTGAAAAACATCTATAACTTTCAAAAGGTATCACATTTTTGGAATAAAAAACATGCATAACATTCTATGCTTCGCATACTATAGGATTAAAAAAGGAAAATTGAATTTCATGAAGTTTTGACCAAGTTAAGGTGGTCAGACATATGATTTTTTATATTTTATTAAAACTGTAATAAAAAATTCATAATTAATTATTTACTTGGAGAAAAATTATAAAAAAATATGCATCGCATCCATACATGAGCCATCTACTTATGTCTAAACTATTACAAAAAAATATTATCATTTTATTGTGGTTAGGGTGTTCAGACAGAGAATTACTTCTTATTTTTTCCCTAAAATTTAAGTACTAATTATGCATTGAAATTTCAAATATTCCCCAAATAGATTTAAAAAAAAAAAAAAAACCTAGTAGTTTAGAAACTACATTCAATTTGCTACAAATTCTATTCTTACATATTTTTGAAATAATATAGATAACTTATTCAAATTTTTATGTCAATTTTCCTAACTCTAATTTTTCTAATTTTTTTGCCACTTAAGGGCCTGTTTTTTCCATGATGATCCTACACATACCCTTAAAATGTTAGTTTCTTATTATTCTTTTAGATTTTAAATTAAATTTTGAGGAATATGATATAATCTCATAGTTCATAAATATAATTCCAATGCCTCAATTCACTCTTTTCTCAAGCTAATTTAAAGTAGTTTGAAGAAAGTGGTAAAGAATGTAATAAAAGGTGCTTACACTTTTCTATTTGTCCCACTCTCTCTAATCAACCTGTTAAACTATAATATAATCACAACAATAAAATAAAGTATATTATCTAGGTATTCCATATTATATGTAATTCAATTCTCTTGCCATAGGTGGTTGCCACAAATTCTAAAGCACAAACATTGTCATATGTCATCTTGGTGTAATGTCCCCTTTTCGATTTGTCTTATCCATCCTTGTTATGATTGAGACTCCTTGAATCAATCCCAACAACCAATCCACATAGAGATTGAGGAAAAGATACAATAGGAGGCCCATAGATTCCCCTTTCTAATCCTAAGGGCGGACATGCACCCCCTCGGCCCCAATTGACAGACACATGGGGATCCAACATGGAGTGGTGTACTTAGAAAGAAATCTAGTACCATCTAATCATACTAGTACTTCCCCCACTCCTCCTCATGGTTGCATATTCAAAATTAAAAATACTAAATATATCTATATTCATTGAGATTATACAATAATAATTTATATATCATTATACACAATACTTGCTAAGATATAAGATTACTATATTTTGGGTGAAATATATTAGTAAATGTTGAATTTTTTCCTTGTCTACTGAGTGTAGATAATTATGTTAGATATGCTCCAATTACCTTGTTTTGATCTCCTTTTAATATTTATAAGATATTGATTTCCTAAATGTAAATATATTTCTGCTGACAATTCCCTATATGATCCAATTATAATCACTATTTATATAGATTATGTATTTATGAAGAAGGTCATCCTTTGGAAGAGTGATGTCTTTCCAAAACAATCATGACTCTTCCTTATAACTATTTGTTTCCCCTTCAAACTAATCTCAACCTTTCATAATGTAATAATTTCCTTTTAGTAGTAATCATTACCTTATAACTTGCATATTAGTTAGACCTTCTTTACTTAAACTGGGTAAATTAAAATGTATTTGTACCTACCTTTTGTATTAACATAAAAAATCACTACTTACCTACATAATATATTTACTGGTCCTAATAAACTAAGTCACTTCTAGTATTGTTGGTGTAATTAAATATTTAATTACAATTGATCAATTCTACTTAGGTCCTAATTCTGTTTTCCTTTTAGGGTTTTCATCTTGCTTTATAAAAGAAATTTATCTCATGTAATTCATTATTCTTTATAATATTATTTACCTCATTTTATGCAAATTTCTCTTTCATGTTTGATTTCTCTTTGTAAAAGGTTAATCTAGGGTTTTAAGTGATCTTGGTTTTATTGAGTTTATTGGAAACTCTAACATGGTATCAAAGCCTTGATATAGAATCCCCTTCTACGATGTGGGATAAATTAGACCAAGACATTATTTTTGGGCATCTTTGAAGGCTCGTGGGTATCTACAATGGGAAAAATCTTTTATTTCATGTATTTTTGAGAAAAATGTTTTTTGGGTTTTATTCAAAATCACGAAATACCATTTGGGTATCTCCTAAATTTTGCAGATAGTGAGAAAATTATACAATTTTTTTTTGTCAAAATAGCCCAACATAGTTATTTTATGTGCATGTGAAGTTTCTTTTTTTTTACCAAATCACATGTTTTTCCTTTTAGATTCAAAAAATAATTCTAGGTTTCGTTGGTAGAATCAAAATATTCTTTGGCTATCCATTACTTTTTTCATGAAACAAGTATATTTTTTAGAAATCAAATTAGAAGGTTTGTGTCTTCTAACTATTGACTAGAAAAATTTACCCCATTTTTCAAAAATTCCTAACTTGAGCATATGATGCCTATTTTTTTGAAAAAATTATATCGTTGGAAATCTAAATACATTCTCTACATAGAACTAAGGTTAATTTATATTCACAGGGGTATATGTGAATATTAATTCTTGAATGCAATCATTCACTTTTGCATTCTTTATGTTTTTATTTTCTCTTTAATTTATGCATGTTTGGCATGTTCTCCTTTTACAATCTTGGGGCACTATAATAAATTAACTTTAATAAAGTTCCATCATGGAGTTTACTCGCATAATAATTGGATTAGAGTCTATTCTCATGGAATGCACTTTGATCCCATCTTCATTTTGATGACAAATCACATGAGTTTTATCTAGATTTTGTAGTTTCTTTTGGCCACAATCTTGCTCATAACTTGACACATTTTGGTTTGCATCAGTTCATGTCTTAGATGGAGAGTGTATGGTTAATGATCCTAAATCACATCAAATTATCATTGGATCACATCTTATTTTAATGGACATTCATCTTATGGCTTATATTCTAGAATCTTCATGGTACTTTCTCCTATGGATCAGTTTTAGTCATAGTTCAACATCGACATCGAGATACACATAGCTTATAGATTCATTCATCAAATATTTCCCTCTTATGAGGGGAATTTATAATGTATCTATGTGATGGATGGTGTATTGAAGGGTCTTATGGAGTCCTCCATCTTTCATCACTTAGTTGCATTCACTATTTATTTTGCATTGCATATGTACATGGGTACCTAACATGGCCTTGTAGCGAGGACCCATTCATGATTTCATGCATCCATCCTTGCATTATTTGCATGTTTCTTATTCTCCCTAAGTTGAACTTAAATTGGAATGTTGGTGTAGTTAAATATTTAATTACACTTTATTATGTTTACTTAGGTCCTAATTAGGTTTTCCTTTTAAGTTTTTCATCTTTCTCTATAAAAGCAAGTTATCTCATGTAATTCATTATTCCCAATAATATTATTTGCATCATTTTATTTAAATTGCTCTTGCATGTTTAATTTTCTACTTGTATAAGGATAATCCAAGTTTTGTAGGTGATCTTGGTTTTATTGAGTTTATTGGAAACTCTAACAAGTAGAGCCTTATTGCTTCACCTTATTAGTCTTAATCTTTGATAGTATTTATTAATTACTACTAAAGGAAACCTAATTGATGCCCTTATTTTATATGAATCATTGTATTGTAAATTCGACACATTATAAAGTCATTTATTTCAAATTATTTAGGTGTTTCCTTAGTTTGGACACAGTCTTAAATTAATCACTTCGCCTTGTAATTATTTTAATTGTTGCTCACTCCTTTATCCTATGAATTTCCTTTTTCCATTAATTTCTACTCCTAAATAGATTTACTTATTTAGACTTCATCCCCACCATTGCCATTTAATTTATATTATTAATTTCCTAGGTTGACCCCCTTTATTCCATCATTAATGGTCTTAACTGGGTTAGCCTAAGCAAGGAAAAAACTATCAATCATTGTTAGCACATGGGTTCTGATATTCGGTGCTATGACTCAATGGATTAAATTTTCAGGAATAAATGTGACTTCACAATCCACCCTGCCTAACATTGCTTGTCCTTGAGCAATCATAAGATAAAATTTGTAATTCTTTGAAATTTCCTCCTTTTTGTGATATAATTAGCAGTTTTTGTTGTGATACTTTAGGAATTGAAAAATTCTACAACTAGTGGTAATTGTATTGGTTATTTCTTACTCTCTAGTAGAATGATTCCCTTGAAGAGTAGTTGTTAGCATACTTGCCTCAACATGACTACGATAAGATTAATATCATTCCCTAAAGTATGAGGACAATCTGTGGTCCAATATTCTTTTGACTCATACACTACTACTTCCCAATAACTCTCAACAATAAAGCCAAGAGTTGGAGATTGACAAGACTTAGTATTTTTTTAAAAATCTCTCATTTCATTACCACAAAGATTGAGGCAATGATACAAATCCTTCTTTACCCTTGTTGAAATATATAATGATAGAAAAATGTTGTTTCCTTCATCAAGAGCTTACTCCGTGGTGCAAGGTCAATTTCTATTTGTGTAAGGGATCTAGGTTGCTTCTACTACAGGTTTTATCCCCTCTAAACAATCAAATGATAATTTCCCTTCAATAAAGTATACTTAATTTCACATAAACATTCAAACCAAGGCTTGAGGTGAGTTTGTTTGAGGATGCAATGTAGAATAGCCTAAAAAATATTTCAATCATATATTCTCTTATCATTTACTCATATGTTATAACCTTCTATGTAAATATTTTCTAGATAATACTTGAGTACAAAATTATTGGATTGATCTATTCCAATAAAATGAAAGATGTACCAATGTTTAGCATTCACATCAAATGATAAGATGACTTAAATTTATAGGTTTACACTAATATCAAGTCTTATCCAATATTCCAAACCAATTGGGGATTATTACTCCTCTTTGACATATCCCTATGTTTAGTACTAAATTTATTTTCATATCTTGAGGGAGTATTATTTTATTTTACCTAATTCATTTGAATAATATCAATTTAGATCCCAAAGTTTGAAAGGTGAGAATGATCCTGGGATTTGTGGGTTATGGACACATAATGTAACTTAGCATAGGATTATGTAATAATTTTTTTGTAGCTTGATTTGTATCAAATTTATCTTAGATAACTAATATTGATGTCTTTGACCTTAAATCATGGATATAGAGCAATAAAAATAACTTACGAGAAGAACAACCTAGGATGAAATTATCCCAAATATTTTTTATATTACTATTTCCTAAAGAGTTGATCTATCATCATTACCTTCGCTTGAAAATATTGTGTTTTCCATGGATGATTATTAAAATGTTTAATTATTTTTTAAATGTTTTTAATAAAGATGCTTTAAGTCTTTTCAACAATTTAAGAGATCTCAAGGACTATGATTGTTGGGGGATATGCATGAGTAAAGTAATAAGTGAATTTCAAGAGATCTTAGATCTTTCAAGGAACCTTTGGCAATTTTCCACATATTAATATGAGGATTAGAAACATGAATGACATCTATGATCTTAATGGTGATATTTAGTGTTGATCTTATTTCTCCTTCACCCAAGGTGCAAAGAAAGGAATATTATGGTGATACATTATAAGTGATATTCTTTGGTTTAGTCAAATAATTATCTTCTCCCTAGTTATATTAGAAACCATACATGGAATAACTATGTTATGCATAGCAGGTATGAGTATACCCTATGATAATGCTTATCAGAAAACATATACCTTACGATGTTAGGAATATGTTTACTAAATCCTAATTATTAGTGTGAAATTGTTACCCCAACATAATTTATGATTTTTACTATTCAATATTCATAAAAATCTTGAAATGGGGACAAATCATACACAATCATGTTTTGTACTTAGTTAGGATTTAACACTTGTTTCAGTCTTAATTTGGGGTTCGCTTACCTCTATTTGGTATATGTTGGTGGTGGGTTGAATCTGTTGGATATAGATTTATTCCTTTTTATCCATTTCTTGGAGGAATCACTACCCTTCACAATAAATGACTCACTACCTTTCATAGTAAATGAATCACCACCCTTCATGCTTTCCCTTTTGAGACTAACACTTTACTTCCAATTTAATTGATAGATGCATTTCCCATTATTGATTTCTTCATAAGTAAATGATTCCCCTTTTATATCCTATGGTTTATGGATTCATAGTCTTTCACATTTGATGGGTCACAACCTTTCACATTTGGAGGGTCACAACCTATCATTTGAAGAGCCGCAACCTTTCATATTTGAAGGATCACAACCTTTCACATTTGGAGTCACATCCTTTCTCACATCATCACTATTCTTGAGAAGCTAATTTAATTCTCTTGCAAAATCACTTTAGGTTCTATTCTCAATTACATTCTTCAATGATGTTATGGTGTCTCTCTCAAATTAAATTCTCTCCCTTTTATATCTCAAGTTTGAGGGAGTCACACCTTTTCACTTCAATAGTTATAACTCTTCATTATTGCATTTGGAGACTAAATTTAATTTTAAGTATGTTAATTTGTTAGTACTTCTCAACCCAAGAAGCATTTTACAGATATAAAGCTTTTATAGATTATATTATTTTTATAAATTTTGAGCATAACTGATCATAAACACACATGGAGTAAACTTGTTGAAAACACATCAGGTTTTAAGCAAACACATAAATGTATGTAAGTCATGAAACATACACATAAATACACATGATACATGAAGTATACACATAAATACATGTAATACATGGAGTATACACATAAATATAAGTAAGACACAAAGCATAAACATAAATACATGTAATACATGAAGTATAGACATAAATACACACAATACACAAAATATACACATAAATACATGTAATACACTTGTAAGGCATGAAGCATACACATGAAAGGTACACACATAAAAATTCAATGTTGTACCACTTGATTTTATTTAGAAGAGGGTTGAATAGTTAAACTAATTGAATGGTTAAGTAGGTTTGTCCCATTGGCTGGCAGGATTAATGCTCTGATACAAACTATAATATCCACATTTTGGGTTGCTCTAAATCTTGCCCTAGAATAAAAAAATTAATGTAGTTAGGGTTATAGCTAACTAATTATATTCTTGAAGCAATATAATACCTAACTTAGGTCTTGCAATCATGTTATAAAATAAGGGAAATATAATTCATATGATGAAAACTTACATAATGAATCCCTTATCTATTAAAACCATGTAAAAATGCAGAACTATTTCAAAATTATATAAGCTACACAATATCCATAATGCATACTATAAATTAATCATAATAAGACTTGGATGAGAAACATGATAATTCCACCCAAAGTTATCCTTTCCAAGCCCAAGAGAAAATATACCATCCCTCTTGGCCCCAAGTGACAGTCCCCCAGCCATCCAACATCTAGGATGGCATACTTAGTCGATAAACTTGTACCTGCTTTCCCTATCCATGTTGTCTTATCCATCCTTCTTATAATTGAGACTCCTTGAATCCATCCCATCAACCAATCCATGTAGAGATTAGGGAAAAGCTACAATAGGAGGCTCATATATTCCCCTTTCTAATCCCATGGGTGGACACTCACCCCCTCGTCCCAAAGTGGAAAACACATGAGCATCCAAAATGGAGTGGCATACTAAGAAAATAAATCTAGTACCTGCTCACCCTACTAGTACTTCACCCACTCTTCCTCATTGTTTCTTATTGAGAATTACAAACACTAAATATATCCAAATTCATAGAGATTATGCAATAATAAATATATCATTATGCACAATAATCATGATAAAGCATACCATAATACTTGCTAAGATATATGATTGCTATATTTTAGATGTAAATATATTAGCAAATGCCGACTTTTGTCCTTGTCTATTGAATGTAGATAATTGCATTAGATCTCTAATTTCCTTGCTATTTTGATCTCCTTTTAATATTTAGAAGATATTGATTGCCTAAATGAAAATATATTTTTGCTGATGAATCCCTATATGATCCATTTACAATCACTATTTATATATTATGTCTTTATGAAGAAGGAAATCCTTTGGAAGAGTGATGTCCTTCCAAATATATCATGACTGTTCCTTATAGTTAGCTAATGCCCCTTCAAAGTAATCACAAGCTTTCATAATGTAATTGATGTCTTTTAGTAGTAATCGTTATCTTATAACTTGCATATTAGTTAGACCTTCCTTACTTAAAAAGGGTCAATTAACATGTTGTACCATAGAAAAATGGATCATTGACATTTTCATGATCTTTTAGGTCTTTCTCTTATGATGCTTGGTCTATTTTGCTTTGATTTAATGTTGTAATGTGACCTTTGCATTCACATTAAGTCCTTACCATTCAAATAATGGTGTCTTGTGAAGGTGTTGTGAAGTGTAGTAAAACATTTCTACACTTTTACAAACTCTTTTCATTACAATTCACCTAAAAATCACCTTTTCATCACTTATCAAGTCCTATTCTAAAGTGTTGTAAAGTCTTGTAACAAGATTTCATGCTTTTCTAGGCTCAATTTCACTATTTACACCTTTGTTATGCTTTATTTGACCCCTTTATGCACTCATAAGGCTTAATTAAGTGTATTTTTTAATGTAAGCCTGACAAATAACATTAAATGTGACTTAATTCATGACACCCACTTACAAGCCCAAGGTGGGACCCATTCGCCATGGGTGGCGAATAAGTCCTTCTTGGCTCCAAAATCAAAATAATTCAAATTTTGTTTCAGTTTTTTATTTAAAATTACCTTATGTCGGCCTATGATGAGGTATCATTTGGTTATTAGGGCATAGATGTGTATAAATAAGTATTTTTTTTCCTTATTTTGCATCTCCTCATTCATCAAATTCACTTGCATTCACTAAAAATCAATTAGGATTTGAGCACTTTGCATCATTCAATCAAGCATCAATCAAGCATCTTGGAGTAGCCATTGACATATCTTCAGATTTCTTTAGCAAGGTTGTGGTGAGTTTAGGACATTTGCATGCTGTCTATTCATCTTTCCTTGTTCATTTCATTTCATTTCTTCATTAAGGGTTTGATTGCCAAAGTGGGATTTGACCAAGGAAAATCCCTATCTCTAACCCTTAACCATTTTTCCCCTTTTGCATGTGTGTTTGCAGACTTTTGTATGCAGATTTGTCAAGCAATTAGGTGTTGAAAGGTGGTTAACAAGTCAACCAAACCCTATTTAAAGCTTGGAGACAAACTACAACCCATTTTCTGCAGATTTGACTCTGTCAACCCGACAAGAAGACAAGTACTAATTTGGAACTACAGAATTGACCTTTGATTTCATGGAATTTTGGGAGAGGAATTATTTGCCAGCAGTGGTGAATGAGACCCATATTAAGGCTGAAAAAGGAAAAAAATTTAGACTCTAGTTCCTGATACCTGGAAACCTATTTCAAGAGATTTTACCAGTAGCAGGACTGATTCACCATCAGTGGCGAATGAGTCCCACTCGTGATTTGTAGTGATTTTACCAGCATTTCAAAATTTTCTCAGGTCTTCAATCTGCCCATAGGTGCACTCTTTTTAGCCTCTTTTAGTTCTATTTGCATTAGTTTACATTTCCATTGCATTTTTTGCATATCACATTGTGTTTTCAAACATTGCATATTTCATAGGTTTTGCATTAATAATCAGTCAATTACATCATTTAGTTTCATTTACAACATTGCATTTAGTCATACTCACATCACACAATCCCTTATTTTAATGAACCACCATAATTTTAGGGTTCTATCTCTCTCGTTTTAGGTGAAAAACCCTAAGAGTGCAAGAGAAGTCTATAGACCCCTTCCAACAAAATTGTTGGTTCATTTTGGTGAACTTACATATTGAACACTTTATCTTTTTTATTTCAATTGCTTCTTGCATCCTAGGTTTTGTTTTGTTTTTACATCCTAGGATATCTCAAATTGCATTAGTGAAAGACTCATTTAGACTTCATTTTTGCATATCATATTATTCAAAAACTGAAAATCTACATTTGCATCCTTAGTTTGCATCTGAAAAACATTAAAATCACTTTAAATTTAAAAAAAAAAACAAAAAAATCATACCTGGACTCATTCACCACCTTGGGTGAATCAGTCCACCTACATATTGTAAACTGCATTTTCAAGCATTTTTTGGTTATTTTTTGCATTTCAATTTTCTATTGTTTTTCTATTTCAATTTACATAATTTCTATTATTTTCATTTTGACCTCCTAGATTGCATTGGATTTGCATCCACCTTACCCATTGTGGTACTTGTATGAGTGTTTAGTTCCCCATTGATAATACTTTAGTGAGACAAAGTTCTAGACTCATGGCTTCCCATGATAGTTCACTTTCATTGTAGACCTTGGGATCTCAAGAGCTCCTACTCCTATTATGGACAATGGTGCATTAAGCATGGATACTACCACTCATATCCCTTCACCTTCCCATCCAATGCATGTTGACACATAAACTAGGTCCATTCTGCAAGAAAAATTCATTAGTATTCATGAATATTTTGTACATTTACAACAAGATTTATCCCTTGAAAAAAATTCCACCACTATCATACCTGCCATAGAAAACCTTCATCATTTGATTGAAAATGATGATGGTTTACAATTTATGAAAAAAATTGTTGAGATATACAAAAAACGTGTTCCTTCTACTTCCCAATCCACAAACATTGTTGTGAGCCACGAAGGACCTCACATTCCTCCCCCTTCAACCATCCAATCCATACCCACCTATACCACTCCTCAAGTTACAACAACCATGCAACAGGTTAGTCATGTTCCTCCTTTCACTATTCCAACTAGCATTCCTAGTTCTTTTGTGGTATTAAATGTTCCCTCTTCCACCTTCACTCCTCTTAGTGTTCCTTTCACTACCCCTAACATTACATACACTCCATCACCATTTTCCCTTCCGCCTCATTCCACTTACACCAATCCCATCATTACACAACTCTTTAACACCATTTTATCCATGAAACAACAAATCTCCACCATTAGCCAAAGTCAAAATACTCCACCCACATATCATGTCTATAGTAGCCCATTATACTTAGAGATCTTATGCACACATATGCCACAAGGAATTGAAATGCCTAGGTTTGAGAAATACAGAGGTAAAGGAGACCCTACTATTCATGTCAATGCTTATATAGCCTTGTGTAGTGATTTTTTCCTTGACAATAAGCTATTAGCCAAACTTTTTCCTAGGACCTTGAAGGACAGTGCATTGGAGTGGTTTTCAAACCTAGCCAATCATTTAATCTGATCATTTAATGAGCTTGTGGATTCCTTCATAAGTCATTACCAAGTCCATATGACTCCCAAAAAGATAATGGCTAATTTAATGAGATGTAAGCAAAATGCAGATGAAAATGTAATTGATTTCATTTCACGTTATCATTCATTGTATGCTCAAATTAATGTCAAGATTTCTGATTCACATTTGTAAAAGATGTTTATCGAAAACTTGCACACTCACCTTCACAATAAGTTGACTATGATGAAATTTCCTTCATTCATGCATTTATGCAAGACCCTTTGTGACTATCACAACTTGGTTTCTAGTCATGATTCAAATTCCACTTCTAACTGAGCTAAGAAGTATGAACAAAGCAACCAAAAGAATGCACAATACTTTCAAAAACCAAATAGAGGCATTTTACAGTTCAATCTACTTCCTCAACAACCAACCCAATCCATTCCAAGTCAAATGGTAGCTATTAAAGCAGCGGTTCCCTTTACCTATGGGGACTCGAAAAGAAAATTTACTCCCTTACCCGATACCCTCCATAACACAATGAATCAATTTCTCTAGCAACAAATGATAACTTTTCCTACCATTAAACCACTTTATACCACCAATCCTTTACCACCCACCTTTAAATTGAATGCTTATTGTCATTTTCATCACCAAAATGGACATGACACTAAACAATGTAAGCATCTCAAACACAGTTCAAGACCTCATTGATTCGGGTCATTTTTCCATTGCAGGTGTCAATGATCAAGGCAATAAGTCTGTTGCACCCCCTAATAAAAATTTACAATTATTTTCCAACCCCATGCCTAAACACAATGTTTCATTTGTCAAGGCTAGAAAGCCTTCAAACACTCATGTGATGAACATTGATAAAAATGATGAACAACCTGTTATTACTCCAAATGTTACCCAAGTTAATCCTATGGATGAAATTGTGGGTATGATAGATGTTGTCCCTCGTAAGGACCCAACCACCAAATCTCTTGATATTAATTTTTCTTCTAATCATATACTTAAAAATATTCCCAATGGTCCTCTTTACATCGCTAACCACGTCTATGATAAGCCCACTAATGGGATATTAATAGATCCCACCTTTGGTGAGAATGTGATCACAAAAGAATTTTTAGTCTTACATGAGCTTTATCAAGAATCTTATGATAAACCAACCGCATGGATTAAAACACATATTGGTTTTTTGTGCCCTACGGTCGACTCGATCGTACTCCCATTACATATAGGACCCAAAACTGTGGATGCATAACATTTTCTATTATTCCATAATCAAATCAATTTCGCCTGTAGACAGGTCATCCTTGGCTTCGTTTGATGAAAGTGGTCCCTTCATTTATTCACATATGTTTGAAGTTTCCACATGGAAATGAAATATTTACCATACACCATAGTGGTTTTCATCCATTATCTTCTAAAGGTAATTTCTCCTTAGAAGCCTATTAGCCTGAACCTATAGAGCCCATCACTCCTTGTAAAAATTTCTTTTTCATAGCCTATCAAAAGTTCAAAGCCAAATGAATAGCTGAATTATCTCTTCGCTCAATGTCCCCATCCACTTCTACTCCTCCCATCCTAGATGAGATAATGCTTCAACCTGGGTCTGAACCTGAACAAACAATGCAACCTCATGAGCAACCAACAACAAATGCTTCACCTTCATCGTTTAAATGTCCCCATGATAATGAAACCAATCTTGTTATGCCTCCTTGCATTAAACAAGTATATAAAGCTAGAGAGAAAGTGATTCACCTATCTTCTTCAGTTTCTCCCATTCTTCCCCCTTCCAAAGAAAAGGAACCTATGATGGATCAACCCGCTCTTACCCCAGGGTATGTGCAGGATCATCATGGAAAAAATAGGCCCTTAAGTGGCAAAAAATTTAGAAAAATCAGAGTTAGGAAACTTGACGTAAAAATTGAATAAGTTATCTATATTATTTCAAAAATATGTAAGAATAGAATTTGTAAAAAAATGAATGTAGGTTCTAAACTACTAGGTTTATTTTTTTTTAAACTAAATCTATTTGGTAAAAATTTGAAATTTCAATGCAGTAGTATTTAAATTTCAGGGAAAAAATAATAAGTAGGTGTATGTCTGACCACCCTAACCACAATAAAATGAAAATATTTTTTTATAAGATTTTAAATATAAGTAGAGGACTCATGTCCCGATGTGATGCATATTTTTTTGTAATTTTTTTCCAAGTAAATAATTAATTATGATTTTCTTATTAAAATTTTTAAAAAATATAGAAACCCAAACATCTAACCACCTTAACTTGGTCAAAACTTCATGAAATTCATTTTTTTTAATCCATTAGTATATGAAGCACAGAATGTGACGCATGTTTCAGATTCAAAAAATGTGATACTGTTTGAAAGCTATAGATGTTTTTCAATCAGCCTATCAATCAAGACTTTAGTCGTAATTCAAATAGAAAATTAATAATAATTATTTATTAAATTCAAAGTAAAGAATAATTTATATTGATGGAAAGCTAAGAATATCCATTAAAAACCCTTTTCGCTTCATTAATTTTGGGTGAAAAAAAGTCGTTAGCCACATACCCTACAAATACCCATCATATCGCCACTTTTTGGCCCATCATGATCCTGCACATACCCCCCTCAACAACTTCAAAACAAATTAAATGAAACTACGGTGCTAGGGAGCATAGGTGTCGTCGTCTCCTTGCTCATCAGTCACGAATGGAAGAAAACAAGGAAAGCCAACCTATGCCTTTGACTGAAGTAATAAATGATCTCCCTCCTCCTCTTGACCCACCATAATATAGTACAGTCTAACCCCCACAACAACAAACTAATCCAATCCAATAGCCACAACTCTTGATACATCCTTCCTTGGAAATCACCCTTCGTCCTCCTGCCATAATCAATATTAATGATGATGATGATGATGAGGAGGTCACAAGAATAGATGAAGAAGTGCATAATGATCTCACCTCTTTATTTTCATCTACCATGAGCTTAAATGATAAATATCCTACACCAAGTGAAGAACCTAACACATCCCCTAGTTCAACACTTCCAATTCTTCCTTTGGACAATCAACCACCCTCGCAATACAATGACCATGATTGGGAGGTAGATGAATTGTTAGATGGTTGACTTCCATTTTCCTTGCTAGCCTTTTTACATTTTCATTTTTCTTTGATTTGATTTTATTTATGTATCATGTTTCCCCCATTATGTGTGTTTGATGTCTTCTCTCTCTTTGTACACTTCTATTTGTATTTCTATTCTTCTATATGTCATACTTTATCTTTGTTTTTTTATTTTGTTTTGTGTTTCTCCTTTTCGGGATGATGCAAAGTGTTGAGATGCCCTATGTCTCTTCCATGTTGACCCAATCGGTCCCTTTTCCTTTTTACTTTTCTTGTTTTTTCCTTTTGGGGATGACGCAAGGCATTGTGACCAAAATGTCTCCTTAATGTTGACCCAAAAGCTTTTTCTTTTCGTTTTCCTTTTTATTTTTATTTTTTCTTGTGTTTTTTCTTTTGGGGACGATGCGAAGCGTTGATACTACAATGTCTTTTCCATGTTGACCCAAAACTGACTTATTTTTCTTTTGTTTTCACTCTCTTTTTGTCATTCTTCCAATTCTATGTGCGTTTGGGAATGATGACAGTTTCAAGCTCTTTAATCAAAACATTGTAGCAATGAACATACTGACCCCAAATCCATAGATCCCTTATGTGTTTGGTGTGTTCCTTTATGGGGGGAAACCTCCTTTTCTTTTGTTATCTTTTTTGTTTACATGCAACAGTCTTACCTAGAAACATATGACTTATCATTGGGCTTTCTGAGTTGGCTCTAATTTCTTATTTTCTTTTGAATTTTCCCTTTGCTACTTTAAAGTAGTTTCTCATAGAACAATGTGTAGCAATTCCTTTAAAGTGTGGGGCATACATTGGCATAATTTCATTTGCATTCTTGGTTCTTAGTGCAACCTTGTTGCTTCATATGATGTGTTTGTCACTTTGTGGATGACATTGAGTGTGATGTCCTTTAGAAGTGTGATCTATCTTAGCATATTACATTCCTCTTGGTGGACTGATGTGACACACTACATCCCCTAAGATGTGAATATTTTATTCTTTGATTGGCCCTCTCTTGGAGACATTAGACACAATGTCCCCTAAGTGATAGACCTTGCATGAACCTAACAAGACTCCTTTCAACACCTTTTACATTTTACATTTTTGCATCTTTTCCACCTTGTATAACGTAGCTTGCATGCTTGTGGTACCATCCTCTTTGTTCATGAGTTCTAAGCATATGAAGCTTTGCTTGTCTCATGAAGCACAAACCGGCATTTCCTTTGTGGCTCCTTGTTAAAGTTATTGGGAGGTATAACTTTGATATGGTTGAGCAGGAAGCCCATTCAACAACATGACTTTACCCATAGCCACCTATGTGTTTGTGAGTGCATACCAACTACCATATGTACTTCACCTTTTGGGTCTTCTCACCCGACAGATTGCCATGAGTTTTGTCACCCTAGAGTGAGTATGCATTCTCTTTTTCTCACAAATAGCCTAGATATAATCCACAACTAGTTTGACAAACCATCAAACCTTGATCTGATTCTCCATTTCCTTCTTCTATTTAACATTGTGTATTCCTTTGTTCTTATGTTTAGTTTTTCATGGGATCTTCATCCTAGGGGCTTGATCATTTCTCTTGATCATTGTCATTCCATCTTGCTAGCATAAGTACATTTGGATCCCTCTCGATATGCATGGCTACTTTAGTGTGAGTTTGAAGCAAGTTCATCCTCTCACTAAAGTGGGCGCTAAATGTACCATAGAAAAATGGATCATTGACATTCTCATGGTCTTTTAGGTCTTTCTCTTATGATTCTTAGTCCATTTCTCTTTGATTTAATATTGTAATGTGACTTCTACATTCACATTAATTCCTTAACATTCAAATTATGGTGTCTTGTGAAGGTGTTGTGAAGTGTTGTAACACATTTCTACACTTTTCTAGACTCTTTTCATTACAATTCACCTAAAAATCACATTTTAATCACTTATCAACTCATATTCTAAAGTGTTGTAAAGTCTTGTAACAAGATTTCACGCTTTTCTAGGCTCAATTTCACTATTTACACCTTTCTTATTCTTTATTTGACCCTTTTATTCATTCATAAGGTTTAATTAGGTGTATTTTTTAATGTAAGCCTAAAAAATAACATTAAATGTGAATTAATTCTCGACACCCACTTAGAATCCCAAGGTGGGACCCATCTGCCATGGGTGGTGATGAATCCCTCTTTCCTCCAAAATCAAAATAAATCAAATTTTCTTTCTAGTTTTTGTTCAAAATTACCTTATGTCAGCCTTTGATGAGGTATCAGTGGGTTATTAGGGCATAGATGTGTATAAATAAGTGTTTTTCTCCTCATTTTACATCTCCTCATTCATCAAATTCACTACATTCACTAAACATCAATTAGCATTTGAGCACTTTGCATCATTCAATCAAGCATCTTGGAGTAGCCATTAACATATCTTCAGATTTCTTCAACAAGGTTGTGTTGAGTTCAGGACATTTGCATGTTGTTTATTCATCTTTCCTTGTTCATTTCATTTCATTTCTTCATTAAGGGTTTGATTACCAAAGTGGGATTTGACCAAGGCAAATCCCTATACTATAACCCTTAACCATTTTTTTCGTTTTGCATGTGTGTTTGTAAACTTTTGTATGTATATTTTTCAAGCAATTAGGTATTGAAAGGTGGTCAACAAGTCAACAAAGTGTTTCAAGTTAACCAAACCCTATTTCAAGCTTGGAGACAACCTACAGTCCGTTTTCTGCATATTTGACTTTGTCAACCCGACAAGAAGACAAGTACAGATCTGGAGCTACAAAATTGACCTTTTCTTTCATAGAATTTTGGGAGAAAACTGATTTTCTATCAATGGAAAATGAGTCCCACCTTAAGGTTGAAAAAGGCAATTTTCTTAGATTCTAGTTCCTGACAATCGAAAACTTGTTTCAGGAGATTTTACTGGTAGCAGGACTTATTCACCATTAGTGGCAAATGAGTGCCATTGGTGATTTGCAGTGATTTTACCAGCATTCCAAAATCTTCTCAGGTCTTCAATCTGCCTCCAAGTGTACTTTGTTCAGCCTATTTCAGTTTTGTTTGCATTAGTTTACATTTCCTTCCATTTTTTGCATATCACATTGTGTTTTCAAACATTGCATATTTCATAGGTTTTGCACTAATAATTAGTCAATTACATCATTTAGTTTCATTTACAACATTGCATTTAGTCATACTCACATCACACAATCCCTTATTTGAATGAACCACCTCAATTTTAGGGTTCAATCTCACTCATTTTAGGTGAAAAACCCTAAGAGTGCAAGAGAAGTCTATAGACCCCTTCCAACAAAATTATTGGATCACATGGTAGGTAACATATAAAATCACTACTTCACTACATAATATATTTTCTAGTCTCAAAAAACTAAATCACTTCCCATATAACCTTATTGCTTCACCTTAATACTCTTAATTGCTAATAGTATTTATTAATTGTTGCTAAAGGAAACTTGATCACTGCCCTTATTTTATATGAATCATTGTCTTGTAAGGTTGAAACATTATAAAGTCCTTAATTTCAAATTATTTGGGTGTTTCCTTAGTTTGGATACAATCTTAAAGTAATCTTTGCCCCTTGTAATTATTTCAATTGTTGCTCACTCATTTATCCTATTCATTGCCTTTTTCCATTAATCGCCACTCCTAAATACCTTTAATTATTTCTAGTTCAACCCCACCATTTTCATTTAACTTATATTACTATTTTCCTAGGTCACCCCACTTTATTCCATCATTGATGGTCTTAACAGAGTTGGCCTAAGCAAGGAAAAAACCATTAGTCATTATTACCGCCTGGGTTTTGATATTCAATGCTACAATTTAAGGGATTGAATTTTTAGGAATAAAATAGGACATCACACTTGATGCACTATATTATAACATAAGGTTAATTAATCTTTAAAATTAATATTTTTTATTAAAATTATTTTTATTTATAATTTATCATTAGATTATATTATATTAATTTTATTAATAATGTATAAGGTTTATAAATATTATTGTTATTAAGCTACAAATATGCATATATTTCTAATTATTATACATTTTATATGGATGAATAAAAAATACAACACCAATTTTTTTAACCAAATCCATGAACCCAACTTCAAAAAATACAAGGATTGATTACTAAGTGTATACACCTAAAATCGGTCAAGACAAGTAATTGATTAATTAAATACTAGCTATTTAATTAATGAACTCCTTTAATTCATCTACTTATAAATAAATTCTCAATTTATTTATATAGTTCACACTTTTCTAAATTCTTCACCCTAAACCACATTCTTCTAAATTTAATTAAATAAAACAAATTTCTATAGTTTGTTTTGTAAGCGGTAGAATGGGGAAAATGAATTAAACTATGCATCTACGCTTCTAAATAGGATATTGCATCTAAGATTAAGAATTTTAAACGAATTTAAACTACAAATCTACAGAAATCTATCCTATTGCTCTCTAACTCTAAAGACTTCTCTAATTTACTTAGCTCTCAAATTTGTTAAGCTAATTAAACTATTAAAGTGACACTTAGAGAATGAGAAATGAATTATTCTACTCTAATATGATCTAAATGTGCAAATTCTATTCTAATGGCAGCCATGACTGCAAATGCTGGATGCTTGATTGTTTGTTGGATGGATGTTGAATGAATGTTTCAATGCTGGATGATTTGGATGCTTGAAAGCTTTGGAAACCTATAGAGTAAGATTGCATTCGTTGGGATCTTTTTCTTGTAGCCCAAGAGCTGTATTTATAGCTTTCACAGCAGCACAATTGTATAGGAAACCGGGATGAGGGGCTGTGATTTTCTCTAGAGAATCCAAAGGCATGGGATGAGAAGAAGGAGCTGATCATGGAGAATGGTTTATCCCCATGAAAACACCAGGCAAGATGAGAGGGAGGATTGATGGAAGAAGATTGAGAGGATTTCCTGCAAGTTTGTCCCTGAAGCTCTTCCCGTGAATGGAAGCTGCATTAATTAGATTTAAAAAAATCTAATTTTATTGGTGAGTGAATAGTGTAAATGATTTATGCATAAATTAAATATTTTTAGTTTATTTAATTTTAGCAAAAGAGGAATAAATAATTTAATAATTCAAACTATAGGGTTTGTTTTATTAAATTAAAAAGGAGAATAATAATTAAATAAAAGATTTTTAGCAATCTTTATTTAATTAAGAAGAAAGGTGATTTTAAATAACACAATTTATTTAAATTGTGTATTTAATTTTAAGATAGAAGTAATAATGATAATAATTAAATAAAACAAAGTTTTTAATTCTGTTTATTTAATTTAAGAGAGAAATAATATGATGAAAATGATAATAATTAAATAAAACAAAGTTTTTGATTTTGTTTATTTAATTAGGAGAGAAAAATAGAAGAATTTAATAAATGAACTTAATATAAATAAATATTTCTATTTATTTACTAAGTAGAAGAATTTAAGATTAATTAATCAAATAAGTTGTATTCAATTAATTAGATTCTCTAGACCATTTTTAGGTGTCTACATTTTGCCCCTCTTTGAAGTGATGTGTTTACGCATTGCTTCAAAGAATGATTTTGCTTCAGCTGCCAGTATTGATGAAAGGTTTTAAAGCATGCCCCAAACTTGCCCCAGATGTTGAATTTCGAAATGATAGTGATATATGCCCCCTCGGGAGATAAATTGATGAGTTTTGGATTTTTATGATTTTTCAAAATAAAAAATTTTAAATTTTTATGATGGTTTGTTGATGAATTGGTGAAGAAACAATTTATCTCCCGACTAGTATTGTCCATACATGCCCCTGTGATAGATAAGATTAATTCCTCAGAAGGAAAAATAAATAAATCCTATAAAATCCCCTAAAAATAGCCTATAAATACTCAAAAGGTCATTCTCAAAAGTCATTTGTGCATTTGACTTTGACAACCTTGTGATAGAGACCCTTTAGAGTATTCTGAGCGAGGATTCTGATCCCTTACCACACCCATTGACTCGAGCGTGTGCGCCATCACCAGCGTTCAGCCGATTATGGTCCTCCGGTATGTACCCCAACTCGTCCTCGTAATTCGCACCCATATTTTTGATGTGTTTTTGCATTTTTTTGAGTTTTAGCGTGCGGTGAATGCGGTGTAGCACGTCCGTGCTCTGTTGTAGCGCGTCATAGTTATAGCGCGTCCGGTCAATAGCGTAGCGCGTCCGGTAAGTTTTGCAGCGCGTCAAAAGTTTTAGCGCGCAGGGTCAGTTTTGCAGCACGTCAGTGAAATTTTGTAGCACGCCAGAAATTTTAGCACGCAGGGTCAGATCTGTAGCGCGCCCGGTGAATTTTGTAGCGCGCCAGAATATTTAGCACATTAGGTTGATTTTGTAGCACTTTTGGTATAGATTGATGTAATCATTATGCATTTTGATTTTCGTCGATTTGTTTTTTATTCCATTTATTTTAGTTTGATCTTGACTAAAATATATGGGAAACGATCTCATGATGAGCGAGATCTATTGAGTGATAATAATTACCCTCATGATAGGCGAGGAATAATTATGCATTCTGAGTGATTGAACCCAATTGATAGATGAGGGTTCCTTGATGTTTTGATAGGTTGATAGGAAAAAGCACAATTTTTGAAAATTTGATGATCTTTTGATATTCTGATAAAAATGTTTTGGTTTGCATGAGTACAGGAGCAGTTAGATGTTATCCAGGTGCGAGAGCAGTTCCCCTGGCCTTTTGATATGATATTATGACTTACACCAGACGAGAGACAGCATATTGCTGCTTGTGGTTTGGCAACATTGCTTGACATGCCTCATATTAGACTCAATAGGGGTCTATTGATAGCTTTGGCAGAGCGGTGGCATAGTGACCACAACACATTTCACTTACCTACCAGCGAGATGACCGTGACGCCAGAGGATGTATGGCATATTCTTCGTATTCCTTTTGTTGGAGAGATTGTGGTTCATGATTCAGAGGAGGTTGGTGGTGTAGCGGCTATGCAGAGAGTCTTTCAAGATCCCCACGTTGCAGGAGAGTGGATTCCCTGGGTAGATATGTATGAGTCATATGCTCCGCTTCCTTCAGTTTTGGCCGGTTTCATTGGTGGATTCCTTTGTCCTGATAAGAGGTCAAAGGGTCTATCTCTTGGATGGGGTCGGGTGCTAGAGGGTCTGGTGGTCCATAGGACAAGATATGCTTGGGGCATGTGCATGCTTGCCTAGTTATATCATGATTTGCATTGGATCATGTATCTCGGCGGCAGCAGTCTATCGGCGGGAGCTACCCTTCTCCAGGTATGGGCATGGGAGCATATTGCTGTTACGTGTCCCGTGCCAGTGTTGGCCAGACCAGCGACGAGGCCATATGTTTTTTGATATAGAGGCAGGCCTACCCAGCATATGATGGGTAAGCTTGAGTATTGGAGGCAGATTGTTGATGATATTGAGGTAGTGACCTGGCGTCCTTACTTAGATTGTGATGCCTGGGACGATGATGATATTGAGTTGGGGTTCTTATCCGATTCGATGTATTTGATCGGGAAGAGCCCTAGGGTCTTGGAGCGATTCCTGTTTCGTCGTGTGTACAGACAGTATGGAATCGTTCAGTGCATGCCACAGGGTGTAGCACATTATGGCCAACGTTGGATAGATGTTCCTGATTGGGGTCCTAGTTTGCCTTATGGGGCACTTGTTGAGGGTTACCGTGCTTTACAACCATCAGCATAGGATGTTCGGCGGGATATTGTCGAGGTGCCCATTACTCCTGAGTACAGAGAGTATCTGGCTTTACACCCTCCTCCACGGATCACTATTCCAGATGAGCCAGCACCTGTACCAGTGGCGGCACCAGTAGTAGCACCAGCAGCACCAGCAGGGGGTGTTCAGGTTGGTCAACGACGGGGGAGAGAGGAGGATGTTGATGTGGATGTGGAGAGCAGCTCAGAGACTGACAGCGATGAGAGTTCTGGTAGCAGTGAGGATAGCAGTGATGATGATGGTGGAGATGGGGGGAGACTGAGTGTAGCAGGTACATCAGAGCCATCTTTCAGTGTGCCTCGTAAGAGGTAGGCTGTTGTTTCCTCGTTGGCAGATCCATCAGAGGTCGCGGGTTTACAGGTGCAGGTGCAGACATTGCAGGGATAGCTAGCACAGGTGCAGGGTTTATTAGCACAGACGCAGGCTCAGACGCAGGCACAGCTAGCTACTGCTCAGACTCAGATTACATCTCTAATTAGTGAGAGAGATGGGGCCCTACAGGCAGCAACGACCGCACAGGCTCAGTTGATAGGATTACGAGCACAGTTGTCCACTACCCAGGCACAGATCACAGCCTTGACTATAGAGGGAGATACCATTAGACGGACAGCAGAGACAGCACAGGTGACTGCAGAGAGGTTGCAGAGAGTGGCAGATGGGACTTCTGTGGTGGATTATATGCGAGAGGCCATGTGGGCAGGTGCTGAGATTGAGTATTACTGGAGCCGTTACCATGAGCTTTGCCCCCTAGAGCAAAGAGTCAGTTATGCTCAGTCTCGCTCAGAGAGGACTCGGTCGAGGATAGTGAGCAGAGGTGTGACACAGCCTCTTCCGAGAGGTCCGAGAGATCCTGGGACGTCTGGTGGTGGTACCGATACTGGTGCAAGACCTGCTCCTTCTGGTGGGAGTACTACTTGATATCAGTTGTGTACTCCTTGAGAGATATGTACAGCCATTTTTGACTTGATGTTATTTTCATTCTTTTCAGACTTCATTGTATACTTGACACCTGATGAGATATATATGTGCAGCGGTTCGATTGTTTTATGATATGTGTTTACATGATTTATGTGATGGATGCATTGATTTTATGATTTATTGATGTGATGGATGCATTGATTTTATGATTTATTGATGTGATGGATGTATTGATTTTATGATTTATTGATGTGATGGATGTATTGATCTTATGATGTGAAATGGTATTGATGATGTATTTCTTTTCTTAATGAGATGTAATGTATGATAGATAAAATGTGATGTTTAATGAATGACGTATGGAAATGTAAATGAATGTTGGATAAATGAAATGTAATGATGTATGATAAATAAGATGGAATGCAATGATGTATGATGAACATGTGATGATGAGTATGTGATGATGTAAATGTAAATGATGTATGATGAAAATGTAATGTAATATTTATGAGATGAAATGTAAAATGAAATGTGATAAATGAATATGTGATATGTGATAAATGGATGATGTAATGAATTGCAAATGTAATGATAGATGAGTAGATGAATGATGAGATGTAAATGGAATGATATATGATGAAAATGTAATGTAATATTTATGAGATGAAATGTAAAATGAAATGTGATAAATGAATATGTGATATGTGATAAATGGATGATGTAATGAATTGTAAATGTAATGATAGATGAGTAGATGAATGATGAGATGTAAATGGAATGATATATGATGAAAATGTAATGTAATATTTATGAGATGAAATGTAAAATGAAATGTGATAAATGAATATGTGATATGTGATAAATGGATGATGTAATGAATTGTAAATGTAATGATAGATGAGTAGATGATGTTTAATGAATGATGAAATGTAAATTGTGAATTTATGATGAGATGAAGAAATGATCCTATATGCATGTTGTTTATGAAAATTGTATGTGTCAAGTGTACTCAGTCTTTTAATAAGAAAAGATAACATCGTTTGTGAATGAATCATTGTAACTTGTGCCACCAGTACTCTGCAGATGTATTATTATGAATGCAATCTATGTTTAACCATGCAAATGTCTATTTTATCCATGCAAACCTAAGTGTCATTTCAATAATCATTTTATTCTGCTTTGTATCATCACTGAGCTTTATTTTAAAATGTTGAAAGTGAATACAAGCATCAATGATATGAGATAGACCAATGATGACCTAAGTATTTCTTTCATGATTTTTGATATTGCAAGCAAACACAAGCATCATGGTATAAGATAGACCAATGATGACCTGAGCATTTCTTGCATAAATAAACAAGAATTAATCATTTTCTTAAGTGAATTGGAATGTCATCCATGATACTTGATAGAGCACTTCCCGCGACAATTCACAAAATAATAATGACTAACTCACAAACAGCAAACAAAGAAAGGGTATCATTATTCTTCCTTACTTCTCTGGTTCAATACATCATTGAGTAGTTCCAAAGAAATGATAATCAAATGATAAAATGAAAAGCACAACAATTCAAATTCTACTTAATGTATTTTCAAATCATTATTCAGATTAGATCATCAGTGTTGAGATGTGTGTGCTGATGTGTGCATGATATTCCCAAACGTTTGACCAAATGATGTGACCTAAAAGACCTATCCTAGGGGTCTCGGGGACTGATCAAAGATTAGTCTTGCCTACGTTATACACGCAGAGACCACATAGTTCGACTGACACAGACTCCACTTTTGACTGATGTAGACTCTATTTTTGTTTTTTTCTTTTTGATGTTTTTGATTTTTTTGATGTTTTTGGATTTTGATTTTCTGATGTTTTTGGATTTTGAATTTTCCGATGTTTTGGATTTTGAATTTTCTGATGTTTTTGGATTTTGAATTTTCTCGATGTTTTTGGATTTTGGATTTTCTGATGTTTTGGATTTTGAATTTTCTGATGTTTTTGGATTTTGAATTTTCTGATGTTTTTGGATTTTGGATTTTCTGATATTTTTGGATTTTGATGTATTGCCACTTGATGTTGTCATGTTTGACTGCCCTTCCATGCAAGCTGAAAGTCTACTTGTACCAGATAACACTAGGATGTTGCCCCCAAGCTAGGGTAAAACATGGTATATCTGCTATGATATGGATAGTGAGAATCTCAACTGATAGATGGAAATGATATGAAAGGAAACAATCGTAACAACACTGTACCCAGTAGATAGAGGAGTTTGGTGAAAATCACAAGTAACGCCTGTTTGCCAGGTTTTCATCATTTGTTTTTATTGTGTCCTCTTCCATTTTCTTTTGTATTTTTATTTTTTTATTTTTTTTATTTTTTTTGTATTTTTCGTATTTTTATCTTTTCTGTCATCATGACGCCTGTTTGCCAGGTTTTCATCAAGACAACTTTATTGACCGTGCCCTAGATATCCTTAAGTGTAGAATCACCTGAGATGAATGTTGTTCATGGGCTCCTCCAACATGTCTCCTTCTGGTGTAGACAGTCGGTATGCTCCTGATCCATAGACTGATATGATGACATAAGGTCCTATCCAGTTAGGTTCAAACTTTCCCTTCTTTTATCTATCTGCTTGATTTCTAGGGTTTTCCCGTAGGACCAAGTCTCCGATCTAGAAGACTCTAGGCTTAACCCTATGATTATAGTTCCTAGACATCCTTTGTTGATAGGTTGTCAAATGATTGACAGCTTGTTGTCGACGTTCATCAAGTAGCTCTAATTCTTGAAGTCTAGAGATCCTATAATCTTCATCTGAAATGAGTCCTTTTAGTGAAACATGAAGAGATGGAATTTCTACCTCAATAGGTAATATTTCCTCTGATCCATAAACAAGAGCATATGGCATAGCTCCTGTTGGTGTTCTGATGCTAGTCCTGTAAGCCCAAAGAGCAGGGTTAAGCTAAACGTGCCAATCACGTCCCACTTCATTTACAGTCTTCTTAAGAATCTTTAGGATTGTTTTGTTTGAAGCTTCTTCCTGTCCATTACCTTGAGGGTAATATGGGGTTGAAAAGCGATGCTGGATGTGGAACTTTTCACACAGCTCTTGGACGTCTTGGTTTTTGAAAGGCCTGCCATTATCTGTGATGATTGACTGGGGTATCCCATATCTACAAATGAGATAATTAAGTATGAAAGATGATATTTGCTTTCTAGTGATTGTGGTTAAGGGAACCGCCTCCACCCATTTTGTAAAATATTCAGTTGCTGTGATAATGAACTTGTGTCCATTAGATGAAGATGGGTGAATTTTCCCTACCAGGTCTAATCCCCACTGACAGAAAGGCCATGTAGTTGCAAATGGATGTAGCTCCTGTGCTGGTGCATGTATAAGATTGCCATGGATCTGGCATTTTGAACATCTTTTGACAAACTGATAAGACTCTTGCTCCATGTGTGGCTAGTAATACCCCAAATGAAGGAGTTTCTTGGCTAAAGATAATCCACTTGAATGTGTACCACAAATTCCTTCATGGACCTCATGTAAAGCGGAAGTGGATTCATCATGTTCTAAACAACGTAAAAGAGTACCATCTAGGCCTCGACGGTAAAGGGTGTCGGCAATAATGGTATGTTTGGCGGATTGGCGTATGAAGTTGCGCTTTTGGTTGCGAGAAAAATCTGGCGGTAAGATATTATCTTTTAGATAAGTATAAATGTTTCCATAAATGGAAGATTGGGCACTATCCAAAAGGCTTATGGTTTGGGATTTGGGATTTGCGTATGCAGGGTTTGATACTTGTTCTACAATAAATCGATAACGATCTTGCGTTTTAGGCATTTGTAGAAGAGATGCAATTGTGGCCATGGCATCTGCTGCTTTGTTCCCTGATCTTGATATCTGCTCAAATTTGATTTCTATGAAGTACTTTCTTAGGTCATCCACCAGCCTCTTGTACAAAATCAGTGTGTCATCCTTAGTTTGATAATCATTGTTGACTTGGTAGATGATTAACTGGGAGTCTCCATACACCTGTAGTTCTGTGATTTTCCATTCAATAGCCACTTTTATTCCAAGGATCAAAGCTTCATATTCTGCCACATTGTTAGTGCAACGGAAGGTAAGCCTGTATGATCGTGGAATTGTGTGCCCAAGAGGTGTGACAAATAGAATTCCTGCCCCTGATCCATATTGTGTGTAGGATCCATCGAAGTAGAGTTGCCATGGTTGTGTTGTAACGTTGAGGATGTCCGCATCAGGAAATTCCATGGTCATAGGATGACTCTCTGATAATGGAGCTTCTGCTAATTGATCGATGATGACTTGTCCTTTGATAGCTCGCCTTTCAACATATTGAATATCAAACTCACTAAGGAGCATGACCCACTTTGCCAACCTTCTTGTTAAAGCTGCTTTGCTCAGTAAGTACTTGAGAGGATAAATTTTTGCAACGAGCTTGATGGTGTGAGTGAGCATATAGTGTCACAATTTTTGTGTTGCAAATACTACTGCTAAGCATGATTTTTCAATGAAGGTGTAGTTTACTTCATGCCCATTGAGTGTCCTGCTGATATAGTATATAGCCTGTTCCTTTCCTTCCCTATCCTCTTGTGCTAGCAAGGCTCTTAAATAAATATCCATTGTTGTGATATATAGCAACAATGGCTTGTCTTCACTAGGTGGTACCAAGATTGGTGGTGTCATCAGATAATGCTTGATTTGATTGAAAGTACTCTCACACTGTTCATCCCATTTAAAAGGCACATTTTTATGCAAAAGATGGTTGAATGGATGACACTGATCTGCTAGTTGAGAGATGAATTTTCTAATGGACTATAGTCGGCCTTGTAGAGATCTTAATGTACTGATATTCTTGGGAGGTGGCATTTCCATAATGGCTTTAACTTTGCTGGATCTACTTCAATTCCTTTTGTAGAAACTATGTATCCAAGGAGTTTTGCTAATGTTACTCTAAAGGCACATTTCTTAAGATTCAATCTGACTTTGAATTTTTCCAACCTGTCAAATATTTTGGCCAATATCTCTAGATGTCCTTCTCTGGTGTAAGATTTGGCTAAGATGTCTTCCACATAGTCCTCCATGAAGGTATGCATCATGTTGTGGAAGATTGTTGTCATAGCTCGCTGGTATGTAGCTCCTACATTCTTTAACCCAAAAGGCATGACGTTCCAGCAAAAGGTGCCCCATGGACATGTACATGTTATCTTTTCTTGGTCTTCAGGAGCTATCTTGATTTGATTGTATCCTGAAAATCCATCCATGAGTGATAACATTTGATGGCCAGCTGTTAGATCTACAATCATGTCTATGTTTGGCAAGGGAAAATCATCCTTTGGACATGCTTTATTTAAATCTCGGAAATCAGTACATATTCTAATGGTGTTATCTGGCTTTGAAACAGGTACAATGTTGGATATCCATTCCGCATAATCAATAGATCTGATAAATCCAACATCTAGTAGTTTCTTTAAATCATTTTTGACCAATAATGCAACATGTGGATGCATTTTTCTCAGCTTTTGTTTTACTGGTTTAGTGCCAGCTAGTAAGGATAAGTGATGCATAATGAGATCTGTGTCTAAGCTTGGCATGTCAGAGTATGACCAAGCAAAATTGATGCATCGTTCTTTAAAGAATTTGATAAAATCCGGCTTTTCTGTATCTGTTATGGAAGCTGCCAGGTGTAGGATTTTTGCTTTCTCTGCTGTGCCAATATTAATAGACTGTGTGGGTTCTATTAACACTGATGATCTTTCATGGTAATGTTGCGGGAGGATGTCAAACCTTCCATCCTTTGGTGCCTCAATGAGGTTTTCACCATCGGATGCATTCTTTGTTTTTACTATTTTAGGATCAAATACTGCCATAGAATGGTTTTCACCATCAGATCCATTTTTTTCTTTCATATTTTTGCAACTGGAAGGTTGGCATCCTCCTACCTAAAAGCATCGTTAAAAGAAGTATTGGTAGAACAAGTATCGGATTCCTCACAGCAAAGGTAGTTGATAATGGCGAAATCATTGTCAAAAACAGGGAGGTCAATAGGGTGTTGGGGTTCCCATTCGATAAGCTCGGGATGTAGTAAAGGCAACGAATCATTAGATGGGTTGAGGTCAGCGATTGTGAAAGCTCGGACGGAAATGTCATCTAGGTTGTTTGTGGTTATGTCGAGGCCTACAAAGGTATTTTCTTCCACATCATTTATCTCAATCGATGTCCGTTCATCTTCACTTGAGTCATCGAAATTTTGTGTTTCATAGACAATAGGATTAAAGCTTGAGCTTTGACCCTCCTCGTGTTTGGGGGTATACTTTTTGATAATGTCAATCTGAATATCCTCATAGGAAACATCTGATAAGTTGTCCCACTCATACTCATTTGAATCCATTTCAGAGTTACCTCTTATTTGAAGAATACGCTCCACAATTCTATTGGTGATTTCTGCTCTTGCTTTTTCTGTGTATCCTAGTCCAGTTTTGCCATTCTGTTGAATTGTGAGGACTTGGATTGGTTTTGTCACACTTTGTTTCCCTCGATCAAGAGATCCTTGTTCTGCTACATATCCTAGTCCTGTTTTATCCTTATGTTGGAGCGTAAGAGGCTGGATTGGTTCTGTTATGCCTTGTTTCCTTAACCCGAGAGGTCCCTGTCCTGAATATCCCATCTTCTCCAGAATAGTTTTTCCTTTTCCATATTGATTTGTCTCTATGATGTTACTTGTGGAAGTGGAAGCTTCCTCATCCTTATAAAGCCAATTTAGTATGGCCTTATCTTCTGATTCTTCATCTAAGCTCCCAGCTTTTACAAAATTGCCCTCTAATGCTGTTGTAGATTGTTCTGAATTGTGGGTGTTTGTAGATGGTTGTCCATACGTTTGTAAGGGGGGTAGCATTTGTGATAGTTGAAATGAGTGTCCTACACCATATTCACTTATTCCTTCATCACTTATCTGTACTTCTTTGGTGAATTGATGTGAGAGTGGAGCCAATTGCTCTTCAACATTTGAAGGGTTAGATTGTGCCACCCTTATCTCTTGTGATTTTTGTTGTTTTGGAAGCCACTTTGAAATGAAGCTCTGCTGTTGCTCACTATCTGATGTGCCAACTTCTCTATTGTTAGGTATGAATGCATCCTGAGATGTCTTCAATGCATGACAAGCTTGGGTGTCATTGTACTCTGCTGTGATTGTCACCTCTTGTCCATTGACGGGAAATTTCAAGCATTGATGATAAGTAGAAGGTACTGCTTGCATATCATGGATCCAAGGGCGTCCCAACAGTATGTTGTATGTTATTTCTCTATCTAAAACTTGGCAAACCACTTTTTGGACAATAGGCCCAACTTGAATGGGTAATATGATCAACCCTTTAGAGGACCTTTCTTCCTCATCATATGCTTTGATTGTGATTTTTCTTCTTGTATCAATGGCTTCATCTGAGTATCCTAGTACATGAATCAGTTTTAAGGTATAAATATTTAAACCAGCCCCTCCATCTATCAGGACACGCTTTACATGATGTTTATGGATAAGGACCTCAATGTGAAGGGCAGAATTGTGCGGATGGGTGAGTGATATATCATCATGTTCGAAAAATGAAAGGCAATGAGGTGCGGATAGATGTCCCACCATAGCTTGGAATTGACACACATCCAGATTGTTAGGTACCGTAGTTGATACAAGAGCTTGTTCAAGAACCTCTTTGTGTGAGGGGGAAATCTTCAAAAGTTCCAAGATTGATATTTGTGCCGGTATTTTCTGCAATTGATCGATGAGATTATATTGATTAGAGGGAGGATCTACTGATGGGGATGATATCGATGCTCCTTTCAATATAACTTTGGATTGTGCCCTTGTTGTGGCATTAACCGGTTAGTACTCTTGTTTCCCTTTGAGTGTGATTACATTGATTTGGTTTTCAGATTTGTCCATATGTTGTACCAAATTGGTAGATGTAATGTCGTTGTTCTGATTGATTTGGTGGCATAACTCTTCATCCTCCTTGGCAGCAGAAAAACAAAGGATTGTTGCGTCATAAACATAACCAACATTTTTACCTTTGGTGTTTGCGGAAGAAGATTCTCCTTTCTGATAATTGGGTAGAGGATTCTTGAATGTTGTATGATCTTTGTTTGTTTGAGGGCCCTCTACAAATACTTTCTTTTGATCTATGAGGTCTTGTACCGCATGTTTTAGTTGCCAACAATTTTCAGTCATGTGACCTTTATTTTGATGATAGTGACAGTAATGTAAGTAATTCCACCATGATGGTTTGACTTGAGGGTCCCAATTTCTAGCCTCTTGCACTTGAATGATTTTTTCGTTTAAAAGTTCTTTGAGGACTGATTCCAATGATTGTCCTAATGGCGTGAATTTTCGTTTATTGGATGGTCGTTGGAATGATTGGGCTTTTGTTTCTCCACTGTTTTGATTATTTCCTTGATCACTACTTTGTTTGACATTAAAACCATTGTTTTGTTTGTTTGTAGTGGTTGGTGTCAAGGTGAATACTGGTTTAGGTGCGTGTGTATCGATTATGGTATCAGTATTCTTGTTCTTTTGCCAAAATCTTGGCTTTTCTTTGTTGTTGTTAGAGGAATGGTTATCGTTTGAACCTTCAGTGAAATGTTTGATTGTTCCTCTTTTGATTAGAGCCTCTTCAATTTTGAGCCCCTTTTCGATAACTTGTTCAAATGTGGATGGACATTGTAAGTCCAGTCTGTAATTCATGTCATCTACTAAGTTATCAATGAACATCTCTATCTTCTCCTCTTCAAGAATAGATCTAGGGTATTTAGCAAATAGCCTTCTCCATCGTTGGAGAAAGGAGAGAAACTTTTCACCCTTTGCTTGTTTGGTGTTGTAGAGTTCCTTTAAGGTTACCCCACGGTGGGCGCCAATCTATAATTCATGTCATCTACTAAGTTATCAATGAACATCTCTATCTTCTCCTCTTTAGGAATAGATCTAGGGTATTTAGCAAATAGCCTTCTCCATCGTTGGAGAAAGGAGAGAAACTTTTCACCCTTTGCTTGTTTGGTGTTGTAGAGTTCTTTTAAGGTTACCCCATGTTGGATGTTGAATGAGAAGTGTGTTATGAACCTATTGATTAGTTCCTCAAAGGATTGAATTCCAGGTTCTAATTTAGAAAACCACTCCATGCAAGTGTTTCCTAAGCTTCTTGGAAATAATCGTAGTAAGTAAGAGTCCTCGTGTGCGAACTCTATGCTCATAGCTTGAAATTCCTGTACGTGGTCAAACGGATCAGTTCTCCCATTGTATTTGTTGTATGTTGGGTACTCACAATATCTTGGAAATGGTATCATGTTAATGCTTGAGTCAAATGGATAAGGGCAAATGTCTTGTAATAGATATCTCTTTGTTGGCCCTTGTTGGATATTTTGGAACTGTAATTGTAACTGTTGGATTTGTCTTGTCAAAGCATCTATTTGATTTGGATTTTCTATATTAGTTGAGTTTGGCGTGGTTGTTTCCTTGAGTTGATTGACATCAAAGTTCTTTAGGAAGCTTAGCACCTTTGTCAGCTAATAATAGAAGATACTTTTCCATGTCTTGCTCTAGCATCTTTTCCATAAATTTATGGAAATGAGGGTCTTGTTGAACTTTCTTGATTTCCTCTGCAGTTATTTCTTTCTCATGTGAGTTAATAAGAGGATCAGTGTTTCTATATCGTCCCCAAGGGTTTTCTTCAGCCATGGCTGCTATTCTTTCATTTTCTTGTTCTTGTTGTTTTTGATATGCTACTCGTGTGAAAATAGGCATACAAACGTTTAAAGTTTTATTCTAGACTTTGATCTTGGATTTGATTGGATAAGTGTCAAGTTTTTTGATTTAAAATCTGATTTAGTTTTATCTAGTTTCGTGATGGAAGGATGATAAAATCCTTGATAGGGAAACTTTGATAGAAAATCTCAGATTTTGGTGATAATGACACTATGCAAGATGCTGCAAGATCTAGGTGTAGGGGTAAAGCTTTTCCTTTGTGTGACTTAAGTGTTCTGGACTGTGAAAAAAAATGTTCTAGACTAATGAAAACCTTGTTATCGATATGGGTAAACTGACAAAATGTCCTATTAACTCTCTATTTTTCTAACTTTATGGCGCACTAAAATAGAGACTGGGCGCGCTAAAACAGATACTGGGCGCACTGAAACAGAGACCGTACATGCTAAAACAGAGACCAGGCGCGCTAAAACAGAGACCAGGCACTCTAAAACAGAGACCAGGCGCGCTAAAACAGAGACCAAGCGCACTAAAACAGAGACCGGGCGCGCTAAAACAGAGACCAGGCATGCTGAAACAAAGACCAGGTGCGTTGAAACAGAACCTTAAGGTGTTTAAGATAGAAAAACTATCTTATTCTATGAAACTCACTTGGCCTGGTATCATATTGGATGGTTGGTTGTGGGATGTATTCTAGACAAATTCTCTGACTGTCATTGTGGTGTTTCCTAAGAGCTCTTCTTTGGAAATATGCTTGTGAATCTAACGGAGCTACAGCGTAGTCGTCTGTATAACCTCTAGAGAAATCATGATATCTATGAATGAAAGTCCTATGTTGGAGTAGAACTTTCCTGCTTTGATACAGAAATCGTTGTTTTCTTAGGAGTTGTTTGTATGCAAGTGTTTTCTTTGGTTTTCGGATTCGTTTGGCAAGAGATTTCTTGACAAACTTGGTGGATACCCAATCTCGAATCATGAGAAATCCACAAGTGCGTTGATTTTAAGGATTTTTGTGATGATCTTATTTGAGTTTAATGATAGAAAACACAGCAATCAAAAATAGAATGGTTGTTTTTTTAAAAATCCTAGAATCTAAACAAATAGTGTATGTTCTCAAGAATCAATGATTCTTCTTTATTTTCACTGGTTTGATAACAAGATAAAACACTTCAAATAGTCTCACTCCTAGAGATAAAAGGTCATTGTTATATACTTGAACGACCCACAGCTTGGAATTGCGTCGACTCACACAGCCATGTCACCCTCTAGAGGGCGCCCGTGTTTTTTTCTTTTCCAGGTGCGTACTTAGAGTGACAGAAGTGGATACCGGATCCCCTGAGCAAACAGTCCTTGGCAATTATATGGTGAGTTCTTGAGGGTAGATTCTTCCCCGCCCCTACACTGCCGAGTATTACAATGTTCGAAAACTGACAAGCGTGCTTCTATTTCTAGGTTCTTAGATAGGGTTTCCGTTCGGAGCGGCAAATGGACAAACTCCCTCGAGAGACCTCCCAATCTTTAAAACAAACATTTTGGGGATGGTTATCCTACACACTTCCGTTGAAAGAGGGTTTCCCCAAATTCACATAAATTTTTAAGTGGGTTGGAATACCATGGCTTTTGGCTGTCCCCACTCAGGTCGTTCCCATAGGGTGAGTACTTTTTCCCACTACGGTAGGCCTATCTAAAGGTTTTAAGAAAGCTTAAAATGCATAAAGTAATGGTGAGTCTGGTATTTTGATGCACCCAGTTAAGGGGAGAGCATAAACCTATCACCCAAACACAGCAAAAAAAATAAAAAATGTTGTTCTTTTTTAAAACCCAAAAGACAAGTGATTTACTCTAATGGAGATATTGCTCCATGATAAGTATGATGTTCAATTTTTAAACCATTTCTATCCTAGGATTGGTAAGTTTTAACCATTTCTATCCTAGGATTGGTAAATTTTAACTGTTTCTATCCTAGGATTGGTAAATTTTAACCAAGCAAAAAGACAGAAATAAAATCTGGCCGCGGACGCGTCAGATCCAGATGAAAGAAATGATTTTAAAGATGAAAAGGTGGCACACTGGAATAGAAACCCAGCGCGCTGGAACAGTAACCGGGCGCACTGGAACAGTAACCGGGCGCGCTAGAACAGGAACTCGGCGCACTGGAATAGTAACCCAGTGCGCTGCAAAAACTCACGATCCCGCGAAAACTTTCACGCCGATACCTGTAAGACATGATTTTCAAAAAGTTAGCAAAATACGGGGTATTGCCCCACGGTGAGCGCCAAATTGTAAGCAGTAGAATGGGGAAAACAAATTAAACTATGCATCTACGCTTCTAAATAGGATATTGCATCTAAGATTAAGAATTTTAAACGAATTTAAACTACAAATCTATAGAAATCTATCCTATTTCTCTCTAACTCTAAAGACTTCTCTAATTTACTTAGCTCTCAGATTTGTAAGCTAATTAAACTATTAAAATGACACTTAGAGAATGAGAAATGAATTATTCTACTCTAATATGATCTAAATGTGCAAATTCTATTCTAATGGCAGTCATGACTGCAAATGCTTGATGCTTGAATGCTGCTTGATGGATGCTGGAATGCTGGATGGTTTGGATGCTTGAATGCTTTGGAAACCTGCAGAGTAAGATTGCATTCATTGGGATATTTTTCTTGTAGCCCAAGAGCTATATTTATAGCTTTCACGGCAGCACAATTGTACAGGAAACTGGGATGAGGGGCTGTGATTTTCTCTGGAGAATCCAAAGGCATGGGATGAGAAGAAGGAGCTGATCATGGAGAATGGTTTCTCCCCATGAAAACACCAGGCAAGATGAGAGGGAGGATTGATGGAAGAAGATTGAGAGGATTTCCTGCAAGTTTGTCCCTGAAGCTCTTCCCGTGAATGGAAGCTGCATTAATTAGATTTAAAAAATCTAATTTTATTGGTGAGTGAATAGTGTAAATGATTTATGCATAAATTAAATATTTTTAGTTTATTTAATTTTAGCAAAAGAGGAATAAATAATTTAATAATTCAAACTATAGGGTTTGTTTTATTAAATTAAAAAGGAGAATGATAATTAAATAAAAGATTTTTAGCAATCTTTATTTAATTAAGAAGAAAGGTGATTTTAAATAACACAAATTATTTAAATTGTGTATTTAATTTTAAGATAGAAGTAATAATGATAATAATTAAATAAAACAAAGTTTTTAATTTTGTTTATTTAATTAAGAGAGAAATAATATGATGAAAATGATAATAATTAAATAAAACAAAGTTTTTGATTTTGTTTATTTAATTAGGAGAGAAAAATAGAAGAATTTAATAAATGAACTTAATATAAATAAATATTTCTATTTATTTACTAAGTAGAATAATTTAAGATTAATTAATCAAATAAGTCGTATTCAATTAATTAGATTCTCTAGACCATTTTTAGGTGTCTACATGTTTTTATTTAATTAAATATCTTCTCACTAAGTTTAAATAATTTCAAATTCACAATTAGTCACATGTCTACATCAATTTTGGCCATGTCATCAAATATCATATGTAATTAAATATGAATAATATTTAATTTACATTATTTTCAACCAATTATCTTCAAAAAACTTTTAACACATGGCGTATTTCTCACACTATTCCTTCATCCATTTGGCATGTTTCCCTTGGTCAAGGGAACATTTCTTGATTCTTCCATCTCCAACGTTCATCCCTCATGTTTGAATCTGGGCCATCAGTCGTTTCCACATCACAAGATGCTTTGAAAATCCTATAAATACAACCCTTTGCTACAACATTGATCATCACATCTTTTAGCAAACTTATTATGCAGGAATAGCTTTGGAGCATTGGAGCATTTAGAATTTGATCATTTAGCATTCAGCAAGTTGCATTGTTTTATCATTCTAACTTAGAAGTGTGTCTTAGTTTGTAATTTCATTTTAGTTTATATATTAATAGTTAATATTTGAGCATATGTAGAATCATTTTGTCTTTTTATACAACATTTGTATCACATAATTTAGCATCATTATCATTTTTTAATATCACCATTATCATAGCATTATGGCTTTCATCACATAGTTTCATGTAGGAACTCATATTTCTTGCATTATACAACATCTCGTTTCTCAAGTTGTCATTCTAACAATCATAGTGCACATACTAAATCTGAGAGCATTAATGAAACTTCTTTAATACATCTACTTATAAATAAATTTTCAATTTATTTATATAATTCACACTTTTCTAAATTCTTCACCCTAAACCGCATTCTTCTAAATGTAATTAAATAAAACAAAATTCTATAGTTTGTTTCTATTTAATTAAATATCTTCTCACTAAGTTTGAATAATTTCAAATTCAAGATTGTTTACAACACTTTTGTCCATGTCATCAAATGTCACATGTAATTCACTATGACTAATATTTAATTTACATTATTTTCAACCAATTATCTTCAACAAAATTTTAACACATGACTTATTTCTCACACACTTTATTCCTTCATCCATTTGGCATGTTGCCCTTGGTCAAGGGAAAATCCTTCTTGATTCTTCCATCTCCACCTTTCATCCCTCATGTTTGAATATGGATTGTCAATCGCTTCCACACCACAAGATGCTTTTAAAATCCTATAAATACAACCTTTTTCTACAACATTGACCATCACATCTTTTAGAAAACTTATTATGCAAGAATAGATTTGGAGCATTTAGAATTTGATCATTTAGCATTTAGCAAGTTGCATTGTTTTATCATTCTAACTTGGAATCGTGTATTAGTTTGTAATTGTATTTTAGTTTATCATATCAATAGTTAATATTTGAGCATATGCAGAATCATTTTAACTTTTTATACAACATTTGTATCACATAATTTAGCATCATTATCATTTTTTAATATCACCATTATCATAGCATTATGACTTTCATCACATAGTTTCATGTAGGGAACTTAGATTTCTTGCATTATACAACATCTTGTTTCTCAATTTGTCATTCTAACAATCATAGTGCACATATAAAATTTGAGAGACAAATGATTTAATGAATCCTTGAGAATAGAGAACAATGGAACATTTTTAAAATATTTGTTTTGCTGCAAATAGATTAGCTTTATGATTCAAATCTTTAATATAATACGTCTCATTGATGTTTGTGTGTTTTATTATTGATTTACTAACCCCCACAATTTCAAACATACAATAAAATGGTGCCCATTGTGGGGCCCAACCCA
This sequence comes from Sequoia sempervirens, assembly GCA_007258455.2. NCBI lineage: Eukaryota > Viridiplantae > Streptophyta > Pinopsida > Cupressales > Cupressaceae > Sequoia > Sequoia sempervirens. The sequence continues at coordinate 473,472,559 of VDFB02271358.1, read as the reverse complement.
CTTTTAACAGTTTTCTAGAAAATTCTTTGTGAACAAGTTGGACATGATCTTTTGGTGAGGTCATGAAATATTTAAGCAAATATGACAAATATTTCAGCACATACGAGGACTGTTATGACACATACGATAATTCTTTCAGCGCATACACCAATTGTTTTAGTGCATTCAGGGAGTCTTTCAGTGCTTTCATTCAATATTTTAGCACATTCGTCAATTCTTTTTGCGCATCCATCAGTTAATCTAGTGCATGACATGGTTATTTTAGTGCATTCAAGTAATCTTTTAGTGCATTTATTGAAATTTGTGAAATATTAAAAATCATGAGGACTAATTGTTGTTTTCTACTTGTAGGTGGATGATACGCTAGTCAAAGAAAAAATTATACAACTATTGATAATTTATGCAGGGGATGGAGTTATTTAATGATTTATTTTGATTAAGATAGCCATCTAGCTTAATTAGAAGGTTAAATAACACCATGTCTTATGTGCTTGATGAATGGTAGGCATATGCTCTCCCCTTAACTAGGTGACCGAAAAGCCAGACTCATTCATTTTTTATTTTATTTTATCCTTAGAGGGCCTTCCTTGTGGGAAAAAGTAATCACCCAAGGGAATGACCCAACCAGGAACATGCTAAAGCCAAGTGACTTCCACTCAGTATATAAGTGTGGGTACTTGAGGAAAGTTCAAGTATCATGAGGATTGTTTCGACAAGAAGGGCAACAATGGTCTCTTTCCGCATGGATGATTCCCAATGAATGGAATTCCTATGCTAGAAGCCTTTGTAATAGCAAGCCAAAATCCTATTCTATTTACTACTGCAAAATTTCTAACCTTTGAAGTCATCCAACATTTTTGCTGCTTTTAGTAGAGATTTGAAGTATGCCAGGGGAGATTCATGGGTACTGAAGCTTGGCTAACCCAACAAGTCAGTGTTGTGGATGAGACCAATGTGGTCAAGCTTCTAATCATCCACTAAAAGTAGGTGCAGTTGGAGTAAAATCCAAGTGGGAATCCAGTAAATATTGTCCTACATAGCCTTAAGGTTGTACATGTTTGATGTGTTTTACCAACGTGTTTTTTTAAAAAATAAACAAAACATCACACACTTGAAGTGAAAATCTTGATTTAGAAAACATCCTTTGAAACAACCAATTCTCTAATTGTAAAATAAGAAAAATCAAACAAACTTGCAAGAAATTGTGACATTTTCCCAATTCAACGCATACACTATTTATTATGGCTCATTTACACCATTCTCTATTCCAGCACATTTGTGTAATCTTACAACACATCCATTCACTATTATAGTGCATCTGTACAATTTTACAGTGCATCCATTCACTATTATAGCACATCTGAGCAATCTTATAGTGCATTCATTCCCTATTTTAGAGCATTTCAGCAGTCTTTTAGTGCATCTAAACAGTCTTATAGTGCATGTACGTCCACTATTTGAGCACATTTAGTTAGTTTCATAGTGCATTTGAGCAATCTTCTGGCACATTTATTCTCTATTTTAGCGCATCTATCAAATCTTTTAGCACATCAAGGATTTTTTTTAGCGTATCCATTAAATGCAAAAACTTGAGAGTTAAATTTATCCCCTATTCCACAGTTTGAACCAAAATTCAAAATCTTTTTTAGTCCATAATCATTCCTCAGATACCACATAGTCTAAACTTGTTAAAACTGACCTCTACAAGTGGAATTCTTCAAACTAAACCATGATCTAACATCTCAAAGTGTTTACATCATCAAACCTATTTATTGATTGTTAAGCCAAGTTTCATCATCAGGATTTATCATTCTCTCATCACGAAACAAAGCTATATAGTCAAATTAAACTTAGTCTTATCAATAGAATTTGTCATTCTATTTGACTTAGTTTTCATCCTTGGAACTCTTCCAAACAAAGATCAATGTTTAGTCAAAGTGTAACACTTGCATGCCCATTCAAACAAGATTAGAAAAGTAGAAACTCAAGGAAAAAGGACTTGAAACTCAAAAAACTGAAAAGAAAAACATCAAAACTCAAAACATTAAAACCCAAAACACCATGGTTAAAGCTGAAGAGAATCATTTCTATGGAATCCACAACAATGAAGGGGAAGAAATAATTGAGGAAGACATCCAAAATGTCAAACAAGATCCAAACTTCCACAAATGCCTAGGAAATATTTTTGAAAGAAATGGGGAAAAGTACCTCCTTATATTGGCTAACCAAGGGGTCAAACTTCCACCTAATTTTGATATAAAAAATTTGAAAGCAACTCTTAAAAAGCCTGAAAATGATTTACAAGATACTGAACAAGTGGTTTCCTTAATTGATCAAATGAAAAACCTCCAACAACAAATTCTTGATATGCAAAGGGGAACCTCAAAATGATAGATACAAGACATTTTTCCATATCTGTTTGATCAAAGTATCCACATTATTTCTTTTTCCAAACATTGCAAATTCCCAAAGTATGACAAATACAATGGTAAAATCGATCCAATAGATCATATGAGGGAATTTAGAACCATGAATCTTGAATTTTCATATGAAGAAACTTACTTGATACATTAATGAGATTGTTTCCATGAAGACTAGGTGGACAATGTCTTGAATGGTTCTCCAAAATTACACCACCAATTAACACCTTTGAAGAATTGGTTAACAAGTTCATCACCCAATGCTCTTATAACATCCAACATGACATAACAATGAAATACCTTTGCAACTTGAAACAGAAAAAGGGTGAATCATTCCTTGCAAAATTGGAGAAGGTTATTTACAAGATAGTCTCGTCTTTTACCTAAAAAGGAAAAGATAGAAATATTCATTGATAACCTAAATGGAAAAATGAGCTATAGATTGGAATTACAATTCCCACCTACCTTTGAGAAATTGATTGAAAATGGAACCCATATTGAAGAGGCTTTGGTCAAGAGAGGATTCATCAAAATTTACAATGAAAACAACTCATCAAAATCCTCCAACAATTACAACAGCGGTGAAAAATCAAAGTTTTGGCAATGAAACAAGAATGTGGGTAACAATGATGGTGCAGTTGAAACCCAAAATGCAAAACCTATATTCAACTTAACAACAACTGCCACCAAAACTAATCAGAAAAACAACCCACCCAACAACCAAAATAACAACCAAAATTTTAACCAAAGCAATAATCAAGGTAATCCTAGATCTAGAACACCATCATATCTAACATCCTCAAATCGAAGAATGTTCAAACCTTTGGGACAATCATTGGAATTAGAATTAAAATAACATCTTGAAGCTAAAGTCATAACATTACCAAAGGCAATAAATTCGGAGCCACAAGTTAAGCCTCCATGGTGGAATGATGCACATTTATGTGACTTTCATCAAAACAAAGGACATAAAACCAGTGAATGCATGCAATTGAAGCACTTGATACAAGACTTGATTGACAACAAGATGATATTTGTAGAAGGACTCCAAACAAACAATGATCATGGGGTGTTTAAGAACCATCTGCCTAACTATGAAAAAGGAGAATTTTTTTCTTCCAATACCAAAGGAAAAAACATAAACTATGTCTATGATTCTACCATTCATTGTGTTGAGGTGGTGGATAATCCAACCAAGGACATCAAAATAAAGAGCCAAAGAAACATTGATGTACAACTAAAAATCAGCACCATGATATCAACACCACCTCACATCAAATCAATGATCGTGTGCCAATAAATTTGAACACCAACATTGCTGCAAATGATAATTGAATTAATGTCATCAAAATCAGAGAAGGATAAAACAATTCACCGATTAATGCAATCATAAGAGGACAAGCCAATGTAACATTGAAAGGAGCTGCCCCTTCCACGTCCAAAGCAACTGATGCAGGAGCATCGAGTGGTGTAAGGGCAATCTTGCATCACCCAAAAATAGTTAAATTTCAAGTTTCTTGGTTTTTAGATGTTTTTACATTTTTGGATACCCTTTTCATCATAATGAAATTCCCAATTTATGGTTTTTATTTTTGGTTCCTGGGTTGAAAGATATTGCAGTTTTAGTATCCCATATTTGCACCTAAAAATCTTCTTAGTTAGATTTGAGGCACTTAGAGCTCCCAGATCGGCCCCAAAATTTGCTGAAATAGCATAGCAAATTTTGAGCACGTTATTGACTTTGATACCTCTCCAATGGTTCAAACGATTCATGAATTGGAGTCCCAGATCAAAAGTTATGGACCCGGGAAGTTGGCGCACTTTCTAGAAGATACAATTGCAAATGCTCTTTTGAAATTTGAACTTCATGTTGTAAATTTTTAGCGCCAAACCGCCTAAACTCAAATTTGAATGTTGTTTTGGCTCCAAACTAATGTGGAGCTCTATTTATGGGTGGGTTTATAATTTTTGGGTAACCTTTTGGGGACAAGCTCGCATATTGCAAAAGGGTTATTTTGTAGCTATCTGTAACTTGCATGTGTTCTAGAACTTGGGGATTTGAGATCCTCTGCATGTAAGAAGCCCCATTTTCTAAATAATAAAATTATTCTCTTGTTTTTGGGTTATTTTCTAAGTCTAGGGTTGCGCCCTCATCAAGTGGTATCAGAGCTAGTTTTCTTGAGCGTGTGGACAGATCGCCGATCATGAGATAGTTCGCACCAGGACCGTGGTTGTGGGTTGAGGTCAAGAAAGATGCCTCCAAGAGTGATGCCTGGTAGGTTTGGTGGTGCCAGAGGTGGTCGAGGCAGAAAAAATGCTGGTGGAAGGGATGCACTAGCAGCCCTCTAGAGACAGATTGATGCGTTACAAGAGCAGTTGAGAAGAGGGTTAAACCCGAGGGAGGAAAGTGAGGATGAAGGAGAGGAAGAAGTCTCAGATGTAGAAGAGGAAGAAGAAGCAATTGATCAAGACCAAATGTGGCTAATAAGGGCCATTTTGAAGATCGGGAAAGACCCTGAGTAGAAGTCCCCAATTATTTCGAAAGTCTGAACCCGAAAGAGTTGATCGACTGAATCAACAAGCTAGAAGAATATTTTGAGTATGAGGAAATAAAGGACCCATATCGGGTTAATTTTGCAAAAATGAAGCTGAAGGGCCATGCTAGTATTTGGTGGAAAGAGGTCCAGTTGGAAAGAAATCAAAGAGGAAAAGGAAATATCACTAGATGGGATCGCATGGTAGAGAAACCGAAGAAGCAGTTCATACCAGTGGAATACGAGTTAGATATGTTGAAGAAATTGCAAGGGTTGAAGCAAGGAAGCAGATTTATGAAAGAATATACTGAATATTTTTACAAGATAATCATCATAATGGGTCACATAGAGGCCAATAAGGAGAAGGTAGCCCAATATCTTAATGGGTTACGACCAAGCATTCAGGAGGAGTTAAGCCTAGTCAGAATGACCACCATTGAGGATGTGTATCAATTTGCTCTGAAGGTGGAAGAGAAGTTGAACAAAAGATTTTATGGCAAGCAAAAAGGACGAGGAGGTCAAAGTGGAAGGGACAATGGAAGACCTTCAGGAAGCCAAAATGATGATGAAAAGAAAAGTGAAGATGTGGGTACCAGCTGAAGCCAAAGGAGTGACAACTTCTACCACCCTCGTGATCAAAATAGTGGTGATCAAAGAGGTAGAGGACAATGGAGATATGGACAAGGATCTGGAAGAGGTGGTTTTAGAGGAACACGTTTCCAGTGTGGTGAAGAAGGGCATCGAGCCTATGAATGTCCACAACACCAAGGAAGGGCAGACAAAATGCCAGAAGGTCATGGAAGGGTTGCGCATGCAGATGAGGAGGCCCAATCTGAATATTCAGATGATGCTGAAAGGGGAGAAGCCCTAGTGATTAGGAGAGCCCTAGTGACTGAGGAAAAGGAACTAGAATAGAGGAAGAATCTATTTTTCACAAAGTGAAAGTGTGAAGGAAAATGTTGTGATGTCATTATTGACGGTGGGAGCACCAATAATCTGGTGTCAGAGGAGATGGTCAAAAAGTTGAAGCTGAAAAGGGAAAGGCACCCGCATCCGTATTGGATTGCCTGGTTGCAGAAAGACCACAAAGTTTTGGTCAATGAGCAGTGCCTAGTAAAGTTCAAGATTGGGAGCTACCATGATGAGGTACTCTATGATATCATCCCCATGGATGCATGTCACATGTTGTTGGGGAAGCCGTGGCAGTTTGATAGGTGAGCTATACATGATGGCCATGCAAACACTTATTCCTTGACAAAGGATGGGGTTCATCACAAGTTGAAACCCTGAAGGAGACCGAAGAAAAGGTGTGTAGTAGTGCTAGAATTTTTATGTAGATGGAAGAAATTTTTAGAAGGTATGAAGCATAAGCATGTGTGTTATGCATTGATTCCTAGAGTGAGTAAGGAGGATAGTGAGAAGGTTCCAGAAGAAGTTTCTGGGATGTTGGATGAGTTTCAGGATATTGTTTCTGATAATGTACCTGAGGGTTTACCACCAATAAGAAAGATCAGTCATCAGATTGACTTGATTCCTGGAGCCAGTTTGCCAAATAAGGCAGCTCATAGAATGACTCCAACAGAAAATGAGGAGCTGAACGCACAAGTTCAAAAGAAAGGGTTTGACAGGAGAGTTTGAGTCCATGTGCAGTATATGTAGTACTAGCACCAAAGAAGGATGGGGAGTGGAGGATGTGTACAGATTCCTGAGCCATAAACAAGATAACAATCAAGTACAGATTTCCCCTGCCAAGGATGGACGACCTGATGGACTATTTGAGTGGAGCTCAGTACTTCACAAAGATTGACCTCAAAAGTGGATATCGTGATCCGATCTTCGAGGGAGATGAATGGAAGACTGCCTTCAAGACCAAAGAGGGCCTCAGACGAGTGGTTAGTCATGCCTTTGGGCTAACAATGCACCGAGCACATTCATGCCTCATGAACAAGGTACTAAAAAGAATTTATGGAAGTTTTGTTATTGTGTATTTAGATGATATTTTGATTTTTAGTAAGACGTTGGATGAGCATCCGATGCATATCTGAGAGTCTTTGAGAAGTTAAGAGAAGAGAAACCGTTGATTAATCTGGAAGAAGTAATTTTGTGAAGAGGGAGTTAGTGTACTTGGGGTTTGTTGTCTCGTGAAAATGTCTCAAGATGGACCCGTAGAAGGTGAAGGCTATTCGAATGGCCTACCCCAAGAACTGCTATCTGAGGTGAGATCTTTCCATGGTTTGGCTAGTTTTTATAGAAAGTTCATTAGAAACTTTAGTAGCATTTGTGGACCCCTGACTGAAACAATGAGAGGGGATAGAAAAGAATTCAAGTGGAGCACTGGAGCGGCAAAAAGTTTTGAACTGTTGAAGTAGAAGGTGACAGAGCAACCTATTCTATCCCTCCCAGATTTCAACAAGGTGTTTCAGGTGGATTGTGATGCTAGTGGTTGTGCCATTGGAGTAGTGTTGAGCCAAGAAGATAAGCCCATTACCTATTTCAGTGAAAAGTTAAATGATGCCAAGACAAAGTATTATGTATATGATCAAGAATTTTATGCGATAGTTCAAGCACTAAAGAAATGGAGACATTATTTGTTGCCAAAGGAATTTGTTCTATATACTGATCATCAGGCCTTGCAGTACATAAATAGCCAGGAAAAATTAAATCAGAGGCATATGAAATGGGTAGAGTTTTTGCAGAGTTATACCTTTGTTTTGAAACATAGGAGTGGGAAGTCAAATAAGGTTGCAAATGCCTTAAGTAGGAGGCATACATTGATGACAAAGATGATTGAAGTGGTTGGGTTCAATGAACTAAAGACACCGTATGCAGAAGATCCTGATTTTGCAGAGGCTTGGAAAGCTTGCAAGGAAACTATTACAGTGGACAGTGACAAGGTGGCTCGGATTTCATAATCCTAAGATGTCATGTTATTTAAGAGAAGTCAATTGTGTATCTCGAGGAGCTGCATGAGGGAGAACCTGAGCAAAGGAGAAGCATAGTGGAGGAATGGTAGGACATTTTGGTCAGGATAAGACCATTACCATTATCAGTGAGCATTATAATTGGCCTCGCTTGTCACAGGATGTGAAGAAGTTTGTACAAAGTTGTAGGGTATGTCGTGGCTAAAGGAGGAGCCGAATATAGGCTTGCATCAGCCCTTACCTGTACCAGAGAGGCCATGGAGGATATAAGTATGGACTTTGTTCTTGGTTTGGCGACACAAACGAGGGAATGATTCAGTTTTGTGGGTGTTGATAGGTTTTCAAAGATGGCACATTTCATTCCATGTCGAAGACCCATGATGTAGTCCACATTGCTGACTTGTTCTTCAAAGAGGTGGTGAGGCTACATGGTCTGCCAAAGAGTATTGTTTCAGATCGTGACACCAAATTTGTGGGGTACTTTTGGAGGACCTTGTGGAAGAAGCTGAAGACAGAGCTGAAGTTCAGTTCTGCACACCATCCACAAATAGATGGGTAGACAGAGGTTGTTAACATGAGTCTAGGTAACCTACATGAGATGTTTGGTAGGAGATAAACCCAAGGGATGGGACTTGATCTTACCCTAGGCAGAATTTTCTTACAATAATTCTATAACAGAAGCACTGGTAGTCACCATTCCAGATTGTGTATTGGAGGTAGCCCCGCACCACTCCAGAATTGAGGAGTGCTGAAGCCAAGATTTTGCATAAGTGCGAAGAACATACATGAGAAGGTACATCAACATTATATGAACGCATATATGCATTAAGAGAACGGGAGTGTAAGCTAAGGTCCATCCTGAGAAAGCCTAGGAAAGAGGTTGGCACAAGAAATTGATAAAATGGAAATGGTCCCAGAAGAGAAGAAGCATGATTCAAGGAATGCATGAGGTAGAGTTGCCCATGGAATCAACATTTCTCCTGTGTTCAACATTTCAGATTTGACAGAGTATCATGAAGGTGAAACGAAGGAAGCACCAGCAATAGGTAGTATGGCATTCCAAACCTACTTCAGAAAGGGAGGAGATTGAAGCAATCTTGGATAGTCATGTGGGAAGGAGTACCAAAAATAGGCAGTATGAAGAATATATGGTGAAATGGAGAGGAAGGCCTGTGGAAGATTCATCCTGGCTATCTAAGGCAGTAGTTGACCGATTGGGTTTTCCTCAACCATTTGAGACGTGATGGGTTCACTTCTCAAATTACCATGGGTGTCTGATGCAGGAGCATCCAGTGGTGTAAGGGCAATCTTGCATCACCCAAAAATAGTTAAATTTCAAGTTTCTCAGTTTTTAGATATTTTACATTTTTGGATACCCTTTTCATCATAATGAAATTCCCAATTTATGGTTTTTATTTTTGGTTCCAGGTTGAAAGATATTGGAGTTTTAGTTTCCCAGATTTGCACCTAAAAATCTTCCAAGTTAGATTTGAAGCACTTAGAGCTCTTGAATCATCCCTGAAACTTGCTAAAATCGGCGTAGTGGATTTTGAGCGCATTATTGAATTCGAGACCTTTCCAATGGTTCAAACGGTTCGCGAATCAGAGTCCCAGATCAAAAAGTTATGGCCCCGGGAAGTTGGCGCACTTTCTAGAAGATACAATTGCAAATGCTCTTTTGAAATTTGAACTTCATGTTGTAAATTTTTAGTGCCAAATCGCCTAAACTCAAATTTGAATGTTTTTTTGGCTCCAAACTAATGTGGAGCTCTATTTATGGGCGGGTTTCTAATTTTTGGGTAACTTTTTGGGGACAAGCTCACATATTGCAAAAGGGTTATTCTGTAGCTGTCTATAACTTGCATGTGTTGTAGAACTTGGGGATTTGAGATCCTCTGCATGTAAGAAGCTCCATTTTCTGAATAATAAAATTATTCTCTTGTTTGTGGGTTATTTTCTAAGTCTCAGGCTATGCCCTCATCAGCAACTACTATTGTCCTGACAACCCAATATAATATAGTTGATTAGTTGTAGAAAATACGCACCCAAATATCCATATTAGAATTTCTCAAGATTTCACCTGCTCACAAAGAAATCTTGGAACAAGCTCTTGTTGCCACCATGGTACCAAATAATTAGAGGTTTTCCAATTTAAATCTATGGTGGGACATTTGACTGCACCACACTACCTATCAGTTTTTGAACATGATGATGTATCTATCACCCATCCACACAACGTTGCCCTCCACATTGAGTTCTTAATCCACAAACTCCATGTTAAATGTGTTCTAATAGATGGAGGAGCTGGCCTAAATATTTGTACTCTAAAACTTGTCCGTGCACTTGGGTATTCAGAAAATGTTATTGATCCTAGAAGAAAAATCATGATAAAAGCATATGATGATGAAGAGAGATCCTCCCAAGGATTAATTTTCTTACCAATTCAAGTGGGACGAGTTTTCAAAGATATAATATGCAAGGTATTATACAAATAATTAACATACAACATACTCTTGGGACATCCTTGGATCCATGGCATGCAAGTAGTTCCATATATCACCAATTTTTGAAGTTCCCTTTCAACGGGAAAGAAATCTCTATGTCAACTGACTCTAACAACCCCCATTATTGTAACACACTCAAGACCACCCAAGATGCGTTTGTACCACACAAAAAGGAAGCTCCAACTCATGGTTCATCCAATGATGTAAAACAACTAAATGCCTTGTTAATGTGGGTTGAGAAAAAGGACCAATCAAAGGATAAGGGTATCGGTGATTCCACTCCCTCAGGTAAGGAAAGTACATAAAATTCTTCATCAAACTAGCCTGAGATAAAGGATCAATCAAAAGAAAAGGCATCGGTAATCCTAATCCACAAAATTAGGAAGGTCAACTCAATGCCTTATCGAAACAAGTTGAAAAGATCCAATTTAAAGACAAAAGCATGGGGGAATACTCATTTGAGAAATCCTTATGTTTATCACAACTTTCATCTTCTGCTAAGTCATATGGGCAGCCATCAACATGAAGACAACAATCATCACAACCAACCACACTCTTTGATGAAACCTTTGTAAGAGCAAGCACATTAGTGGATGAATCAGATGAAAAAGAGGTTTTAAACTAGTTATACAAGGATGAAGAATCATCACAAGTATCAACCTCAAATTTATAAACAAAGCAATATGGAAAAGGGAAGACAATCCTAGAAAAGATGGGATATGATGGAAAAGGTCCTATCGGTAAAAAGAAAGAAGGAGTCATAGAGCCAATAGAACCTATCACGATGCATGCCAAAGAAAAAATAGGGATGGGGTACATAGAAGAATCACACGAAGAAACCAAATAGTAGGTTGTTGAGAGAATTTTTCAATTGAGAGATAGTTTTGAAAAAGATTCCAATGAGTATGAATGGGATTCCCTCTTTGAAGAGTCTTTTCATGATAAGGAAATCAATGCGATACATAAGTATACACCAATACATATGGAGGGACAAAGCTTGAGTTCCAGAACACTTGAAATTGGATCACAACATATTGATGACTCAAGTGGAGATGATTAGACTTCGAGTGAGATAGATCACATGGAGGATAATAACATCAAAAACCTCAATATTGCTAATAGAAACTTTGTTGATATTTCCATCATGACACTCATCCCTTATGACCTTAGCCAATCTAACAATTCCTTGCCATTGATAAACCCCAAACTAATTGACTGGGACTAATCTGAGCTACTTGATTTATGTACCTTTTTGAATGATGACACCATCATAAATTTCCTTTGTTCTGATAACCCTAAAATGTGTTCCATCATCGAATCTCATAATGGAGCTTCAGACGAGGGGAGTACCAAATCTCTCAACTGCAAAACAATGAACATTAAAAATAGATCTAATGGTGAAAACCATTCAATGGCAGCATTAGATCAAGAAAAAGTCAAAATAAAGAGAACATCTGATGGTGAAACCTCTTTGAGGCACCAAAAGATGGGAGATTTGACACTCTTCTGGAGAACTATCAGGAAAGATCTTCAGTGTTGAGTGAACCAACACAGTCCATCAATGTTGGTATAGATGAAACAGTCAAGACTTTACATCTAGCAACATCGATGACAGAGCAAGAAAAGCCAAACATCACTAAGTTCTTTGAAGAAAGGAAAATCAAATTTGCATGGTCTTATGCTGACATTCCCGGTATAGATCTAGAACTCATAATGCATCATTTATCACTACCACTTGGAATAAAACTAGTCAAGAAAAAGTTGAGAAAAATGCATCCTCATATTGTCCTTTTGGTAAAAGCTAAATTGAAGAAATTGTTAGATGTGGGATTTATCAGACCTATTGACTATGCTGAGTGGATATCAAACATTATGCCAATTTAAAAACTAGATAAAAGCACCAGGATATGCATAGATTTAAGGGATCTCAACAAGGCATGCCCGAAAGATGATTTTCCCCTACCTAACAATGACATCATAGAGGACTTGACAGCGGGGCATAAAATGTTATCACTTATGGATGGATTTTCAAGTTACAATCAAATAAAAATTGCACCTGAAGATCAAGAAAAAACAACTTTCACATGTTCTTGGGGCACTTTTTGTTGGAATGTAATGCCTTTTGGGTTGAAAAATGTAGGAGCTACATATTAAAGAGCAATGACCACCATCTTCCATGACATGATGCACACTTTTATGGAGGACTATGTAGATGATTTGTTGGAAAAATCATTCACCAAAGAAGGACATTTGGAAATCTTAGAAAAGATCTTCACCAGATTAGAGAAATTCAATGTGAGGTTAAATCCCAAGAAATGTGTATTTAGTGTAGCATTAGCTAAACTTTTGGGATACATTGTGTCGGCCAAAGGAATTGAGGTAGATCATGTGAAGGTCAAAGCTATCATGGAGATGCCTCCTCCTAAAAATATCAGTCAACTTAGATCATTATAGGGATGGTTTCAATCCATCAGGAGGTTCATCACACAACTGGCTGACAAAACTCATCCTTTCAATCATTTATTACACAAGAATGTTTCTTTCAAATGGGATGAGAAATGTGAAGCAGCCTTAAATCAACTTAAGAAATATTTGATGTCACCACCAATACTGGTACCACCAACTGAAGGAAAACCATTGCTACTCTACATTACAACAACATAGATATCTTTGGGAACTTTATTAGCACAAGAAGATTTTGTAGGAAAGGAAAGGGAAATCTATTATATCAGTAGGACCTTGAATGGTTATGAGATCAATTACACCTTTATTGGAAAACCTTGTCTTGTGGTAGTATTTGCTACTCAACAACTAAGACATTACATGTTGATTGACACCATCAAACTCATAGCCAAAATTGATCCATTAAAGTATTTACTCAACAAAGCTATCTTGATAAGAAGATTATCCAAGGGGATAATGATATTGAGCTTGATATCTAGTATTTAGATAGGAAAGCAATCAAAGTTCAAGTCATAGCAGATCAACTAGTTAAAGCACCACTACAAGAGGATCATCCAATGAGCATTGAATTTTTAGATATTGATGTCCTTACAATGTCAACACAACAATGGCTGCTATATTTTGATGGCTCTTACACACAACATGGATCAGGCATAGGAATCTTATTTATCACACCTCAAGGACACACCATTCCAAATTCCTATAGATTAATGTTTCCCTACACTAAAAACACAGATGAATATGAAGCACTGATCATCAGAGTCAAAGTGGTAGTTGAATGGAATATCACAGAGTTGCATGTCTATGGTGATTCAAAACTAGTCATTAATTAGGAAACGTTGATTACCAAAAAAAGGATGATAAATTGATACCATATAAGAGAATGTTTGATGACTTCAAAAAGCACTTTGTGGAGATTAAATTTGAGCAGATTCCAAGAGGTGACAACAAAGCTGCCAATGCTATGGCGATCATTGCCTCTCTCTTATAGATTCTTGAAAAGTGAGCTTGTTATGAGTTCATGGTGGAACAACTATTTAACCTCACCTATGATAACCCTTAATCCCAAGTCATATACCATTTGGCCCAAGTTGATGCTTCTATCTATGGGAGAATATACACCTATCTTAAAGACAATACCCTCCCACCCGATTTACCCCAAAACCAAAAATGCAACTTTATCCAACAAGCAACTCGACATACCCTAATAGCTGATGTACTTTACCGATGAGGTCTTGATGGTACTCTCCTTCAGTGTCTTGAACGTAACAAAGCTGAAACTGCTTTATGTGAGGTCCATGATGGTATTTGTGGGACACATTCAAGTGGCCTAACTTTAGCTAAGAAACTCCTACATTTTGGATACTATTGGTCAAATATGGAGGAGTCCTTTCAATATGTCAAAAGATGCCAAAAATGTCAAATCCATGGAACCCTAATACATGCACCGACACAAGAGTTGCAACCATTCACATCAACATGGCCTTTTTATAAGTGGGGACTAGATCTTGTGGGGAAAATTCATCCATCTTCATCAAATGGACACAATTTTATCATCACAACCACAAAATACTTCACAAAGTGGATTGAAGTTGTTCCCCTAGCCACCATCATAGGAAAACAAATTGTATCATTCATCTTGAATTATACCATCTACCGGTATGGCATCCCTCAATCCATTATTACTGACAATGGTAGACCTTTCAAGAATCAAGATGTTGAAGAACTTTGTGAGAGGTTTCACATCTAGCATTAGTTTTCTACATCTAGCATTAGTTTTCTACATCGTACTACCCTCAAGGAAATGGCCAAACAAAGGCCTCAAACAAAACTATCCTAAAAAATCTTGAAGAAAATTGTCAACGATGTTGGACGTGACTGGCACATTCAACTGCACCCTACTCTATGGGCTTACAAAACCAATATCTACACCTCGACATGAGCCACACCCTATGCTCTAGTCTATGGATTAGAAGCCATTCTACCTATTGAGGTTGAGCTACCATCACTGCCTATGTCATTAAGAGAGATCATTTTAGATGAGGATTGCAAAGTGTCTAGGTTACAACAATTGGAATTATTGGATGAGCATCATCAACATGCAGTGGATTACCTAAAAGCATATCAGCAGAGAATATCCAAATGTTGCAATCACAAAGTAAAGCCTAAAACATTTCAAGTGGGTGAATTAGTCTTGAAAGAGAACCCCCGTAACCAACATGATCATGAGAAGAAGGCTAAATTTGAACCAAACTAGTTGGGTCCCTCTATTATTGTATATGTCTTTGGATCAGGAGCATATCAGTTGTCTAAGCTTGAAGGGGATTTGTTTGATGAACCCCTCAATAACCTACATCTCAAGAAATTCTACACTTGAATCATCCAATGCATTGGTAAAAGTCTTGAAAACAATACAAAAATACAAAAACATAAAAAAAATGTCCTAAAAAATGGTTACCTTGATGAAAACCTAGCAAACAGGCGTCTCAGTAACAACAAAAAAAGAGAAAAAAGAGAAAAATTTAAAAAAATCAAAAATCAAAAGAATAAAAAAAAAAATCACAAAATCTAAAAAAGTGCAATAAAAACAAGTAGTGAAAACCTAGCAACAGGCACTTATTTTGATAGGTTAGCAGGTATGTGCAGGATCATGATGGGCCAAAAAGTG